>CM057340.1:505002132-505644730 GCA_030015575.1 Agapanthus africanus | reverse complement strand
ATTCCACGCACACTTATTTGCCGGCTCACACACATCATCATCGGTAATTGCTATGTCACGTACACTTTAGATCATATTATCTTTTATTGATAGAATCAGTTAACAACTAAACCGATATAATATTGTGATCACTCTTTGATGTTAAGTATAAGACATGATATTCATTACTTAGACATTCATGCATTCATATTTTCGTGTTATCATGCAGTATTATGGGCATATGCCGACACTTATCATATAGTTACTCATGATTTTGAGATTTGGATTTCTATGAGATTTCTGGATTTTTGGGGAAAACCGCAAAAATATATAAAAACTTCTCTCTCTCCTCTTCTCTTTTTTTAAAATAAGATGCGGTTTTCTCGTGATGTATGTGTCGTCCACCATGAGTATTTCATGTTTTCTGTTGGATTTTGAGACCCGATTCGAGGAGTGGATGAACCGTCTCGGGTACATGGTGGGCCCGGTATGGTACCCCGGGGCAAGAAGATCGAGTTGTAGACGATGAGCCTGGCAGGGGAAGTCTACCTACCGGTGATGTCTGGCGCGGCGGATATCCGGAGGATACCTACCGGTGATGTCTGGCGCGGCGGATATCCGGAGGATACCGACCGTTGTCGTGAGATTTGATTATGGGCCGATCCGGACTGACGGAGCCCGAGTTATTGAGACTATGAGACTTGAGATTTACATGTTTGTGTCGATGCTTGACACGGATTTTCATGGATTTCATTGTTGAGATTTCAGATTCTTATACACATTTTACTATGATAACAGCCAAAGATTTCTTATACAGATATACCTGGATTTCAGGATTTGCTTATTTTACATTCATGGTGCATGCATATACATTCATATAACATAGTACTATATGAGGCACTGACACGAGCACGGAGTATCTGCACTTACACGTAGTATTACCCTGCTATTACTAGAGGATTGAGATTTAGTAGTGTATTATTATGACCTAGGATAGCGTCGTGCATTCGATTTCTTTTTGTAGATGTCTTCTACTCACGAGTTGGCAACTCACCCCCGTTGTGCCAAATTCTTTACAGGTTCGATGTACAGGCTTCCCGGGCAGTTTGCTGGCACATCTTTTATTTCAGGGTGATTTGCACGGTAGGTTGGTTCACTTGTATCTGAACCACCATTGTATTTTATTCATTCATTTGTATCTAGTAAGCTCCATCAACCATACTTGTATTAATTGATAAGTTTATTGGACTAGTCTTTTATTTCGACCTTAGAGTCGCGCATGTGTTATTCTGATCTGGTGGTTTTTGTTTTCTTTTGAGTTTTGAGCCTCGCCCGTTGGCGTTGTATATTATTGTGATTGTTGTGGTTGTCTCCGCCTGTTGGCGTTGAGCTAGCTCCCGTTGGGGATGCTTTTTATTGTTTATGTATATTATACTTGTTATACCCGTTTGGGGGCCAGTTTTTACAGAGGAGACTCTGCCGAAATTTTTGAGAAAATTTGCTGATGATTTTAAACTTGTTTCCTTCATGTTTCTTTACTTCTTCTTCTTCTTTTATGGTTTAGAATTCTGGGCTTCGGCTTACTTAGGTTACGTTGCGCCTCTAGACGTTTCGTAATCTAAGTGCCGGTCACGTTCCGTACTTTCGGGTCGTGACATCCTGGCTCAAGCGAAACGAAATAGGAGCGCATATGAGATATGTGCGGGACCGAGAATAATGCGTGTATGTGATACCATATTCTATTCTCGCGATGAATGTATCGATTGGTTGTATGCGATATAACCTAGTTATCGAATCGAGGATTGATTCGATAAGTCGATACATTGGATATTAGTCGGTCATATGCGATATGACCGGATCGTTAAATCAAGTGTTGATTTAATGTATAATTATATATTAGATATATTACTTTACATTAACTAATATTTGTTCACTTTAGATGGATTTTCTCACTTGAAGTGCACATTGTATACATATGTTATAGTTTTGTGCACTAGTTTGTATCATGTTTGATGATACATGCAAACTTGGGTATGTGTATGCTTTAAACCTAGTTTAGGTTAATGGTTAGGGTTTTGTAATCTTTACTTATTTATTTATTCTTTTATTCATTTTTTTGGCAAGAAGAAAATGGTGGCTAACTTTGTTTCTTTCTTGAAACTTCATGAAGCTTTGAAGCTTTGACCATTTTGTTTCTTAGCCTTAACCTAACCATTAAACCTAACCCTAGTTTATTATCTACACTTAACCATGGTTGCTATATGATAAGAATCACTTTTATTTTCTATTTTAGATATTCTTATCATATTCTTTTTTCTTCTTCTTCTTCTTCAAGATGAAGAAAACCTTGCTACCATTAATGGCAACATGAGAAAAAGAGCGAGAAATCCAATTCTAAAGTGAACCCACTTCCTATTTCTTCATCCTCTACCACTTGCCAAGTAGTATAGGGTGTTTTCTTCACAAGTTTCATGACTTGGTAAAGTTGGAGCTTGATCTTGAGTTGCCTCGACGTAGATCATCTTCGGCATCGAAGTCGACGACCTAGCCCGATCATTTCTCCGACGAAACCTTCGCCAGAGTCCGGATTCCAATAGGTACAGCGGAGGGACGTCATCACGGAGCCTAGGAAGTGGAGGACCGGATCTACAAAGGTTGTAGTCACTTTCCTTTAGCAATAAAGTTGTTTACTTGCTTGCATCGCCTTATCATCTAGTTAACGATCCGTATTAGAGTTTGTAGGCACATGAAAAAATTTGAATTGGGCATGTTTGATCTATTTTGAAACCTCATTAGTGTGCCTAGGAACCCTACACTTTAGAACTCGCTTTCTCTTTTACTTTTCTCACCTCAAGAAAAACTATAGAGCAAAAATGAGATGAAGAAGATGAACTATGGTGAAAATATATCTCAAGTGATAATGTAGAGAGTTAACCATGGGTTAAAAATAATGGTTGGGTTATAAAATATCTAGAGTAAAACAAAAATTAGTGGGATGAATCATGGCTTCTACATGCTTCCACAAACATCTTAAGTCATGCTCATTTTCCACCTAATTTTGAATTAACTCTAAATAATTAATCACCTAAATATCTTTAGTCTTGGTGTGAGTCTCAAACACCCCTGTTCAATGTATCATCCACCATGACACAAGATATAAATACATATATTAATATATATCACATATATATTAAATGTATTTTAAAGAGAAGAAATTCTTTAAGTGAGCACAATATTAGTTAAAATATCAAATATAAATTTATATTAAATTATTAAATCAACACATGATTCAATAATCTGGTCATATCATATATAACCGACTAATATCACTTATATGTACATCACATTATCGAATCAATACTTGATTCAATAACCCGCTCATATCACATATAACCGGCCAGTATCAAATACATACATACATATATATATATATATATATATATATATATATACATACATATACATATAACATATCATTGAATCAACACTTGATTCAACAATCCGGTTATATCACATATAACCTAACTGATATCATATATCGCGAGATTAGAATACGGTATCACATACACGTATTTAATCAAGCTCCCACACATATCACCATATGTGACCTACTTCGTTTCGCTTGAGTTAGGAAACCTCTGTGTGGGACTGTAAAGATTCGTCAATACGCCAGCAATAGATAATGATCACATCAGTCACCCATAAGCAGTCAGCGATACTAGATGGACGTAACAGCTACCCAGGTATTTAGCGAATAGAAGATCAATAAGCAAGCTTGTCCAAACTCCCGCAAAGCGTATAAGCAACACTTACCGTACAGTCCGGTCTCTTCGTCTGATATGCCACATATCAAGTATAGGGGTGGAATTGTCAGACCCCAATAACTTGATAAGTCATGCCGATGTGTAGCCTATAACCGTTCGAGAAACTACTGATAACTTTTACCAGTAAATCTTATCAACCCTGGCCAGGGACTTGATGTTATAGCCAATCGAGCATAGTGCAACATCAACTCCTAATACCGGGAGAGACGAAAACCCTCCTATCGCTCATTGCCTCCATGTGACTTAGGACTGTATCCAAAATCCACCTGTTTGCATGTGGTAGGGAGGAAATCAAAGAACGGTGGGAAACATATAAGACTTTATGATGATCTTGGGTCTACAGACTAACATGTACAAGTGTCACCAGAGAACTGCTATCTGACGATGGGTATAATACCAACTAGGAGTTCTCGGCGAGTCATGTTCAGTGTGCCCATTCTCTAATGAGCACCTGTTTACAATCTTTGATGTCAAATACCAATGGATGTGGGATCAACCATCGCCCCATATAGCGTTAAGAAACGTATACACTAGTCTACCCTGGAATATCGATGCCCAGTCTCGATACTCCCTCGACTATGAACGGTTAAAGGATGTGCTTGCGGACTACCCAAACCCCACTAGTATGATCTGCATCATAGTCCTGGTAGTCAAGCTAACATCCTAAGGGCTTTATCAACATGTATCAGAGAGACAGTATAATAATACCCGTGTATATGTTAAGATAAAGAGCAACCAGATAAAATACTATCATGTCGAGCAAGAAATTCCTCTATATATATGTCTAAGCATCCACTATATCATACAATAATGGCCTCTAGGGCATATATATTCCTAACAATCTCTCACTTGCACTAAAGTCAGTTGTTGTAGTATCTCATATCCAACATCCCAAAAAGTCTCTCAAATTGCGTCTGGGGAAGGGCCTTTGTGAGTGGATCCGCTGTGTTATCCTTCGTGTCAACTCTTCTGACCTCGATCTCCCGGCGATCAACTATCTCCTGGATCAGGTGATACCGTCTAAGAATATTTCTGGATCGCTGATGGGACCGGGGTTCCTTGGCCAAACCTACAGCTCCATTGTTATCACAATACAAGGGTATTGGATACTCAATGATGGAACCACACCAATTTCAGCAATGAACTTCTTCATCCAGACAGCTTCTTTGGCAACATCGTTGGCAGCGATGTATTCAGCCTCCATCGTCGAGTCTGCTATGGTATCTTACTTGGAACTCTTCCAACATATCGCCCCTCCATTAAGGGTGAAGACAAAATCTGAGATCGACTTACTGTCATCCTTATCACTCTGGAAGCTTGAATCAATAAAGGACTCCACTTGGAGTTCTCCGTTACCATACACCAAGAACATCTCTTTAGTCCTTCTCAAGTACTTAAGAATGTTCTTCACAGCTGTCCAGTGCTTCTCCCCATGATCTGATTGATACCTACTTACTACACTAAATGTGTAAGCTACATCCGGTCTGGTACATAACATCGCGTACATGATTGACCCAACTGCAGAAGCATAGGGTATCCCTTGCATGCGAGCCATCTCCAAATCAGTCTTGGGAGACATCTCTTTGGAGAGAGTGATTCCTGAACAAGAAGGTAAATTACCTCGCTTAGAATCTTCCATACTAAACCTCTTTAGTATGGTGTCAATATACCTGGATTGGGACAATCCCAATATCCTCTTAGATCTATCTCTATAGATAATCCCCAGGATGTAGGAGGTATCATCTATATCTCTCACCGAGAACTTTTGTGATAAGAAGAGCTTGACCGAGTGTAGCATAGGAACATCATTTTCTATCAAGAGTATGTCATCCACGTACAATACAAGAAAGACAACCTTAATCTCTACAACATTCTTGTATATACAAGGTTCATCTACGTTTTTTATGAAGCCAAACTCTATGACTGCCACATCAAAACAAATGTTCCAGCTCCACGATGCCTGCTTTAATCCGTAGATTGATTTAAGTAGCTTGCACACCTTTCCGCTGCTCCCACTGTCTGCGAAGCCCTCTGGCTGTGTCTTATACACGCTCTCTTCTAAATCACCATATAGAAAAGCAGTCTTGACGTCCATCGGCCAGATTTCAAAGTTATGGTATGCAGCAATAACAAGTATGATCCTGATGGACTTAAATATAGCCACTGGAGAAAAGGTTTCATCATAGTCGACACCTGGTCGTTGACGAAAACCTTTTGCTATAAGTCTAGCTTTGAAGCTCTCAACCTTTCCATCTACACCAAGTTTCTTCTTAAAGATCCACTTTCTCCCGATGGATTTTACCCTTTCAGGAGCAACTTCCAAAGTCCATACTTTGTTGGTGTACATGGATTCCATCTCAGATCGCATTGCATCCAGCCATTTCACAGAGTCTCCACTTATGATTGCCTTCTCAAACTAGTTGGGTCATCATCTTCCATGATGCAATCCTTGCTCCCACCTTCTATGAGAAAACCGTAGTATCTCTTAGGTGGATAAGGAACCCTATTAGATTTGCGGAGTGGTTGAGGTTCGTCGGGGACTATCGAATCCTCCGGTTCTACCAAATCATCAGTTGTAGCTTGTGTAGCTAAAACATCTTCCAGTTCTACCTCATTGCCACTAATTTCTTTTACAAGAAATTCCTTTTCTAAAATGGTGGCATGCTGAGCAATAAACACCTTTTATTCCTCTCTATGGTAGAAGAGATATCCATATGAATTCTTTGGATATCCCACAAACTTACAAAGAACTGATCGTGCCTTGAGTTTGTCTGAATTCTATTTTTTAACATAGGCCGGACAACCCTATATCTTAACTTGTTTAAGATATGGTCTCTTTCCACTCCATATCTCATAAGGTGTTTTAGGCACCGATTTTGATGGAACTTGATTCAATAGGTATGCAGCTGTCTCAAGTGCATAACCCCAAAAGGAAATAGATAGCTCAACATTACTCATCATACAGCGCACCATATCTAATAGGGTGCGATTCTTCCGCTCCGAAACTCCATTGTACTGTGGTGTATACGGAGGAGTAAGCTGAGAGAGAATCCCATTCTCTTTTAAATAGTCACGGAATTCCGTGGTCAAGTATTCTCCTCCTCGATCAGATCGTAGGATTTTAATAATTTTACTCGTCTGGTTCTCAACTTCGTACTTATATTCCTTGAATTTCTCAAAAGCTTCAGATTTGTGCTTCAACAAGAACATGTCTGAATCTTGAGAGATCGTTGATGAATGTAATAAAGTACTAGAAACCATTCATGGCATGTGTAGACATAGGATTACATACTTCATTATGTATTAGTTCCATGAGTTCAGTAGCTCTTTCTCCATGTCCAGTAAACGGATTTTTGGTCATCTTACCTTTGAGACATGACTCGCAAGTTTCATAAGATATAAATTCAATTTGATTCAAATATCCATCTTTATGCAACTTAGCTAGTCATGTCGCATTGATATGATCAAGTCTACAATGCCACAAGAACGATTCGTTCATTTCTGAACTCTTCCTCTTGTGTGTGTTCTGTATATTAAGAACAGTAGTTTGATTTAGAACGTATATACTGTTATACAGCATACCAAACCCAATCAACACTTGATTTAAGAAAATGTTTATAACATTTTTCTCAAGTTCAATTTTATATCCTTCTTTATCTAATAAAGAAATTGATATTATGTTGCACATCAATTTTGGTAGGAAATAACAGTCGTTCAGAATCAATGTATTACCATTTGGTAATATAAGGTGATATTCGCCAACTGCTTTGGCTGCAACACTTGCACCATTCCCTACTACTAGAGTTTTATCACCCCTTCCCAGTTCTCTACTTCTTCTTAACCCATGTAACATATTATATACGTAGGATCCTGATCCAGTATCCAATACCCAGGACGTAGAGCATACTGAGAAACAGTTCTCGGTTACGAACACACTCGAAGAAGATGCATCATCATGCTCTGTCTTCGTTCGGGTTGCATGGGAATCCTAATAATCCCTTATTCCTTGCCCAGACTTTTGACAATCATAATATAGAGCGGAACCAACGTTCCCTAGCTCGGTATAATAAGCGGGTTCGGTCAATACATCCATATTATTATCTTGATTAAGGCATGTCATGGTCGCTACCTGGAGAGAGAGAGAGAAGAAAACACTTTAGCGTGCACTCTTGCAAGATTAGATTGGTTATTATCTTATCTAATCAGGATGGCTCCCACTGTTTTTATCAAATTTTCCTTCAAACCCTAAAAAGTAAGCTTAGCTGGGATTAATTACACCCTATAAGTTCTCCAATCAGTTAGCCAAGCAAGTATTAGTACTCCAAGGGAGTCTCCACATACTTTCGCATGGAACTAATTAACTAGCTTCGTTTCCGCAGGGGCATAACCCCTTTAACACCTTTCTTAGACACCTACTGGATCAGCTAATTGTAAAGTGCAAAACTCTCTCAGGAGTAACACTTACTCGCAGTGGGTATCGGGATCCAACTATCTCATAGAAAATATGCAATCTCATTGCAAATTTCAACACTTGAAATTCCCAATATCTGTTTTTACCCCCAACCAGTTTATGACCTTGACAAGGTTAACAAACCATAAAATGCAAGTCAAGTTTAACCCGTTCATTTCGTGATTGAATTAAACCCACCTGCACGACCCTTGACAAGGTCAACAAGGTCATATGAGTATCCTAATCCAATCGCATCCTATGCGGCAGATAAGCACTAATAAGCTACCGCACACTACGCCTTGACAAGGTCAACAAACGCAGCACGAATACTGAATATTACTTATCTGAAATGATGGAGGGCTACAACTGGTTTTTAAGAAAACCTTTAGCGTAATAAACTTGATATCGTTGTAGAATCGAGTGATTTAAAAAGGAGTGGTTTAAACTCCGCTTTTAAAATCTATTTGTTTAGTATACGGCCCGGTTCACCAGGTTCCCCTGGACAGGCGGTGGAAACTTCAAAACAAACCGAGTGGGTTGTAGCATTTGCTACCTTTTGCTAAAGAGGTCATTCGCGGTGAAAGGATCTCAGCTCTTTCCTCATCGAATGAGGTGTGGATATTCACAAAGGAATACCGCTATGCAAAGCAATAAGTAGCGCTACCTTTTTGAAAAATTTGATTCTACAACATCTTTTTGGTTTCTTTTCTTTCATTAATCTCATTAATGAAGTCCCATCAATTATGTTTCCTAAACATCATAGAAGAAACGAAAATAGAACGTACGCTTATGCCATCCGCATTCGCCACAGGGCCCCGTCATGCACCGTTAGGTTACTTAACTAACGGTAGAGTGAGGGCTGGACTAGCGCGGATACAAAACATAAGCAACGTTTATTACGTATATCATATATTTAGCATTCGTCTCAGGTAGTTATATGATCACATCACACAACTCAGGCAGCAGAAGTCAACATATGAAATATTGGATATACTAGGAGGTCCGTGTTTTAAATTCAGCCAGTAATGAAAAACACGGATTCCATGGTCATGATGAATAGCCAAAAACACATACCTAGACCCCTACGAGAGCGGCAAGTGACCCTGCCAATTCTAGAGTCAGGAGATCCGGTCTCGACTCCTCGAGATGGTCTCCCCTGGACTCTAGAACCCGGTCACTTGTGCTCCCAGCCTTAGGTCTATCCTAATGCGGAAAAGTAAATAATATACATCAATGGTGATATCATCCTCAACCCGGAAGTGTCCCAATAAAAGAATATTACATAGAGTTTTTACATGAATGAAAATAGAAAAACTCTCATCTCACACAAAAAAAAACCCGGTTATTCAATCACGACGATCCAATATAACATATCACAGCAACACATAATATCACATGTCATCAACGTAAGTAAATATGCTTATCCCGAATGTCGTTGACGTATAGCAACGAGATCGAGGATACACCACATATTACACTTACGGTCGCAGAAAATAAATGAAATATACAATAATTAGAATACACATATCTATAGACATCATAAACCCGGAATATCTCATATCTCGGATTTCATTCCTAACACTTTAAATTTGCATTTATGTCTCGAATTAAAAACACTTTTCAATATCAAGTCAGGTAATTCAACAAGATTCCCGATATAATGATCAAATGCTCATCGGAAACTTTAGTAGATTGCAGTACCCCCGATGTCGTCAACAGAGTACACTTAGGCGGAACACCATGGCTGCGAGCACTCGACAGGATGCTTTTGGCCTCGGGGTTCTCCTACAGTCACTTGGTCGAGGCTATGGGGCATGGTTATCTAGTAGTGTTTCTCGGCGACTATCCGCGTACAATACGGATTGCGACGAAATTTTGATCCGAATCGAAACTCCGTAGAAATCGATCAAAAGAGACTAAAACGCGAGATTTACAAAACACAAACTAGTTTTCACAAAACTAATTAATGCGGATTCCAAATATTGTATCACATATCATATACATCTAGACGATGTTAAACATTTCAACCAATATCTCAAACACCCATAAATCACAGAGATCTCAACACTTGAGTCTTATTTAAAACACCCAGATAGTGCCAAATTACATAATGGAGCAGCATAAGACAATAAAGTTCCTAACTCACTAATAGTGCTGCGAAACCGTGGCTAAACCCAAGTTTATGCCACGGTTGCACAGCTAATTGGTCAAGTTAGGCGCTCGAAATTCTTGGGGCTCAATAGAAAACCCTGCACAATTTTCTGCATATTTTTAATCACCAAAATTTCAACTTTTGAAAAATTGGACAAAAACTTCTAAAAAGTTGGGTTTTGAAGTTCGATCGAACTTTAACGTCGTTTAGACCAAACCAAATTCTCTAGCTTGGCTATGATACCATGAAAGTGTTTCTTAGCACATCTACTAGGTTTCCACATGCATCAAGTATGCAAATTAAAAAATCTAGAGGTCTAAGCTACACTAACCTAGAATCGAACTAGAGAATTAGGGTTTGATAGCATAGAAACAAACTTTACACTAAATGAATAGAGAATATAACCTTTGTAGACCAGTCCTTCACTTATAAAGCTCCAAGTAGTAGTCACTTCACTCCAAGTAGAGCTCCCTACAACTCTTCTTAGGCTCCACTTGGTGAAAGGAACGAGCTTGTTTCGTCGTCTTCGAGGCCGAAGATGATCCTCCTTGAACACTAGTAAAATAAGGGGTTGCCTCTACGGATAACAACATCCGTAGGGGCAGATAAAGTTTGGCCCTACGGATTAATCCGTAGGTCCAAACGGTTGCCCCTACGGTCCTTCCATATTTATTTAAAAATTATTAAATCTTAAAGTGTTGTTTGCCCCTACGGAGCCGCAAACCAAGCACCTACGGGTATATCCGTAAGGGCATCTAAATAGGGATTTAAGTGATCGATCCCTACGCTGATTATTTCTTATTCCCTTTATCGATCACAGTTGCGCGCGAACCCAAATCCCCAAACCCTCGACGTTCCCACCGATCGCCGTTCTCATCGTCGCCAGCGTCGTCGTCGCCAGCACCGGCCGAATCGTCGTCGCCACCGCCTGCTTCTTCCTCATCTCCGTTCATCGTCGCCATCACCTGCATCTTCAACCCACGGCCGATTCGTCGTCACCACGGATTCGTCGTCACCACCGCCTGCACAGGTTAGGAAATCTTAATTAAACAAATTTTTGATTGTTTTAGGTCTATGGTTCATGGTTTGGGTAGGCATCGGTTGGGGTTAGCGTTAGGGTTAGGGGTGGGCCTTGGGGGCTGCTGTTACAGTTGGGGTTGGGGTTCGGCAGGGGGTAGCGGTTAGGGTTGGGGTTGGGGTTGTGTGTCCCTGAGCACTTCTTGATTGGGGCTGGGGCTGGGGCTGCGGGCTGGGGCTAGGGCTGGGGCTGGGGCTGGGGCTAGGGTTGGGGCTAGGGCTCGGGCTGCAGATAGGGCTGGGGTTGGGGTTGGGGCTCGGGCTCGGGCTGCGGTTAGCATTAGGGTTGGGGCTGAGGCTGGGGCTGGGTCTGCGGTTGGGGTTGGGGTTCGGCAAGGGGTTGCTGTTGGGGTTGGGGTTGGGGTTGGGGTTAGGGTTAGGGTTAGGATTGGGGTTGGGGTTGGGGTTTTGGATTTCAGGGTCTAAGTTAATTTCCATTCTAATTAGCATTAAGCTCGTTAATTGAAATGTTGATAATGATCATAAGAGGAAAATGTGTCTAGTTTGAGAAAGTGTTGGAAACTGGACTAATAATGTGGGTAAAGCCCAGTTTAATTAATAATTTTATTTGTCATTCTCAAATTTTCTTGGAAAAAGAGACTGTTTTGTTGAACTTTTAGCCGTTGGGCATGTTAGGTTGAATTTGTTTGCTAATTGCATAAGATGCTCATAAGATTCTGGATTTTGAGGATGGGCCGTTGTAATTGGAAATGCTTAGAATTGTAGGAACTTCTTTGTTTTAGCTATATATAATTGCAAAAAAAAAGACAAATTTCTGATTTGAAGAAAAGGAAGGGCAAGATAGGGATTTAGTTATGGATTTTACTTGGACGCCAAAAAACTTTTCAGACACCGTGTACCCAATTTTCCCACACACACCCCTTCACACATGAAGGTTGGCAGAAGATGTTTTTCTGGTAACATCTTCAGCATCATCGAGACTTAATTGCATTTGAAAGGAGGACATATATTCTTTCAACTTAAATTTATATTATATTCATCTTGTTTATTGATTTCTTTTCTATATTGCAGGTATGTATCTCAATCTCAAGTCTAATGCATCTTAGTTCTTTAATGCTCAATTCTCAAAGGAGCTTAGTTCTCCATAGGAGCTTAGTTCTCCAAGATAGGAGCATCCTCCTCCCCATAATGCGCATATGCGCAAGCGCCACATTCACTACGTGCAATACACGTGTGCCCGCCATGCGCGCACCACGTGCAATGCACGTGCGCACCACATGAGAATATTTAATAATATTAAAATGAGCTTAGTTCTCCATAGGAGCTTAGTTCTCCAAGATAGGAGCATGCTCCTCCCCATAATGCGCATATGCGCAAGCGCCATGTGCGCTACGTGCAACGCACGTGTGCCCGCCATGCGCGCACCACGTAGAATGCATGTGCGCACCACATGAGAATATTCAATAATATTAAAAGGAGCTTAGTTCTCCAATTTAGGAGCCTGCTCCTCCCCATAATGCGCATATGCGCAAGCGCCATGTGCGCTACGTGCAACGCACGTATGCCCGCTATGCGCGCACCACGTACAATGCACGTGCGCACTACATGAGAACATTTAATAATATTAAAAGGAGATACGTTCTCCATAGGAGCTTAAGTCTAATGCATATACATGGATTTTCTCCTTTGTCAGTAACTATCCCATTCTTATATTTCTCAATATAGTAAGCATAACCTATTTATATGTTATACAGTCTAACATGGATCATGAGTACGTCAGAGCTAAGGACTGGATGTATGTGGATTGGAAACAACATATGCAACCTAAGTTTGTCACAGGAGTTGCTGCTTTCCTTGAATTTGCACACGCACATAATAAGATCATAATAGAGAAGATTCTCTGTCCGTGCGATAGATGTGGCAATAAGTACTGGCAGAAGGTAGAATTGGCAGAGCTTCATATTGTAAAACATGGGTTTACTAGACTTTATACAACTTGGAAATATCATGGGAAAGGAGAAGAATGCAGTACTGCGGCAGAAGAAGTAGAACACGATAATGCGGCAGGAGAAGAAGAATTCGGTAATGCGGTAGAAGGAGAAGGCGGTAATTTATTTCCATCAGAAGAAATGGAGGATATGGTAGAGGCTGCCCTAGGTGAATCTATTCGTACCGAAGATGACATTCCTTCCGGTCAAGGACCTCGTGCGGGTAAATATGAAAATTTCATGAATGATGCTAGCAAACCAATTTATGAGAATGCGAAGTATTCCACCCTCTCATGGTTCATCCAACTTTTCCAGATTAAGTGTCTAAATGGATGGAGCAACAAGTCATTCACAATGCTTCTTTCGTTCTTGAAAAATTCTATGCCTCCGGGAAATAATGTGCCCGACAGCTAGTACGAAGCCCAGAAGATGATGTCTGATTTGGGTCTAAAGTGCGAGAAGATTCAAGCATGTCCTAAAAATTGCGTGTTGTACCGGAAAGAGAATTCAGATTTGAAAGAGTGTCCAACATGCGGAGAGGCCAGATATAAACCGAAAGATTCTGATAAGAAGCCTGATATACCTGTGAAGATAGCACGATACTTTCCCATAACACAGAGGCTACAGAGGCTATTCAGGCGCAAGAAAACAGCCGAGGCAATGATTTGGCATCACCGTGCTCCTCCAAGTGAAGATGGAAAAATGAGCCATCCAAGAGATTCACCGGCATGGAAGGATTTCGATAGGAGGCACGCAATATTCAGTAGCGATCCTCGCGATGTCTGGCTCGGACTGGCTACTGATGGCTTCTGCCCATTCAACTATATGGCTGGAAGTCACAGCACATGGCCCGTTGTAATGATAATTTATAATCTATCGCCTTGGTTGGCTATGGACCAATCATACTTTATGATGCCTCTTCTTATCGACGGACCAAACTCACCGGGGAATAATATCGACGTCTATCTCTGACCTTTGATCGAGGAGTTGAAATCTTTGTTCGTTGATGGTGTAGAGACATATGATGCAAACACAAATACAACCTTCATACTGCGTGCGGCTTTAATGTGGACAATTAATGACTTTCCTGCATATAGAATGCTATCAGGTTAGTCCGTACTAGGTCACAAAGCATGTCCTCATTGCCATGAATACACAACATCGAAATTCTTGAATTTTAGCAGGAAGGTTTGTTATTGCGGCCATCAACGTTTCCTGCCTCCAGACCACCCCTATAGGTTAGACACGGTTCACTTTGATGGTCATCAGGAGCTTCTTGGACCTCCATCCCCATTGTCCGGAGAGGACGTAGCTTCTAAATGGGATGGTTACAATAACGTGACCTTCGGGATGGATCCGACGAAACAGGTCAAACCACCATAATGGAACAAGTTAAGCATTTTCTTCGAGCTTCCGTACTGGGCTACAAATTCAGTGCGTCATTGTCTGGACGTCATGCATATAGAGAAGGGAGTATCAGAGCACATACTTAACTTGCTTCTTTGTAAAGACGGGAAATCTAAAGACAACATGAATGCTCGGATGGATCTACAAGAGTGGGGAATAAGATGTGAATTGCACCCTAGACCGGTAGCGGGTAAACCGGGCAAGTTTGTACTTCCCAATGCCGCTTATCATATGTCACAACCGGAGAAGAAAAGATTCCTGCAGGTGTTGCATGATTTGAAAGTCCCCACAGGTTTCTCAGGATCATTCAGCAAGAAAATAAAAATTGTGAAGGGCAAGATCGATGGGCTGAAAAGTCATGATCACCATGTTATCTTGGAGCACCTTCTTCCCTTAGCCATCAGGACTTCTCTCCCGGACTCGGTTGGTCTAGTAATCAATGACCTATGTTGTTTTTTCAGGGAGTTGTGTGCTAAAACACTGGAGGTTGTGACACTGGATAAACTAGAAAATTCTATTGCGTTAATACTTTGCAAATTTGAGCGTATTTTCCCACCGTCATTCTTCGATATCATAATACACTTGACGGTTCATCTTGCAACTGAGGCGAAATTAGCCGAACCGGTACAATATCGATGGATGTATCCCGTCGAGAGGTACGTGTAATTTTTCGTTTCGCGCAATTTAAAAATTTATTGTTATCCTGTATGCCCATATTTATTTATTCAACATATTTTCATTAGATACCTCTACACTCTTAAGAAGTATATACGCAATAAAAATCGACCAGAGGGTTCTATCATGCAAGGTTATTTTCTTGATGAAGCAACCACATTTTGTTCCCGCTATCTAGACGAGAACATTGAGACAAGGCTTAACCGACCACGAAGAATTCAAGACGGACCATATGGTAAAGCCGAGTATAAGAGAGTAGACACTATGTTTATCAACAAGATATACCGGTTTATCTTGCTTAATTGTGAATGTCTTGAACAAATTAGAGAGTAAGTTTTTTTGGATTAATTGTTATATCTGTGGAAGATGCGGGAAAACCGGCTAAGATGGTTTGGTCATGTGCGACGCAGACCTATGGAAGCACCGGTTCGACGAATAGATACTCTCGATATGGGCAATGGCAAAAGGGCAAAAGGGAGACCGAAGAAAACATGGATGGAGGTGATACGAAACGATATGGTTGCCAAAGGACTCAATGAAAGTATATTGTTCGATAGAAGTGAGTGGAGACAGAGGATTCATGTGCTGGACCTGGCGTGATTCTCATGTTGGTTCATGTAGCCTACCCCATATGCTTGGGATAAAAGGCTCAGTTGTTGTTGTTGTTGTTGTGCTGTTATATCTGTGTTTGTGTGTGTATGAAATGCTATAATATTAATGTCACCATTATTTGTCGAAAACAGAATTCATTTTAACGAGGTACGTGAGGGGCATCCTGATTGGAATGAAGAACAATTAGAAAAATATCATCAGGATAATTTTTATGATTGGGTCACAGATCATGTAAGTTATTCGAATAACATTTTATTGCTAGCAAGTTTAATCTAAACTTGTATCGTTATGTATTTGTCGTAAAATTTGTTTTGTTAGATCCACGATCCGAACTTGTCTGCATCATTTGAGAGTGATTCAACATGTTTAGCTCAATTTCCTAGTACGGAGGTTGCATATTACAAAGGATTTGGTGTCCTTGGATACAAATTCGAAGTTAAGGAATTAGAAACATCTAGAACCACTCAGAATAGTGGGATTGCGACGGTAGGATCGGACGGTGTAATTTATTATGGGTACTTAAATTGTATACTTGGTATCCACTATCCCGGACGATCAGAACCCTTTTATATATTCCAATGTACTTGGTATGATACGCGAACTGATACGGACAGGTGGAGAAGTAATCTTGGGACTTGGAAAGATGAATATGGATTGACCAGTATGAACACACTTCGATTTTACTGTCAGGAAGATTCGTTTATCTTTCCGAACCAAGCGTTCCAAGTATACTACTCACAATGTTTGAAGCATCCGGGGTGGAGTGTTGTATGCCGATGGAAACCCAGAGATGTCTACGATGTCCCAGAATACGAGGACAGCGATGAGGACGAAGAAGAGAGAAGGCTTAAAGTGCTCCGACCGTCTGTTTCGAAGGACGGGTTGTCTTCAACCGATCATGAAGTTACGTGAGTTAGAAATGATATCGACGATGAAATCCAAGTAGATATGTATAATACGCCCACGAAACGAAAAAGGTTATCAGTAATGTTATATTATTACTTCACATTTTACGCTCTATACATATATAGTCAATACTTTTAATGATTGTCTAATGCGTCCACGAACCGTTTATCTAGATTTGATGACGATGTCGGGAGCAGTGAGAGGCGGCAGGAGCTCCAGCCGCGGCAGAGGCAGAAGCAGAGGCGGAGCTGTTCTGCCGCCCGGAGAGTTCCGTAGGGAGCTTCAGAGGGCTGGTCTTGCACCCAGATCGGAGACCCCTTCGGATGTCTCCTTCCGTGTGGAATTTGCCACACATCCAGGTATACTGAACGCATATCCATTTTGAATATAATATTACAGATATTCATGCCTGTTTATGTCAAAATTACTTATATTATCAATGTTTGATTGTCTAGTTATTGGTGATGCGTCCACATCTAGGACAGAGGCCACTCCCGCTACTCCAGGTATGTTTATATATCATATAGTGCACGTATATTGATTTAGAATGCTATATCATAAATATACACACATTCCTTTTGCTCTTACTTTGCAATTTTTATTATTGTCTAGCTGTAGGTGGTGATACCACCGCACCTGCGGGTATGTTTATATATCCTATAGTGCATGCATATTGATTTAGAACGTTATATTATTGATCTACACATTCTTTTTGCAATTACTTATATAATCTATTTTTAATTGTCTAATTATAGGTGGTGCATCCACATCTTCTGCAGGGGGCACTCCTGCCGCTTCCATACTATCCGCATCGTCTGCAGGTTAGTATGAATAAATAAAAAATATTTATTCATTTTACATATGATCTATAGAATAATTATGAAGTTCATGGAAATTTAGCGTCAATGTTTATTTTCTAGTTGCAGGGGATGCGTCCGCATCCGGGACCCCGGTTGTTCCTCACCGGAGGAACTATCGTCCCGCTCGTGCTGCTGCCCGGGCCTAGGCTCGTGCGATAGTCACCGGAGGTATATATCACACTTCAATTTTCGCTTAAGCTTGATTTCTTAATACAACTTTGTCTTAATATTGATTGTCTTGATATTTCGTGCAGACGCAGGGCCTCCCCATCCCCAGAGGGGGACTCGAGGCCCGAATCAATCCCATAGGCTGAGGCCTGACAGAGCTAGGGGGGAGGCACCATTCCTCATCCTTTTTACCCTTGACTATCGCTATACCGGTCCTCATGCCGAGAGGTTCGGCCGGTATATGGGGGATGAGAGCCGGCTCGTGAAGAACTATCCACTTCACGTTGAGTGGGGCGAGCAACACCGGCGCTCATTCGCCCTCTTCTTTGATCAGGCTCGGGTACGTATTAACGGCCTATTTTCATTTGATTTATCCAATATATTTATTATTAACACTTGCAATCTAATAACAATGTTTTTTTTGTATTTTCAGTTGGATTACGATTTTCAGCCTGTAGCCGACCCTGATCACCCTGGGAGGGTGCTCGACCTTCATGCTCTGTACAATGGCCTGATGAAGAACATGCAGACCAAGGTCCGATACAACAGGAATGAACTGAAAGCCGACTGCTACTCCCTGTCGATGGCGACCCCCGAGGCAGAGAGAGCGGCCCTCCTATCTACTCCGGCGTTTGCGAGAGTCGACGTAGAGACATGGCCTCTATTGTGCGATTATTTCGACTCCCAACGCAAACAGGTATGTATTTTAAATGTAATTCATTTTTTATGATATAATTTATTTCTTTGTGTTCCTTAATTAGAAAACTAAATGTTAATGCGTTGTGCAGAAACAGGCCGCTCAGAATACAGAGAACAGAAAGTCGGCGAAGAGGGGTCGCCTCACTTACACAGGTGGCTCGAGGAATATTACTCGAGCCATGGAGTTATCGGTAAATTACAATAGACCGACCTTTCTGAAATTCTGCAATATTAAGAGTTATTTTCTAATATTTCTAATATTAAGAGTTATTTTCTAATATTGCAGACAGCTCGGACCGTGGCGCAAGGTGGTACACCGAGCGTGCTGTCCGCATATCTTGTCGTCCACGGCACCTTGACAGATCCCGCCACGGGCGAGCTTCGATATCCCGACGTCGCTACCCAGGAGTATTGCGTAAGTGTTAAATATTTATTCTACCCATATTTGAAATTTTAGTTTTGGAAGCTTCAAGTTTAAATTTTATACTTATACTTTACTGCATCATGTGGGTGTAGGAGCGGGTGGTTGAGCAGGCCGAGGCCTCGGGGATCGATTTTACCGGACAAAACGATCCGAGGCTGCTGACCCCAGTTTTGGACGCCGCACACGGAGGGCACCATGGAGGTTGGGAGAGAGGCCGGGGACTGGGCCCTAGCAGGGCCCATATGAGGTTGTACTCCACCCCGGCGGTTACTTCCTCCGTCTCCAGTGAGCGACGTGTCCAGCAGGAACTGGAGAGCTTGAAGGCCACCATTGAGGAGTTGAAGGAGATGCTGGTATGTATACTACTTTATAGTAAAATATCATGTCATATTATACATATCAACATATCCATAATTAGTACGTAGCTTGAGCTTATTTGGTTTTAGAGTTAGGTTTGATTAATCATACATACATATGTAATTAAAATAAACAACGGTTATCCAAACTAGATATCCAAATGGGATTTCGAAATAACTTGATAATGATACGAATTCGAGTAATACACAGTTCTTACACGCTTCTTACATACGTTAGGTCCAGACGCGACAGGGTACATGTCATGCATCTCCTTAGGCTGCGGCTCCGCAAGCCACTACATCGGCAGCGGTTCCGTAGACAGCTCCTATAGCTCCAGCGCCCGCTCAGACTCCCGCAGCCACGGCTCCGCAAGCGACTCCCTCGACGGCGGCTGCGCAGACCACATCGCCAGCTCCACAGGACGCTCAGACTCCCGCTCACGCCGAATTGCAAAGTTTATTGACCGAGAAGCAGGCGCGCGTTATTCTATCGTTATTCAGAGGTGGAGCTGGACCGAGCTAGGGTAGCTTTTTGGTTCTTATTTTTTGAAACATGTATTTATTTATATCATACATATTGTACTATATTTTTAAACGATATTGATATTGATATTGGTTTATATTTATATCATATTCAGTATTTGGGTTTCTTTTGTATATTATATACGTGAGATGTGATTATGAATACTGCGATATATGTTGTGTGATGATTAATATTATATTTTACTGATATATATATTATTGTGCACAGGGCGAGAAAAAATAAGGCAGCCCTTTTTTTTAAAAAAAACAGATAATGTGTACCTACGGATTAATCCGTAGGTACACATGATGCCCCTACGGATTAAGCCGTAGGGGCAAAATATCAGCAGTAACTGATATTTCCCCCTGATCTCAGTGTCAAGGGGGTTAGGCTTGTCCCTACGGATATATCCGTAGGAGAAAACAACGACCCCTACAGATATGTACCTACGCATATATCCGTAGGGGATACTTCTAGACCCTACGGAGATATCCGTAGGTACAGTTAATATAATTAAAATAACCGTAAATAAAATAACTTTTTTTCCCCTACGCCCTAATCCGTAGGTGCAAATGTACCTACACAGTACTCCGTAGGGGCAAGTTTTTGTCCGTAGGGGAAAGTGCAGGGCTTCGACTTGCACCTACGGCGTTTGCATCTACAGGTTATTTTTTTGCCCCTACGGATATATCCGTAGGGGCAGTGGTTTGCCCCTACGGGTAAATCCGTAGGGGCAACCCTTATTCGTAGTAGTGGAAGTTACTCTAACTCAAGCTACCTCTTCACTAATCAAGGAATTAGTGAAGCAAACAACCTAATCTTATATGCTAGATAAGAGTAGGTTGATGAAGTAGGAATTTTGCTCACTTTAGAACTCACTTTCTCTTTTTCTATTCTCACCTTAAGAAAAACTAGAGAGCAAAAATGAGATGAAGAAGATGAAGTATGGTGAGAAAATATCTCAAGTGATAATGTAGAGAGTTAACCATGGGGTAAAGATAATGGTTGGGTTATAAAATATTTAGAGTAAAACAAAAATTAGTGGGATGAGTCATGGCTTCTACATGCTTCCATAAGCATCTTAAGCCATGCTCATTTTCCACCTAATTTTGAATTAACTCTAAATAATTAATCACCCAAATATCCTTAGTCTTGGTGTGAGTCTCATACACCCATGTTCAATGTATCATCCACCATGACACAATATATAAATACATATATTAATATATATCACATATATATTAAATGTATTTTAAAGAGAAGAAATTCTTTAAGTGAGCACAATATTAGTTAATATATAAATATATCAAATATAAATATATATTAAATTATTAAATCAACATTTGATTTAATAATCCGGTCATATCATATATAACCGACTGATATCACTTATATGTATATCACATTATCGAATAAACACTTCATTCAATAACCCGGTCATATCACATATGTCATGATCTGAAATTTAGTTCATGACCGACACTTAAATCACGCCATGTCTAAAAGTGTAACATTAATCAAATAAGCCGAAATCCAGAAATCTAAACATTTTTAAGAAAATAAAAGATGTGAAGTTTTGTAATAAAGGTATGATGAAATCAAAGGTTTTCTTAAATGCATAGATAATGGAACATGAAAAATGCAAGTGGATTTATTAGTTGAAAAATATGTTTCGTCTTTTACAAATTTGGGCAGCACCTCCCTTGTATATTTTGATCCAAAATCATATATACATGATAATATAAAAGGCATCACCAAGCGGGAGCTAGCTCTTCGCCAATCGACGGAATCACAACCACGCAAGACAGAAATATATGTATACGACGGCCAACGGCGAAGATCAATACAAAGATAATGAATAAAGCATGACATCAAACCCGCCAAGCGAATATATAACCCATCGCTCTAAGTCTCGCAACCTCAAGTCTTTCTAAGTCTTACTACATATACGAATACTAGTTTCTGATTGATGGAGTTGACTAGATACAACAGGAATAATAAATACAAGAGTGGGACGATCCAATATGTACCGCCTACCAAAGCAAATCACCCGAATGTAAGCTATATGCCAGCGATACCGCTACTGATCCATACGGTCAAGCTGCAAGAACTGTGGCACAACGGGGATGAGTTGCCAACTCATGAGTAGAAAACATCATCAGGTAGAAATCAAATAAAACAACGATTCCTAGGTAAAATATATCATAAAGGCAATACTATGATATTTAGGGTGACCGTAACTGCATGTGTGCCAACAATATAATCAATTCCTATAAGCATGTGGATAACATCTACTTGTCCATCAATGACATAACATCAGGCATGTAAATATCATGAAAGTATATGCATGTAAATATGAGGATATCAATCAACGTATGTCCATCAACGACACATCAAAATCATGGAATCTGAGTGTCCAACATCGACACTCGAAATATCATGAAACCCGTGTCCAACATCGACACGTAAATCCTCATATCTCGGGCTCCGTCAGTCCGGATCAGCCTACGGGCTCCGTCAGTCCGGATCGGCCCGTATCATCTAACGACTCCGGTCGGTATCCTCCGGATAACCGCCGAGTCAAAATACTATCACCGGTAGGTAGTAGTATCTCTGCCACGCTCATCATCTACTGCACAACATACCTTTCTTGCCCCGGGGTACCATACCGGGTCCACCATGTACTCGCAAACGGCCTCATCCAGCTCCTCAAATCGGGTATCACATATCATAACCGAGAAAACACATGGTTGACATCTCGAAATATCATATCAAGAGAAACCGGGTTTTTTTTAAAACAATACATACTTTCTTTTGAAATATAACCACGGTTCTCAAATCTAGAATCTCAAGAAAACAACATCTCAATGTATATAATCGTAAAGCATGATGTATGCAAACATATAACAGATATGTGAGCATATCCGTATATCATGCAACATAGAACAGTGATGTGAGTATATCATGCGACATATCATAATGATGTGAGCATAGCAAGTGTATCACGCAACATAGCATAATGATGTGGCAATTCTACTGTGTAAGACAGCAATTATCGATGATGAAAGTGTATGAGCCGGCAAATCTGTGTGTGTGTAACATACGCATCATCGATAATGGTGTAGATGTACTAGCACAGGTGCATATATAATAAGATGAGAATATCATGAATGTAGCAGCAAGTAAATCGTAAGCTCAATGCTACAAGGTATACGTATCTATAACATAATCGAGTCGGTGAGTCTATCAATCGGCATCCAGCCTCACAACATCACATACGGTATAATCCATCGTACGACATCCTCTAGTCAAGGGTATGGATCAATCATCAGATAAAACTCATCACGTACGGTAATCCATCGTACGGCGGCATTAAATAATTAGGGATCCTATCAACCTATATGACAATGAGGGTACGGACCTAACGTCTCGTACGGCATATCACTCATTATTCACATCATTATCCATATATATATACCTATCTCTCAAGTCACATTCGTATCAATCTCATATCGTAGGACCGACAAAGGTATCAATTATCTCATATCGAATCGCATCCATATGACGACATATCAAACCAAGTCATCATATCACATCGTATACTCTTTTCATCACATCATTATCTCACATCAAGTCATCTTATAAATCTCATGTCGTATTTATCGACCTCATTATATGCTACTATAATCTCATACTTATTCTCTTGCAACTACATGTATAAATCATGATTCGCATCCTTAGATATCAATTCAAGACATCATTTCCATCATATTATGTCACACTAAACCATATATTATAATCTTAAGTCGCGGTATATCTTGTTTCCTACTAATTCTTTAACCTTATCCATAAGTTTCTAACATGGTTTCCTTAACCATATTCTATATATATCAGTTTCCATTATAATTTGCGGGGGTGCTATACGCCATCCACCCAACTTCCCCCGTAGATATAAATCTACTCACCTGCGGAACTCCTTGTTCAGCCATAGTCAATGTGCTTCATCGCCTCAAAATCCATGCAAGGTACCTACAAATCAACACATATCGCAATACCATTAACATCAATGTCCGAAAACCGATACGACATATGAATTGCCAATAGGTTAGAACCCATAGCTTACGCATGCAAAAACAATCAAACAACCCTTGTCGTTGACATACAAACGCCCAACAACCAAATTTGCATGACCACTCGTAAAGCAGCACGTCACGGGCGTCGGCCTCTGGCCCTCTGAATACACGTGACACAACAGATCCTGGGTGCAGATCTTATCGCAGCAGTGTCTGGGAAGGAACCTGCTCAAGGTCTCTTCCAATCTCACCTATACCGAACTGTACGGAGGCTGGTACTCTTACATAATCTTTTCTCGCTTCTGGATATCTTCGTTCTCAGCACCGCATCTCCTCAGGAACTGGCCATATCGCAACGCCTCTGTATGCATATCCGATCTCAAATCTCAACGGGGAGTAATAACAGCTAGTTAACATCTCGCACGAACCTCTTGTTCCACTCATCTTTATTATCATCCACTTCAACATCACGTCATGCTATCTGTGTGCTGCAATTGTCCTCGGCTACAGTCGATCTGGAGTCTCTCACACGAACTCGTAATACGAACTCAGTATCTTCATCACTCTATAGAAGATATCTAGCCAAACACGTCCTCGGGAACTCGTCCTAACCATCGGAGGAATACACTTTATTCGCTCGTTCTCGATTGACTCACAATGCATCTGGGTGAGATCCCTCTATCTGAAACTGGTCAACTTACTGATCTCATATCGGGGCATCCGACGAACAACGTCATTTCTAGATCGATCTACTCAGATCTGAATAAGATTCTCAACACTGGAAATCTTCAACTCAACTAGGGCTGCGTCGGCGCATCAAACCAGACGAATCATCTCAGTTGCTCAACTCAAGATAGACTAGCTAGCTCCTATCGCATCTCTGCCTGAAAGCTCTAGCGATCTCAGCTCGTAAAGTCTGGAAACGACATCCAATCAATCTCAGCAACAGCTGGGTCATCTGTCTACACAGTAGAAAACATCACAACCTCTGAGGTAGGCTGTACATCGACAGTCCTCTCACAACAGGAAGCCTCTAACAATGGCCCGATCATTCGGTGCAAAACCAAACACTCGCCTCAAACGAGAGGTCACAACACAAACACTAACTCGATACGTTTCCATGTCACCAGAAAACACGATGGTCAGTCCTCTTCCCTGACGAGCTCGCCCTGATCGCATCACTAGCAGCAGCTCAATATACGCTCAAACCATGGTGACAGGAACCTCAAGCATGTATCAATGAAGATAGATCAAAGGAACGAAAGGAATCAACAGATCCCAAAATGGATACATGATCATAAGGAGGAACAGAATCAATGAGAGTATAATCATGGAAACGAATAGAATCAAGGATCTCAAATGGATGTATGATCAAGGGAACGAAGAGAATCACAAGTCTCAAGATATGTATATCCTAAGGTTCCTTAAGTAGAATATCGTATCGTAAATATGCCGAGGAACATACGTACGGTACGTCACACTACTCAAGCTACCTACTCCACAATCAGGGTCATCCTATGTAACGAAATTTTGGGTCTAATACCCCCTGTTCAAGTCTAAGTTCCATAAGGTCAATCCTAGGTTCCGAAATAGATTACGCCCCAGACTCCACATAGTCAAACCTAGACTCGAACCAAGGTTAAACCTAGCGCTCTGATACCAACATTGTCACGATCCGAAATTTAGTTCGTGACCGGCACTTAAATCACGCCATGTCTAAAGGCATAACGTAAATCAAGTAAGCCGAAACCCAGAAATCTATACCTTTTTAAGAAAATAAAAAATATGAAGTTTTGAAATAAATGTATGATGAAATCAAAGGTTTTCTTAAATGCATAGATAATGGAACATGAAAAATGCAAGTGGATTTATTTGTTGAAAAACATGTTTCGTCTTTTAAAAATTTGGGCAGCACCTCCCTTGTATATTTTGATCCAAAACCATATATACATGATACTATAAAAGGTATCCCCAAGCGGGAGCTAGCTCTTCGCCAATCGGCGGAATTACAACCACGCAAGACAGAAATATATGTATATGATGCCCAACGGCGAAGATCAACACAAAGATAATGAATAAAGCAAGGCATCAAACCCACCAAGCAAACATATAACCCATCGCTCGAAGTCTCGCAACCACAAGTCTTTCTAAGTCTTACTACATATACAAATACTAGTTTCTGATTGATAGAGTTGACTAGATACAACAGGAATAATAAATACAAGAGTAGCATGATCCAATATGTACCACCTACCAAAGCAAATCACCCTAATGTAAACTGTATGCCAGCGATGCCGCTACTGATCCATGCAGTCAACCTGCAAGAACTGTGGCACAACGGGGGTGAGTTGCCAACTCGTGAGTAGAAAACATCATCAGGTAGAAATCGAATAAAACAACGACTCCTAGGTCAACTATATCATAAAGGTAATACTATTATATCTAGGGTGACCGTAACTGCATGTGTGCCAACAATATAATCAATGCCTATAAGAATGTGGATAACATCTACGTGTCCATCAATAACGCAACAACATTATGCATGTAAATATCATGAAAGCATATGCATATAAATATGAGGATATCAATCAACTTGTGTCCATCAACGACACATCAAAATCATGAAACCTGAGTGTCCAACATCGACACTCGAAACATCATGAAACCCATGTCCAACATCGACACGTAAATCCTCATATCTCAGGCTTCGTCAGTCCGGATCGGCCCACGGGCTCCGTCAGTCCGGATCGGCCCACGGGCTCCGTTAGTCCGGATCGGCCTGTATCATCTCACGACTCCAGTCGGTATCCTCCGGATAACCGCCGAGTCTAAATACTATTACCGGTAGGTAGCAGTCCATCTGCCAGGCTCATCGTCTACTGCACAACAAACCTTTCTTGCCCCGGGGTACCATACCGGGTCCATCATGCACCCGCAAATGGCCTCATCCAGCTCCTCGAATCGGGTATCACATAACTCATAACCGAGAAAACACATGGTGGACATCTCAAAATATCATATCAAGAGAAACCGGGTTTTTTTTAAAACAATACATACTTTCTTTTGAAATATAACCACGGTTCTCAAATCCAGAATCTCATGAAAACAACGTCTCAATGCATATAATCGTAAAGCATGATGTATGCAAACATATAACAGAAATATGAGCATATCCGTATATCGTGCAACATAAAACAGTGATGTGAGCATATCAGTATATCATGCGACATATCATAATGATGTGAGTATAGCAAGTGTATCACGCAATATAGCATAATGATGTGTCAATTCTACGGTGTAAGACATAGCAATTATTGATGATGAAAGTGTGTGAGCCGGCAAATCTGTGTACGTGTAATATACGCATCATCGATAATGGTGTAGGTGTACTAGCACAAGTACATATATAATAAGATGAGAATATCACGAACGTAGCAGCAAGTAAATCGTAAGCTCAATGCTACAAGATATACGTATCTATAACATAACCGAGTCGGTGAGTCTATCAATCGGCATCCGGCCTCATAACATCACGTACGGTATAATCTATCGTACGGCATCCTCTAGTCAAAGGTATGGATCAATCATCAGATAAAACTCATCATATACGGTAATCCATCGTACGGCGGTATTAAACAATTAGGGATCCTATCAACCTATATGACAATGAGGGTACGGACCTAACGTCTCGTACGGCATATCACTCATTATTCACATCATTATCCATATATATATATACCTATCTCTCAGGTCACATCCATATCAATCTTATATAGTGGGACCGACAAAAGTATCAATTATCTCATATCGACTTGCATCCATATAACGACATATCAAACAAAGTCATCATATCACATCGTATACTCTTTTCATCACATCAATATCTCACATCAAGTCATCTTATAAATCTCATGTCGTATTTATCAACCTCATTATATGCTACTATAATCTCATACTTATTCTCTTGCAACTACATATGTATAAATCGTGATTCGCATCCTTATATATCAATTCGAGACATCATTTCCATCATATTATGTCACACTAAACCATATACTATAATCTTAAATCGCGGTATATCTTGTCTCCTACTAATCCTTTAACCTTATCCATAAGTTTCTAACATGGTTTCCTTAACCATATTCTATATATATATATATATCAGTTTCCATTATAATTTTCGGCGGTGCTATACGCCATCCACCCGACTTCCCCCGTAGATATAAATCTACTCACCTGCGGAACTCTTTGTTCAGCCATAGTCGATGTGCTTCGTCGCCTCGGAATCCATGCGAGGTACCTACAAATCAACACATATCGCAATACCATTAACATCAATGTCCGAAAACCGATACGGCATACGAATTTCCTATAGGTTAGAACCCATAGCTTACGCCTGCAAAAACAATCAAACAACCCTTGTCGTTGACGTACAAACGCCTAACAACCAAATACAAATCCAAACATCAAAACCAAGCATTCAAACCTCGGAAAACTTTGCCTAAACACTCACAACAGCACCCAGATTTTAGCTTAGGTTAATTAGGACAAAACTAGCAAGTACAGGGGGTTGTTTATAGGGATTAGGAGCTGCAGTCAAAAGATCAACACCAGAAGCCAACAAAAATCCGGCAACAACACCATGGAATCCAAGCTCGCCGGCCTGGGGTGCTTGGATTGGGTTCGTATTTTCAGGGTGGTCTTCTAGTGGTCCATCTAGGTCTTTGGGGTTGCTAGTTTTTCTAGTATAGGTCTCAGGTCATCCCAGATTCCCTGTAGGCACACAATACTTCACAAAACCGACACGGGACCATTTCTAAGTTCGTATCTTTGTTTCTATTCTCTGTTCTTGGCCAGTAAAATCATCATTATGGTCTTACAAACTCTCACAGCACTTCAATTTACCAATCTCAAGTCAAGTTTCCCACTAAACCCTAACATGGAATTTATAAGTTCACAAATCCACACTTAATCAATTCTAAACTATAATAGAAGTTAAAGAGACTAAATTACTAAACTAAAAGTGTGAGATTTACTTCATTTGGCAACTCAAGAAAATTCTTGAGTTGCTCAAAGTCTTCAAAATCCAACTTTGAAAGGTCCAATGGGTGTAGGATGAGGTGGGGATCAACTTTAATGAAGGGAGTATAGGGTTTTGAGAAGAAAATTGAGATGATGCTTGTAGGTGGAGGTGGAGGGAATATGAGTTGAGGAAGATGAAGGAAGAACAATAGGGGTGAGGAAATGGGCAGCCCTCTCTCTCTCTCTCTCTTTCTCTTATTTTTACCCTCACTCTCTCTCATGCCATGCCTCATGTCATCATTTGGTCCCCCCCCCTCTCTCTCCCTCAATAATACACTCTCATATCTTTTCTTTTTGAAACCAAATATCAACAAAATACAATGAAACAACATGCAACAACAATGCAACATGTCATGGTGCACTAACCATGGAAAAAATGTAGAAACTCGGATTTGGCTTAATCGCGATTAGTAGTGCACTAATCAATTTTTATTTAAACTGCATATAATTAATTATAAAAATGTCAAATCCAATAAATATATTTTTAAATGAATAAATCATTTTAAATCTCCAATTATTGGTATATATTTATACCAATTTACGAAAACCCCAAATTCGCAAATCGGGTAGTTTTCGCGAGATATATTATTTTAATATTAAATTCCAAAAATAATATTTTATATTTTCTGAAATGTTACAACATATAACCGGCCAGTATTAAATACTTATATATATATATAGCATATCATTGAATCAACACTTAATTCAACAATCCGGTTATTTCACATATAACCTAACCGATATCACATATCGCGAGGTTAGAATATGATATCACATACACGAATTTAATCAAGCTCCCGCACATATCACCATTTGTTCCGTACTTCGTTTCGCTTGAACTAGGAAACTTCTGTGTGGGACTCTAAAGACTCTTCAATACGCCAGCAGTAGGTAATGATCACATCAGCCACCCACAAGCCGTCAGCGGTACTAGCTGGACGTAACGGCTACTCAGGTATTGAGCGAATAAAAGATCAACAAGCAAGCTTGTCCAAACTCCCGCAAAGCCTATAAGCAACACTTACCGTACAGTCCGGTCTCTTCGTCTGATATGTCGCATATCAAGTCTAGGGATGGAATCGTCAGACCCCAATAATTTGATGAGTCAGGCCGATGTGTGGCCTATAACTGTTCAAGAAACTACTAATAACTCTTACCAATAAATCTCATCAGCCCTGACCAGGGACTAGCTGCTATAGCCAATCGATCATAGCATAACATCAACTCCCAATACCGGGAGAGACGAAACCCCTTCTATCGCTCATTCCCTCCATGTTACTCGAGACTGTACCCAAAATCCACCTGTTTGCACCACTCCTTTGAGCCGTGGTAGGGAGGAAATCAAAGCACAGTGGGAACCACACAAGACTCTATGACGATCTCGGGTCTTCAGACTAACATGTACAAGTGTCACTAGAGAACTGCTATTTGACGATAGGTATAATACTAACTAGGAGTTCTCGGCGAGTCCAGTTCAGTGTACCCATTCTCTAATGAGCACAAGATACAATCTTTGATGTCGAACACCAATGAATGTGGGATCAACCATCGCCCCATTCAGGGTCAAGAAACATACGCACTAGTCTACTCTGGAATATCGATGCCCTGACTCGATACTCTCTCGACTAGGAACGGTTAAATGTGTAAGTCTATGTTGCACACCCCACGTGTCCGCGGGTAGGCGGAATTTGCAAAAAACGATTTTTCAAAGCTCGCAACACGGACTTAAACTCCAAGATTGATGATAAACCCTAGCTAACAAAATACTGTGTGAAGTTTAACTACTCGGATGAAAGTTATACCTCACGAAACCAAGTCCTTCGGGTCTTTTAGTCGATGTCCTCCTCGTCATCGTAGGCTCCAAGGATCGTTATGGATCGTGGCTTCCTCGTCGACTTCCTCGAGTCAAAGACGATCCACTCGAAAGTCTATAGTCCGAGCTCCAACCTCAGTTGGATATATGTATGCCCTAGAGGCCATTATATGATAGTGTATGTACTGATGTGTGTGTGTGTGTGTGTGTGTATATTCAGAGGACAGTCTTGGTCGACATGATAGTATGCTATCTGATTGCTCTTTATCATATGTTCACTTGATCATTCTTTTACTCATTTGATACATGTTGATAAAGCCCTTAGCATATTAGCTTGACTACTGGGATTATGATGTGGATCATACTAGTGGGACACCTGTAGTTTATAAGCATATCCTTAAAATGTTCCTAGTCATAGGTATATCGAGACAGGGCATCGATGTTCCAGAGTAGACTAGCGTATACCATTCTTGTTCCATATGATGGGCGATGGATGATCTCAAATCCATCTGGTGTGGTAACACCAAAGATTGTATACGGGTGCTCAGTGAGACTGGGTACACTGAACGGACTCACCAAGAACTCTTATGTGGTATTATATCATACGTCGGATAGCAGTTCTCAGGTGACACTGTTACAGGTTAGTCTGTAGACCCGAGATCGTCATAGAGTCTTGTGTGTCCTCCCACTGTACTTTGATCTCCACCCTACTACGGCTCTACTGAGTCATACAAACAGGTGGATTTTGGGTACAGTCCCGAGGCACATGGAGGCGATGAACGATAGGAGGGGTTTCTTCTCTCCCGGTATTGGGGGTTGATATTGCGCTATACACGATTGGCTATAACAATAAGTCCCTGGCCAGGGCTGCTGAGATATTACCGATAAGTGTTATCAGTAGTTTCTCGATCTGTTGTAGACCATATACCGGCATGACTTATTGAATTATTGGGGTCGACGTTACCATCCATAGATTCGATATGCAGCATATCTGACGAAGAGACTGGACTGTACAGTAAGTGTTGCCAGTTGGATTGATGGAAGTTTTGACAGGTTTGCTTGTTCTTCTTCTGATCGCTCAATACCCGGGCAGCCATTACGTTTAGCTGACCGCTTGCGGCTTGTAGGTGTTTGATGTGATCATCACCTACTACCGGCGTATTGACGAGTCTTAGAGTCCCACACAGGAGTTTCCTGGCTCAGGCGAAACGATGTGGTGTACATATGAGATATGTGCGGGAGCTCGATTAAATACGTGTATATGATGTCGTATTTTAATCGGGCGTTTTATATTGGTCGGGTCGTATGAGATATGACCGATTTATTAAATCAAGTGTTGATTTAATATTGACTTTTATCTCATTTAAATAAACATTTTCTTTATGATGGATGTATATGTACATGTTGATGTGCATACACACACATACATGCATTTGTATCATGGTTGATGATACAACAAAGATGGCAATATAAGAATTACATGGAAGGTAAATATATTTATATATTAGAATGAAAAAGAAGAAAATTGATATTAAATCATGGTTGACTATTCTTTACTTGACCTAGATTAAACCATGGTTTCATTTTCATTTGTTATTTTTCTCTCATTCTAAAATATCTAGATATTTATTGACCATGGTTTGAGATGAGATATTTATTCTTGATATTTATCTTCCTCTCATTATCTTTTCTCATTATCTTTTATCCAAAAGAAAAAATGAGCTCAAAGTTGCCATCTTCTTCTTCCTCTCTCTAGCTCTCTCTTGAATTTCCAAAGTGGGTGAGGGTAAAAGAAAGAAAGGGTTTTTATATGAGAAAACAACAATATCATCACACTACACTTGTTTAGCCCATTGGTGTAGTTTGTTTGCTTCATCATCATTGTGATCTAGTGGAGCAAGGAGCTTTGAGTAAAGGTACTCCGGGTGGATCATCGTGGACGTGGAGGAAGTTCAAGCTAGTTCGTTCAAACCCTAGGAGATCCAAGGAGTTGCTAGGAGGTCTACAAAGATTGTATCTCTCCCCACATAGTGTTTGACACTAGCTAGTATATGATACTAGAACTTGTTACTCTAAATATTCTAGTTCGATTCCTAGGTTTGTTTGTTTAACACCTCATAAACTTTTAATATGGCATGTGTGATGCTTGCAAAACCCTAGGTGAGGTGCCAAAGAAACCCTTCAGTGGTATCAGAGCCAAGCTAGAATTTTAGACGATATTAGATATTACGAAAACGAAACAAACACGAAAAATACGGATTTCTGGAAACCCCAGATCTGCTCTTTGTCGATTTTTAAAGGACCTAGAAAAATTATTTAAATAACTGCAGAAGTTAGCATGGGAGACCACTAGAGCACACAAGAAAAATAGGGACCATCCCTCGGTTTTGAACCGAGCACTTACCCTAAAAAATCGGGGAGGTCGGCCCTATTATGTCCTCTTTGCCCTGTTTTCCTTGCGTGCACTAGTGTGTTGGTTTTGGGTTTCCAGGGATTGTTTGCTAAGCTTAATTTTTCATGTGATGATTATTGTGCTTATGGGCTATTTCGTAGTGTTTCGTAGTCGTAAATTTTACATTGTATTGGTAACTTTGACAATGTTTAATAGTTCGAACAGATTTTCAAACCCCACATTATCACCCGCTCTGAAATTTTCAAGTGTTGTAATTTTCCAAGTCGATTATGTTCAATAAGTGGTGCGAGTATTCCTATGGACCCTCTAGAAGAACATACTAACCTTAACTCGATTCTATGCCCACGGAACCGCGATCGAACCTTAGGGTTTGTCGTAGTTCCGTGGTGTCATAGGTGAGGCATTGGTTAACTCCTTCTATGGCTGGACCATAGACACTGCGGCACGTCTTTTGAGTACTTTCAACTTCGCTCAAGTGTTGAGCTCTTGGGGTAACTTGTGGGTGTTTATTGATTTGATCGAAACGTTTAACATCGTCATGATATATCTGATTGTGATTGTTTTTCACTTTCTTTTTTATGACCGTAAGCGTAGTATGTGGTGTATCGCCGGTTTCGTTGCTATACATCAATGACAATTGGGATATGCATACTTGCTTACGTTGATGACATGTGATGTTATGTGTTGCTGAGATATGTTGTACAGGATCGTTGTGATTGAATGGCCGGGGGTTTTATGTGAGATGAGAGTTTTTATTTTCGTTCATATAAAATTCAATTGTATGTAATATTCTTTTATTTGGGGCACTTCCGAGTTGAGGATGATGTCACCATTGTTGTATATTATTTACTTTTCCGCATTAGGATAGACCCAAGGAGGGGAGCTCAGGTGAACGGGTTCTAGGGTTCAATGGGAGGCCATCTCGAGGAGTCGAGACCGAGTCTCCTAAACTCTAGAATTGGCAGGGTCACTTGCCGCTCTCGTAGGGGTATTGGGGTGTAGGCTTGGCCATTCATCGCGACCGTGGAATCTATATTTTCTATTGATGGCTAAATACGGACCTCCTAGATATCCTATATTTTCATATGTGCTTCTGCTGTGTTTATTCTGTGATGAGATCACTTTACATGTTAAGACGAATGGTATTATATATATAATATATAATAAACGTTGCTTATGTTTTACATCCACGCTAGTCCCGCCCCGCTATGCCGTTAATTAAGTAACCTAACGGTGCATAACGGGACACCGTGACGAATGCGAATGGCATAAGCGTACATTATATTTTCGTTTCTTTCTGTGAAGGCTTTAGGACTTAAATGATGGGACTACATTAATGAGATTAATGTAAAGAAAAATGAACCTAAAAAGATGTTGTAGAATCGGATTTAAAACCCACTCGACTTTTTATGAAAAAGCAAGTTTTCAAAGTGCGGAGCTTAAGCCACTCCTTTTAAACCCATTGGATTCTACAACGATATCAAGTTCAAAGCGTTAAAAGTTTTCTTAAAAACTATCCGCAGCCCTCCGTCATTTGAGGAAGTAGAGTACTTAGTATTCGTGCTGCATATTTTGACTTTAGTTAAGGCGCAGTGTACGGTAGCTAAGTGATTTCTTCCTACACCGCATATGATGCGGATTAGTTAGGACATTCATATGATTATGTTGACTTTAGTTAAGGATCATGTGGGTGGGTCTAGTTAATCACGAAATGACGGAAAGAACTTGACTAGTACTTATGATATGTTGACCATAGTTAAGGTCATGAGTGCTAGGGGTAAAAACAATATCGGGAGTTTCAAGAGTTGAAATTTGCAATGAGATTGCATACCTTCTATATGATAGTAGGATCCCGATCCCACTGTGAGCAAGAGTTGCTCCCGGGAGAGTTTTGCACTTTACAATTAGCTAACCCATTAGGTGTCTAGAAAGGTGTCAACGGGGCTACGCCTTTGGGAAAATGAGGTTTATTTTAATTAGGTACGTGCGAAAGCACGGGGAACCTCCCTCAAAGTACCAGCACTGGCCTGCCTGAACGGTTAGCGAAGTTGTAGAATGTAATTAATCCCGGCTAGTTTTCTTTTTAAAAGGTTTTAAAGAAAATTTGATAAAAACAGTGGGAGACATCCATTAGACAAGATAATAACCAATCTGATCTTTTCATGAGCTTTCGCTAGTGTATTCTTTTCTCTCTCTTAATGGAAGATACCAATGACAGGCCTTAAGCTTCTACTGGATAAAAACAAACTGACCGGACCAAACTACAAAGACTGGCTGAGGAACATAAACATTGCTCTAACATATGATAAAGTATCATATGTCCTCACTACCAAATCCTCGCCTGTCCCAGGCCCTAAATCTTCTACTGCGGATAAGGAAATCCGCAAAACGTGGGATAGTGATTGTGCTACTGCCAAATGCCTCGCTCTTGCATCGATGGACAATACACATCAAAAGTAACACGAGCAGATGGATGTTCAATCTATCTTTCTCCATACAAAAGAGTTGTATGGGGAGCAATCTCGGATCCTGAGATACGAAGCATCTCGAAAGTTGTTTTAGATGCGGATGGCTCAAGGCACATCAGTAGGCGATCACGTTTTGAAGATGATAGCTCTTACAGAAGAGCTTGAGGACCTCGGTTGGACAATGGATAACGAACAGTATACTGATATTGTTCTACAGTCTTTTCCCTCCGCCTTTGCTCCATTCATAGTGAACTTCAACATGCATGACATGGAGAAATCACTACCCGAACTTCTCAATATGTTGAGAAGTGCGGAAAGCACGCTGAAATCGAAGTCCCCCTCTATGCTTGTTGGACAAACTTCCTCTTCCGTCCCAAAAGCTAAGGCCAAGGGAAAAAATAAGAAGAAATTCACCAAACCAAGAGGAGGAATAAAGAAGGCGAAGGGGAAAGACAAATCCAAAGCTGCGGAGTCATGGAAGGGAGAATGTTTCCACTGCAAGAAGACAGGACACTGGAAGCGGAACTGTACTGAGTACCTTGAACTCAAGAAAAAGAAGTATGGGGATACTTCAGCTTCAGGTGTGTTCGTGATTGAAAACTGTTTTTCTATTAACTCTGCTTCCTGGGTATTAGATACCGGTTCGGATTCTCATATTTGCAATTCTGTGCAGGCGTTGAGAAATAGCAGACTCTTGAAGACAGGTGATCATACTCTCCAGGTTGGAAATGGTTCCAATGTACATGTAGTTTCAGTGGGAGAGTATCACCTAGGGTTGCCGTCGGGTTGTATATTGGTTCTGAACCCATGTTATTTTGTACCAAGTATGCTTTGTAATATTATATCCGTTTCTTTGTTAGACAATGAAGGATATCATTTTGCTGTGCAACACAATGTTATGAACATTAGACTTAATCAAGAGTTGATTGGTTGTGGTACAATTAATAACGGGATATACGTCCTTAATCAACAAACAGTTTTCAACATTCAACACACAAGTAAAAGAAAATTTTCAGATATAAATGAAGCTTTTCTTTGGCATTGTAGACTTAGTCATATTAATGAAACAAGACTAAAAAAAGCTTCATAAAGATGGATATTTAAATTCTTTTGAGTATAAATCTTATGCGACTTGCCAGTCTTGTATCAAAGGTAAAATGACCAAAACTCCGTTTACTGGACACGGAGAAAGAGCTACTGAGCTCCTAGGACTCATACATAGTGATGTATGTAGGCCAACGTCTACACATGCAAAAGGCGGTTTTTCTTACTTCATAACTTTTACTGAAGATTTCTCAAGATTCGGTCATGTGTTTTTAATAAAGCATAAGTCTGAAACTTTCGAGAAATTCAAAGAGTACAAATTTGAAGTAGAAAACCAAACAGGAATGAGAATCAAGATACTTCGATCAGATCGAGGTGGAGAGTACTTAAGTACTGAGTTCTTGACTTTCTAAAAGAGAATGGGATTCTCTCTCAGCTCACTCCCCCTTACACACCACAGCACAACGGTGTGTCAGAGCGGCGGAATCGTACCCTATTAGATATGGTACGATCTATGATGAGTGATTCTAAGTTACCCCTCTCCTTTTGGGGGCATGCATTGGAGACTGCAACTTTTCTGTTAAACAAAGTTCCAACCAAGACCGTGTCTACCACTCCATATGAGATATGGCATGGGAAGAGACTATCTCTTAAACGAGTTAAGATTTGGGGTTCTCCGGCTTTTGTCAAAAAGCAGAATCCAAACAAACTCGAGACACGATCGGTCAAATGTATATTTGTGGGATATCCAAAACATTCGTTTGGGTATCTTTTCTACCACAAAGAAGAACAAAAGGTGTTTGTTTCTCAGTATGCCACATTTTTAGAAAATAAGATTTTTCCAAATGATGCTGATGGCAATGTGGTAAATCTAGAAGAGATTCTAGAGACACAAGTTACAAATGATGACTTGCTGAACCTGATGTTGCAACAGAATCTAATGAACCTCAGCCACTCCGCAGATCTGGTAAGACTTCTCGCCCACCGGAGAGATACTACGGTTTTCTCATTGATGGTGATAGAGAAGGTTGCATCATGGATGATGATGACCCTACCAGTTTTCAGCAATCACGAGTGGTGACTCTGTGAAATGGCGGGATGCCATGAGATCCGAAATGGAGTCCATGTACACCAACAAAGTATGGACTTTGGAGGATGTACCCTCTGGGATAAAACCTGTAGGCTGCAAATGGATCTTTAAAAGAAAGATCGGTGTAGATAGACAGGTGGAGACCTATAAAGCAAGGTTGGTAGCGAAAGGCTTTCGTCAAAGACCAGGTTTGGACTATGACGAGACTTTCTCTCCGATAGCCATGCTTAAATCCATTCAGATCCTATTTTCTATTGCTGCTCACTACGACTATGAAATCTGGAAGATGGACGTTAAAACTGCATTTCTAAATAGTGATTTAGATGAATGCGTTTATATGGATCAGCCGAGGACTTCATTGACGGTAGGAGCAGCGGAAAAGCATGTAAGTTGGTTAAATCCATTTATGGATTAAAGAAGGTATCACGGAGTTGGAACATCTGTTTTGATGATGTTATCAAAGAGTTTGATTTCATCAAAAATCCAGATGAACCTTGTGTTTATAAGAAGACTGTAGGGAGAACTGTCGCTTTCCTCGTATTGTACGTGGATGACATTCTTCTGATAGGAAATGACATTCCTATGCTACAGTCGGTCAAATCATTCTTATCACAAAGGTTCTTCATGAAGGACCTGGGTGATGCCACGTACATATTGGGCATACGGATCTATAGGGATAGATCCAAACGGTTATTAGGATTGTCCCAAACCAAGTACATCAACACCATCCTAAAGAGGTTTAGTATGGAAGACTCCAAGCGGGGTGCCTTACCCGCTTGCCACGGAGTCACTCTCTCCAAGGACGATTGCCCAAAGTCTGAAGAAGAGAGAGCCCGCATGAGCATTATTCCCTATGCTTCGGCCGTAGGATCAATAATGTATGCGATGTTGTGTACATGCCCTGATGTAGCTTATGCACTTAGTGTAGTAAGTAGGTATCAGTCAAACCCAGGGGAGAATCACTGGACTGCTGTGAAGAACATTTTTAAGTACTTGCGAAGGACTAAAGAATTGTTCTTGGTGTATGGTAACGGGGATCTCCAAATGGAGGCCTTTACCGATTCAAGCTTCCAGAGTGACAAGGATGACAGCGAGTCTATCTCAGGGTTTGCATTTACCCCCAATTGAGGGACGGTAAGTTGGAAGAGTTCCAAACAGGATACCGTTGCAGACTCAACGATGGAAGCTGAGTACATTGCTGCAAATGATGCTGCCAAGGAAGCCGTATGGATGAGGAAGTTCATCTCGGAGCTAGGAGTAGTTCCAACCATTATTGATCCAATGCCTTTGTATTGTGACAATAATGGGGCTATGGCGTTGGCCAAAGAGCCCAAGTCCCATCAAAAGTCCAGACACATCCTGAGACGATATCATTTGATCCGGGAGATAGTTGATCGCCACGAGATCGAGATTAAGAGCGTAGATACAAAGGACAACAATGCGGATCCATTCACCAAGGCCCTCCCTCAGCCGCAGCATGAGCGACTTTTTGAGATGTTGGGTATGAGATACGCCAATAATTGGCCTTAGTGCAAGTGGGAGATTGTTGGATATATGTATGCCCTAGAGGCCATTATATGATAATGTATGTACTGATGTGTATATATATATTCAGAGGACAGTCTTGCTCGACATGATAGTATGCTATCTGATTGCTCTTTATCATATGTTCACTTGATCATGTTTTTACTCATTTGATACATGTTGATAAAGCCCTTAAGATATTGGCTTGACTACTGGGATTATGATGTGGACCATACTAGTAGGACACATGTAGTTTATAAGCATATCCTTGAAATGTTCCTAGTCGTAGGTATATCGAGACAGGGCATCGATGTTCCAGAGTAGACTAGCGTATACCATTCTTGTTCTATATGATGGGCGATGGATGATCCCATATCCATCTAGTGTGGTGACACAAAAGATTGTATACGGGTGCTCAATGAGACTGGGTACTCTAAACGGACTCACCGAGAACTCCTATGTGGTATTATATCATACGTCGGATAGCAGTTCTCAGATGATACTGGAATAGGTTAGTCTGTAGACCCGAGATCGTCATAGAGTCTTGTGTGTCCTTCCACTGTACTTTGATCTCCACCCTACTACGGCTCTACTGAGTCGTACAAATAGGTAGATTTTGGGTACAGTCCCGAGGCACATGGAGGTGATGAGCGATAGGAAGGGTTTCGTCTCTCCTGGGATTGGGGTTTGATGTTGCGCTATGCACGATTGGCTATAACAGGAAGTCCTTGGCCAGGGCTGCTGAGATATTACTGATAAGTGTTATCAGTAGTTTCTCGATCTGTTGTAGACCATATACCGGCATGACTTAGTGAATTATTGGGGTCGACGTTACCATCCCTAGACTCGATATGCAGCATATCTGACGAAGAGACCGGACTGTACGGTAAGTGTTGCCAGTTAGATTAATGGGAGTTTTGACAGGTTCGCTTATTCTTCTTCTGATCGCTCAATACCCGGGTGGCTGTTACGTTTAGCTGACCGCTTGCGTCTTGTAGGTGTTTGATGTGATCATCACCTACTGCCGGCGTATTGACGAGTCTTAGAGTCCCACACAGGAGTTTCCTGGCTCAGGCGAAACGATGTGGTGTACATATGAGATATATACGGGAGCTCGATTAAATACGTGTATATGATGCCGTGTTTTAATCGGGCGTTTTATATTGGTCGGGTCGTATGAGATATGACCGGTTTATTAAATCAAGTGTTGATTTAATATTGACTTTTATCTCATTTAAATGAACCTTGTATTTATGATGGATGTATATGTACATGTTAATGTGCATACACACACATACATGCATTTGTATAATGGTTGATGATACAACAAAGATGGCAATATAAGAATTACATGGAATGTAAATATATTTATTTATTAGAATGAAAAAAAAGAAAATTGATATTAAATCATGGTTGACTATTCTTTACTTGACCTAGATTAAACCATGGTTTCATTTTCATTTGTTATTTTTCTCTCAATCTAAAATATCTAGATATTTATTGACCATGGTTTGAGATGAGATATTTATTCTTGATATTTATCTTTCTCTTATTATCTTTTCTCATTATCTTTTATCCAAAAGAAAAAATGAGCTCAAGGTTGCCATCTTCTTCTTCCTCTCTCTAGCTCTCTCTTGAGTTTCCAAAGTGAGTGAGGGTAAAAGGAAGAAAGGGTTTTTATATGATAACACAACCATATCATCACACTACACTTGTTTAGCCCATTGGTATAGTTTGTTTGCTTCATCATCATTGTGATCTAGTGGAGCAAGGAGCTTTGAGCAAAGGTACTCTGGGTGGATCATCGTGGACGTGGAGGAAGTTCAAGCTAGTTCGTTCAAACCCTAGGAGATCCAAGGAGTTGCTAGGAGGTCTACAAAGGTTGTATCTCTCCCCACTTAGTGTTAGACACTAGCTGGTATATGATACTAGAACTTGTTACTCTAAATATTCTAGTTCAATTCCGAGGTTTGTTTGTTTAACACCTCATAAATTTTTAATATGGCATGTGTGATGCTTGCAAAACCCTAGGTGAGGTGCTAAAGAAACCCTTCAACCTCAACTCCGAAGTAATTAGGGCAAGTAGCTTGCTAGACTAGATAGCCTAGGTGATGTAGAGAGTGAAGATGGAATACTTTGTCTCTTGTAACCCTTAGTTTCTCAACTCATGAGACTTTTAGGGTTTTGAAGAAAAGAAGAGTACTTGAGGAAAAAATAGAGAGTGGAGTTGTGAAATGGGTGAAGCTTGTCAATTCTTGAGGAGAAAAATCTCACACAAATATCAAGTGAGCTTCACAGATATCTTGTGGTGAGTCATTACCATGAGTCACCAAGTAGCCGTGTTAGGTTCAATGATCAAATCCACCTCATTTCCTCACTTAATAAAGTTTAATCTAATAAAGAAAGCAAACCCTAATATGTGTCCCCTTCTAGAAGCTTTCCCGACAAATTACGAGAATGCCCCCCCATCGTATATACATACCCGCATTCATATTCCAAAGAATACGAATACAAAGAGACGAAACAAATCCATCAGTATAATACTAGGATCCGGCTTAAACCAAAGCCCACTAGTATTATCCGCCCGAACATCATACGCACACAAGTGCACGTAAGTGTTCGAAGCCTGTCGTAAAACCATACGACCTCTACATCTTTCGCCCGATGCAGGGAAACCCTCTGCGTGGGACTCTAAAGACTCGACAGTACGCTGGCAGTTGGTTTAACCACAAGATGCAAGCGGTACTAGCAGCACGTAACGGTTACCCAGGTATCTGTCGATGAGAAGGCCGATGAGCAAACTCATCCGAACTCCTACTGAGCCTGTATATGAAAATCTCTGTACAGTCCGATCTGTTCATCTAAGAGTATCGGGAAAGACGTATCGGAGTACCTACCAGTAAATCTCGCTTGTCCTGGCCAGGGGTTTTATGTAATGGCTCTCCAAACACAGCGTGATATCAACCCCCAATATCGGGAAAGACGAATCCTATCTAACCGCCACTGCCTCTAAGTGCTTCAGGACTGCACCCAACTACTACCTGTTTTCACAACTCCTTTGAGCCATGGTAGGGTAGTAATCAAAGTACAGTGGGAACACACTTGAGGCGAAGTAGCAGTGTCAAGTCGACGGACTAAGCTGTACTCATGTCACCTGGGGACTGCTACCCGACGATAAGTACAATACCCACCAACGGTTCCCGACGAGTCATGTCCAGTGTACTCATAACCTAATGAGCACCTGCATTATATCTCCAGTACGACGTACTAATGGCTATGGGACAGACCATCTCTCCTGCTGGGATGAGAAGCGCATACACTAGACTACTCCGGAGTATCGATGCCCCGTCTCGATAATCCTACGACCAGGGACCTGTAGAAGGATGTGCTTGTAGATTACGCAGCCTCCACTAGTGTGACTGCCATCACAACGCTAGTAATCAAGCAAAGATCCTAAGGGCTCTACTAATATGTATAAGCGATATGCTAAACGAAACACATGCACATATTGAAGTAGAAACAAATCAAGTAGCATACTACCATTTTGAGCAAGACTGTCAATACAACTGTGAAAATCCCAAGCTTCCATTAAGTAATATACAAACCAATATGATACAATAATGGCCTTTTGGGCATACAACACTAACAATCTCCTACTTTCACTAGGGCCATGTACAGGCATATCGCAGACCAATCATCTCGATCGGCCTCTCGAACTATGTCTGAGAGATGGCCTTCGTGAGTGGATCTGCAGTGTTATTCTTCGTATCTACTCTCCTCACCTCGATCTCCTGGCGATTAACGATCTCCCTGATCAGGTGGTACCGCCTCAAAATGTGTCTGGACTTCTAATAGGACCTGGGTTCTTTCGCTAAAACTATAGCGTCGTTGTTGTCGCAATACAGCGGTACTGGACCAACAATGGTCGAAACCACCTGAAGTTCTGTGGGGGAACTTCTTCATCCAGACAGCTTCTTTTGCGGCATCGCAAGCAGTTATGTACTCCGCTTCCATCGTTGAGTTAACAACGGTGTCTTGCTTGGAGCTCTTCCAACATACCGCCCCTCCATTGAGGGTAAAAACATAACCTGACATGGACTTAGAGTCATCCTTGTCGTTCTGGAAGCTGGAGTCAGCAAAGGCCTCGATCTGGAGGTCTTTTCCGCTATACACCAAGAACATCTCCTTAGTCCTTCTCAGGCACTTGAGAATGTTCTTTACTACTATCCAGTGCTTCTTCCCTGGGTTTGACTGATACCGGCTTACAACGCTCAATGCGTAGGCTACATCTGGTCTGGTACACAACATCGCATACATTATAGAGCCTACCGTAGAAGCGTAGGGTGTAGATGACATGTGAGCCTTTTCCAAATCAGTCTTTGGAGATATGTCTTTGGAGAGGGTGATTCCATGACAAGCCGGTAGATTACCGCGCTTTGAATCTTCCTTACTGAATCTTTTCAGTATGGTGTCGATGTACCTTAACTGTGAAAGTACAACTATCTGTTTAGATCTCTCACGATAGATCTGGATCCCCAGAATATAGGAGGCATCACCTAGGTCCTTCATGGAGAACCTCTGTGACAAGAATCCTTTGACTGACTGTAGCATAGGAATGTTATTTCCTATTAAGAGAATGCCATCCATGTACAAGACGAGGAATACCACGGTTCTCTCTACAATCTTACTGTAAATGCATGGTTCATCTGGATTTTTGATAAAGTCGAATTCTTTGACCGTCTCATCAAAACAGATGATCCAACTCCGCGATGCCTGCTTTAGTCCATAAATGGACTTAAGCAACTTGCACACTTTACCGCTGCTCCCACTCTGAATGAAACCCTCTGGCTGATCCATATAGACACACTCTTCCAAATTTCTATTTAGAAAAGCGGTCTTTATGTCTATCTGCCAAATCTCATAATTGTGGAAGGCCGCAATAGAAAGAAGGATCCGAATGGATTAAAGCATAGCCACTGGAGAAAAGGTTTGATCATAGTCCAAACCAGGTCTTTGATGAAAACCCTTTGCAACAAGTCTAGCCTTATAGGTTTCAACCTGTCCATCTACACCAATCTTCTTTCTGAAAATCCATTTGCAGCCTAGGGGTTTTACCCCTTCTGGAGTAATGTCCAAAGTCCATACTTTGTTGGTGTACATGGACTCCATTTAGGTCTGCATTGCATCCAGCCATTTTACCGAGTCGCCGCTCTGAATGGCTTGCTGGAAGCTACTAGGCTCATCATTGTCAATGATGCAATCCCCTTGATCCCCGTCTATGAGAAAACCGTAGCATCTCTCGAGCGGATGAGGCTGCCTGTTAGTTCTGCGGAATGGCGCGGGGACGTCCGGTTCTTTTGAAATCTCTGGTTCTACCATGCTTTCAGTAATAGCTTGTGGTTCTAGAATTTTTTCCAATTCTATTGCGCTCCCACTTATCTGATTTTCTAAAAATTCAGTTTCCAAGAAGCGGGTATGACGAGAAACAAAGACCTTTTGCTCCTCTGTGTAATAGAAAAGATACCCCTTGGAATTCTTTGGGTATCCCACAAACTTACACTGTACTGAGCGTGCCTCGAGTTTGTCCGCATGCTGCTTTTGACAAAAACTGGACATCACCATGTCTTAAAGTGTTTAAGACCGGGTTTCTTCCCACTCCACATCTGATATGGTATGGTAGGAACTGACTTAGTAGGAACTTGGTTCAAAAGATATGCAGCTGATTCTAGTGCATATTCCTAGAAGGATCGCGGCAACTTAGCCTTACTCATAATTGAACGAACCATATCCAATAAGGTTCTGTTCCGCCTTTTCGATACACCGTTTTGTTGTGGCATGTATGGAGGAGTAAGCTGAGAGAGAATTCCATTCTCTTTTAGGTAATCCAGGAATTCGGCACTCAAGTATTCACCACCTCGATCAGATCTTAGTGTCTTGATACTTTTGTCTGTTTGTTTTTCCACTTCATTCTTATATTCCCGAAATTTCTCAAAGGCCTCGGATTTATGCTTCATCAAGAAGACATGTCCATAACTAGAGAAATCATCCGTAAAAGTAATGAAGTAAGAATAACCACTTCGCGCATGTGTAGATATTGGACCACACACATCGCTGTGTATGAGTCCCAAGAGCTCGTCGCTCTTACTCTGTGTCCAGTGAACGGAGTCTTTTTCATCTTTCCCATGAGACAAGATTGACAAGTTGCATAAGACTGATATTCGAACGGATCCAAGTATCCCTCTCTATGTAACTTCATCAACCGTGTTTCATTGATGTGACCCAGTCTACAATGCCATAAAAAAGCCTGATTTAGTTCCGGAGACTTTCTTTTAAGTGTGTTCTGGACACTGAAAACCTGAGCTCGATTTAATACGTATATACCGTTATCTAATGTACCTGACCAAATCAAAACTTGATTTAGATGGATGTGGACCACATCGCTTACAAATATAAAATCATATCCTTCCTTAGAAAGTAAGGATACAGATATGATATTACAAGCTAGACTAAGCACATACAAACAGTTACGGAGAATCAATATCTGCCCACTTGTCAATCCAAGGTGATAATCCCCTACGGATTCAGCGTCCACGCTCATTCCGTTAGCAACCCTGATAGTCATATCACCTATCTTGATAACTCTACGGTTTCTCAAAGCCTGTAATGAATTACAGATATGAGATCCTGATCCGGTATCTAGTACCCAGAAAGTAGAGTTAATTGACATACAGTTTTCTATTACAAACACACCCGAAGTCGATGACACAACATGTTTCGGATCCTGGATTCTGGCTTTCAAAGCCCTGAAATCCCTCTGCCAATGCCCTTTCCCGTGACAATAGGAACATCCCTCCTTTCCTTACTATCAAACCCTGAAACTTTTGCCTTTCCCTGTCCCTCTACCTTAATGACACCACCTATCCGCTTTGTGGATGTCTTCTTCTTCTCACCCTTGGGTTCCGTCTTGGATTCAGAAGAGGAAGATTCTCCAATAAGCTGAGCGGGTGTCACACTGATTTTTTTCAGGGTGCCCTCATCTGGAAGTATAACTTTCTTCCCTTGGGTGTAAGTAAAAGATAGGGACTGTAGAATCAAGTCAGCACATGACCCGTTCTTCAACATGGTCTCCAGGTCCGTGAGCTCATCTATATAGCTAGTCATCGTAAGGACGTTGTCCCCTATAGATGACCTGATAGCCAACCTCGCTTGAAGCAATCCTTTCGATATCTCATATTTTGTGATAAAAGATTTCTCTCCATATAAATCTTTGTTATGGAGGAAGATGGAAGCTAAGTCCATCCTCTCGTGCTGCCTCTGGTTTTCACTATCTACTGAGGCCAACACGAGGAACTTGGCATTCGCACTGTCCTTTTCCGATGTCTTACGGATATTAATATCCGCGACGGTGAAAACTAGACCTGAAACGGCGGGGGCTTGAGTAGTAAAGAGGTGTCCTAGCTTGTCATAGGTAATGGACATCTGGACAGACCTTTGCCATTCATTATAGTTAGATTCAGTCATTTTATTATCTAGATGTAACCTAGTCTTGGTCACTGGGTCGCTACAATTAAGAAAGAGAGAAGAAAACACTTAGCATGATGCTCTTGCAAGTTTAGATTGGTTTTTAATTTATCTAAACAGGATGGCTCCCACTGTCTCTAGAATCCTTCATCAAACCATAAAAAAAAATTAGTCAGGATTGATCTCACCGTACAATTCTTGCTTAACCGTTCGGCCAGGCTAGTGTCGGTACTTCAAGAGAGGTTTTACGACGCTTTCGCGAAATTCCTTAATTAAATAACCTCTTTTTCCTGGAGGCATAGCTCCGCTAACACTGTTCTAGACACCTACTTGGTTTATAGCATTGATCGTTAAATGAAAATTATCCCGAGAAGTAGCGGATAATCACAGTAGGATCGGGACCCAAATATCATTGCGTGATAATGCTGAAGGAATCCTACCAACATTATCAAACTCCAAATGGTATGCAGCACTAAAAAGTTTCAGTTTCTTTAGAAACTCCCGATGTGGATTTTTACCCCAAGCTCTTATGACCTTGACTAAGGCTAACAAATCATAAGTCACGTGTCAAGTTCTACCCGTCATTGTCCAGGTTAATTTGAACCCATCCGTACATACCCTTGACTAAGGCCAACAAAGTAGTACGACTGTCCTAAACTAACACATCTATCTATGCAACATATGAATACCCAGCAGCTACCAATCATTATGTCTTGACTAAGGCCAACAAATATAACTTGAATACTATTGAATATTCATATGAAATGTCAGAGGGCTATGACTGGTTTTGGCAAAACCGTGAACGTAGTGAACTTGATATAATCGAAGGAACCTGATAGCTTTTAAAAGGAGTGGTTTAAGCTCCGCATTTAAAAGTATGTTGTTTTGAAAAAACCGAGTGGTTTTAAAATTGTTCCGACGATTCAACTTTGGTTATTTTCTTTGCATTAATATAATGCAGTCCCATCATTTACACCTATCATCACAGAAAAAGAAGAAAATACCACGTCCGCTTATGCCATCCGCATTCGCCACTGGGCCCCGTCTAACACCGTTAGGTTACTTAACTAACGTCAGAGCGAGGGCTGGACTAGCGCGGGTGAAAAACATAAGCAACGTCTACAATATAGCATATATATATAATAAACATTCATCTGACGCAATAATAGGAATTCCAGATCATAAATGAACATATTGGATATACTAGGAATTCCGTGTTTCGTTCAAGCCTGTAACAAAAGAGAGATTCCACGGTCGTGATGAATAACCAAACCCCACCCCAGACCCCTATGGGTGCGGCAAACTACCCGCCAAATAACCGAAGTGAAGCAACCTTCCTCATCAAAGTGAGTAGGGCACTCGGCACTTCAAAGTACCCGGTAGTTTGTGCACCCCACCTTGGGTCTATTCTAAGAGAAGAAAACAGTAAAAGAAATAATATACAACGGTGGCTACAAGCTCAACCTGGATGTGCCCTGCAAAAGAATATTACATCACTTTACATATTTACATCGAATGAAAGAAAAGAAAACTCTCATCTCACATCCCCCAGCTATTCATCCACGACGATCCAATAAGTTCATATACACAAACCACAAGAACAGCAACACAGATATGTGCAACCCCGACTAATCGACGTATAGCAATTAGTCGACGTTTCCAAACACATATATCACAACTTGAAACTTTAAACGACGTTAAAACTACGACTTCGAAACACCCCGTATTGCCACAGTAAAAAGATAACAGTATATCCAAAATTGGCAAAAACAAACAACACCTGAGACCTTAGATCCAAGCAACTAGAACACAGACCAAAATTCAATGCATTTCACCACAACAAAAAGGTGACACCCGTTTTTTTGAAGGTTTGGCCGGTCCAATTCCGGTGAAATTGCTTCATTTTGTGTGTGTTTTCATATCACAACAAGTAGAGCACTCTGCAATTGTTTAAAAAAAATTTAGAGGCTCGGGAAAAATTGACAGAAACTTGGATCTTTGTCTCGATATTTCGAAGTTATTTCGGTTTCGTAGTTTACACTTCGTCTAAACTGTTAGGTATGGTTTAGTAGGCTCTAATACCACTGTAAGTCCATGTCGTGCACCCCACGTGTCCGCGGGGAGGCGGAATTTGCAAAAAAATAATTTTTCAAAGCTCGCAACACGGACTTAAACTCCAGGATCGATGCTAAACCCTAGCTAACAAAATACTGTGTGAAGTTTAACTACTCGGATGAAAGTTATACCTCACGAAACCAAATCCTTCAGGTCTTTTAGTCGTTGTCCTCCTCATCATCGTAGGCTCCAAGGATCGTTACGGATCATGGCTTTCTCGTCGACTTCTTCGAGTCAAAGACGATCCACCCGAGAGTCTATAGTCTGAACTCCAACCTCAACTCCGAGATAACTAGGGCAAGTAGCTTGCTAGACTAGATGGCCTAGGAGATGTAGAGAATGAAGATGGAATACATTGCCTCTTGGAACCCTAAGTTTCTCAACTCATGAGACTTCTAGGGTTTTGAAGAAAAGAAGAGGACTTGAGGAAAAAATAGATAGTGGAGTTGTGAACATTAGAAAATAGATGGCTGCCTCTTTTAGAATGGGTGAAGCTTGTTAATTCTTGAGGAGAAAAATCTCACACAAATATCAAGTGAGCTTCACAAATATCTTATGGTGAGTCATTACCATGAGTCACCAAGTAGCCATGCTAGGTTCAATGTTCAAATCCACCTCATTTCCTAACTTAATAAAGTTTAATCAAATAAAGAAACCAAACCCTAATATGTGTCCCCTTCTAGAAGCTTTCCCGACAAATTACAAGAATGCCCCTCATCCGTATATACATACCCGCATTCGTATTCCGAAGAATAGGAATACAAAGAGACAAAACAAATCCATCAGTACAATACTAGGATCCAGCTTAAACCAAAGCCCACTACTATTATCCGCCTGAACATCATACGTACACAAGTGCACGTAAGTGTTCGAAGCCCTGTCGTAAAACCATACGACCTCTATATCTTTCGCCCGATGCAGGGAAACCCTCTGTGTGGGACTCTAAAGACTCGACAGTACGCTGGCAGTGGGTTTAACCACAAACCGCAAGCGGTACTAGCTGTGTAAGTCTATGTCACGCACCGCACGAACTTGCGGGGAGGCGGAATATATGAAAAATGATTATCAAAGCTTCGTAACACGGACTTGAGCGCAAGAATCGTTTCTAAACCGTTACTAGCAAACTACGAAAGGTTTAACTACTCGGATTCGAAGTTATACCTCACGTTACTTGTCCTTCGGGTCTTCATCGTGGTCCTCCACTCCTCGTAGGCTCCTTGGAACATCGGCACCTCAACGGCCTCCTCGAGTCAAAGACGATCCACCCGAGAGCTCCTACGCCAAGCTTTATCTCTAAATTGAGATAACTAGGTTGCTCAAAGTGCTAATCTAAGCTACCTAGGGGATATAGAGTGAGGTTATGGATGTATTATTCTAGCTAACCCTTGATCTCAACACATGAAAGGTTAGGGTTAGGGTTTCAAGAATGAGAGAGCTTGAGGAGAGAGAAGGTGATGATAAGAATGAATTGAAATTGTTTCTCACTTCTAATATATTATGAAGCATAAAGAATTATCAAATGAATAATTCAAATGCATTATCATCATGCTTCATTGAATATGTGCAATGAATCATCAAGTGAGTCATTAAGCAATAAATGCTTCATTAACTCACTTGAATGATTCATCTCATGAGTCATAAAATCAATTAATGCTAATGCCACCTTACCCTCCAAGTCACCATGCTTCTAGAAGCTTCCCGGAAAATTACGAGAACGCCCCTCCAATCCGTGAAAACACGGAAAACTTTAGACTGTATAAATCCAATAACCCGATACTAGAATCTGGCTTAAACCAAAGCCGGCTAGTAAAAACTGTCCGAACGTCGTACGTGCGTAAACACACGTATGCGTCCGAACCCTTGTCGTAAAACCATACGAACTCTATATCGTTTCGCCTGGAGCAGGGAAACTCTCTGTGTGGGACTCTAAAGACTCGACACTACGCTGGCAGTGGGTTTAACCACAGACCGCAAGCGGCACTAGCTGTACGTAACGGTCCCCAGGTAGATGTCGATAAGAAGGCCGATGAGGAAAACCATCCGAACTCCTACTGAGCCTGATGTGACAATCTCCGTACAGTCCGGTCTGTTCGTCTAAGACTATCGCATATCGAGCCTAGGGGGCGGCAAGCGTCAGTCCCCTAATAGTGGTATAAGTCGTGTCGGAGCGTAGCCCATTACACCCTGAGAAACTACTGGAACCTACCAGTAAATCTCGCTTGCCCTGGCCAGGGACTTTGCGTAATGGCTCTCTGACACAGCGTGATATCAACTCCCAATACTGGGAGAGACGAATCCTGTCTAACCGCTACTGCCTCCAAGTGCTCGGGACTGCACCCAACTGCTACCTGTTTGCATGACTCCTTTGAGCCGTGGTAGGGTAGTAATCTAAGAACAGTGGGACACACTCGAGGCGAAGTAGCAGTGTCAAGTCTGCGGACTATACTGTACTCATGTCACCTGGGAACTGTTTAACTGACGATGGGTATAATACCAACCAACAGTTCCCCTGCGAGTCCTGTCCGGTGTACCCGTAACCTAACGAGCACCTGTATACTATCTTCAGTACGACGTACTGATGGCTGTGGGACAGACCATCTCCCCAACTGGGATGAGAAGCGTACACACTTAGTCTACTCCGGAATATCGATGCCGTATCTCGATAATCCAACGACCAGGGACCTGTATAGGATGTTGCTTACAGACTACCCAGCCCCCACTAGTGTGACTGCCATCACAACGCTGGTAATAAAGCAAAGATCCTATGGGCTCTACTAATATGTATAAGTGATACGTAACAAGAAACATATGCACATATTAAAGTAGACTCAAACCAAGTAGCATACTACCATGTTTAGCAAGACTGTATATACAACTGTGAATATCCCAAGCTTCCATTAAGAAATATACATACAAGTATGATACAATAATGGCCCCTAGGGCATATACACTAACAAGCTGCACGTAATGGCTACCCAGGTATCTGTCGATGAGAAGGCAGATAAGCAAAATCATCTGAACTCCTACTGAGCATGTATATGACAATCTCCGTACAGTCCGGTCTGTTCGTCTAAGAGTATAGCATATCAGACCTAGGGGGAGGTAAACGTCAGACCCCTAATAGCGCAATAAGTTATGTCGGAGTGTATCCTAGAACACCTTGAGAAACTACTAGAATACCTACCAGTAAATCTCGCTTGCCCTGGCGAGGGACTTTGTGTAATGGCTCTCCAAACACAACGCGGTATCAACCCCCAATACTGGGAGAGACGAATCCTATCTAACCGCCACTGCCTCCAAGTGCTTCGGGACTGCACCCAACTACTATCCGTTTGCACGACTCCTTTAAGCCATGGTAGGGTAGTAATCAAAATACAGTGGGAACACACTTGAGCCGAACTAGCAGTGTCAAGTCGACGGACTAAGTTGTACTCATGTCACCTAGGAACTGCTACCCGACGATAGGTATAATACCCACCAATAGTTCTCGACGAGTCATGTCCAGTGTACTCATAACCTAATGAGCACCTGCATACTATCTCCAGTACGACGTACTAATGGCTGTGGGACAGACCATCTCCCCTGCTGGGATGAGAAGCGCATACACTAGTCTACTCCGGAGTATCAATGCACCGTCTCGATAATCTTATGACTAGGGACCTGTAAAAGGATGTGCTTGTAGATTACCCAGACCCCACTAGTGTGACTGCCATCACAACGCTGGTAATCAAGCAAAGATCTTAAAGGCTCTACTAATATGTATAAGCGATATGCTAAAAGAAACACATGCACATATTGAAGTAAAAACAAACCAAGTAACATACAACTATTTTGAGCAAGACTATCAATACAACTGTGAATATCCTAAGCTTCTATTAAATAATATACAAACTAGTATAATATAATAATGGCCTCTAGGGCATACATCACTAACAAAAGGATGTGTTTGCGGACTATCCAAGTCCCACTAGTATGATCTGCATCATAGTCCTGGTAGTCAAGCTAAAATCCTGAGGGCTTTTTCAACATGTATCAGAGAGACAGTATAATAATACTCATATACATGTTAAGATAAAGAGCAACCAGATAGCATACTATCATGTCGAGCAAGAAAGTGCTCTATATATATGTCCAAGAATCCACTATATCATACAATAATGGCCTCTAGGACACACATATTCCTAACAATAAATGACCTAAATTGTGATATTTATATGATTGAATGTCTCGCTATTCATGTTTAATGAGTATAAACTTGATCATGAAATTGTTATGGTTACGATATTTTTATATTGCCATGTTATTGATTGTTTTCTTGGAATCACGATTGATTGACTATTGTTACCATATTACCGCACATGATTGTGATATTTATTAAAATGCCAGCAATCCATTGTTATTGATTGATTAACTTAATGGTATCGATTGGTAAGACATATACATGCATTGATTGTTATTGCGTTGGGATTATAAGCACACTATATTGATATTGACATGAATTGAAATTAAGGAAAAGGGAAAATCAAGAATATAACCGAAACGTAACTCAAGAGGATATTATTTTACCGTTATTCCATGGAGAAAGAACGGAATACCATCGTTGATTGATATTGTAGCATGGTCCCGTGGGTAAAGAACGGGATATATTATACCATGGTCCCGTGGGGAAAGAATAGAATATATGTTGTTGAGTTACGATGAGAATTGTATTAATTGGTTTCAAATACCTATAGGTTAGATAACATAGCGACATGGACCAATAGGAGTCATACGACATGATTGCATTGATTATATCTTGATTGTTTATCTCTTGATAATGACATTTTTCATTGTTCACTCACATGATACATTGCCATGATATATTATACTTGCTCATTTAACATTATTTCCGGCTATATTTCTTATGATATTATCTATGACGCGCTGACGTCTGGATTTTGATATTTAGGTTTTAGCACAGAAAACAAAGAATACTTAGAGAGAAGCTTGCTGAGCAGTAAAGGATATTGTTATGGATTTTTCTATTATGCTTTAGGTTTATTTATCGTAGTGACTGTTTTATTAGTTTATCGTTGTGGTCACATAAGAGACAAGTATTGGTTATTGTTCTTACTTTCCTTAGTACTTGAACGTTTCTTTAATTGCTTCCGCTATTGACTACAAATTTTTATTGACACTTGATCATTGGATATTGTTATTGTTTATTGTGGCATAGCAGACATGTGATAGTTAGTTTTATATTATATTGTTCTTGAATATTGATTGGCAGTCGTAATGTGACTATGGAAAGATATTCCCTTACCGTAAGTAGCATAGTTGGTTTTGTCGCGTTTCCGTAATCGCGTATTTTAGGAAGCGGGGCGTGACAATCTTTTTGTTGAATCCAATCCAGTCGTCCATTGGAGATTTTGTTAATTCAGACCATAGAGCCAATAAACTGCTTGGACCATTATTATATCTCATCCCCGACTCATGAGATTTACAATTTCTCGCGACGTCTTCTTTTATTTCCCATTATTTTTTGCGCCGCTTTTTGGTGAAATGTTAGAAAATCTCGAGCGCCTTTTTCCCACTATCATTCCATGATCTTGATCGGAATATACCAAAAACCAATATTTTCTTCTGAATTTAATTCATCTTCTCCTTTGTTTTACACACAGGAACAGAAAGCAACTTCCATTATCGTTCGTTGTTTTGACGAGCTTTAGTTTCACAATGGCTGGTATCGATTCAATTCCGATACTTTTGATATTTTTTTTCTGTGATATGATTGCCTTTTTTTAATAATAAAAATTAGCGTTTTGTTCATCGTTGATTTTCGATGCAAAAAATCATCTTGTGGTCTCAATCAAAAGTGAAGAATACCACATTCCATTCAAGATTTGCAACTCTCTCAGTTACGCTATTGTGTATTTTAATAAATAATTAGTTAAAACCAATACTATTTTCCTAACTCCATCGTGAGAAATTGTAAATCTCACGAGTCGAGGGTAAGATATAATGGGCCCAGCAAGTTTATTAGCTCAACAGTCTAGATTAATAAAATTTTCAATGGACGGCTGGATTGGATTGAACGAACGGATTCTCTTAATCCTTTGAGGAGCAGATTCGAATCCTGTGCGGTCTAGCCTAATTTTTTTTTTGGAAAGAAAGCCTAGTTTATAAGTTAAAAGAACTTAATAATTGGAGTATATTCCAACTATTTTCATACTTTGTTGCGATTAATGTGTCTCCACTGACAAAAGTTCATGCATCCGTCTTTTACGACGATGACGTACGTGAGAGCGTTTGATGTCTAAATTAACACTCAAGCGAGAAGAAGAAACGGTACTCTTTTGGTTGCTGGTTACTACTGTCAATTTAAACAATTTGGCTCAATCAATTTCACACAGAAGAGATAATCCTTCAAAATTCTAGAAAAATCATCCATCTCAATTTCAAACTCAAAACTAACATGCAAACACGTGGCTCATGCCAACAACCTATATGCATGGTCTCATCAACAAACAACAAGTTATATATGTACTCTCTACAAGCTTATACAAACACATATATACAAGGTCACAATTCATCTTGAATAAGCTATGATGAGATTAAGCTTTGCAAATGAAGTAGAGGTAGAAGAGAGCATCAACATAGCCAATGTATTGGCGCTTCTCTCTCGCGATCAAAATACTAATGATCAAGTGTTCGAGTGCAATCTCATCGTTTCAAGCTCTTGGTGGACATAGAGCCAGCCACAAGAAACCTAAGCTCACCAATGAAGATGATAGCCATCAAATTAGCAAGCCAAAAGTGCATGAGTGTTCAATTTGTGGAGTTGAGTTTGCACTTGGCCAAGCTTTGGGTGGCCACATGAGAGCCACATCTAATAATATTGGGAAGAGGGCGAGGTTGTTTGATTTGAACTTTCCCCACAAATGGATTTGAGCTTGTAGAGAAGGCTCGTATGGTGGATTGTTTACAATAATTTGTCTATATCTTCTGTCATTTTGTTGGCTATTTTTACATAGTTATTGATAGATCGGTAGATAGATAATAGATAGTTACAATAGATATGCTTATAATTAATTGATTTTATTGTTCATTAATTACTTTTATTTTGAATAATAGATTCTAACCAGATGCAAGCAGGATTTGAATCACAGAACTTAGGCTTTACCATGAGGCTACAGTAGCACCGGCTGATTAATTGAATTAATGTACATACTATATTGAGGATGCCAAATGTAGTTTTTAGGGAGACAAGATTTCACTATGAAGAAACTAATCACTGATTCCAGATTATACATATTCTGATTTTATCCTTATTCAGATTTTAGGAATGAATAAGAGGAAATTTATACCAACTCAATCGCAAACTCTTCAAGTCCAAAGTTTTCTCTCGTTTTTAGAGGGGTCGGATGTTAATGAACTTGCGCCTTAAGCAACAAAATTCTATAATTCTTTCACCCTAGAATTTTGAGCATAAAGCTCAAAGTCCAATCCCATCTCCCATATCCAAATAAAAACTATGAAACTCACAAATTCGGCTCAACCTTCCGATGCTGACATATTAGTTTTTATGTGGGTTAAATGGGAGCGAATATAAGCCTTTAGCTTTATATATAGGGTTTTTTTTTTTTCAAAATAGAATAGTAAGAAATTAAATTTAGTAAAATAAGATATTTTAAAATTTTATTAGCAGAATAGGACGGTTTGAAGCCATATAGACATAGCCCCAAGCCCCCTCATCAAAGGAGGACGAGTTCAAGAAATCTGCCCTTCCTCCCCTAAGTGGAGAACGGGTTCTAAAAACCCATCCCACCCCTATTAGTGGAGGGCGAATCCGTCCTCTACTAGAACCCGCCCTCCCCTGTAGGGTAGTAAAAAAATTTATAAATCCCTAAATTTTAAAAATTAAAAATACACTATTTTTTATTTTAAAAATCATTGAAAAAATACTTTCTCATTGGATGGATGTGTCTACCCAATAATATAGAACCCGGAAGACCTAAATTGCGTCGAGTAAATACGGGTTCAAAGAAGCCGCCCTCCCTTATATACGAGAGAAGACGGGTTTCCATAACCCGCCCTCTTTAGGGACAAAAAACACTCCTTTAAAAAAAATAATATATATATTATTAATTTTAAAAAAATTAAAAATTAATATTTTTACAACAATTTTTATTTTTTCCTCCTAATCCAATATTCTGACCATTTATCAAAAAACAAAACGAACCCAAATTAATATGTAAATTGATATTAAAATAAGTAAAAAATTTGGCAACGAAGAATAACACATGAATCTAATATTTTTGACATCCAAATTAAAAATATACACTTAACGCTTTCCCTTTTCCTTCCCCTTTCCTAAACCGAGAAGGCTTGACATAAGCCTATGCCTCTTAGACTGACTCGGCGACCCCCATGTGTCCTGTGTATATGGCGGTGGTGTCTGCTCTTCTGCTTGTTCTTCCACGTGCTCTTCTATTTCGTTTTCAGCTTCGTCTTGGACATGTTGTTACTGTTATTGCGCAAATTTTTTATGTGGAACAGTTTTCGGATATGTACTGCTTCCCAACAACTGTATGTAGGACGCAAAATTTGTACCCTAAGTAGGCAGTTGTTGCGAAGAACCTGTTTCGGTTTCCTGTTGCTGTTATTGCGCAAAACATATCATTCAAAGCTGCGCAAAACCTTTCCCCCAAGACTATTGTTGTTGCGCAAAATCTATCCCCAGGATGCTGTTATTATGTAAAACATGCCTCCAAGACTGCTGTTGTTGCGCAAAACTTGTTCCCCAAGACTGGTGTTGCTGCGATTCTTGCGCTTGTTCACAATCTCCCAACGGTTGTCGATACTGCTAACCATGCCAGGGTTGATGCTAACCGAATGGTGCTCCGAACCACTGATACTGCGGCTCTATATCTAGATGATGTTGCGGCTCATGTTGCGGCTCTAGTTCCGGCTCATGCTGTGACTCTGGTTCTGGCTCATAATTCAGCTCTATCAATGGCAACAAGTGTGGAAGCATATGATATGAACTGAATATACCACAAATATATGAGTCTACCGTAGAAAATAAAGCCTGACCACACTAGTAAAATAGGGGGTTGCCCCTACGGATGGCAATATCCGTAAGGGCATATTTAACTTGGCCCTACGGATTAATCCGTAAGGCTAAAAGGTTGCCCCTACGGGCACTAACGTCCAAGAATAAAAATATTAATTCTTAATTTGGTGTTTGCCCCTACGGAGCCGCAAACAAAAGACCTACGGGTATGTCCGTAGGGGCAAGTAAATATCGTTTTAAAATAAAGCCAGATCGATTGCCTACGCTCACTTTCTCTCTCTCCCTCAAACGCGCGAGAAAAAACCCCAAATCGCCTAGCCGTCGTTGCCACCGTCGCCACCGTCGTCGCCACCGCCGATTTCGTCGCCACCGTCGTCGCCACCGCCGGTTTCGTCGCCACCGTCGTCGCCACCGCCGGTTTCGTCGACAAATCGCCACCGTCGTCGCTCCGGCCCACCAGCAGCCGTTCAGGTATAAATCTCGAGGTAAATTAAAGCATTTTTGGATTATTCATGGCTGGGTCTGGGTTGCACGCGCGAGAGTTGGGTTTGGGCAGGGGTTACGCGCGCGAGAGTTGGGTTTGGGCAGGGGTCGCGGTGGCGGTCGGGGTCGGGGTCGGGGTAGGGTTAGGGTTGGGGTTCGGCTGCTGCTGGGGTGGGGCTAGGGTTAGGGTTACTGTGGGGCTGGGGTTAGGGTTACGGTGGGGCTGGGGTTAGGGTTACTGTTGGGTTGGGGTTAGGGTTACGGCACCTGTTCTTCATTTTGTGCTCTATTTGCATGAGATATGGTCCCTTGTGAAGTGCAAGTAAAACACTTAATTCATTCGAGATATTAATTGAATATCTTTTGTAAGATTTATATCTAAGATTTTATGGTAATTCGTATCGCGTCCATTTGCCTATATCTTGTGAATCCAATCCACACATTAGTATATACTATGATGGTCCCTTTTCTATCGGAAAATACATAAAGTTAAAAAAGAAGAAAAACGGGAAAATAATAATAATGATAACTGATATGTCAATAAATATTTAAGACATAGGTCAGCCCGCAGAAAGAATCTCCAAATTGGATTGGAGGTAGCTACTAATTCGACCCTCTAGCCCTAAGGAGGTCACCAAGATGGTTTTTTCCCAAAGGCCGTAAAGATAGTTACTTTTATTTATTGTCTTATGAATTTTGGTAAGCTAATAGCGGTAGAGGAAACAATCTTTGCACCTGCCATTCAGTACTACTAACCGTCCAAGACATACGGCCAAAGTTCTCCCAGCTCAGCTGCTAACAAACAAAATGTTAAAGAGCATGCCATTTCTTTTCCAAGAACTAGAGATGTAAACGGACCGAATTATCTGTTTTGGTCCATCTCACCCGACTTGGCATCCTATGGTCTTCCAACAAGGTCGGATGGTCTGATCCTGGAATCGTTAGCAATCGTCGGATATGGTGTTACCATATCCGCATCCGGCAATCCTATATGGTGTATAATATCTAGTAGCAGATGCTAGGCATATAGACTAAAGAATAGTTGTAAATGAACCGCTAGCAAGAAAATCCTATAATTATACACATCGCTTGACGCATGAAGCCTGAAGCTCTTTCTTTTGGGGGATAAAACTAGATATGTATGATGCGCCCACGAAACGATAAAGGTTATCAGTAATGTTATATTATTACTTCACATTTTACGCTCTAGATCATATATAGTCAATACTTTTAATGATTGTCTAATGCGTCCATGAACCGTTTATCTAGATTTGATGACGATGTCGGGAGCAGCGAGGGGCGGCAGGAGCTCCAGCCGCGGCAGAGGCAGAGGCAGAGGCAGAGCGGTTCTGCCGCCCGGAGAGCTCCGTAGGGAGCTTCAGAGGGCCGGTCTTGCACCCAGATCGGAGACCCCTTCGGATGCCTCCTTCCGTGTGGATTTTGCCACACATCCAGGTATACTGCACGCATATCCATTTTCAATTTAATATTACAGATATTCATGCCTGTTTATGTCAAAATTACTTATATCGTCAATGTTTGATTGTCTAGTTGTTGGTGATGCGTCCACATCTGGGACAGAGGCCACCCCCGCTCCTCCAGGTATGTTTATATATCATATAGTGTATGTATATTGATTTAGAATACTATATCATAAATATACACATTCCTTTTGCTCTTACTTAGCAATTTTTATTATTGTCTAGCTGTAGGTGGTGACACCACCGCACCTGCGGGTATGTTTATATGTCCTATAGTGCATGCATATTGATTTAGAACGTTATATTATTGATCTACACATTCTTTTTGCAATTACTTATAAAATCTATTTTTAATTGTCTAGTTGTTGGTCCTGCGTCCACATCTGGGACAGAGGCCACCCCCGCTCCTCCAGGTATGTTTATATATCATATAGTGTATGTATATTGATTTAGAATGCTATATCATAAATATACACATTCCTTTTGCTCTTACTTAGCAATTTTTATTATTGTCTAGCTGTAGGTGGTGACACCACCGCACCTGCGGGTATGTTTATATGTCCTATAGTTCATGCATATTGATTTAGAACGTTATATTATTGATCTACACATTCTTTTTGCAATTACTTATAAAATCTATTTTTAATTGTCTAATTATAGGTGGTGCGTCCACACCTTCCACAGGGGCCACTCCTGCCGCTTCCGTACCCTCCGCATCGTCTGCAGGTTAGTATGAATAAATTTAAAATATTTATTTATTTTACATATGCTATATAGAATAAATATGAACTTCATGGAGATTTAGCGTCGATGTTTATTTTATAGTTGGAGGGGATGCGTCCGGGTCCGGGACCCCGGTTGTTCCTCACCGGAGGAACTATCGTCCCGCTCGTGCTGCTGCTCGGGCCCAGGCTCGTGCGCTAATCACCGGAGGTATATATCACACTTGAATTTTTGTTTAACCTTGATTTCTTAATACAACTTTGTCTTATTATTGATTGTCTTGATATTTCGTGCAGACGCAGGGCCTCTCCATCCCCAGAGGGGGACTCGAGGCCCGAATCAGTCCCATAGGCTGAGGCCTGATAGAGCTAGGGGGGAGGCAGCATTCCCCCTATTTTTTACCCTTGACTATCGCTATACCGGTCCTCATGCCGAGAGGTTCGGCCGGTATTTAGGAGACGAGAGCCGGATCGTGAAGAACTATCCACTTCACGTTGAGTGGGGCGAGCAGCACCAGCGCTCATTCGCCCTCTTCTTTGATCAGGCTCGGGTATGTATTAATATATATTTTCATTTGATCTATCCAATATATTTATTATTAACACTTGCAATCTAATAACAATGTTTTTTTTTGTATTTTCAGTTGGATTACGATTTTCAGCCTGTAGCCGACCCTGATCACTCGGGGAGGGTGCTCGACCTTCATGCTCTGTACAATGGCCTGATGAAGAACATGCAGGCCAAGGTCCGATACAACAGGAATGAGCTGAAGGCCGACTGCTACTCCCTGTGGATAGCGACCCCCGAGGCAGAGAGAGCGGCCCTCCTATCTACTCCGGCGTTTGCGAGAGTCGACGTAGAGACATGGCCTCTATTGTGCGCTTATTTCGACTCCGAACGCAAACAAGTATGTATTTTAAATTTAATTCATTATTTATGATATAATTTATTTCTTTGTGTTTCTTAATTAGAAAACTAAATGTTAATGCGTTGTGCAGAAACAGGCCGCTCAGAATATGGAGAACAGGAAGTCGGCGAAGAGGGGTCGCCCCACTTACACAGGTGGCTCGAGGAACATTACTCGAGCCATGGAGTTATCGGTAAATTAAGAGTTATTCTCTAATATTCTGCAAAATTAAGAGTTATTCTCTAATATTTCTAATATTAAGAGTTACTTTCTAATATTGCAGACATCTCGGACCGTGGCGTCAGGTGGTACACCGAGCGTGCTGTCCGCATATCTTGCCGTCCACGGCACCTCGACAGATCCCGCCACGGGCGAGCTTCGATGTCCCGACGTCGCTACCCAGGAGTACTGCGTAAGTGTTAATATTTTTTCTACCCAAATTTGAAATTTTAGTTTTGGAAGGTTCAAGTTTAAATTTTATACTTATACTTTACTGCTTAATGTGGGTGTAGGAGCGGGTGGTTAAGCAGGCCCAGGCCTCGGGGATCGATTTTACCGGACAGAACGATCCGAGGCTGCTGACCCCAGTTCTGAACGCCGCACACGGAGGGCACCACGGAGGTTGGGAGAGAGGCCGGGGATTGGGCCCTAGCAGGGCCCATATGAGGTTGGACTCCACCCCGGCGGTTACTTCCTCCGTCTCCAGTGACCGGCATGTCCATCAGGAACTGGATAGCTTGAGGGCCACCGTTCAGGAGTTGAAGGAGATGCTGGTATGTATACTACTTTATAGTAAAATATCATTTCATATTATATACATATCAACATATCCATAATTAGTACGTAGCTTGAGCTTATTTGGTTTTAGACTTAAGTTTGATTAATCATACATACATATGTAATTAAAATAAACAACGCTTTTCCAAACTAGATATCCAAACAGGGTTTCGAAATAACTTAATAATGAAACGAATTCGAATAATACACAGTTCTTACACGCTTCTTACACACGTTATGTCCAGACGCGACAGGGTAGATCGGCCGAGCCTGCATATGCATCTCCTTCGGCTGCGGCTACGCAAGCTACTACATCGGCTGCGGTTCCGCAGACAGCTCCTGTAGCTCCACCGCCCACTCAGACTCCCGCAGCCGCGGCTCCGCAAGCGACTACCTCGACGGCGGCTGCGCAGACCACATCGCCAGCTCCACATGCCGCTCAGACTCCCTTATATGTAGCATTGGAGAGTGTATTTACCGAGGAGCAGGCGCGCGTTATTCGAACGTTATTCGGAGGTGGAGCTGGACCGAACTAGGGTAGCTTTTTGGTTCTTATTTTTTGAAACATGTATTTATTTATATCACATTGTACTACATTTTGAAACGATATTGATATTGGTTTGTATTTATATCATATTCAGTTTTTGGGTTTCTTTTGTATATTATATATATGCGTGAGATGTGATTATGAATACTGCAATATATGATTTGATTGATGTATATAGTATTGTGCACAGGGCGGGAAAAAATCTAGCAGCCCATTTTTAAAAAAAAAACACAGACAATATGTACCTACGGATTACGCCGTAGGTACACATGTTGCCCCTGCGGAGTTATCCGTAGGGACAAACTATCAGGAAACCTGATATTTTCCCACCTGATATCAGTGCAGGGTGTTGTGGGTGCCCCTACGGATATGTCCGTAGGGGCCACTGTTTATCCCCTACGAATTTATCCGTAGGGGCAAAATATCAGGTTTCCTGATATTTTTTCCCCCGATCTCAGTGCAGTGTGTTGGGAGTGGCCCCTACGGATTGAACCGTAGGGGCTACTTTATATCCCCTACGGAGGTATCCGTAGGGGTATAAAAAGGACCTACGGATATATCCGTAGGTATATACAATATATTCAAAAAAAAAAATTACATATATGATTTTATTACCCCTACGGGGTACTCCGTAGGGGCTATAGCACCTACTGATATATCCGTAGGGGCATAAATTTGTCCGTAGGGGCAAGTTCAGGGCCTCAACTTGCACCTGCGGCCTTTGCACCTACGGGGTCTTTTTTCGTCCCTACGTATATATCCGTAGGGGCAGTGGGTTGCCCCTACGGATAAATCCGTAGGGGCAACCCTTATTTGTAGTAGTGCCATCTGGACTGGCATCAGCCGGCTAGGGATTTTGTATCAATGATTGTATATGATACAACCCACGAGCCTGTCGTTACATAAAAAATAATATATGATTATAGGCTCGTACAGTTGAATGTTAAAAACTGATTTAATTTAAAAATTTTAAATCATCATTACTCGTTCCACGTGGCCTCTAGGCTCGTACTGCTGGACGTTTAGAAAGTCGGTAGGAGCAGCAGAAAGATATTTTACGGTAACATACTTATACCATTGTAGGTATGTTTCTATAGCGCTGATGGGTGTTTGGTCACCTATTTGTTGTAAGGCGGTATTACGAAACCTATCTTTCCATCTCAGTAAATATTGATGATGATACTCTCTCCAATCACGCACCGTCTTTCCTCCTCGCATGTCTCGCTCTATTGTCATAGACATAGGTGACGGACCAGGAATATTTTTGCAATCTACCAAAATGTCGCAACACCCAATCCGGTAAGTGCATGACCACGATGTTAATGCACAGTAGTGGCTATCGAGTCCGCCAAACCGGTTCGCTTTCGATACAGATGCCGGGTAATTCTTGCAGACGATTTTCTACATGAGGTGTGTAGAGTGTTTTTCGTCATCCCCATTGAGATGGGAATACGCGCGCGGTTGTCAGGCGCAGTACAGATTCCCCCTGCCTAAGGTAGGGTGGGGTTTATTGATTTTGGGGATCCGAATCTCCGGCAGCCGCGGACTAAGCTGCCGTTAATTACCCCTCACTTGTGAAAGCGAGGGAACCTCCGATTGACGGGTCAAACTGAACATGCGAACTCAATGCGATGCGTTGGTGTGTGTATTTTTTTGTTTTGTTCCATTTGTTAAATATATATATATATATATATATATATATAAACAAAAATAAATAAGTAAATAAATATTTAGAGAAACGTTTTTTTTTATTTTAATTTACTATTTTTTTATTTTAAAATCTTATTTATAATTTATTTTTATTTATTTAATATTTATTTATTTTATTTTTTTTTAAATAAAGAAAAGAAGGAAGAAAGAAGAAGAAAAAAGAATTTTAAAAAAATGGGGAAGAACCTGGGCTCCCATTTAATGGGAGCCTCCCCTCATATGCTAGGGTCACATGCTAGGATGTGAGGGTCACATGCTAGCATGTGACCCCCTCAGTCACAAGCAAGCATGTGACCCCCTCACATGCATGCATGTGAGGGGGGCATCACATGCTTAGCATGTGACCCCTCATGTGCTTGCATGTGACCCCTCATGTGGGGGGGCATCACATGCTCGCATGTGACCCCTCACATGCTAGCATGTGAGAGGGGCCAAAAGGGCTCCCATTAAATGGAAACCCTTCCCCTCACGTGCTAGCATGTGATGGGTGCAAAAAAGGGGATTTTTTTTAACATGGAGCTGAACTCCAAAAGAAAATATTTTATGGAGTTAAACTCCAAAAAAAAAAATTTAATATGGAGTTCAACTCCGAAAAGATTTTAAATGGAGTTTTAACTCCAAAAAGATTTTTATTGTGGAGTTAAACTCCAAAAAGAGTTTTAAATGGAGTTCAACTCCAAAAAAGATTTTATTGTGGAGTTAAACTCCAAAGGAATTTTTGTTTGTGGAGTTAAACTCCAAAAGAATTTAAATGGAGTTGAACTCCGAAAGAATTTTAAATGTGGAGTTCAACTCCGAAAGAATTTTATATGGAGTTAAACTCCTAAAAATATTTAATGTGGAGTTAAACTCCCCAAAAAAAAAATTTACTGTGAAGTTAAACTCCAAAAGAATTTCTGCAGTGGAGTTAAACTCCAAAATAATTTTATTTGTGAAGTTAAACTCTAAAAGATTTTCCCCTTTCTCTTTTGAGAAGAAACCCAAAATGGGTTCTCTTGAAACTCCAAGATCTAGATCTTGGATGATAAAAAAATAGACCATTTTTCTTCTTTTGATGGAGTCTTGAGAGATGGGTTTATGGTAGAACTTTATTTAGTTTTAAAGAAAAGAAGAGCCAAGCACTTGATTTAATTGGAAAATGAAAAGGAAGAGAAAGAACTTGAAAAAGAGAGAGTGGAGGCACAAACCCTAGTTCTTGAGAGAATGAAAAGTATCCTCTTTATTCATGATCATGTTGCCTTATATAGGCTTACACATTTACATATAGTCTCTTGGGCTTTGCAAAATGGCATTTTGCCAATCCCATACTTCATGTGCTATTTCTTTTTCCACATAAGCCATGGGCTTACAAAAATTTGGCTTTTTGCACATTTTGCTTACATTCATGCATAAAAAATTACATCAAAATTATTTATTACGTGATTTATTATTTTGGCATGGAGAAGGGCCGGCCGTTTCATGTTCGGACTCGACTTGGGCATGGGCCCACTTGATCTGGGTTTGGGCCCACTTGGCTTGGGGTTGACCTTGACTTTGACTTGGTCAACCGGGGTGCAATTTTCGAACCCAACAAAGTGCCCCCAATCAATAAATGCACACCACCTATGTGGGTCGTGTGCATGAAATTGATGGATCTTGTTTCGCGTAGAGGGGACTTGTTTTGGTTCCCACTTTTTGAGATGTACTGCCCTTTTTACGACATGGACGGTCGACGTTTGCGTCTCCGAGGCGGAGTGTCCGTGGTAAACGTTTCCCTGGCCCGGGGTGATTTGGTCCCCTCTTTGTAGGAAGCATGCACTACCCTTTTTACGACATGGACAGTCGACGGCACTGAGTGTCGCTAGTTGTTCAACTTGTCCCCGGCACGGAGTGTCGCTGATCGACTTGTCCCCAGCACGGAGTGTTGCTGATCGACTTGTCCCCAGCACGGAGTGTTGCTGGTTGTTCGACTTGTCCCCGACACGGAGTGTCACAGATCTACTTGTCCCCGGCACGGAGTGTCGCAGATCGACTTGTCCCCGGCACGGGGTGTCGCTGTTCGACTTGTCCCCAGCACGGAGTGTCGCTGATGTTCGACTTGTCCCCGGCACGGAGTGTCGCTGTTTGACTTGTCCCCGGTACGGAATGTCGCTGATCGACTTGTCCCCGGCACGGTGTGTCGCTGTTCGACTTGTCCCCGGCACGGAGTGTCGCTGATCGACTTGTCCCCGGCACGGAGAGTCGCTGTTCGACTTGTCCCCAGCACGGAGTGTCGCTGATAGACTTGTCCCCGGCACGGAGTGTCGCTGATATTCGACTTGTCCCCAGCACGGAGTGTCACTGATCGACTTGTCCCCGGCGCGGAGTTTCGCTGATGTTCGACTTGTCCCCGGCACGGAGTGTCGCAGATGTTCGACTTGTCCCCGGCACGGAGTGTCGCTGATCGACTTGTCCCTGGCACGGAGTGTCGCTTGGTTGATTCTGAGTCGAAGCATAATTCCGATGGGGAAGGCAGATACGCTGAGGCGAAGCATGATTTCGACACGGGGTATATTCTGGGACGAAGCATGATTCCGCCGTAGAGATTGTTGTTTGATTTGGGTTGGCATTAGCATCGCTACACTGGAATATGGTACCAGAAGCGAATCATCATTTGCCAAGAGTTTTTTTTTTTTTTGCATCTGCTTTACTGCACTGGAATAATTCCAGGATCAACTCATCATTTGCCCCGGGAGGATTTGGGAATTGGTTTTTGGGTCGGCATCAGCACCGCTACATTAGAATATGGTACCATGAGTGAATCATCATTTGCCTTTGCTTATTAGGAAGCGATGGCTTAAGGGACAGGTTTAGATCCCTATCACCTAAGGCTTTTCAATTTTATGGGCCGTAAGGGTCCCATAAAAGCATTTTCTCCCTACGAGTCGTAAGGATCCCGTAGGCGCATTTTCTCCTTAGGAATCGTGAGGACTCCCAAGTGTGTTTTTCTTTTGTGAGTCGTAAGGATCCTACGAAGGTGTTTTCTTACGAGTCGAGAGGATCTCGCAAGTTTTGTTCTCCTCATGCATTATGAGGACACATGAGTGGATTTCCCTCGTTCCCAGTTTAATGATTTAGGGGTCATCTGTTTCCAGTTTAACGACTTAGAGGTCATCTGTTTCCAGTTTAACGACTTAGAGGTCTATCATACCCTGTTTAACGACATAGAGGTCATCTGTTTCCAGTTTAACGACTTAGCGGTCATCTGTTCCCAGTTTAAAGACTTAGGGGTCTATTGTGCCCAGTTTAACGACTTAGCGGTCATCTATTCCAAGTTTAAAGACTTAAGGGTCTATTCTGCCCAGTTTAACGACTTAGTGGTCATCTGTTCCCAGTTTAAAGACTTAGGGGTCTATTGGATCGGAAGCTTGGAATTTTGAGGTAGGGGTCGGCATCAGCGTTGCTAACACTGAAGCACACATGACAGGAGCAATCCATCATTTGCCTTTACCTGTTGGGGAGCGATGGCTTAGGAGACAGGTTTAGATCCCTATCACCTAAGGCTTTTCAATTTTATGGGCCGTAAGGGTCCCATAAAAGCATTTTCTCTTTACGAGTCGAAAGGATCTCGTAGGTGTACATTCTTCTTAGGAGTCGTGGGGACTCCCAAGTGTGTTTTTCCATTGTGATTCGTAAGGATCCCATGAAGGTTTGTTCTCCTCATGTATCGTGAGGACACATGAGTGGGTCTTCTCAAATGGAGCATAATTCCGAGGGCTGAGACCAGCCGCGTAATGGTGGTTGCGGTGGGGCATGGGTATGATGAGAATTATTTGAGCCCATGGATTGTATACGGTGGTCCGCTTAGGGACCAACCGTAGGGCCCGAAGGATTTTGGAAATTTGAATTTTTGTTGGCGTCTGCATCGCTGCACTGGAATATGATACCAGGAGCGACTCATCATTCACCGTTTGAGAATTTGAATTTTGGTTGGCATCTGCATCGCTGCACTGGAATATGGTACCAGGAGCGACTCATCATTCGTCGTTGGGACATTCAGAGTTGTGTTAGCGTCTGCATCGCAGCACTGGGATACATTACCAGGAGTGACTCATCATTCGCCGTATGAGACATTCAGAGTTTTGAAATTTTGATTGGTGTCTGCATCGGTGCACTGGAATATGGTAACAGGAGCGACTCATCATCCGCCATTTTTTTTACCGCGATTGCTCTATCATTTCAGCTTTTCTTATCATGAAGGTCGCGATTGCCCTATCATTTCGGCTATTTATTCGCGGTTGCCCCACTATTTCGGCTTTATTTTCATTTTTATATTTACTCGCTGATTTTTATTTCGAGTTTCCCCATCATTTCGGCTTTATATATATATATATATATATATATATATATATATATATATTTACACATTTTTACATCCCCAGTTTAACGACTTAGAGGTCGACTGTTCCCGGTTTAATGACGTGGTGGTCAGCGGTTCCCAGTTTAGAGACTTAGAGGTCTATCATTCCCAGTTTAACGACATGGTGGTCAGCTTGTTTATCCCAGCTCCTTGAACTTTGATCTTGGCGGAGTTGTGTTGATGACCGTAGCTCTGTGGCTTGTCGGTACATCTGACGACTGTGGGGCTTTCCCAAGTTTGTATTGGTTCTCCACCCAATCTTTGAAAATATAGCAGTCTTCGATGGTATGACTCACCATCCTATGATATGGACAGTATATGCGATTGCCGGTCATATTCATTTCATCTGGCCTCTTTGGAACAGGCAGTTGCAGACCGTTGTTCAAGGCGTCCGCGAATATTTTGCGGACTTCATCCCTCCTGAAGGAGTATACCTTCTTCTTTCTCTCCAATAGAGTAGGTGCCTTTACTGATACTGGTCCTTGAGGCCGATCAGTCTTTGGTACGCCCTTTTTAGATAATGGCACATGTCTAAGAGAATCAGGTTCCCGAAGGGCTCCGGTCTCCATTTGTATGAAATCGGCAGTCGTAGCTTGACTGTTTGCTAACGCGCCTTTAGACAGTTCTATCTCTCCCGTCTTGTATTGCCTTTCAACCCAATTTTTAAAGACAAAGAAGTCTTCAATGGCATGACTTATCACTCTGTGACAGGGGCAATATTTTGGGTCGTCGGTCATATTCGCTTATTGCGGTCTCTTTGATTCTGGCAGTTGTAGACCGTTTCTTAAGGCGTCCTTGAATATCTTGTGAACTTTGTCCCTTTTGAAGGAATAGACTTTTTCCAGTTTCTCTTTCAGAGGCGATTCCTCTTCGGTGTATGTATCGGAGGGACTAGAGGCTGATCACGGCCGTTTTTCGCGAAGGCGCTCCGCTCTTAGGTTGAAAGGGGTATCAGTTGGCTGCCTCCGGGTATCAATCCCTGGCTCATGAACCAAAATTTGATTCTGCTGTAATTGCAATCGGGCGACTTGGGTCGCGAGATCTGCAGCTACGTTTACCAATTCGTCAACCTTAGACTGTACCTTGGCTAACTTCTCGTCCCTGTCTTGAAGCTTCCTCTGAAGCCATTGGAATAATGCTTGTTCTGTAGTTCCGGTTATGACAATTCGTCATCCATATTGCCTGAGCACAATCCCGCAGGAACCCCGGGCTCTTTTGGCTTATCGGCCTGAGCGAGCTCTTCCTCATTTAGACCGAGTCGACGTTGGGTAGCGTCCACCATATCATCACCATGGCTGTGAAGCATGGGAGGGTTCGTTTCTTTATGTCCGACCATGTAGACAGTGTGGACCACATATCCGGCCGTCTCTTTATCTTTGGAGGGGTAACCCCGATCTTGGAGCCTCATGAAGCTCAGCCTAGTATGAGCCCTAGCCCTTTTGTTGGCTCTATATCTGAGCCTTTTCTGCCTTAGCTTCTCGATTTTGAGGGCATGGCGGGCATCCGTTTTCTGGGAAGCCACCGTGAGTCGATTGATAGGGAGCTTAAAGAAGATACCCGATTGAGCAATTGTCAGGGACACCGCTGGAGTTTACCCGAAATGCCTTATTACTTTGTCGGTATTGATGGCCTTGCCTCAACTGGGGCCAAGGAAAGTCGTTCAAATACTGACTTGCGTTCGAAAATTGCAGTCGAAAGTCGTTAACCCCCTGCACAAAGAAGTATGATTTCAGTATAGACAATCGATATGTATATTGATTGAGTTCGCATGAACGTTTAACCCGAAATATAGGAGGAGAGATCGTTAACCCACCGGGCGTGCCAGAACCTGTAGCGTGTTTTTCGTCACCCCATTGAGATGGGAATACGCGCGCGCTTGTCAGGCACAGTACAGATTCCCCCTGTCTAGGGTAGGCTGGGGTTTACTGATTGTGGGGATCCGAATCTCCGGCAGCCGCGGACTAAGCTGTCGTTAATTACCCCTCGTCTTTGGAAGCGAGGGAACCTCCGATTGACGAGTCAAACTGGACATGCGAACTCAATGCGATGCGTTGGTGTGTGTATTTTTTTGTTTTGTTCCATTTGTTAAAGAAAATATACACACACACACACACACACACACAAAACAAAAATAAATATTTAGAGAAACATTTTTTAAATTTTAATTTACTATTTTTTTATTTTAAAATATTATTTATAATTTATTTTTATTTATTTAATAATTATTTATTTTATTTTATTTTTTAAAAATAAAAAAGGATTAAATAAAGAAAAGAAGGAAGAAAGAAAAAAAAGAATTTAAAAAGGGGGGGAGAACCTAGGCTCCCATTTAATGGGAGCCTTCCCTCACATGCTAGGGTCACATGCTAGCATGTAGCCCCTTCATATGCATGTGAGGGTCACATACTACCATATGACCCCTCACATGCTAACATGTGAGGGGGGACATCACATGCTTAGCATGTGACCCCTCATATGAGTGGGGACCCTCACATGCTAGTATGTGAGAGGGGCCAAAAGGGCTCCCATTAAATGAGAACCCTCCCCCTCACGTGCTAGCATGTGATAGGGGCAAAAAAGGGGATTTTTTTTAACATGGATCTGAACTCTAAAAGAAATTTTTTTATGGAGTTAAACTCCAAAAAAAATTTAAATATGGAGTTCAACTTCGAAAAGATTTTAAATGGAGTTTTAACTCTAAAAAGATTTTTATTGTGGAGTTAAACTCCAAAAAGAGTTTTAAATGGAGTTCAACTCCAAAAAAGATTTTATTGTGGAGTAAAACTCCAAAGGAATTTTTGGTTGTGGAGTTAAACTCCAAAAGAATTTAAATGGAGTTGAACTCCGAAAGAAGTTTTATTGTGGAGTTGAACTATGAAAGAATTTTAAATGTGGAGTTAAACTCCGAAAGAATTTTATATGGAGTTAAACTCCTAAAAAGATTTAATGTGGAGTTAAACTCCCCAAAAAAAGATTTTTACTGTGGAGTTAAACTCCAAAAGAATTTCTGTAGTGGAGTTAAACTCCAAAATAATTTTATTTGTGGAGTTAAAACTCTAAAAGATTTTTTTCTTTCTCTTTTGAGAAGAAACCCAAAATGGGTTCTCTTGAAACTCCAATATCTAGATCTTGGATGATAAAAAAAGAGACCTTTTTTTTCTCTTGATGGAGTCTTGGGAGGTGGGTTTATGGTAGAACTTTATTTAGTTTTAAAAAAAGAAGAGCCAAGCTCTTGATTTAATTGGAAAATGAAAAGGAAAAGGAAGAACTTGAAAAAGAGAGAGTGGAGGCACAAACCCTAGTTTTTGAGAGAATGTAAAATATCCCCTTTATTCATCATCATATTGCCTTATATAGGCTTACACATTTACATATAGCCCCTTGGGCTTTGCAAAATGACATTTTGCCCATCCCATATTTCATGTGCTACTTCTTTTTGTACATAAGCCATGGGCTTACAAAAATTTGGCTTTATGCCCATTTTGCTTACATTCATGCATAAAAAATTACATCAAAATTATTTATTACTTGATTTTTTATTTTGGCATGGAGGAGGGCCGGCCGCTTCATGTTCGGACTCGACTTGGGTATGGGCCCACTTGGCTTGGGGTTGACCTTGACTTTGACTTGGTCAACCGGGATGCAATTTTCGACCCCAACAAGGTGTCCACGAGAACTGCACAAATAACATATTACAGAAATATGACATAATGTCAATTAAAAATTTCAAACAAATTTAATCATCTAATTAAAGGTTACCTGAGTTGCCTCCATTCGATTCAATTTATCTCTATAATACTTAAGCACTAGATGAAGAGTTTTATATGATTTCTTACCACTCTACCAACAGCCAACAGCCCTTTCAGGGACATCCTCGCCAGAAATATGAATATGATCCAGTCTACCAATGTACATGTGCTATTATGGCCAAATTTATATATAAAATGTCATAATACCATAAAGAACCAATGTTATAATTTTTTCAAATAATTAGTTCAAAATTAATGTACCTGAAATAATATAATGCAACCACAGATATTCTTCTTCGTACAAGCACATGCCTTATCTAGTTCCTTGTAAAGATATATTAGGACTTTTGCTCCCCAAGCATACTGAACACACACATCGAAGTCCCAAAAAAACCCAAGGTATATCGAATAGACATGCGTTGCCGACTAGTCCGGAATCAACCAACAACCGATCATGTATAGAATGTAGGCACGTGTATGTCTATTCAAGACATCATCGGTAGTTTCATCAGGGATATTAGTAAATGTATCTTTGAGCCAGCTTAAACTGATCTTATACACCTTAATAGACCCTCCGGGTATTTGAATTTTACAATTAATCGTTAATTAATATCACTGTAATATACTTCAACTTTTAATTTAAAGAAACTACAAAGTATATCTGTCTGAGAGCAGACTCCAAATACGTATCTCAATATGGGTGCTCAGTTTCCAGACCCACAATAGTACCTCCAACCAATTCAAATCTATTCACTCATAAACCAATTAAAAGTTCACGATCCGAAATAGCCCATGACTGGCACTTGAATCATATGAAGTCTATAGAACCCCATCTAATTCAAATAAGCCAAAAAGCCAAGAAATCTAAAACCATTTTTAAGTAATAGATAAAGGAAATAGTTTTAAGAAGTGAAGAAAACAAGGGTTTTAAAATAGATAAGCCGAATATGCATTTTAAATCCTCCATAACTTTTCTAAAAATTTCGGCAGAGTTTCCTTTGTAAATACTGCCCCTAACGGGGTACAACAAGAATAATATATATGCAATGAAAAAGGCATCCCCAAGCGGGAGCTAGCTCTTCGTCAATCGACGGTCACAACCACGCAAGTAATATAATATACAACGCCAAAGGGCGAGGATCAAAACCCAAAAAGAAACTCAAAATCAACATGAAAACCATAATACTACAATGCGCGACTCTAAGGTCAAAAAAAACATACATAACTGGTTTTCTAAGTCTGAAACAATATACATATTTTGGTTGATGGAATTACTAGATACAACTGAATAATACATATACAAGGGTGGTTCTGATGCAAAAGAACCCACCTACCAATGCAATCACCCAGAAAGGGAGCAGTGTGCCAGAGAAGCCGCAATGAAACCTGTACGGCAAAACCTGCAAGAACTGTGGCACAATGAGGGTGAGTTGCCAACTCGTGAATAGAAACATCACAGAGAAGAAATCGTATGCATGACTTAATCCTAGGTCAATACGATTAGATATATATATATAAACCTCAAATGAATAAGTCTGAAGTATCATAAGGTGGCAATGTAACATCTATACATGAGTGTAGTGCCAAATGCTCGTGCCAGTGCCTCAGGTAATAACATATCCTAAATATGAGGTATGATCAATGTCGACTATATCATGAAGTCTATGAGTATGTAGGTATCATCCAACTATGTGATCAATGTCATCAATATCAATATATGTATGTGGAAATCGTCCACGTGTCTCCCAATGACAATAAGCATCATGAATGTAAATATCAGAAACATATGCATGGAAGTATGAGAATATAAATCAACATGTGTCTCTCGAGACATAACAAAATCATGAAAACATCATGAAATCCGCGTCCATCATCGACACGTAAATCCTCATCTATCAGGTGCTGTCACCACGACTGGCCCTGATAGGTACGTATCATACGCTATCTCGAAAACCCGAGTGCCCAGCTTCGACCCTCGAATTTCGACGTATCCATATGTACATAACTCCGGTCGGTATCCCCACGATAACCGCCGAGTCCAAATACTATCACCGGTAGGTAGTAGTCCCTCTGCCAGGCTCACTGTCTACTACACAGTGATCCGTTCTCTCCCCGGGGTACCATACCGGGTCCACCATGTACCCGCAATCAGTCTAATCCGCCTCCTCGAATCGGGTTTCACATGTCGCTCTCAGAACCGAGAAAACACATGGTGGAAGCACAGAAATATCATATCAAGGGTAACCGGGTTTCTAAAACAATTACATAATCTCTTTTGAAATACCCACGGTTCCCAAATCCAGAAATATCATAGAAACAGCATATCTCAATGCGTATAATCATAAAGCATGATGTATGCGACATGTAAAGAAAAAGTAAACATATCAGTATATCATGCAGCATGGAAATAATAATATGCACATATTGAGAGAAACCGCTCTTTTGAAATGAATCAGTTTTAAAAGTATCTTGCGGTTCCCAGATCTCCAAGTCAAACCAGAATTATCTATGTATGTGCAAATATGTATGTGCACAAGTATGAGTTTACAATATGTAAGTACATGAGTATGAATGTACAATAGATGTGTGCACAAATATGAGTGTACAATAGTTATGTGCACAAGTATGAGTGTACAATAAGTATGTGTACAAGTATGCCATGCAAGGGGTCATATCCTGATGCAATAATCCTATTATATAGTGACATGGCAATTATCGATGATGAAGTGTGTGCCGGCAAGCAGGTGTACGTGGAACATACGCATCATCGATAATGGTGCTGGTGTCCTAACAGCATGGTTTTAATATAACAATCAACATATTTAAACATGCAATGTGATGCGAAAAGCAAGAATATGCGGCAAATGACTAATAAACACAGCAGTGAATAATCTGCATCAATATAAAAATGACATACAGTTCTGCCATTTGAAATAAGGCGAATCAGGGTTTTTAGTAAAATAAGGGCTACGGTGTTTTTAAGAAAAGATACGTCTTTTGAAACTATCCGTAGAATCCCTTTTTGCCTATCTTTAAAATACTCCCGATTCGTTAGTTTTGAAATAGGTATGACTCGGTCCAACCTAACATCTACTATCCTCGTCATCCAGGTATAAGTATAACAAATAAGCATGTGTGCGCGTGTGGGTGTAAATCTATTCTAGGGTTCGCAACTAGGAAACTATACTATTTTACTTCTAAACCCTAATCTAACCATAGTACACCTAAATATCTAGAATATCTATGTCACGCATAAAGCTATCATATAGATATATATATATATATAGTATACTAAATATCGGAGTGCGGGGGTGCTATACGCCATCCACCCGACTTCTCCCATAGATATAATCCATTCACCTTGCTTTTGCTTTCAGTTGCCGACGCCGCCACACGCTTGCTTGTCGTCTCGAAGTTTTCGTAGGGTACCTACACATCATAACGGATCGCAAAGCGTATTAAAATCACATTGAAAATGAAACGACACACGAAAACCAAAACGATGCGCTTAAAAGCCTATAGGTTAGAACCTATGGTTTGCTCTCGCAAAACAACCCGATATCACTCGATATAGACATACAAACGTCACATGATCGAGATAAAGCACAAATACAAAAAATCCAGAATTTAAATACGCAAAACCACAACTCGAATCAAAATAGAAACACATGTAAAGATTTTGTATAAGGTGAAAACAATGTTCCAAAACAATACAGGAGTGATGGATAGAGTGTAACTGAGCTAAGGAAGTAACCAGGACTCCTGACTCCACAAGGTGGCCGGCCTCCTACCCTAGAATTTCGGCCACGCCGGCCCTGGTAGGGAATTGGGGTGTCAAGTCTGAAGGGTGGTCTCCTGGCAGTCAATATAGGGTAATGGTCCTGCTAGTTTTTCCAGTAAGCATCTAGGGTCACTCCAGATTTCCTGTGGGCTACCAATCCAACACATAAACCAAGATTTGGTATATAAAGTTTAAGTCGTAATACTGCATTGTAGGAAATTGGTCCCAGATTTGGATTAGGGTGATAACCAAGTGAGCAAACAACACTAGGGTGATATATAGGGTATATGTGACCTACAGAAGAAACCTGGACCCACACCCTCACCTAATGGCCGAGCCCTCTCTCATGGAAATCCGGTCTCGCCAGCCCTGGGGACTCCTCTGGGGTTCGTGCTCTCAGGGTGTCTTCCTAGGGTCAATTCTAAGCTCCTGAAGTTGTTTATTTTTCCAGTAAAAGTCCCAGTTCATTCCAGATTTGCCTGCACACTCAAAGTTCATAAACCGACATGAAAGTTCTGAAATTCCGTATTTTTGGGTTTCAGGATTGGTTGGTCTGGGTTTTCTACCATCATGGGGTTTTTAGGTCACTAATAAGGCTTATTAGCACTAATCCAACTCAAAATAACCTCAACCCTTTCTAGGCTTTTCCAAAGTCCACAAAACTTCTCCAAAACGATGTTAAACTTGTAATGAGGCTAAAGCACATGAAACACTACACTAATTGTGAAAGGGGTTACCTCATCCAGCTCCCGAGAATCTCTTACAGCGCCAAAATCGTATTTTTCTTGGTCCAATGGTTAGCTTGTGAGGTTGTGCACAATTTTTCTGAAGTGGGAATGGGGTTTTGAGGTGTTTTGAAGCTTGAATGAAGATGAGAAGAAGAAGAAGGAGAAGATGAAAGGGAGGGCTGTGCTCTGGCCGAGAGCTCCAAGAAGGGAGTGAGGGAAAGAGAGAGTGTGTGTGCAAGGTCAATGCCCATGCCTCTTAACTACCCCCTCCATACCTCTTGACTTTTCCTTTCTTTTTTTTTTCTTTTCCTTTCTTCTCTTCTCTCTAAATATCAACAACCATGATAAAAATATGAAGGAATGCCATGCAACAAAATGACAAGTGAAAAAAATGAAATGGTGCATGTTTTGCACAAAACAAGCTTAAACGCGATTAACGATTTTTAATCGCGATTAGCGCTATATTAGCATATAATTAATCAAAAAAATGTAAAATTTGCATAATTCACATAAAACACCCTCTTTTAGTAATTTCTGAAATTTTCAAAATTTTTCCCCAATTTATCGGTTTTTAATTATACCGAAATATTAAAATATTCATTAAAATAATATTAAATTATAAAAATTCCCAAAAATAATATTTTATTTTTTTGAAATGTTACAATCTTCCCCCTTAAAGAAATTCGGTCCCCGAATTTAAATTTAAACCCCCAAATTTTTAAAACATTTCGATAAAAGTCCAAGTCGTCGGGGCTCCGAAATCATCAATACATAAAACGCATCATAGCGCAATGTATGCGCATGAGTAATGAGTAGATAACTCAAAACAAAACTCCGTCAAGCATCCCGCAATTATCGGAGTCATGGTAAAGACACAAATGTCAAATCCAAAACAAAACCAATATGATATACATCAAAATTATGCATGTAGATATGAAATCTATATATGTAAATCACTAAAGGGAATACCTGCAAAATATGTCCAGGTACTGTCCTCTGACTAGTTCTGCTCAGTACGAAAACACATAGCAAATATCATAAAAACGTACTAGTCCATAAGGAATAAATCCCAAAATTGTATATAAGAATACCCTGTGCGTCTGGTGCGCATGGAAATCAAAATTCATATATGTACACAGAAACATCATATAGGTGGAACGGGTGTGCACGAAACATCTGTCAAGAGCAACGGGCATGCCTGACAGCAAAATTAGGTGCATCTGACATACACAAGGAATCCCGATTTAGTGCATCTGGTGTGCACCAAAATCGTATCTCAAAACATGCACTCAACACGCGCGAAAAATCCAAATCAAATGCACGGAGTGCAAGAAATCAACATCAATATCAGAATCAAAATCGATAAGTCGAATGACATCAAATCAAAGTCAGGTGCAACTGTAGTGCACAAAATATATAAATCTGGTAAAACAAAGGCACGAAATATAAATCTGGTGCGATAAACGCACGAAACATAAAACTGGTGCATCCTGTGCACAAATATGAATACCCAGTAGGTGCAACCATGGTGCACGAAAACAGAAATCATGGAACTCAGCCATCAAGACCAAATCATGCGAATAGATCGTCCAAAATACCGAAATCCAAGATGACGGATACGTGAAAATCGAATCACAAAATCACAAATTATAAATACCGTCGTCGATATATCCTCCTTCAAGTTGGGAAGGTGTCGGTGCATCCAATGCTAGCAGAGCAAGATATCTACTTGCCTCATGTTCATGGTCCGGCGTCCTCTGTCTCTAGGTCCTTATCTTCTCGGCGGATTACCTATCTCGCAATCAATCGGCTCATCGGCCCTGTCAGGTGTGCTAACGGGGGCGATTCCGTCCTGGCACTTCTCTGGTCATTTGCGTCCTCAGCACAGCATTTTCTCGGAAATCGGTCGCATCCCAACGCCTCTGTAGACATATCGCATGTCTGATGTCAGCGGAGTGGAACGTTATCTCGTCAAAATCTCGTGCGAACTCTTTACTTCACTCTGCTCCAATGTCAACTGATTCGGACTCGTCTTCTCGTGGCTGCATGGACTGTGCTCCAACGGCTATACTCGTGTCTGGAGTCTCCCAAGCAATGCATCCCATCATATGATATCCGAAAGATGTCGAACCCTTTGATCGATTCGTCAAAACCTCATAATCCCCCAAGAGCTCAACATCTTGGGTACAGTTTAATAGTATCGAGTACATACCACAGCATCAGTGGTCCAGCCGTAGAAGGGCAAACCCAAGCCTCACTAATGACGCCGTAGAACTGCCGCAAACCCTAAGGATCAAAGGCTTTCACACGGTCATTATGTCGAGTTAGGGTTTCATTCTTCTAGAGGGTCCATAGAATTGCTTGCACATCTTTCCGAATACTTTAAACTTGGAATATGGTTTCCTGACATTCGATCGTCTCTATCGACTCTCAACGAATCTGCGTGAAGTCGTCTCTAGCTGAAATCAATCTATCTGATGACCTCGCATAAGGTAAGCGAACGAACCACATGTTCTAGTCATTCATCCTCGGGTGACTAGCGACCTTCCATCATATCTCTAAGTATATACTCATGCTGCAGTAGCTCCAACATCTGGGCGATATCTCGCCATTTGCAGCAGTAGCTGGCTCATTCGTCTGTACGCTGAACAGCGCCTCAATCATCATGAACAAGCGATATATCAATGGTCATCACATTCTGGCTGGCCTCTAGCGGTAGCCTGATCCTCTGGTGCCGATCAGCACATCCGGGAGATCTCGTCAAAGCGATCTGTCAAACGCTCATGGCGCGAAAACACAATAAAACGAAGCCTTCTATACAGTCGTATGTCTCTGGAATCACGCTCTGGTCAGTCATCGTCCGTGACGAGCTCATGCTGACGCAACTCTAGCCGTAGCTCTCTCTGCCCGTGTAATCGTAGCAGAAAAATCATAACTAGTATCGATGAAGATAGATCATAGGAATGAATATAATATTGTGCAAGGAAATGTACATCCTAAGGTTTCTTAAGCGGAGTGGCGTGTCGTAAGTATGCCGCGGAACATACATAAGGTACGTCACTCTACTCAAGCTACCTACTCCATCAACCAAGGGTCAACCTACACGACGAAAGTTCGGGTCTAATACCCCCTCGACTAAGTCTAAGTTCCGTAAGGTCAAGCCTAAGTTCCGTATATATATAAACGCCCTAGGCTCCACATAGTAAAACTTAGACTCGAACCAAGATTAACCTAGCGCTCTGATACCAACTTTGTCATGACCCGAAATAGCCCGTGGCTGGCACTTGAATCATATGAAGTCTATAGGACCCCATCTAATTCAAGTAAACCTAAAAGCCCAGAAATCTAAAACCATTTTTAAGTAATAGATAAAGGAAATAGTTTTAAGAAGTGAAGAAAATAAGTTTTAAAACAAGGGTTTTAAAATAGGTAAGCCGAATATGCATTTTAAATCCTCCATAACTTTTCTAAAAATTTCGGCAGAGTTTCCTTTGTAAATACTGGCCCCTAACGAAGTACAACAAGAATAATATATATGCAATGAAAAAGGCATCCCCAAACGGGAGCTAGCTCTTCGTCAATCGACGGTCACAACCACGCAAGCAATATAATATACAACGCCAAAGGGCGAGGATCAAAACTCAAAAAGAAACTCAAAATCAACATGAAAACCATAATACTACAACGCGCGACTCTAAGGTCAAAAAAACATACATAACTGGTTTTCTAAGTCTGAAACAATATACATGTTTTGGTTGATGGAATTACTAGATACAACTGAATAATACATATACAAGGGTGGTTCTGATGCAAAAGAACCCACCTACCAATGCAATCACCCAGAAAGGGAGCAGTGTGCCAGAGAAGCCGCAATGAAACCTGTACGGCAAAACCTGCAAGAACTGTAGCACAACGGGGGTGAGTTGCCAACTCGTGAATAGAAACATCACAGAGTAGAAATCGTATGCATGACATAATTCTAGGTCAATACGATCAGATATATATATAAATCTCAAATGAATAAGTCTGAAGCATCATAAGGTGGCAATGTAACATCTATACATGAGTGTAGTGCCAAGTGCTCGTGCCAGTGCCTCAGGTAATAACATATCCTAAATATGAGGTATGATCAATGTCGACTATATCATGAACTCTATGAGTATGTGGGTATCATCCAACTATGTGATCAATGTCATCAATATCAATATATGTATGTGGAAATCGTCCACGTGTCACCCAATGACAATAAGCATCATGCATGTAAATATCAGAAACATATGCATGGAAGTATGAGAATATAAATCTACATGTGTCCCTCGAGAAATAACAAAATCATGAAAACATCATGAAATCCGCGTCCATCATCGACACGTAAATCCTCATCTATCAGGCGCTGTCACCACGACTGGCCCTGATAGGTACGTATCATACACTATCTCGAAAACCCGAGTGCCCAGATTCGACCCTCGAATTTCGACGTATCCATACGTACATAACTCCGGTCGGTATCCCCACGATAACCGCCGAGTCCAAATACTATCACCGGTAGGTAGTAGTCCCTCTGCCAGGCTCACCGTCTACTACACAGCGATCCGTTCTCGCCCCGGAGTACCATACCGGGTCCACCATGTACCCGCAATCGGTCTCATCCGCCTCCTCGAATCGGGTTTCACATGTCGCTCTCAGAACCGAGAAAACACATGGTAGACGCACTGAAATATCATATCAAGGGTAACCGGGTTTTTAAAACAATTACATAATCTCTTTTGAAATACCTACAGTTCCCAAATCAAGAAATATCATGGAAATAACATATCTCAATGCGTATAATCATAAAGCATGATGTATGCGACAAGTAAAGGAAATGTAAACATATCAGTATATCATGCAGCATGGAAATAATAATATGCACATATTGAGGAAAACCGCTCTTTTGAAATGAATCAGTTTTAAAAGTATCTTGCGGTTCCCAAATCTCCAAGTCAAACCAGAATCATCTATGTATGTGCAAATATGTATGTGCACAAGTATGAGTGTACAATATGTAAGTACATGAGTATGAATGTACAATAGATGTGTGCACAAGTATGAGTGTACAATAGGTATGTGCACAAGTATGAGTGTACAATAAGTATGTGCACAAGTATGAGTGTACAATAAGTATGTGCACAAGTATGCCATGCAAGGGGTCATATCCTGATGTAATAATCCTACTGTGTAGTGACATGGCAATTATCGATGATGAAGTGTGTGAGCCGGCAAGCAGGTGTACGTGGAACATACGCATCATCGATAATGGTGCTGGTGTCCTAACAGCATGGTTTTAATATAACAATCAACATATTTAAACATGCAATGCGATGCGAAAAGCAAGAATATGCAGCAAATAACTAATAAACACAGCAGTGAATAATCTGCATCAATATAAAAATGCCATACAGTTCCACCATTTGAAATAAGACGAATCGGGGTTTTTAGTAAAATAAGGGCTACGGTGTTTTTAAGAAAAGATACGTCTTTTGAAACTATTCGTAGAATCCATTTTTGCCTATCTTTAAAATACTCCCGATTCGTTAGTTTTGAAATAGGTATGACTTGGTTTAACCTAACACCTACTATCCTCGTCATCCAGGTATAAGTATAACTAATAAGCATGTGTGCGCGTGTGGGTGTAAATCTGTTCTAGGGTTCGCAACTAGGAAACTATACTATTTTACTTCTAAACCCTAATTTAACCATAGTACACCTAAATATCTAGAATAACCATGTCACGCATAAAGCTATCATATAGATATATATATATAGTATACTAAATATCGGAGTGCGGGGGTGCTATACGCCATCCACCCGACTTCTCCCCATAGATATAATCCATTCACCTTGCTTTTGCTTTCCGTTGCCAGCGTGGCTTGCTTGTCGTTTCGAAGTCTTCGTGGGGTACCTACACATCATAACGGATCGCAAAGCGTATTAAAATCACATTGAAAATGAAACGACATACGAAAACCAAAACGATGCGCTTAAAAGCCTGTAGGTTAGAACCTATGGTTTGCTCTCGCAAAACAACCCGATATCACTCGATATAGACGTACAAACGTTACATGATCGAGAAAAAGAACAAATACAAAATATCCAGAATTTAAATACGCAAAACCACAACTCGAATCAAAATAGCAACACATGTAAAGATTTTGTATAAGGTGAAAACAATGTTCCAAAACAATACTGGAGTGATGTATAGTGTGTAACTGAACTAAGGAAGTAACCAGGACTCCTGACTCCACAATATGGCCGGCCTCCTACACTAGAATTTCGGCCACGCCGGCCCTGGTAGGGAATTGGGGTGTCAAGTCTGAAGGGTGGTCTCCTGGCAGTCAATATAGGGTAATGGTCCTGCTAGTTTTTCCAGTAATCATCTAGGGTCACTCCAGATTTCCTGTGGGCTACCAATCCAACACATAAACCAAGATTTGGTATATAAAGTTTAAGTCGTAATACTGCATTGTAGGAAATTGGTCCCAGATTTGGATTAGGGTGATAACCAAGTGAGCAAACAACACTAGGGTGATATATAGGGTATATGTGACCTACAGAAGAAACCTGAACCCACACCCTCACCTAATGGCCGAGCCCTCTCTCATGGAAATCCGGTCTCGTCGTCCCTGGGGACTCCTCTGGGGTTCGTGCTCTAAGGGTGTCTTCCTAGAGTCAATTCTAAGCTCCTGAAGTTGTTTATTTTTCCAGTAAAAGTCCCAGTTCATTCCAGATTTGCCTGCACACTCAAAGTTCATAAACCGACATGAAAGTTCTGAAATTCCGTATTTTTGGGTTTCAGGTTTGGTTGGTCTGGGTTTTCTACCATCATGGGGGTTTTTAGGTCACTAATAAGGCTTATTAGCACTAATCCAACTCAAAATAACCTTAACCCTTTCTAGGCTTTTCCAAAGTCCACAAAACTTCTCCAAAACGATATTAAACTTGTAATGAGGCTAAAGAACATGAAACACTACACTAATTGTGAAAGGGGTTACCTCATCCAACTCCCGAGAATCTCCTACAGCGCCAAAATCGTATTTTTCTTGGTCCAATGGTTAGCTTGTGAGGTTGTGCACAATTTTTGTAAAGTGGGAATGGGGTTTTGAGGTGTTTTGAAGCTTGAATGAAGATGAGAATAAGAAGAAGGAGAAGATGAGAGGGAGGGCTGTGCTCTGGCCGAGAGCTCCAAGGAGGGAGTGAGGGAAAGAGAGAGAGTGTATGCAAGGTCAATGCCCATGCCTCCTAACTACCCCCTCCATACCTCTTGACTTTTCCTTTCTTTTTTTTTCTTTTCGTTTCTTTTCTTCTCTCTAAATATGAACCACCATGATAAAAATATGAAGGAAAGCCATGCAAAAAAATGACAAGTGAAAAAAATGAAATGGTGCATGTTTTGCACAAAACAAGCTTAAACGCGATTAGCGATTTTTAATCGCGATTAGCGCTATATTAGTATATAATTAATCATAAAAACTTAAAATTTGCATAATTCACATAAAACACCCACTTTTAGTAATTTCTAAAATTTTCAAAAATTTTCCCCAATTTATCGGTATTTAATTATACCGAAATATTAAAATATTCATTAAAATAATATTAAATTATAAAAATTCACAAAAATAATATTTTATTTTTTAGAAATGTTACAAAAAGAGCAATATCCTGGAGTGTGATAATGGTTTCACCCCATCTAAAATAAAAGGAGTGATTCTTTTTTCTCCAACGCTCAATAAAAGAGGTAACGAGGCTGTGGTCGAGTTGGATATAACGCAGTACTGAAGCTTCATAAAAACCGGCTCTGCAAATCCGCTCGATAATACGATGATCAGTAACTTGCCATTTGTCAGAACTATGACTGACAACTGTAAGATTTTCTCCATCCTGCAAAATTTATTCATATTATTTTCAACCATTTGAATTAAAATATATGGGGCAATCTCTCTTAATTCAATAAGCTTCGAATTTTTCCTCCCCGTGTAATATATCGAAAGATCTATACTAGTTTTGATTTACGTTGAATGATTTTTCGAATGGTTAATCCTCTATTGTATTTGTTTTATTTTCAAACTCAAATAATTGAATGATTGTGAAAGGAAGTGAGTATAGAAAAGTATAGAATGAGATTCGGAGAGAAATGGGATAAGAGAAAGAAGAGAGAAGATGGGATGAATTTAAAAAGGAAAAGGGAAGTTTAGGGAGCAGACATGCCTGTCCACATTAATGGGGTGCGGGTTCCAAGAATCCGCCCTCTCCTTTTTAAAGGAGGAGGAATCTCCTTTAAAAAGAGAGGGCCCTTTTTTAAAGGGAATTTGCCGAATGGTTCTAAGGACCTGCACTCTTCTTTTTAAAGGAGAGAGCCCCTTTTTAATGGGGAGTGTGGGTTCCAAGAACATGCCCTCTCTTTTAAAAAGGAGAGGGCGGGTTCTTAGTGTAAGTCAATGTCGCGCATCCCGTGGGTTCGCGGGGAGGCGGAATTTTCAAAAAAAAAAACGATTTTCATAAAGCTCGCAACACCGATTAAACTCTAGGATCTATTCGAAAACCTTAACTAACAATTAATTAGGAGATTCTAACTACTCGGTAGAAAGTTATACCTCCAAGAACCAGTCCTTCGGGTCTTCTTCGCCTCCTCTCCATGGCTCCTCGAAGAAAGGATCGAGCTTTCGACATCGGCCTTCTCGCGTCAAAGATGATCCACCTGAGAGTTTGTACTTTGAGGTCCTACCTCTAAACCGAGATTAACTAGGGTACTTAGTTCGCTAATCTAAATAACCTAGGTGATGTAGAGTAGCTAATGGATTGTTTTATCTCTTGAGATCCTTTGTTTCACAACACATGTAAGGGTAAGGATCTCATTTGAGGAAGAAGGGAAACTTTGGTGAGAGAAAACAAAAGAGCAAATGAGCTAGTGTTGTGAAGTGTAGAGAATGGCTCAAGACTTTCAATAATGAAGCATATAATATTTTCTCATAAAAAATACTCACCATGCTTCAATAGTTCATCCAAACCAATAAACAATTCCTTGAGCCATGTTTTACACCCATCCCACAAATATCTCCAAATCCACCTCATTAATCTATACCTGCAATAATGAGGTGTCCCCTTCTAGAACCTTGTCTTGCCAAATTACAAGAATGTCATCACCGTATATACATACCTGTATTCGTATTCCGAAAAATACGAATACAATGAGATGAAAACAATCCAATAATACAATACTAGGATCCGGCGTAAACCAAAGCCCACTAGTATCATCCGCCCGAAACGACATTCATGTAGCCAGTACACATATGTGATCGGGACCCTGTCGTAAAACCATACGGCCTTTACATCGTTTCGTCCGAAGCAGGGAAACCCTCTGTGTGGGACTCTAAAGACTCGACAGTATGCTAGCAGTGGGTTTAACCACAAGCACGTCAGCGGTACTAGCTGCACGTAATGGCTACCCATGTATCTGCCGATAAGAAGGCCGATGAGCAAACTCATCTGAACTCCTACTAAGGCTATCTGTGGTAATCTCCGTACAGTCCGGTCTGTTCGTCTAAGATACTCGCATATCGGGCTTAGGGGGATGGTAAACTTCAGACCCCTGATAGAGCAATAAGTCGTGCCGGGACAGAGTCCAAAACACCCTGAGAAACTACTGGAGTACCTACCAGTAAATCTCGCTTGCCCTGGCCAGAGACTTTGTGTAATAGATTTCCGAACACAGCGTAATATCAACCCCCAATACTGGGAGAGACGAATCATATCTAACTGCTACTACCTCCAAGTGTTTCGGGACTGCACCTAACTACTACCTGTTTGCATGACTCCTTTGAGCCGTGGTAGGGTAGTAATCAAAGAACAGTGGGAACACATGAGGTGAAGTGCAATGTCAAGTCAACGGACTAAGCTGTACTCATGTCACCTGGGAACTGCTACCTGACGATAGGTATAATACCAACCAGCAATTTCCGATGAGTCCTGTCCAGTGTAACTTATAACTTAATGAGCACCTGCATACTATCTCCAGTACGACGTACTAATGGTTGTGGGACAGACCATCTCCCCTACTGGGATGAGAATCATATACACTAGTCTACTCTGGAATATCGATGCCCCGTCTCGATAATCCTACGACTAAGAACCTGTATAAGGATGTGCTTATAGACTACCCAGCCCCCACTAGTGTGACTGCCATCATAACGCTGGTAGTCATGCAAAAATCCTAAGAGCTCTACCAATATGTATAAGAGATATGCTAAAAGAAACACATGCACATATTGAGGTAAAATCAAACCAAATAGCATACTACTATATCGAGCAAGACTGTTATTAAAACTGTAAATATCCCAAGCTTCCAATATGTAATATACAATCTAGTATGATAAAATAATGGTCTCAAGGCCATATCTCACTAACAATCTCCCACTTGCACTAAGGCCATGTATCGCAAACCTATCATCTCGATTAGCCTCTCAAACTGCGTCTGAGGGATGGCCTTTGTGAGTGGATCTGCAGTGTTGTTCTCCGAGTCTACTCTCCGCATCTCCATCTCCCGGTGATCAACGATCTCCCTGATCCGGTGGTACCGCCTCAAGATGTGTCTAGACTTCTGATGGGACCTTGGTTCCTTCGCTAAAGCTATAGCGCCATTGTTGTCACAATACAGCGGTATTGGATCAACAATGGACGGAACCACCTGAAGTTCTGTCATGAACTTTCTGATCTAGACTGCTTCTTTTGCGGCGTCAGATGCAGCGATATACTCCGCTTCTATAGTCAAGTCAACAACGGTGTCCTGCTTAGAGCTCTTCCAACAGACCTCCCCTCTATTGAGGGTAAAGACATAACCCGACATGGATTTGGAGTCATCCTTGTCGCTCTGGAAGCTGGCTTCGGCAAAGGCCTTGACCTGGAGGTATTCTCTGCCATACACCAAGAACATCTCTTTAGTCCTTCTCAGGTACTTGAGAATGTTCTTTACTGCTGTCCAGTGCTTCTCTCCTGGGTTTGACTGATACCTGCTTACAACGCTCAGTGCGTAAGCTACATCTGGTCTGCTACACAACATCGCATATATTATAGAGTCTACCGCAGAAGCGTAGAGTATAATAGACATGCGATCCATTTCCAAATCAGTCTTGGGAGACATCTCTTTGGAGACGGTGATTCCGTGACAAGCCGGTAAATTACCGCCCTTTGAATCTTCTATACTGAATCTTTTCAGTATGGTGTCGATATACTTTCAGTGTGAAAGTCCTAACATTCTCTTAGATCTATTACGATAGATCTGGATTCTCAGAATGTAGGAGGCATCACTCAGGTCCTTCATGGAGAACCTTTGTGACAAGAATCTCTTGACTGATTGTAGCATAGGAATGTCATTTCCTATCAATAGAATGTCATCCACGTACAAGACGAGGAATACCACACTTCTCGCTACAATTTTACTATAGATGCATGGTTCATTATAAAGTCAAATTCCTTGACCGTCTCATCAAAACAGGTGTTCCAACTCCGCAATGCCTGCTTTAATTCATAAATGGATTTAAGCAACTTGCACACTCTTCCGCTGCTCCCACTCTCTATGAAACCCTCCGGCTGATCCATATAGACACACTCTTCCAAATTTCCATTCAGAAAAGCGGTATTTACGTCCATTTGCCAAATTTCATAATCGTGGAAGGCAGCAATGGCAAGAAGGATCCAAATGGATTTGAGTATAGCCACTAGAGAAAAAGTTTCATCATTGTCCAAACCAGGTCTTTGACGAAAACCTTTTGCAACAAGTCTAGCCTTATAAGTTTCAACCTGTCTATCTACACCAATCTTCTTTCTGAAAATCCATTTACAGCCTACGGGTTTTACCCTTTCTGGAGCAATGTCCAAATTCCATACTTTGTTGGTGTACATAAACTCCATTTCGGTCCACATTGCATCCATCCATTTTACCAAGTCTCTGCTCTGAATGGATTACTGAAAGCTAGTTGGCTCATCATCGTCGATGATGCAATCCTCTCTATCCCCGTCTATGAGAAAACCGTAGTATCTCTCGGACGGATGAGACTGCCTACTAGTCCTGTGGAGTGGCGTGGGGATGTCCGGTTCTTTCGAAACTTCTGGTTCCACCATGCTTTCAGTAATAGCTTGTGGTTCTGGAATTTCTTCCAGTTCCATTGCGCTCCCACTTATCTCTTTTTCTAAAATTTGAGTTTCCAAGTAGTGGACATGCCGAGAAACAAAAACCTTTTGTTCATCTGCGTAATAGAAAAGATACCCCCTGGAGTTCTTTGGGTATCTCACAAACTTACACAGTACTGAGCGTGCCTTGAGCTTGTCCGCGTGCTGCTTATTTACAAAAGCCGGACATCCCTATATCTTAAGATACTAAAGATAGGGTTTCTTCCCACTCCACATTTGATATGGTGTGGTAGGCACAATCTTGGTAGGAACCGTGTTCAAAAGATATGCAGCTGATTCTAGTGCATACCCCCAGAAGGATCGCGGTAACTCAGCATTACTCATCATGGAATGTACCATATCCAATAGTGTTCTGTTCCGCCTTTCCGATACACCATTGTGTTGAGGTATGTATGGAGGAGTAAGCTGAGAGAGAATTCCATTCTCTTTTAATTAATCCAGGAACTCGGCACTTAAGTATTCATCACCTCGATCAGATCTAAGTGTCTTGATACTTTTGCCGATTTGTTTTTCCACTTCATTCTTATATTCCTGGAATTTCTCAAAGGCCTAGGATTTATGTTTCATCAAGAATACATGTTCATACCTTGAAAAATCATCCGTAAAAATAATGAAATAGGAATAACCACTTCTTTCATGTGTAGACATTGGACCATACACGTCGCTATGTATGAGTCCTAAGAGCTCGCTCACTCTTACTCTGTGTCCAGTGAACGGAGTCTTTGTCATCTTTCCTTTGAGACATGATTGACAAGTTGCATAGGACTGATATTCGAACGAATCCAAATATCCCTCTTTATATAACTTCGTCAATCGTGTTTCATTGATGTGACCCAGTCTACAATGCCATTAAAAAGCCTAATTTAATTCTGGAGACTTTCTTTTAAGTGAGTTCAGGACATTGAAAACCTGAGCTTGATTTAATACGTATATACAGTTATCTAGTGTACCTGACCCTATCAAAACTTAATTTAGGTGGATGTTGACAATATCGCTTACAAATGTAAAATCATAACCTTCTTTAGAAAGTAAAGATACAGAGATGATATTACAAGTCAGACTAGGTAAATCAAAATCTGCCCACTTTTCAATCCTAGATGATATTCCCCTACGGATACAGCGTACATGCTCATTCCGTTAGCAACCCAGAGAGTCATATCACCTGCCTTGATAACTCTACGGTTTTTCAAAGCCTATAATGAATTACAGATATGAGATCCTGATCCGGTATCTAGTACCCAGGAAGTAGAGTTAATTGATAGACAGTATAAACACACCCGAAGCCGAAGCCACAACGTGCTTCGAATCCTGGTTTCTGGCTTTCCAAGTCCTGCAGTCCTTCTGCCAATGCCCTTTCCCGTGATAATAGAAACATTCTTCCTTCCCTACTGTTAGCCCCAAAACTTTTGCCCTACCCTTTCCTTCTACCTTACTGACACCGCCTATCGGTTTGGTGGAGGCCTTCTTCTTCTCTCCCTTAGCTTTCGTCTTGGATCTAGAAGAAGAAGATTCTCCAATGAGTAGAGCGGGTGTCTCCCTGGATTCCTGCAAGGTGCCATCAGCGCTCCTCAATATGTTGAGGAGTTTTGGAAGTGAAACTTCCTTCCCTTGAATGTTGAAATTCAAGATAAACTGGGCATAGGTGGAGGGGAGCGACTGTAGAATCAAGTTAGTACATAACTCGTTCTCCAATGTGGTCCCAAGGTCCGCGAGCTTTTTAATATAGCTAATCGTCGTAAGGACGTGGTCCCCTACAGATGACCAGACATCCAACCTCGCCTGAAACAATATCTTTGAGGTCTCATATCTTGCGATACGAGATTGCTCTCCATATAAAACTTTGGTATGGAGGAAGATGGAAGCTAAGTCCATCTTCTCATGCTGTCTATGGTGTTCATAATCCATTGAGGCTAATACGAGGCACTTGGCTCTCGCACAATCCTTTTCCCATATCTTACGGATATCAATATCCACGACGGTGGAATCTGGACCTAGGACGGCGAGAGCTTTGGTAGTAAGGAGGTAGTCCAGCTTGTCATAGGTAAGTGCCATCGGGACATTCCTTAGCCAATCATTATAATTTGGCCCAGTCAATTTATTATTATCTAGTAACCTAAGTCCGGTCATAATGGTCGCTGCAATTAGGAGAGAGAGAGAAGAAACACCCAGCATGATGCTCTTGCAAGTTTAGATTGGTTATTAGTTTATCTAAACAGGATGGCTCCCACTGTTTCTCGAATCCTTGCTCAAACCATAAAAGAAGAATTAGTCAGGATTAATCTTACTCTTACAATTCTTGCTTAACCTTTCTGCCAGGCTAGTGTCGGTATTTCGAGGGAGGTTTTCCAACGCTTTCGCGAAGTTCCTTAATTACATAACCTCTTTTCCGTGGAGGCGTAGCCCCGCTAACACCGTTCTAGACACCTACTTGGTTTATAGCATTGATTGTTTAGTGAAAAAATCTCCCGAAGAGTAGTGAATACTCACAGTAGGATCGGATCCAAATATCATCGTACGATAACCTTAAAGGAATCCTACAAAAATCATCACACTCCAAATGGTATGAAACACTAGCAGGTTTCAATTTCGTTAGAAACTCCCGATGTGGATTTTTGCCCCAAGCTCTTATGACCTGACAAAGGCCAACATATCATAAATCGCAAGTAAAGTTCTACCCGTCATTGTCCAGCTTAATTTGAACACACCTGTACATACCCTTGACGAAGGCCAACATAGTAGTACAATTGTCCCAAACCAACACATATATCTATACTACAGATGAATACCCAGCAGCTACCAATCACTGTGCCTTGGCGAAGGTCAAAATACAGAGCTTGAATACTACTGAATACCTATCTGAAATAACGGAGGGCTACGAATGGTTTTGTCAAAACCATGAACGTAATGAACTTAATATAGTCGAAAGAATCATGATAGCTTCTTAAAAGGAGTGGTTTAGGCTCCCCATTTAAAAGTTGCTTTTTGAAGAAAACCGAGTGGTTTTGAAACTGTTCCAACGATTAAGCTTTGGTTTGTTTTGCTTGCATTAATCAATATTAATGCGGTCCCATCATTTAATCCTATCATTGCAAAAAGAAACGATAATACAATGTACGCTTATGCCATCCGCATTCGCCACGGGGCCCCGTCATACACTATTAGGTTACTTAACTACCGGCAGAGCGGAGGATGGACTAGCGCGGGTGCAAAACAAAAGCAATGCCTATTATATATCATATATATATGTCATGCCCCGCTTCCCAGTGTACGGGCAGAGGACGCGACTGGCCGCTACGTATTTACTCTGAAGTAAATACGCTAAGCGTAACTAAGCAATATAAATGAAAATGCACAAGAGACAAATATAGTGAAATAGCAACTTTATTTATTAACATTCTTTTGTACAATGCATGGAAAAGTAAATACATCTGAATGAAAGCAATGCCTAAACAATGGCATAACAGATGGAAAGTACTGAAATGAAATGTGTACAAGTGTAACTACAGCTCAGGATCTTCAATAAACTGGTCCAAGTCTTCAGTGCTAGGCTCGATCTCTGGAAGGTCCGAAACACCTGACGACATTTAAAGAAGAAAGAAAGAGAATCTCGTCAGCGAACAAATCGCTCGGTAAGTCCCAAAGATAAGGAAGAAGTAGAAAAGACAGAAAAAGAGAGAGAGAGTGTGTGTAACTTTTAAAGTTGTATTATATTGTTATAATGTTGTATTTAGTGTTAACGCTGTTGTTTGTAGCTTGGTACAGAAGGATGCCAGTGTATACGAGAGGAGTCTCACTTGCCCCGGAAACTAAGGTATCAGGAACTCAAGGAACCGTTCATGCCACGGTACAATAGCAAAGGAATACAGGTTAGGTGTCTTATGGTTGCAGTCTCGTGCCACTTCTAACACCATCCGTACCAATCTACCCCTTAAACCCCGCGATATTTTGGTTGTATTGTTTGTATTGTATTACAACTTGTAATGTCTTGTATAACTGGATGACTTGCCGAAACCATGATATCAGTAAATGGGTGTAACTGGAGAATCATGGATGTAACTAGAGAATCATGTAAATGGAAGTATATCCATGGTTCGGTTCGGTCGATATAAATTGAATCTATGGATTCATGGATTCATGTTGAATTGTAATATTATAGATTGTACTTGAATTATATTCAAGTCGGATTATTATAATGAGATGCAGTCTAAGTCAGAACAATTAGAAAGGAAATTGAAGTCCTGAATTAGGTTTTGATGTTATCGGTAACCGCTGCACATGGGCGGCAGGATTTGTGTCTTTTTCAAAGACGATTATCGTGTTGATAACACTGTTTGTTAGGTTATCTACCTTAAATAGGCAAGCACCCATATCTCCGGCTCCCTGAGGCTCAAGAGACTGGTTCCGCTTAAACCTATATTTACTAGGGTCCTTATTGTAATTTATATAACTTGAGGGGGTTTTATGTAAAAATATTTTTTTATAGTTTCAAAATACAACTCAAGTATTTAATTATCGTTTTTATGTACATACAATAATTTAATGATCAAGATAAATATGTATACATGTTCGAATAGCATGAAATGAGTCAAGTATATTATTCGAGTAACTACCATAAACAATACTGTAAAGAAATATTATGTACAACTAATTAATCAGGTCGAACGAATACGAAATATAAATAGAAATATGGCTCTAAGTGTTCTTCATGCATGAGTTTCAGTTTCACCTAAATACAACTACCGGTTTTGGAGATATACTCGTTTTCGTATCGTCGAGCAAAACAGATCAGAATCTGTTCAGCACCGTCACACATTTTTAAAACGCAGTTTGAGTTAATTTCTATCGGGTTTAAGGTTATAAAAATTATTAGAAAATTGTAAGTATTTCGATGTACTTATCCAAAACACCAAGATTCATGTGATTTGGATTTCTGAAGTTCTAGTTATAATAATTTTAATATCAGCGTTTAAAACAGAAATTCAGATTTCTGGACAGCAACTATAGGTTATATTGCAAAGCCTATATCGGATTGTTTCATGCATTTCTAAGTAATATAATATACAGAAAATTATAGTTCTATCAATTTTCCATCTACACATCTAAATTTTGTCATAAACGGACATCGGGTGTTCGAGTTATGTCCAATTTAAAAACAGTGTGCGAATCGGAACAGATTCTGTCCAGATCCGTCACTAAATATTGTAACGCAGTTTTCTATATTTTATGTTTGTTTTCAGTAAAAACTTAAAACTAATAAAATCTATATATTTAGATGTATATATTCAAAACATCTGAAAACACTTAATTTGGATCAACGATTATAGAGTTATGGTCTCTCGAAGAAGACCCTTATTGGCAGTTTTCTAGTTTTAAAAACAGCGAATAAAAAACTACATAACACCTAAACCGTTATGCGGTTATATCGGAAATTTTTACAACGTATACACAAAAATATATTCTATCGAAGATAATTTTCTTGAAATTTCCAGAATTAAAAATTAATTTCTACAAATTATTTTATAAGTAAAGGTATTGATATGTCATATGTGAGAATGAAGAAATCATGGTATTTGTTCGTAACTTTATTTTTTTTTTTACAAATTTAAATAAAATAATTTAAAATACAACAACAAGCGATGCGATCCTAATTGGTCACTATGAAATCTTAACATATGGATTGAGAGTAATGAAAAAGACTTTACAAACTATATATGTGTGCATGTTTCTGTGTGTTCATTATTTATATATGTATCCATTTAATTAATTATTTACGGACTATGATATGAAAAGTGAAGTTTTTCATGGCAATATAAAAAAAAGAGAAAGAGAAAGAGAAAGAGATGGAGGGAGGGAAAGAGAGAAGGGACTTACATATATAAGCCGGTATTGTCACTGGCTTGTCTATCCGTCGATAGCCTCGCGTTACTAGCGAGACCTTCTTGAAAACTTCTTTGTGTTCTTCTTCTAGGACTCTAGGTGAAGAGGGAGAAGGGAGAGATGGAAAAATGTGAGGAAAAAAAAGAAAGAGGACAAATAAAGATGGTGTAATGATGAATTATGTATAATAATATATGCATTCAACATGGAAATTAAAAGAGAAATGAAAGGTCGCCATTCATTTTGGAAATGAAAGGTCTCATTTATAGGTTATGAGAAGAATAAAAAATTGATAAAAAAAAAATAATAATTGCAAGAATGGGGATTTGAACATGTGATCTATGGAATAATAATGCAAACACTTAACCAATGAGCTACAAGGTTGTTCATGGACATATTTAATTAGAATTAAATATATGTTGTTGCTTGAAAAGAAAATGGGCTTTTGGGCTCATAGTTTTATAAAAGAAAATGAAAATAATATTGGATTTGGGTTATGGGCTGGGTCAGGTCTTGCATTTAATTTTGAATAGGTTAAGATTTAGTTTAAAGAAATGGGTTTGGGAAAAAATAGATGGAATAATAAAATAATATATTTAATAGAAAACAAAATATACGGAAAAATAATAAGAATAAATAAATACAATATTTTACTAAAGAAAGAAAATACGATGATATAGTAATATTGGGGTCGTTACAATATATATATATATCCATTCGTCTCACGCAATAATAGGCATTCCAGATTACAGATGAATATATTAGATATACTAGGAATTCCGCATTTCGTTTAAGCTTATAACGAAATACGGATTCCATGGTCGTGATGAATAGTCAAACCCCACCCTAGATCCTTACGAGTGCGGCAAACTACCCGCTAAATTCCCGAAGTGAAGCAACCTCCCTCAGTAAAATGAGTAGGCCGCTCGGCACTTCAAGAACCCGGTAGTTTGTGCACCCCACCTTGGGTCTATCCTAGGAGAAAAAACAGTAAATGAAATAATACAACGACGGCTACAACCTTAACCCGGATGTGCCCCGCAAAATAATATTACATCACATTTACAAATTACATGAATGAAAGAAAATAAAACACTCTTCTCACATCCCCAGGCTATTCATCCACGACGGTCCAATATTTCATATACACAAACCATCATAGCATCACAAGTATGTGCAATCCCCACTAATCGACATATAGCAATTAGCGAACGTTTTGAAACACATATATAAACTGAAACATGTAAACGGCGTTAAAACTGCGACTTCGAAACACTCCGAAATTTCCCCAACAGAAAGATAACTAAATATGCAACCTGGGAAAAATCAAACATAACCTGAAACCCTAAATCCAAGTGACCAGAACACCATAAAAAACACAAGTCCAAATTCCATGTACAAACCGGCCAGGCCGGGAAAATCCTCTCTGTGGCCAGCCAAACTTTGGTAATTTGGGCTTGTTTTTCTATGGTGTTCATCTTACAAGTAAAGGAGCACTCTGCAATTATTTTTAAAAAAATTAGAGCCTCTGAAAATTTTTCCAGAAACTTGGATTCTAGGTTTCGTGTATCGGAGTTATTTCGGTTTCGTAGTTTTACACTTCGTCTAATCTGTTAGTTAAGTTTTACTAGGCTCTGATACCACTGTAAGTCGATGTCGCGTACCCGGCGGGTTCGCGGGGAGGCAGAATTTTAAAAAAAAAACGATTTTCATAAAGCTCGCAATACCGACTAAACTCCAGAATCTATTCGAAAACCTTAACTAACAATTAACTAGGAGGTTCTAACTACTCAGTAGAAAGTTATGCCTCCAAGAACCAGTCCTTCGAGTCTTCTTTGCCTCCTCTCCATGGCTCATCGAAGAAAGGATCAAGCTTACAACGTCGGCCTCCTCGCGTCAAAGATGATCCACCCGAGAGTTTATACTTTAATCTCCTACCTCTAAACCAAGGTTAACTAGGGTACTTAGTTCGCTAATCTAAATAGCCTAAGTGATGTAGAGTAGCTAATGGATTGTTTTATCTCTTGAGATCCTTTGTTTCACAACACATGTGAGGATAAGGATCTCATTTGAGGAAGAATGGAAATTTTGGAGAGAAAAAGTAAGAGAGCAAATGAGCTAGTGTTGTGAAGTGTAGAGAATGGCTCAAGACTTTCAATAATGAAGCATGTAATATTTTCTCATAGAAAAATACTTACCATGCTTCAATAGTTCATCCAAACCAATAAACAATTCCTTGAGCCATGCTTTACACCCATGCTACAGATATCTCCAAATCCACCTCATTAATCTATTTATAAAAATAAATAAAGCAATAATGATGTGTCCCCTTCTAGAAGCATGTCTTGCCAAATTACAAGAATGCCCTCACCGTATATACATACCCATATTCGTATTCCGAAAAATACGAATACAATGAGATGATAACAATCCAATAATACAATACTAGGATCCGGCTTAAACCAAACTCCACTAGTATCATCCGCCCGAAACGACATTCATGTAGCCAGTACACATATATGATCAGGACCCTGCCGTAAAACCATAAGGCCTCTACATCGTTTCACCCGAAACAGGGAAACCCTCTGTGTGGGACTCTAAAGACTCGACAATACGCTGGCAGTGGGTTTAACCACAAGCACGTCAGCAGTACTAGCTGCACGTAATGTCTATATAGGTATCTATCGATAAGAAGGACGATGAGCAAACTCATCTGAACTCCTACTGAGCCTATCTGTGACAATCTATATACAGTCTGGTCTGTTCGTCTAAGATACTCGCGTATCGGGCCTAGGGGGATGGTAAACGTCGGACCCCTAATAGCGCAATAAGTCATGCCGGGACAGAGTCCAAAACACCCTGAGAAACTACTGGAGTACCTACCAGTAAATCTCGGTTGCCCTGGCCAGGGACTTTGTGTAATGGCTTTCCGAACACAACGCGATATCAACCCCCAATACCGGAAGAGACGAATCCTATCTAACCGCTAATGCCTCCAAGTGCTTCGGGACTGCACCCAACTACTACCTGTTTCCATGACTCTTTTGAGCCGTGATAGGGTAGTAATCAAAGAACAGTGGGAACACATTCGAGGCGAAGTGCGATGTCAAGTCAACAGACTAAGCTGTACTCATGTCACCTGGGAACTGCTACCTGATGATGGGTATAATACCAACCATCAGTTTCCGACAAGTCCTGTCCAGTGTAACTCATAACCTAATGAGCACCTGCATACTATTTCTAGTACGAAGTACTAATGGCTGTGGGACAGACCATCTCCCATGCTAGGATGAGAAGCGTATACACTAGTCTACTCTGGAGTATCGATGCCCCATGTCCTGTCTCGATAATCCTACGACTAGGGACCTGTATAAGGATGTGCTTATAGACTACCCAGCCCCCACTAGTGTGACTACCATCACAACGCCGGTAGTCAAGCAATGATCCTAAGGGCTCTACCAATATGTATAAACGATATGCTAAAAGAAATACATGCACATATTGAGACAGAATCAAACCAAGTAGCATACTACTATATCGAGCAAAACTGTTATTATAACTGTGAATATTCCAAGCTTCCAATATGTAATATACAATTCAGTATGATACAATAATAGCCTCTAGGGCATATCTCACTAACACTTAGAACACGCTCTCCTCCTTTATTAAAAAAAGATAGTTAAAAAAATAATTTCTCTTTGATGGTCCTGCCCAATAATTGGCCAAGCCTTGGCTCATTTTCACCGAGTTAATAATTTCACTACTGTTTTGACCCCTTTTCTTCACTGACCATTTTTTGGGTGCGGGTTCTAAGAACTCGCCCTCTCCTTTATAAAGGAGAGAGAATCTCTATTAAAAAGGAGAGGGTCCCTTTCTATAGGAGATTTGCCGAATGGTTCTACGAACCCGCCCTCTACTTTTTAAAGGAGAGGGAATCTCCTTTAAAAAGGAGAGAGTGAGTTTCAAGAACCCGCCCTCTCCTTTAAAAAGGATAAGACGGGTTCTTGGAACACGCCCTCCTCCTTTGTTAAAAAAATAATTTCTTTTTGATAGACCTGCCCAATAATTGGCCAGACTTGCCTTTTTTTCACCGAGTTAATAATTTCACTATAGTTCTTACTCCTTTTACTTAACCCAAGATGGACCCGCGACCCCTTTCTCTCAAAACAAAACGAGCCAAGCCAATCTCTGAACCCAAGGCAATCCCGTGACTCTTTTTCTCAAAACAAGACCTATGAACATTTTTTCTAAAATCAAGAGGAAAGCGCGACCTCTTTTTTGACCAAAGACGAACAAATAGCTACAAAAACCTTAGCTTCCCCATTTGCTCCCGATTCTGCACCTCCTAAAAAACCTTAATCTCTCATCTGCACTCCTTTAAAGGAACTCGATCTCTCTAACCCTATAGATCTATCAATCAAAATTTTCGATTGACAAAGGTATGTAATTTTTATTTACCTTTTATTTAATTTTCAATGAATATAATCATAATTTCAATTGTTAGCGTTTTATATTTATTGTTGGATTAACGATGATACATTTAGTCTCAGTTGATACGACTACACACATGATTATTCACACCTTCACACTCAAGGGTAAATATGTTAAAATTAGTTTACATATTTATTTACTTTGTAATACCAAAATACTAATACATTGTATATATTAAATACAGATTTTTCCAAGCGACTGCTGTAGTGGCATGCACACCTGAAGAAAAACAAGGATTACCATATACAACATTCTAAAGGTAAATCTATCTGTAACAAGTGGTGATTATGTTTATTTTCTTTGTAATACGAAAAAGTTACCAAAATTTTATATACTAAATGCAGATTTTCCCAAACTCCTGTGTTTCAATCTTTTCCTTCCGCATCATTCCAACACGATCCAAGTAGCGCATTCCAAACTTGTCCAACCATATCATTCCAATATTTTCAACCCGAACCATCCACTGCATGTCGACCTCAACCATCGTATATTACACCCCGAGCCTTATGTTGCTATAGGTGACAATAATATGGGTGACAATGATATGGGTGAAAAAGATAATGATGAAGTTGATGAAGATCATCAAGGGCAGGATAGCGTGGATTATACTTCTGGATTGAATGTAATAGCATTGATTGATGATATGGCTGCGAATAATGATTTTATCGAACTAGAAGATCCCGGCCTCGATCCATTGAAAGATGATAGTTAGGTAGATTTAGCTGTGGCAGAAGTAAATACTGAGCCTTATTTGGAAGCAAGTGTAGCAAACGAAGATTGCATAACTGTTGGAGATATGTTTTCGGAAAAATGAGATCTTATTTGTAAACTGAAATCGTGGGCTATTGAAAAAATGTTACATTTAAAACCGAAGAGTCAAATAAGACGTACTATACTGTGATATGTACGAAAGCTCCTGAATGTAAGTGGAGATTGCATGCATGTTGTTCTAAAAGATCCAAAATATGAAAAGTCACGAAATACAACCGGGAACACACTTGTATCATTTCGATTATATTAAAAGATCATAAGAATTGCACTTCATCATATATTTACTCACTTATCATGCCACTTATCCATACAGATGTGACGATGAATCCTCGAGAGATACGACTCAATGTAAGTAGAGAGCATAAAATTCAGATTTCGTATGTGAAGGTATGGGATACTCGTAGAAAGGCTTTATGCAAGATATTTGGAGATTGGGAAAGCTCTATAACCCGCTAGTCCCTTTTATGGAAACCATGAAAGTATCAAATCTGGGGTTCGTATACCAATTAAAAACCACAGAAATAGATGCCGATAGTTGTGTCAGGTTTCAAAGAATTTTCTGGTGATTTACTCCTTGCACGGTTGGTTTTACACACTGTCGACCGGTATTGTGCGTGAATGGGACATATCTGTATGGTAAGTACAGAGGCTGCATATTAATTGCTACAGATATTGATGCTAATAACGGTATATCCGTTGGGATTTTCTATTGTCGAGGGCGAAAATATATCATCTTGGTCATGGTTTTTTCGTCAACTCAAAAATATCTCATCTGTTAATGATAAAACAGATTTATGCATCATATTTGATAGACATCTTGAAATATTAGCTGCTGTGAGAGCTGTATTTTCGACGACACCACATAGGCTTTGCTTGCAGCACATCAGATAGAATTTTGATAGGAAATTTAAAATTTTAAATATATATAAACTTATATACAAAGCCGATGAACCGTCTGACCCTAATGTTCATGACATATACATGGCGAAAATTGGAGAGATGAGTCAAGCAGCGAAAGCGTGGTTAGATGAGTATCCAGCACGCATGTAGAGACAAGCACATGATAATGGATGTAGGTATCTACTAATGACCACTAATATGTCTGAAAGTTTCAACAGGTTGATTGCTCGAATCATTTTAAGAGTGAATACTTATTTTGTGCAAAGAAGGGAAAAGTCTTTGGCAATGGAGACTCCACTCACCGCGTATTACGAAGATATATTTCGGAAAAGTGAGCGAGGATCACAATACTACAGATCTGAAAGGTTTGACGCAGCAAAGTTTCAAGTTACAGGGAGCAATGGGAATCAATATACCGTTAATTTTAGAGATGAAGGGCTCTCTTCATGCACATGCGGTGTTTTTCAGCAACATCATTTACCGTGTGCCCATGCAATTGCTGCTGCGAGCAGCATGCATAATTCTCATTACAATTTTGCATCACGTTACCATACGGTTTTCAGTTATCAAGGCGCATACAATCCAAAATTTCATCCTATACCAGACAATCGCTATTGGTATTACTATACTGAGAACAGACAAACACCGACGGTATTATCACCAGACAAAAACATAAGACCCAAAAGACCTAAGGTGCGTCGAGATCGAATGACAATGGATGATGATCCTCAGTAAAGGCACGGCGGATGTAGCTTATGCAAACAACCAAGTCATTATAGGACCAGATACCCGGGACAGTCATCAGGGAAGGGACCTTCAAGGTCGTGAAGAAGAAGCAACGGAAGGAAAGTCGATGATTATTTGTAAAGAGACTTGTAAAATTTTAATGTTAGTATGATCTTTTTGTATTATTCATTGGAGGCTAATTTACAGTAAACTACAGTTAAAATTGCAATATGTAAATTAGGTAGCGAAGAATAATACTTGAATTTTCTCGTTTTCAACTGAAATAGCTTCTGCGGCATACTGATTTTCTACTACATTACTAAAAATTTATATACGCCGCATACATCAATTAAATATTATACAATACTATTAAAGAAGTAAATCCTACACAGTCCGTGATGTTGATTGAATGCGGCTCTGAAATGGGTAAAAGAGTGTCTTCCTACATGGGCCTATTTCATCCCTCTAGCTTCCAATGCATACTATAATGCCATCTTCAACGAGTGTCGTGGGTTTAGATTGGCAATGGAATGGACTTTAAGTATTAAGAAATTACGTTAGCAACCGCTTAGAAACTTTGAGTCATTTCACCCTTATATCTTTCACCCATTAGTAACCACTTGGAAAATTCATTGCAACTGTAGATGTATTCTTCGTATCTTTTCTAAATCTTCCATGATTAGACGGAACAAAAACTTAGACTCGTTTGCTTTGCTTTCTTCACTTGTAGCATGTTGTTACTGAAGTGTTCTTCATTGATATTTATAGTATGATCAAAGTACAGGATTCCTCCTCTAGAAACAGTAACAACCCTTATATGTCAATCTTATCCAATGTTTGCATGTCAGTAAACAGTAACAACTCTTATCTATCAATCTTATCCAATATTTGCACGTCGGTGTATTGATGAGAATTGGTATGTCAGGATACTTAAAGTGTTGATCAAACTTGACATAAGGTTTCACATGTGCATAGTAATTTTTTTGGGAGTAAATTAATCTTTATCTGATATTTTTGTGCATATCGAATTTCTTGGTTAATATGAAAATTCCAAAAAAAAATTCCCTACACCTTTTAAAGAAAAAAAATTGTGGCAAACTTCTGTATAAAATGAGAAGAGCTTTTCATAATTGATTATCAACTCTTTTACTAAGCTTCTTACTTGAAAACTCTTTAACTTTATTTCTCAAATATTTACACTTAAATCCAAACCCTTAACTTGAAGTATTTTCTCAATCAAGGAGTTCTAGTGTGCAATCCATCTCTCTCTTTTGTAATTTTGTGATGGTAAATTCAACCTCTACTTGTGAGGTTGGGTGTGAGCTTGAATCTCGGGTAGAAAGATTCAAGAAGAGTTAGAGACTGTTTGTACTCTGTCCAGGTGTGATATCTACTCACATAAAGAGATTGGTTTTAGTTAAGAAAATCTTCACGGCGGTGAGAGAGTCGTGAGGGACAGGACTAGGCAAAATTGCTGAACTTGGATAAATTCTCTGTGTTTGTCTTTTGGTAACTTGCACTTCTTTTTATTAGCTCTGTGATAATTTCATTTTTTTTTGTGATTGAAATATTATTTATTATAAACACATTTTTTCTAGAACTGCTTATGTGAGCTTTTAAATTTTTCCTATTGCCTTTACCCTATTCACCCCCCCCTCCCCTCTAAGGTGATTTTCACACATGATATGAATTTGGTAATATTTACATCAGATCCATATCCGATCGATAAGATGAGAACGTATACAAACTAATAGTAAAAGTGTTGATTGCACTTTTTCAAAAGACATATGAGCCTCATCTAATTTTTCATGCATGTACATATGCAAAGTAACAGTGGACGAGCATATCTTATAAATGAGAATGTATACAAAGTAATAGTGAAAGTGTTGATTAGACTTATTCAAAAGACTTCTTGGCCTCATCTAATTTTCCATGCATATAAGCATGCAAAATAATAGTGAACATCTAATTGTAATTTTCAAAAGATATCAAAGGCCTCATTTAGTTTTACACCCACATGTGTCTAGGAAGAAAAAACTTTCCGTAGATGTTACGCTACAATCTAGAGAGAGCACGTATGAAAATAAATACATAATCCATCCGAAAATATATTGCTTGTATCGAAGATAAACTTAGAATTGGTCAAATACATATTATATTAAAATATAGGGGCCGAAGGATTAATTTCTAGTAAGATGACGAGAAAAATCTCCGCATGGATAAACTTGGAAGGAGCTAAATGCAAATTTCCTTTAACAAAAAATGGTGAAGTACAATTTTCCATGCAAGAAGCCAGGAAATTCAGAAAGGGGTGGAGTACAATTTTCTATGTAAGAAAACAAAAAGAAGCTTGAAGCCTGGAATCTTTTCTCATATGAAATTATATATATCTAGCAATTGCCTCCGTGCCATGCACGGGCCCGGGGGTTGCTCAAAAAATATGCATCACATAGATAACCGAATCATAACTAAATTTTATTGCAGGAAAATCTTTCAAGCTTGACCAAAATTCTTTCAAAACAATTTAGAAAATTTCTTCATTTTTCTCAAAACAATTCCAAAAGTATCTGTCTTTACACATTTCGACATATTGCATTGTTTACTCTCTTTAGGAACCTCCAACGCTTAAAGGTGAGTTTAAACAAAACAAAGTTATTTAGTATTTTAAGAGTTAATCAGAAGGTCCTGAGTTTAATACTTCCGACACTGCAAACGTATGCCGTTAATTATATCTTATTATCTCATGACACACCTAGACGGGATACCGTGCTAGCTCTCTTCAAATTGCATCGTTTTATAAGGGAAATTGCGTATATAAGAGTAAAATAAATCAAAGCATAATTTAAACAAAAGAATGTATATTTTATTCATTTTGTTTGTGTTTATATACAACTTGAATATAAGTTATATATATCCTTGTAAAAGAATGTAAAATTACATATGATTATCCTTTGAGATATTCATTGAAATACTTTGGGGTATTTTAGTGTCGATGTGGTAGAAATTGGTGGGCACTGTCCTAATATGAGGGATCACATCAGTATGAATGGAATACCCTGGATGGGGTCTACACAACTTCATTTGAGGTGTAAAGATGTTACTTCTTTTGAAATGTTAGTAACATTTTTTTAAGTAAAGATGTCATTTCATTCGAAATGCCAGTGGGATACAAAAGGTGGGGTCCACACTAGTTAAGTATGAGTGGGGTCCACACTTCTTCAAATGAAGTAGGGAACACTTCATTGAAGTGTGGATGGGATCCCTGGATGGGGTCCACATATATTAGGGAAACTGAATAGTATCCATTAAGAAGGCCTATATAGGGGGCCTCCCGAAGAACCGAGAGAAGGTCCCGAAGAAGTCGAGATGTCTAAAATGGGCCTCCCGATGGATACTTCAAGCTATATCAGAAAACTCTAAAATAGAGTTTCTTAAGATGAAACTCATTTAGTTGAGTTTCTTGCACATATTGAGAATGCATGGTGTCATTCTAAGTAGTTTGTGTAACATGAACACATGGATTTGTGTTCAAGGGTGAAAAACATGACTTTTGGGTCATGTTTAAGTAATGAATACTGTGTTTTTGGCATTGTATTCACTGAAACAGACATGTTTTGCATACGTAAATAGGATATTTTTTCATCACAATTAAGTGCATTTAAATACCGCTCATTCTATATCATTTTGTTAATAAATAAGTGTTATTAATCCGTGACAGCTACATAAATACAGGTTTGAGGTACCCCAGGCAGTTATGATGAAAATACAGCCCATTATGCACAGTTGCGACAAATTCCGGTCAAAACTACAACCGAACGGAAAAATAATCAAGAAAACAAGTTTTAAAACCCAAATAATTCGTGTTGTGCAACTTAGAATACAAAGGGGACAGCCATGGCAAGTGGGTGCATAAGTGGTCTACACAAATCATGAGTGGTGCAAGTTGATCACAATGTAAAGTATTGATGTGATGCATACTTTTCTGATGGAAATGCATGATCATTAGACTTCAGAACTCCAGAATGAAAGCCGGTTGAATTCAAAAGAAAAGAACAATCCTAAAAATCAAATGTGGAGCTCTGAAGACCATAGAAAGATGTTGGAGCCCAACACCATCAAGTTGCCGACCAAAAATGTCTCTTGTCTGCCAGGGGCGGCCTGGCCATGCCCCCTGGGCCTCCTGCTCATTTCATGGGTCCATCTTTGTCATGTCATGCCACTTGTATACTTCTTTTTACTTGTTGAGCTGTCTATAAATAGCAGATCTCTGGATGGGTTTTGGCGTTGGTTTTTTGAGTTAGAATTTTGGATGTACACTTCATATAATGGCATCTTCTTCTTCCCTCTTTGAGTTTTCATTTAAGAGCACCATTAAGGAGCTTGAAGTTGTCATCTATCTTTTAACTCAAAGCCCTCCATATTGTTAATAACACTTGAACTTTTCTTGCTTTAGTGTACTTGCTTTATTTTCTTTGCTTGTTCTTATTCATGTTCTTATGTTTCTCTTTTGCTATTTTATGATGATGATTGAGTAGTAATTCTTTGGTTATGGTGAAGGTTAGGAACGGTGATGAATGGCTAAGCCTTCTTCATTCTCTTTTGGTTATGTTTTGTGCTCAATGTGATTGTAAGTTTAAGATTGTTAGATGGTATTTATTTGATAGGGTATTTTGATTTCAATGGTTACATAGTAACCTTTATCATATATCATATTCTCTCATTATCTCTGTTTAGCAATGTTAAACTTAGAATCAATATTAGTGTTAAGTTTGCTAAGTTATTTTGATAGGATATGTATATTGATGGTTGGTTGACACCCTTCCAAAATCATATATCTTATACTATCATCCACAAATACTTACCAAGTTTAATACTGTCACTTTACTTCTTATGTGCTAATTGGTGTTTGTTGATATTGTATGCTTTGTGATTTTTTGTGATTTGCGTTGATACTACATGTTTGGACATACAAACGGTAAGTGAGAACGTAACGGTTCTGTTCCATTTCCTATGTTGAGAATTCATTGTCTTGATGGTTTATGCTTCGCAACCCACCTTGATAAGCCATGATTCATAATCGGAACCATAACAAGAGGAGGCAATACTCATGATCAAGAGAGAGTCAAAAATATCGCCACGATTCATTCATCCGAACAGGAGCCATGGCCGCTTTTCTTTTCTTATAACTTTTGTTTTTTTTTTTAATTTGTGACAACAACCAAACCGATATTCTTTTCTTTGAACTTTCAATAACAACGCTTAATCACCAATTCCCTATGAATCAATTAGTATTTGCCGGCTAGCTATAACGAGCCATGCACTTGCGGTTATAAATTTTAAAATGAGACCGGGCTCGTGTGCGCCGCATTTCTAAACTCAAACCGTTCTTTCAAACGTCAAGGCGTGCGTGCGTGAAAATCTTAAAAAGTTTTTGACACCATTACCGGGAATGCGGTAGTCATTAGGGGTTGTTATTCAAGTTCATATTGTATATACAAAACGAAAATTTCTAACCTTCCTAACAAAAGTTCTATGTTGTTTTAATCTGCTGTTACTCCGAGATTCTGAAATTTTTTTGAAATATGAAAATAGATCAACAAACAAACATTGAGAACAGTGTGACAAGATGAAACCCTAATTCATTGAGTTGGCCAACCAAAAATTCCATTTGGCTTCCTGGGTCGACTCTGTTACCAAATATTGGTCTCGTTTTCTTACAGTTGTTTTCTTATTCTGTTATTGATCCATATTTATACTTTAAAATTGATAATTGTTTGGGTACAATAGATTGGTCAAGTATATCGCTTTTCTCATTAACAATGCAATGATTTCTTGATTTTTAGGTTTAACGGGTTAGCGAGCGGCAAACACACGCGAAGGAGAGTTGGACTTAAAGGAATAAGACGATATTGAAGTATAATGCCAACTACCCGGGTAGTTGTGCCCTAACAAGCGAACATTTTAAGATCTCGGGATTGACTCAACGGAGATTTCTTAACCCAAAACATTCGGTACGTATTTTCTAACTCCTTCTCGCTCAAATCCGACACCTTCCCCTATTCTATCTTCTGCAGGATTTTTCGCAAAAATTCGCTGCAAAGAGAACTAACCCGTATTTGGTTGCAGCGCCTCCGCTTAATTGAAAATAGTATTGTTTAATGATTTGAACAACCTTTTATTGATTTGTGCATTGCATCTTTAATACGAATTTAAGGGCAAAAGAACCCCAACAATATACGGTAGGGGATTTCATCACCCTTTTTTTGTGGCCCACAAATCACAAACTGAACATTCTTACATTCTCTCAGTAATTTTAAAAATCAATTAGACTCCACCTTAAGGACAACGCGCTCATTAAGAAAAATTAACTGTATTTAGAATCTTACTTAACAGTATACTATTCTAAGGGGTGTCTAGGCAAGTGTAAAAGGCGCAACCGCCGAAAAGAGTGAAGGTTATTCTAATTAAGGAATTTCGTGAAAGCGTTAAAATACGTCCCTGATCTCTCGCACTTATCTAGCCTCTAGATTAGTATAATCTTGGGTTTTATTCTTAATACAGTTTTACTTGAGCTGGTCTAGTTGACTTAGCATAATATAGAGTAATAGGGGTGTGATATTCTTTTCTTTTGTGGTTTTTGTGAATACTTGTTGATATGAGTGATACACATTTTAATCCGATTCTTTACGATCCATATTCTGTTGTTAATACACATTCACAATTCTTTTGTTCAAATTGTCAAGATTGTTCCCATATTCTTGAAAATTGTCTTCTCTTAAGGTGTAATAAACCGTGCCAGAATTCTGATATTGGTCCACACCCTAACACTCTTGATCTCAATCCCACTTCAAATTTAGAGCAATTGATTGAAAACTTAGAGAAAAAGATTGACCGGATGTCTATTTACACATCGTCACCATCACAACCCTCTTTTCCTGAAACAATTGTCACATATATAGGGTTTGATAGTGAAATGAATGCTGGTTTGACCGCTTTAGAAAAAAGCTTAGAAGTAATGATTACAGTTGAGAATCAAACAGTTTCGACGCTAGCCATATTCATACAACAATCTAATCAATTGTTGCACGCTCAATCGCAATCATTGTCTAGAATTGATAAATAAGTGAAACAATTAGCTGTACATATTATAGGGAGTGAACACAGTCAAATTGAAACCAACAATGGCGAAATCTTTCAGTTAAAAAGTCAACCGAGTGAGATACATGATCAAATAATTTTTGATGATTTCAAGATGATGTTGAAGATATACTGATTAATTTGACTGAGAGTTAAAAAGATGGGAAAGAAAGTCCTCCTAGTCGGCTTAACACCGACCTTCATATAGCAATTTGGCCTCCAACGACTTGTGGTCTTAAGAATGAATTAACTGATGAAGTACCCGACGATGAGATTCTTGTACCGACAAATTCTAGCGAATTTTTTTTGAGTAGACTTGTGGATTTGATGGATATGGTGTTGATATACTATTCGAGGAAATTAATGATAAGAAACCCACGACTCTAGTTTTACCGATTGATAAAATTTTTGAACATACTCTAGAGTGGGGACCTATATTTTTAGATGACATAGACCTACTCATAATTCAATATAATGAGAGAGAACTTGAATTGGGAGATGAAATCTGTAATGATATTCATGAGAATACGATTGTAGAAGAGTATAGGGAGAAAGATAATATTGACAAATATTCTTTCACGCTGAGTTCTGAAGAGATTTATGTGGATGAACTTGCTATTCTTGATGAGTTTGAGTCACGATTAATTTGGAAACATTCTAGGGATCTCCCTTTTGCTGAACTTTTTGAGAATGAAATCTGGTGTTTAAACGAACTTGACCATGAAACTCAACACATGATTCTTGTAAATAAAGTTCATCCAGACAACATTTTTTTGAATCCTTCAAAATTTCATCTTCATCTTCGACGTTTTATGATCCCTCCATACATGCACCTATGCCCAACACTATTATCTAACCATGCCACTAACATTTTCTTTTTCTTTTTTTATATACTATTTGTTTTATCAGCATTGGTCTTACCTTGACAAAAATTTTGAATGGATGGTATAATTTGTGGAGTAACATAATCTCCTAACTTCAACTACTGTAATTAGTTAATATTTTGTAAATGCCTTTTTAGCTTCTTAGTTCTTAGGTTTCCTTTTTATGAATAAAAGCCCACCCTATATGTCTAAGTCTAGCAACCGAAGACGGGGGCAACGATGAGGACATCGTCAATCTCAGGTTTGGGAACGAGCACTCCGTTTTCTTTGATTACATCATGTGTAAATTCTGCATTGCATATATATTAGAAAACCCACAAAAATTTTTTTAAAAATCCAAAATATAAAAACTTTGTCGTCAAGTTACCTAGTGGGGAAAATTTGACTGAAAGTCCGACGGTTTAGATTGATATTTTAGAAATAAATAAATTCTAGGATTAGAAATTAAAAACCCGAAGAATAACTCTCCTTTAAGTTTAACTGTAGCAAATTACGTATTTGCATCACACTACACGTGTCGTGAGTTTTGAGATTTAGATGACATGTTTGAAATGTCTAAAATTCTTTTAAAATTGAGAATTTTCTTAAGATCAAACAAGTTTGTTTAGAAATAAGTAATATTGAGTCTAATTCATGAGTGAAGTTGATATGAAGGAAAATTATTGATATCTTTAATTTCAACTTGTCTTGACACATCTTGAGCTTGATTGAATTGATTATACACCTTATCCACACGAACACGTCTTGAAATAAAAATAATAACTGAAAATGTCTTCATTGGTTTTCTTTCTTTGTATTTCACGTAAAAATAAGTCTTTGTTTTGTGGCCTTGGTGACTTGGGCAATTAAGTCCTGGGGGTGTCTCTACACCTAATGATCTAAAACCATCTGGATAGGAGTGATTGACCCAAAGCTCGCTGAGAAACTTAGAAAGCGTAATAAAATAAATCAAGCAAGTGTTCTCTCCGGGTTAAAAGTCCCCGCGGTTTTTTATGGGAGAATAATCTTGACTAGAACGAATTTCGGGTGCAAGCCAAAAAGCAAATTTTTGGAAAGGGGATTTAACAAAGATACGAAGATTTGAATTGAAAGATTAAAAGGATTTTTGCACAATCACAAAGGTGTGTATGAACGAAGATAGGTGAGAGGTGGAGTGAAGAATAAGACTAAGTTTCTTGTTAAAAATGATAAAAATCCTAGATTTGAGACCTAACTGTAGAATGAAATCTCAAGAAAAGCTTACGACTATACAAACTTGCGAGATACTTTTGGAAGTTTTTCCAGGTTTTTATTGGAGGCATAAAAACTTTAAATCTAAGTTTTTCAAACAAAACTACGCTGTTTACACGAGCACGTAAAGACGTAAAGATACTTAAATTAAATGAAGAATTAAGGTATGAAAAATAAGGGTTCGATATTTGTAACTTAGAGTGATAGAATTTCTAGCTTAGATTCTGAACTTTAGAATCAGAATCAACAGTTATCTCACGAAACTAGCTTGACGGGATTTTATAGGTGTAATCCGCTGAAAACCCTCAGGAGACAACACTCCTCTAGGGTAACCTAAAGGTTTAACGGATTATTGCACATGCTCAGTGCAATTGCGTTTTCTGCGAAAGTGAGGTTAGGATTTTGTTTTGCTTTAAACGAGCAAAAAATAGGTTTAGGGTATTTATTCATCACGATTAATTGCATTTAAATACCGCTCATTCTATATCATTTTGTTAATAAATAAGTGCTATTAATCCGTGACTGCTACATAAATATATGTTTCAGGTACTCCAGGCATTTATGCTGAAAACACGGCCTATTGTGCACAGTCGCAATTCCGGTCAAAATTGCAACTGAATGGAAAAATAATCAAGAAAAAAAGTTTTAAAACCAAAATAATTTATGTTGTGCAACTTGGTACACAAAAGGGACATCCATGGCAAGTGAGTGTACAAGTGGTCTATACAAATCACGAGTGGTGCAAGTTGATCATAATGTAAAGTATTGATGTGATGCATACTTTTGTGATGGAAATGCATGATCATTAGACTTCAGAACTCCAGAATGAAAGCCGGTTGAATCCAAAAGAAAAGGAAATTCCTAAATATCAAATGTGGAGCTCTGAAGACCATAGAAAGAAGCTGTAACATAACACTATCAAGTGGGCCGACCAAAAGTGTCTCTTGGCCGCCTGGGGCGGCCTGGCCATGCCCCCTGGGCCTCATGCTCATTTCATGGATCCATCTTTATCATATCATACCACTTGTATATTTCTTTTTATCTGTTGAGCTGTCTATAAATAGCAGATTTTTGGATAGGTTTTGGAGTTGGTTTTTTGAGTTAGAATTTTGGATGTACACTTCATATGATGGCTTCTTCTTCTTCACTCTTTGAGCTCTCATTTGAGAGCTCCATTAAGGAGGTTGAAATTGGCATCTATCTTGTATCTCAAAGCTCTCCAAATTGTTAATAACACTTGAACTTTTCTTTCTTTAGTGTACTTGCTTTATTTTCTTTGCTCGTTCTTATTCATGTTCTTGTGTTTCTCTTTTGCTATTTTATGATGATGATTGAGTAGTAATTCTTTGGGTAAGGTTAGGAATGGTGATGAATGGCTAAGCCATCTTCATTTCTCTTTTGGTTATGTTTTGTGCTCAATGTGATTGTATGTTTAAGATTGTTAGATGGTATTTGTTTGATAAGGTATTTTGATTTCAATGATTACATAGTAACATTTATCATATACGCTATTCTCTCATTATCTCTATTTAGCAATGTTAAACTTAGAATTAATATTAGTGTTAAGTTTGCTAAGTTATTTTGATAGGGTATGTAGATTGATGGTTGGTTGACACCCTTCCTAAATCATATATCCTATACTATCATTCACAAACACTTAGCAAGTTTAATGCCATGTCACTTTATTTCTTATGTGCTAATTGGTGTTTATTGATATTGTATGCTTTGTGATCCTTTATGATTTGCGTTGATACTACATGCTTGGACATACAAATGGTAAGTTAGAACGTAACGGTTTCTTTTCATTCCCCGCATTGTGAATTCATTGTCTTGATGGTTTATGCTTCGCAACCCGCCTTGAAAAGCCATGCTTCATAATCAGAACCATAACAAGAGGAGAGAACGCTCATGATCAAGAGAGAGTCGAAGATATCGCCACGATTCATTCATCCGAACCGGAGCCACGGCCGCTTTTCCTTTCTTATAACTTTTTTTCTAATTTGTGATAACAACCAAACCGATATTCTTTTCTTTGAACTTTCAATAACAACGCTTAATCACCAATTTCCTATGAATCGACCCGTATTTGCCGGCTAACTACAACAAGCTGTGCACTTGCGGTTATAAATTTTAAAACGAGACCGAGCTCACATGCGCTGCATTTCTAAACTCAAACCATTCTTTCAAACATCAAGGCATGCGCGCGTGAAAATCTCAACAATATTCCTACTCACATGTGAGTTAAGAATAGGGTTTTCCTATTCATGATGATCTTGAAAACATAATTTTTCATGTCTCGAGACATGAATGGGGTATTCCATTCAAATATGTCTTTCATGGACATATCATGAACATACATGTTCATGTCTGAAGATGAATAGGGTTTTACCTATTCATAAAATTCCCTAAGACATGGTTTTCATGCCTTAGGGTATGAATGGAGTATTCCATTCACACATATCAGTTATTGGCATATCAAAAAGATGGATAGGGTTTTTCTATTCATACGTCAAAAGACACAATATCTTGGGTCTTGGGAATAGGGTTTTTCTATTCCACAGATATTCTAAGAACATGTTTTCATGTCTCAGATATGAATAGGATTTCCCTATTCACATACACACATAAATATATTTTTATATAAGGACATGGAGGTTTTGATCCATGTACTTTAAGAAATAGTTTATTTATTTCTATTAAATATGCAGGGAATGGGGTGCTATATTCCAAAATATGCAAATCATGGGTTAGCCCATGTTCCTTGTTCAGTTCATATTATTCAAAAACACCTTTGTGTTCTGAGGCTTATTCTTCCCTATAAAGAGCCATGGCCATGGATTTCAAGCTCTTTTATTTTAAGAGCTGGAAACTTGAATAAATTTACATCCTCGTTTATAATCAAAGAAGAGGACAAAGCAGATTGTAACGTTTCAAAATAATAAAATATTATTTTTGGGATTTTTTATAATTTAATATTATTTTAATGAATATTTTAATATTCCGGTATAATTAAATACAAATAAATGGGAAAAATTATGGAAAATTCTAAAATAGGGTATTTTATGGAATTATTCCATTTTTAAGTTTTTATGATTATTTATGTGCTAATTTAGTGCTAATCGCGATTAAAAATCGCTAATCGGATTTTTAGCATTTTTGTGCAAAAATAAGCACATATCATTTTCCACACTTGTTACACTTGTTATATGTTTTGGGTGCATGGCGGCTTAGGGTTCACCATGGAGGGAGAAGAAAAGGAAAAGAAAAGAAAAGAAAAGGTAAGTATGATGAGAGAGAGATGGTAGGTATAGGGTCAACCCCTCTTTTTGAACCATCCCTTTTCATTTCCCCATCTCATTTCTCTCTCCCCTTCCCCAAGAGTTGCTGCTGCTCCTGCTCCTCCCTCATCTCCCTCCCCTTCACTCCATAGATCCCTCTCAATTCCCTCACCAAAACCCTATTCCCATTTCACAAAAAATGTTCCCGAGCTCACTAGCTACACGTTGAACCTAGCAATATTGGATTTGGAGGATTTTGAGCAACTCAAGAATTTTCTTGAGTTGCCAAAGGAGGTAAATTCTGGACCTATTAGAGTAGTATTTCATTTCTTATGCATCAATTCTAGTTTCATGTCGATATGGTGTCGTTTGGTGGATTTATGAAACTTCAAGTTAGGGTTTATGTGAGATCTGAAATTAAAGATGAAATTGAGGATTGTGGTGACCTTAGAACCCCTGGTGTGATGTTATTTTGGATCAAACTAGAGACTAGAACACAGAATACGGATTTATGAGACGATGTCGGGAAAAACTGTGAATCTGTGATCGTATTTAGGAATCTGCTATCACCCCGAGAACCCTAAAATAAAATTGAGTTGACAGTGAGATGTGCAGGCACCCTGGAACCACCACACCAAACCCTAGCCCCCAATTCCAATTCCCGGCCGCCAATTAATTCCTTCTGGCTGCAATTTGCGGCCAGAGCAGGGGAAAACTATCTCGTTTTTGGTGCATGGCCCTATTTCCAGTAGTCTTGACCCATGGCAAGTGCAATTTTGTTTGATTCCATCTAGGGAAAAATCTGGGTTGATTTTCCTATGTTGGCGCATGATTTACGACTTGTCTTAGCATGGATTTTGGTATTTGGTGATTCGTTTCTGTCAGGTGGCGTTTGGACGTCAACGACACGTGGATATTGATCGTGTTTACATGCGAGACGATAGGTTTTTACCTATGCGAGTAGCGTGTGCTGTTTTGGTTTTCCGATGTGATTTTCATGTGCTTTAGCGTTTGTGATATACTTGTAGGTACCCTACGTGATGTTGAGGCGAAGAAGATGAAGATGGCGACATCGGCATCGGCACACGAGAAGCAAGGTGAGTAGATTTATATCTACGGTGAGAAGTCGGGTGGATGGCGTATAGCACCCCCGCAGTCCGTGGTGATGTATACGAATACGTATACACACATATATTTATTATGTGTTGTTAGGATTATTGATGGTGATACTGGAATTATTGATGATAAGGATGTATTGGTTTAGTATAGTGCGAAACCCTAGAGTAGTGGTTGCACTCACATATATACGTACACATATACTTGCATACATTCTTTCATTTATCTGTGCGCATATGGAGGTGTGTATATCTACACATGGGTATGGGACTATGTGTTCATATACGGGATTGAGGATGATACGTGGGATTGAGATGAGTCGATGAGGTTTGATTGAGGCCGTGAGATTCGGCGATATGAAAGAGTTCGTATTTGAGATGTGATATGATGGTAGTGATACCTGTTATATGATGAGATAATGTGATATTGACTCAGATTTAGGTAGTTTTCATACCCCTCCCGATTGACCTGATTGTTGGGTCCGTAGTTCGCATAGTAGGCGTTAGACTAGACCCGAGTCATACCTATTTCAAAACTAACGAATCGGGGATATTTTAAAGATAGCCAAAAATGGATTCTACGGATATTTTCAAATGACGCATCTTTTCAAAAAAAACACACCATGGCCCTTATTTTACCAAAAAAAAACCTGATTCGTCTTATTTCAAAAGGCAAGGCTGCATGATATATTTATTGAGGCAGGTTCTTTACTGTTGCGTTGATTATTCGATTCCGCATACTCATGCTATTTGTATTGCATTGCTTGTGTTTATTGATATATTACAGTCATGCTGCTAGGACACCAGCACCATTATCGATGATGCGTATGTTCCACGTACACTTATTTGCCGGCTCACACGCTTCATCATCGATAATTGTCATGTCACTACACTGTAGTACTGTTGCATTCAGGATATGATTCTTGCATGACAGAGATATGCTTACATTTCTTTTACATGCCACAAACATCATGCTTTCTGATTATACGCATTGAGAGTTGTTGTTCCCATGATATTTCTGGATTTTGGGAACCGTGGGTATTTCAAAAGAGAATATGTCATTGCTTTAAAAACCCGGTTACCCTTGATATGATATTTCAGTGCGTCCACCATGTGTTTTCTCGGTGCTGAGAGCGACATGTGAAACCCGATTCGAGGAGTGGACGAACCGATTGCGGGTACATGGTGGACCCGGTATGGTTCCCCTCGGCAAGATGATCGAAGGACTTTGCCGATTGAGCCTGGAGGTGGGCGAGTACCTACCGGTGATTGGTTGGACCTGGCGGTTATCCGGAGGATACCGACCAGAGTCGATAGATGGATATGGGCGTACTGCTGGGGCCGAGGGCCGATTCCGCAGACGGAGCCCGATATATAAGGATTTACGTGCCGATGCTGGGCACAGCTTTCATGATGTTTTCGAGTGTCGATGCTGGACACTCCGGTTCCATGATTTTGACGTGTCGCGAGGGACACAGGTGGTTTATATCCTCATATTTCCATGCATATGCTGATGATATTTACATGCATGATGGTTATTGTCATTGGGTGATGAGTGGATGGGATCCACGTACATGCAGATTGATTTTATTGATCATACCTCACATTTATGATATGCTATTACCTGAGGCACTGGCACGAGCACTTGGCACTACACTCATGTATAGAGATTACATTGCCAGTTTAGCATGCTTCAGACTTGTTCATATTGAGGTTTATATATATATTTGATCGTATTGACCTAGGATGGGTCATACATTCGATCTCTGCTTGTAGATATTTTCTATTCACGAGTTGGCAGCTCATCCCCGTTGTGCCATGTTTCGCCCAATCAGAGCAAAGCTCTGTTGAAATTCAAAATTCAAAATTTTGAAGCAACGCTTCAAATCTCGGGCGCAACGCGCCACAAGTCAGGCGCAGATACGTCAGCGCAGCGCCCAAGAAGGCGCGCCCAATCAGAGCAAAGCTCTATTAAAGGAAGCAACGCTTCAGTTGCGCAGGCACTGCGCTGCGCGACACGTGTCAGCGCAGTTGCGCTGCGCGACACGTGTCAGCGCAGTTGCGCTAGCGCAGTTGCGCTGCGCTGTGCGCTGCGCGACACGTGTCACACGCTGGAGCATCTGCGCCAAACAGAATTAAAATTTTAAGAAATCTTTTCTGTTCTTGTTAAAACAAGAAGATTTTCTTCTGCAAAGCAGAAGCCCTTGAATCAAAGATCCAACGGTGGGGAAAATTCCCCAAATCACTCAGGGAAAGATCTTTTTAACAAATTTAACTAATTTATGGGTACTATAAAAAGGACCCTAGGCCTCAATTCAAAGGCATCAACATTTTTCTTAAAAAAAAAGGTCAAGAGCTTCAAATAGAGAGAACTCTGAGAAAACTTCAAGAAAGAGGTAAAAAAACCTTCACGAGAGAGAAGAAATCTCTTCTAATAAATCATTGATCTAAAAACCAGATCAATGTTTTTCACATAATAAACAGTGCTTTGCACTTCTCATGAACCTCTGGTTCTTTAAAAGACAAGAAAACAACAAAATAAAAATGGTGCTTTGCACTTTTATGAACCTCTGGTTCTTGAAACAAAAAGAAAAAATTTATTTATCTTTGATCTAATTTAGATCAAGAGATCAAATAGTGCTTTGCACTTCTGTTCTTGAATCCAAAAGATTCTTAGTGCGCTGTTGCGCTCTTAAGAGAGCGTCATGTGTCAGCTATAGAACAACTTGCGCTACGCGCTTTTGAAATAGAGCTTTGCTCTATAGAATTGGCGCAACTCTTAAGAGAACGCCACGTGTCAGCAGCGCAACAGCGCAGCGCACTAGCGCAGCACACTGCGCTGTTGCGCTTGCGCTCACCAGCGCAGCACACTGCGCTGTTGCGCTTGCGCTCACCAGAGTATGACACATGTCCTCACCACAAGCGCTTGCGCTCAATAATTAGCGCAAAGCGCCTGACAAATGCAATGCATTTCTTTTACTGAAGGGCCAGGCCCAATTAAAAGACCAAACAGGCCTAATTAAATTGATGCTCTGCATCATTTATAAATGGGCAGATCCCAAACGAAATAATAAAAATGCTATGCATTTATAAAGAGGGGCAATGCCCAGACAAAACAGATGCCTTGCTTCATTCATAAATGAGCAGAGCCCAGAATAAACTGATGCTCTGCATTTTTTATGGGCAAAGCCCAAACAAAAAAATGGAAGAAATGCAATGCATTATTTAATAAAAGTGTTGAACATTTTCAACTGGACTTAGCCCAATTTTGGCCGTAAGTCCTCAAATTAAATTGACTGAGCAAAACTGCTCTCCTAAATCAATTTACCTCCGGTTCGAGGGTACATCTCCGAATTCCTCTGACACCTGTCGTTGTAATCCCTCAACGACGTCAGAGAGGTGACGGGTCCTGACGACCACATATGAATATGGACTGCGGGGTCCTTAAACTCGTGGACCGAAACGTCCTTAAACTAATGACGGACCACCACGTCCCTAAACTGGAATATTGGACCGAAACGTCCTTAAACTAATATGGGACCGAAACGTCCCTAAACTAATATCGGACCACCACGTCCCTAAACTGGAATATTGGACCGGAACGTCCTTAAACTAATGTTGGACCGAAACGTCCCTAAACTAATATCGGACCACCACGTCCCTAAACTGGAATATTGGACCGAGACGTCCTTAAACTAATATTTAGGACCGAGACGTCCTTAAACTAATATCTTGGACCGAAACGTTCCTAAACTAATGACGGACCACCATGTCCCTAAACTGGAATATTGGACCGGAACGTCCTTAAACTAATGTTGGACCGAAACGTCCCTAAACTAATATCGGACCACCACGTCCCTAAACTGGAATATTGGACCGAGACGTCCTTAAACTAATATCTTGGACCGAGACGTCCTTAAACTAATATCTTGGACTGAAACGTCCTTAAACTAATGACGGACCACCACGTCCCTAAACTGGAATATTGGACCGGAACGTCCTTAAACTAATGTTGGACCGAAACGTCCCTAAACTAATATCGGACCACCACGTCCCTAAACTGGAATATTGGACCGAGACGTCCTTAAACTAATATCTTGGACCGAGACGTCCTTAAACTAATATCTTGGACCGAAACGTCCTTAAACTAATGATGGACCACCACGTCCTTAAACTGGCGATGGACCGAGACGTCCTTAAACTAATATCGGACCGAAACGTCCTTAAACTAATGTTGGACCTTCATGTCCCTAAACTGAAATATGGACCACCACGTCCCTAAACTGGAACATGGACCACCACGTCCCTAAACTGGAGCATGGACCGCAACGTCCCTAAACTACCTATGGACCACTACGTCCCTAAACTGAAACAATAGAGCCTCTAAATGCTCTTTTGCCGGATCTAAACGATCCCGTTTAAGTTGATCTTAGCCCCCAAATACGGCTAACGTATCCTTAAACATTCAAACGGACTATAAAACTTCAAATCAACCTTGATTCAAGGGTACATCTCTGAACTTCTCTGACATCTTCCGTTGTAATCCTTCAACGACGTTAGAGAGGTGACGAGTCCCGATGGCCAGATATTAAATGGATTATCACGTTAAGTTGATCTTAGTCTCAAACAGGACTATCGTATCCTTAACGAACGTTTAAGTTGATCTTAGCCGCAACGCGACTAATGCATCCTTAAACTAAAAACACCAAACCCAAATCTAAGTAAATACGGATTTGGACTAATCCACGTCCTACGGGCGACGACATTACTCAGTCTCCGTATACAATCCACGGGCAACCACAAACAAAACAAACACACACGACACGAAGTGAAATTTTGGAGAAGGAGAAAGTTGTTACCGCGATGCGGTAGAGTAATTAACTGCAGGGGCTTGCGCCTGCAGGGAAGAGCGTCCCCACAATCAAAAACCCCTCAAGCGAGGGGGAATCTGACAAAGTCTGCTACATTGGCCGCATCCGTCTAAACCTCCGATACACGGTGCCATAAATCAACTTGGCATCTTCGGAGAGGTGGACGGATAAAACCAAATACCATCTGCCCCGAATCTCAGCGTCAGGACATCGCGGTCCTATGTGCCGTCTTTCGGAGGGGAACAGATTCTGGCATGCCCGGTGGGACCTCTTCCTCTTTCCACTCCACACTTCGTGTGTCGTCTTCGCGAACCAATCGCGGTTTGTTAAATGGTTGCCTTCGGATTTCAAGTTACTAAGATTTGGTCTCTTGCCTGGCGCAGGAACTCAAGATTCAATAGCCTCTAATTACACCAACTGCTCGAAGTGCCACTGCAACAAACGCTCCACCTCATCAGTAGGTATAGTATATGGGCCCCAAGCGGCTTCCTTCCTCACTCTGCCAGTAGACCAGATGACCCAAGCCACCACTGGCATGTTCTTCGGGACCATGATCCCACCTACAAGCTTCCCTACGCCAATACCTGCACCGGAAGTGAACAAAAAATCGGTCTTCGACCGGCTCACTGCTACGACGGCCCCTGTCAACGGGTCGCCAACTACCAGACCAGCAGCCTCTGTTTTTACCAGGCTAAATCAGAACTCTAAACTGGCTGTCCCAAGGAAGGCAATGACTGCTGCTTCAGAAGTCGTCAAGGCAGCTTCCCCTGTCAAAGAGTCAGTCTTTTCAAGGCTGACGATTCCTACTCCTGTCCCTGCTCGAAGATCTGTCTTCGATAGGTTGGATATCACACCTCAGAAGACGACCTCAGTCTTTAAGATGTTAATACCGGCGGCGCCTCATTCAGACAGGGGGCAAAAAGAAGATGTCTCAATCTCCGAACCAGTCCCAACGGCTCGTCATGCTCGACGTCGCCATTGGCAACGAGTGAGGAAGGCAGGAGGCAACTCCCCCTCAGGGATAACTCCACAGGCTCCAGTGGTGGAAATCAACGCTGCTGTTCCAACTGGGAACAGCTTTGAACTGCTGAGGAGGGTACAGAAGAACTCTCCAACCGCTACACTGAAGAGATCTCCTCCACCTGCGGAGAGAGTTCCAGAAACGAAACGAGAATAGCCCCATCAACGGTTGTCTTCAAAAATTTATAAAGTTTGGCGGAGGGTTCAAGACTCTGTGATTGACCCAGGTCACTCTCGTCACCAGAAAAAGGCGAAAGTGGAAAAAGACAAGGACTGTCCCATTAAACAGCAGGGGACAGCAGCTGCTAGGCTGCCCCCTTCAACAGTTCCTTCAACCTCAATGGCCCACAAAAGAAGGAGGCCAGAGAAAACTCCCGTGTCAGCGGCAAAAGTTAAAAATGGTGAACCTAAACGCCCCAAGTCAGGGGGCATAACAGTTCATACGGTTTACATGGCATCGGGAAAAGAAGATAGCCGCATATCAACAGGTCATAGACCGCACACGAGGTCAGTGACCAAGGCTCAGGAGCAGCAGCAGAAGCTCCAAGAAATGATGAACGCTATGGCCGCACTTACAGGGCCGAAAGAAACCCCGGAAACATCCTCGGACGAGCGTCAAGAACAAGAAACGGACGCCGAATTCCTTCATCGCGTATTAGAGAAGAAAGATAAAGAAGCTGCGGAGCAGGCAGCCAACATAAAGAAAATGGCCCTCCTGTTCCAGGATATGGTGGGTATGATGATTCAACAAGATCCACTTGCTGAAGATCCCCCGATCATTCTTGAAGACGATAGGGGAGAGACGTCGAATCCTCCACCGGCTCTATCCGCAGCTAAAGAGAATACCATCTCAAAAGTTGATTTGGATGAATACATCGCCCAGCAAATACGGGTTCATCATGCGACCGAAGCGGCTGGTCAGGTCGTAAAAACGGGGCGGCCATATCCAAGTTGGTACGATCAAATTAAGTACCCACCCGGTTATATGATTCCCAAGTTCCATGTCTACAAGGGGACGGGCAATCCTCACCAGCATGTTGCCCAGTTCAGGGCACTTTGCGGCAATACCGGTGGAGATGACAAGCTTTTACTGCGCTAGTTTGTTGGAAGTTTATCGGATACGGCGTTTGAGTGGTACTCTGAACTCCCGAACGACTCTATCAAAACCTTCGCGGAGATGGAGCTACTGTTTACTCAACGTTTCGCAAGCGCCAGTGAACGTACCCCGATGACGGCACTGATTAACGCCAGGGTAAAACCCGGCGAGACATGGGTTCAGTACGCTATACGATGGCGGAATTTATGGTCGAAGTGCGAGCAACGCATTGAAGAAGCTCCCGCAGTGGGTATGTTTGTGGGAACCCTCGATCCACAAGCAACCATCTCGCAATTTATGATGTTCTTCAAGCCGACTACCTTCCAAGCCTTGATTGACAAACTAGCACAGATGGATCAGATGGGCCATAAACCTCCTCTTCCAAAGCTGGACTCCCGAAATGATAAAGGGAAGGGAAAAGCGATTGTCGTCGCTAATGCACAACAACAACCGAGCGACTCGAAGCCGGTTGCTCGTCAAAATAATATGCGCCCGTACGTACCCCTTGAGGATAGGATGGGACGTCCTTATTCCTTTCCCCGCGATAAAACGAGGAGGTTATTCGAGCTGGCGTTGCGCAACAGACTCATAAATCTGCCGGATCCAAAACGTCCGTTGCAACCAAGTGACGTCAACGAGCCTAATTACTGTCCTTATCATCGAGTACTGGGCCATCCGATTGAAGATTGCTACGTTTTCAAAAATTGGCTTGAAAACCAGTACCGACAGGGCAAGTTCGCGTTATCTGACAAATGGAAGGTGAATCCCCCGCAGCCCCACACCTCTAAGGAGACGAATACGCCGGGGGCAACATGCTCCGTCGTTGAAGAAGCTCCTTGGGAGGTTGTATTATCAGCCAAGACAAAGAGGATGCTGAACGACCTTCAGATATGTCCAGCGATCAAATGGAAGAACCCGTTGGAACCGCAGGTCATTGAGAGGATGTTGAAGCCACGTCCAACTCCGAAGATCGATGGTGGTAGCTCAAGCACTCGCAACCAGCCGTCAAAATCCTTGAAAAAGAAGAAGAAGTCAAAGAAGCCCGTGAAGCCTGGCAAAAAGCACACAGACTTACAAAAGCAAATTGACGCGCTGGATGAACACAACCAAAAGGCACGGACTCCCATTACGCTCCAAGAGTTCCTCAATCACGTCTTTCAAGAAGAAGATGAGGGAGAAAGTTCATCGGATGAACCCGAGGAATATGTGGCGATCTGTCATATGATCTCCCATTCGATCGCGAACGATGAGGAGACTCCTGGCACTAAAACGCTGGGGGCAGATACCGAATCAAAAATTCCGGAGCTATCAGTTGAAATGATTGACGCGTTCCTTAACGAAGCTCGACTAAAAAGTAAAGCTGATCGAGAACGCGAGATGGCTATATTTGAAAGGGCCAAGCGCCAGCGACTTGATGAAAGAGCTGAGACGATCCCGCTGGAGCAAAACACCTTCGCTATCGACAAAAGTCAATTCAAGATAAAGAAAAGGTTTGCTAAGGCCATATCAATGGGCATGAAGCTACCATCCTCTGAAGAAAAAATTACTGGTAAAATAGAAACGCACCCCTCCTATTGCTTATATCATCAAAAGATTTCGCACCCCACTCAAGAGTGCAAAGCTTTCAATAGATGGTGGCAAGGATACGTTGCTCATCGACAACGCTTTAAGCGAGAAAAGAGCAAAACTCGTCGGGAACAAAGAAATACGACCGAAGGGCTTGAAAGAGCTACCGGCGATTGTCGCATGGTTAATACTGGCGGGCCACAAGTGCCTACATTCGGGAGCGATTCTGATGAAGAGCTGGAGCTTGCCCCTCTCTTTAAAGAGTCCACTTCGGAAAAAGAAGAAGAGCCGAAGGTCTGCGAAAATATTCGGCTGCGGAATCGGACGCTGCCTGAAAAGAACCTCGGACCCTCAAGCAGAAAAGATAAAGGGAAAGAAAAGGCCTCTGAAGATATCGTCTTAGATGACCAAATTCTGGAGGAGCTAGCCGCCAAGGACCCACCAAAGAAGAATAAGGTGGATTACAACGTCTTAGCGCATCTGAGGAAGCTACCATCACAGCTCAGCATTCTTGACGCTCTTTTGCTATCAAAAGAGATGAGAGATTCGTTAATTAAGGCACTCCAAGAGCCGGAACAATTCCAAGCTTGCCTGGCCGAGGAAAAGATGAAGGATGAATTGGAGGAAGTGCACACGGCCAATGTTACTTTTGGCGATGAGGACCTTCTCCTTGGGACGTGCGAACACAACCGCCCCCTTTATGTCTCAGGATACTGCCACGATATTAAGATAGGCAAAATCCTGATCGACAATGGATCCTCCGTTAATCTCCTCAACGTGCGGGTGTTAAAAGAAATCTGCATGAGCGTCCAGCACCTTGCTCGTGACAAGATCACCATCTCCGGGTTCGATTCCCAGTCGTCAAGAACTCTCGGGTCTGTGATACTGACGCTATGCTTTGGGCTACTCGTCACGGACATTAAGTTTCATGTCATAGACGCCAAGACATGCTACAACGCTTTGCTCGGCCGACCATGGTTACACGAGTACAACATCATCCCTTCTACACAACATCAATGTATGAAGTATTTTAAGGATGGTTTTGAGTATACCGTGACGGGAGAACTGAACCCGTTCTCTGTGAACGAGGTCCACAAATACGAAGACGCCAAATACTTCTTACCGGATTTCGAAGACACGGAGAAGTGTCATAAGCCGGAGAATAAAACTAACGCCACCATCCCTGTCTTCGGCAGTGATACTGAGGAGGAAGAGGAGATGGTTTATTCGGGTCCGCCCCAACACAACAAGCCGGGACCATCAGCTCCTACGTTGATCTTTGGCAGCGACTCGGAAGATGAAGTCCATGCTGTAATCTCTGCTCGACCTTCAATACGAACGTTCGCTGATGAAGAGCAAAGTCTGCAAGTCGCCATGGTGCCGTTTAAACACCATAAAGAACTGGATGCACTTAATATTTACAACGTAGAAGAGCTACAAACATTCTACATCCCTCCCAGGCGAGAGAGCGAGAAAGCAATTCTGTTTTACCGCTCTGAAGAAACCAAGGTAGAAAATGAAATCTGGCATGGCGCGAATTCTACGCTCGACAGGCTTCAGCCTATCCGTCTTCCCAGATATTATACGGAAGGTTTGAAAAAGCTGCTGAAACGCCAGGGGATACCCTTCAAGCAGACCGTCCGAAAAGCCAAGTTCTATGACAAAATCTGGAACGTTCCCGGGACTCAGCGCAAACTGCCTAATGGGAGAATGGAAACAAAAGGGCTTGGATATATCCGGTCAAAGAAATGAGAGTTACTACACGGCTGCTGCGTCGTGTATGACCTTGATGAAGAAGCGGATGCTCAATGGGAGGACGCTAATCCTAAGCCAGTGAAAATTCCAGATGCAAAGGAGCCCAGTCCGTCGTTCGAGGAACAAATGGACAAACTTATAAAGAAAGCTGGTCAAAAAGTCCGAGACGATCACAACCGTGAGATGGTCATCTACGAGAAAGCTAGAACGCAACGCCTTCTCCAACAGGCCGTGAAAGATGAAAAGGCTGCTCCCTGTCAACCTGTTATAAACAAGGCTCGACGCAAAAGCAGAAATAAATCGAAAGGCCGAAAAGGCGCTCAACAACAACAAAGCAGGGCTAAAAAGCCGCGCAAACGGGAGTTGAGCGTTATTGATCTATCCCTCATGAAGAAAATGGGTCGAGCGTACTCGTTTTCTCGGGACAAGACGAAGAAGATACTTGATCTTACTCTAAAACATCAAATGCTTACATTGCCGGAGTCTAAACACCCCGAACAAGCGGGCGAAGTCTCACACCCGGACTATTGCTCTTACCATCGAGTAATAGGGCATCCTCTTGAAGATTGCTTTACCTTCAAAAATTGGGTTGAAGATCAGTACCAGCTCGGCAAGTTCACCCTGTTTGACAACTGGAAGGTAACGCCGCCACAGAAACACGAGCCCAAGGCCACGAAAGAATAACCGGTTCCACATCGGGATTGGAAGCGAATTCGCACCTGTCACGTGATTACAATATTAAAAGAAGAGCCTGAGGACATAGATGAGTTCCCTTGGTGTTTCGAAAACAGCAGCGAGATAATCTCAGAATTCCCACCAGCACCAAAAGAGCTGGAAGATGGAATCCATACCACTGCAGATAACCTCAAGAAGATTGAGTTGGGGACGGCAAACGATCCACGACCGATATTCATCAGCGAATTACTATCTGAAGAAAGGGTGGCTGCGTTAAAGGATATGCTTCTACAGCATAAAGATTGCTTCGCGTGGAACTATTCCGAAATGCCGGGACTAGATCCAGAAATTGCTGTACACAGATTGGCGATATCCCCGAACATCAAGCCAATCAAACAGGCGCCGAGAAGAATGCGACTCGAGCTTGAGATGAGCATCAATACCGAGGTCAAAAAGTTAATCGACTCTGGCTTCATCCAGGAAGTTCAATACCCTGAATGGATCGCCAACATCGTCCCGGTGATGAAGAAAAATGGGACAGTGCGTATATGCGTAGACTTTCGGGATCTTAATAAAGCTTGTCCGAAAGACGATTTCCCAGTGCTAGTCACCGAACTGATGATAGACAATACGTCCACTCATGAGGTTTTCTCCTTCATGGACGGCTCATCAGGGTATAATCAAATAAAGATGCATCCCGAAGACCAGAAGCATACCGCCTTCAGGACTCCTCTGGGAATATTTTGTTACAAGGTGATGCCATTCGGTTTAAAGAACGCCGGTGCCACCTACCAAAGGGCCATGACGAAGATCTTTGATGACCTTATACACGAAACCGTTAAATGCTATATCGACGACCTCATTATTAAAAGCAAATCATATGAGGAACATCTCGAGCATCTGAAGACCGTATTTCAACGCCTTCGGCAATACAACTTGAAGATGAACCCGCTTAAGTGTGCATTCGGAGTTTCCTCAGGCAAATTCCTGGGATTCATTGTTCAACATCGAGGTATTGAAATAGATCCGTCAAAGATCAAAGCGATCATGGAAATGCCTCCGCCAAGAACTCTTAAACAGTTGCGATCTCTCCAAGGGAAACTCGCATACATACGGCGATTTATAGCCAATCTTTCAGGCAAGTGCCGTCCTTACAGCCACCTGATGAAGAAGGGAACCCCGTTCGTCTGGGATCAAAAGTGCCAAAGCACACTAGATGAGATCAAACAGTACCTGCAAAACCCTCCAGTGTTGGCTGCTCCGGTTAAGGGAAAGCCTCTCATTCTTTATACAACCGCCCTCGAAGGTTCTTTAGGCGCATTATGGGCACAAGAGAACGATCAAGGGAAAGAAAGAGCACTCTACTACTTAAGTCGAGTTCTACTGGGGGCAGAAAGCAACTACTCCCCCATCGAAAAACACTGCCTGGCGTTGATCTTCGCGATAACAAAGCTCAGGCACTACGCGTTGGCGCATGAGGTCCGTCTCATTTCAAAAGTGGACCCCCTTAAATACTTGATGTCAAAGGCCATATTGACGGGACGACTCGCTAAATGGGCCCTACTCTTGATGGAGTTTTCGATCACGTATCAACCTCTCAAGGCAGTGAAAGGTCAGGCCATCGCCGACTTCCTCGCTGAACACCCGATACCTGCCAATTCTCCTCTGAATTGCGATCTTCCAGACGAACATGCGTTTGATGCAATTGACGGTGATAGTACCCGATGGGAGCTTTATTTCGACGGAGCATCCTCCGTAAGGAAGCGCAAACAAAGTACCCCTATAATCAAATCGGGGGTAGGACTCATCTTTGTAACTCCACAAGGAGGGATAATGCGCTTCGCTTTCTCCTTAACAGAGCCTAGGACAAACAATGAAGCCGAATACGAAGCTCTGATAGCGGGCCTCGACATCGCCATCGACATGGGAATTGAAAATCTCCTCATATATGGAGATTCCCAACTGGTCGTTAGTCAAGTAAACGGCGACTACCAGACATGCAAACCAGAATTGGTGAAATACGGGGAAAAGGTGCAACAACTGTTGACCCAAATTCCCTCATATACTTTGGAGAACATACCGCGCGCAGAAAACAGCAAAGCAGACGCGTTGGCCAAACTTGCTAAAGAGCTGGCTGACGAGAACCTCGATGACGTTAGAATCGTGGTACAAAGCCGTCGAGTGCTTGCCCCAGTAGAAATATCTCCGGAATTATTCGAAGAAAAGGGAGCGAGCGAGCAGACAACTCTGCAAATAAAAGACCCGGAAAAGGCCGAGGATTGGAGAGAAGTCTTCATAGACTACTTTAAGTCCCACCGAATGCCTGAAGAAGCGTCCACAAGACATCAGCTCATGAAACGAGCTCTGTCTTTCGCCTTCGTCAACGATACTCTGTACAAGAGGTCGTTTAATTCTCTATGGCTAAGATGTCTCGGACCTGACGAAGCGAAAAGAGTCGTTCAGGAAGTTCACGACGAACTCTGCGGTTCTCACCAAGCGGGCCCAAAGATGAAGTTGAAGATAAAACGGATGGGCTACTACTGGCCCACGATGATTCAGGACTGCCTCGAATATGCGAAGCAATGCCACTCATGCCAAATTCATGGGGATTTCATCCACCAGCATCCAAATCCACTCCATCCAACGGTGGCTAGCTGGCCGTTCGAGATGTGGGGAACTGACATAGTCGGCCCCATCGAACCCGCATCGTCTAGGGGACATCGTATCATCCTGGCGACAACTGACTACTTCTCCAAATGGACAGAAGCAGTACCACTGATGGAAGTGAAGACGGAGAATATCCTCTATTTCTTCAAAACGCATGTCATATATCGGTTTGGAACTCCGCGACGGATCATCTCCGATAACGGGCCAGCTTATAGAAGCCACAAGATCAGTCGCTTTGCGCAACAGCACAATATAGACTGGAGATATTCCTCGGTTTATAATCCGTGAGCTAATGGTCTAGCTGAAGCCTTCAACAAGACCCTGACAAAGATCATGAAGAAAACAGTGTCCCGAAATAAGAAAGACTGGCACGAGAGACTGCAAGAGGCTCTTTGGGCGTATCGAACTACGTTCAAGACGGCCACAAACACGACGCCGTACGCGTTGGTATTTGGGACGGAAGCAGTACTGCCCCTCGAGATAGAGTTACCCTCTCTACGAGTGGCAGTCCACTACGAGCTGACGGACGAAAAAAATGCTCACCTTCGGCTTGAGGAGCTTGATGCCCTTGTTGAAACCTGGCTCATAGCGCAACAAAATTTGGAGGCCTATAAAGCAAAGATGACGCGCTCATATGAAAGACTGACCCGACCGAGGACATTCCGCCAAGGCGAGCTTGTGCTAGTGGTCAAAAGGCCTATGATCCCCAATCGCGCCAAACGGGGAAAATTCGAGCCAAACTATGAAGGCCCGTATGTCATAGATAAGGTCTACCAGGGCGGGGCCTATCTACTCATAGATATGCACGGTGAAAGGCCTTTCAGGACGATAAACGGTCGCTTCCTAAAGATATACTATGCCTAATGAGTTACGGCCTAGGTCAATGATAGATGACGACGACTATGTTCGCTCTCTGTCTTCCTAAGCTCAAGCTTTATAAGCAGTAGCCAGCCTCTCAATAGCGGACCGAAATGTCCTTAAACTAATAGCGGACCGAAATGTCCTTAAACTAATAGCGGACCGAAATGTCCTTAAACTAATACCGCAGCATCCTTAGGCTGACGAGATGAATAAAAATATATTAAAAAAATATATAATAAAAAAAACGGTATGTCCATAAGCAAAAAGGGCACGGATGAAAACCCGGAAGGGCTCCGTGAGTAAAAACAGCAGGGCTACCGGCGAGTGTTCGTGAAAACCCGAAAGGGCGCGACCTCATAAAAAAAAAGAAGAAAAAAATATATATATAAAAATAAAAAGAATAAAAAAAACGGTATGTCCATAAGCAAAATGGGCGCGGATGAAAACCCGAAAGGGCTCCGTGAGTAAAAACAGCAGGACTACCGGCGAGTGTTTGTGAAAACCTGAAAGGGCGCAACCTCGTTAAAGGACACTTATAGGGTCCTCTCGACCTTATAAGGAAAAACCACCCGCGTGAGATCCTTACGACTCACAAGGGAGCAACACACTTGGGGATCCCCACAATTCCTAAGGAGAAAATACACTTGCGAGATCCTCACGACTCGTAAGGAGAACTCTCTTATGGGACCCTCACGGCTCATAAGAGTTGAAAGTCTTGAGTTACAGAGACCTAAACCTGTGTTTAAGCAACCCCCACAACTTTCGATACTGCCCTACAAGTGGCTCAATACTGGCCCTTGTATACAATCCACGGGCGCGAATAAACATTTCCGTAATCAAGTCTCATCCGAGACTGGAGATATGTTCGCATGATGAACAACCCTTATAAGTCCTCTCGACTTACAAGGAGAAAACCCTCTTGTAGGATCCTTACGACTTACAGAGGAACATACACTTAGGAATCCTCACGATTCCTAAGGAGAAGATACACCTACAAGATCCTCACGACTTGTAGGGAGAAATACCTTTATGAGACCCTTACGGCTCATAAAGTCAAAAGCCTTAGTCGACAGGACCTTAACCCTGCTCGCTAAGCCACCCTTGTTCGACATCGACAGAGACAGATGATGATTCGCTCCTGGCAATATCCCAGTTGTAGCGGTGCTGATGTCGAAATCGGTATCTAATTCCAGGTTTACGGCGGAAAGCCAGTAGGCCGCACATGCATACAAAATAGCCGAAATGATTGGGCAACTTGCAATAAAAAGCAGCGAGTAAAAATATATGCATGCAAAATAGCCGAAATGATTGGGCAACTCGCAATAAAAAGCAGCGAGTAAAATTAAAATAAATAGCCGAAATGATTGGGCAACTCGCAATAAAAAGCAGCGAGTAAAAATAAAATAAATAGCCGAAATGATTGGGCAATCGCGACCTTCGCGATATAAAAGCTGAAATGATAGAGCATCGCGGAGATAAAACAAAAAAAAATGATGATAAAACTTTGGCCCTACAGTTAAGATCACATCGATCCCTGTATACAATCCAAGGGCGTAAACAAAGAGGGAACCATACTTTCCCAACAGGCTCCGCCAGAAGACGAAGCCAAATCTCGACGGTTCAGTCCAACTCCGAAGAAACCAGTGTCTTCAGCAGATACCTCGACTCACGGATACAAACACTCCTTGACGAGAGCCTTCTGATCCGCGTCGACTCGCAGAGCAACCAGTGCCTCCGTGGGAAATTCTCGACTCGTTTCAAACCCCAAGGAAACAAATAATCCTTGGCGCTAGGGAAACAAATAATCCTTAGCAGATACCTCGACTCACGGATACAAACACTCCTTGACGAGAGCCTCCTGATTCGCGTCAACTCGCAGAGCCACCAGTGCCTCCGTGGGAAATCCTTGACTCGTTTCAAACCCCAAGGAAACAAATAATCCTTGGCGCTTGGGAAACAAATAATCCCTAGCAAACTCCTCAACTCACGGATATAAACACTCCTTGACGAGAGCCTCCTGATCCGCGTCGACTCGCAGAGCCACCAGTGCCTCCGTGGGAAATCCTCGACTCGTTACAAACCCCAAGGAAACAAATAATCCTTGGCGCTTGGGAAACAAATAATCCCTAGCAAACTCCTCAACTCACGGATACAAACACTCCTTGACGAGAGCCTCCGATCCGCGTCGACTCGCAGAGACACCAGTGCCTCCGTGGGAAATCCTCGACTCGTTTCAAACCCCAAGGAAACAAATAATCCTTGGCGCTTGGGAAACAAATAATCCCTAGCAAACTCCTCAACTCACGGATACAAACACTCCTTGACGAGAGCCTCCTGATCCGCGTCGACTCGCAGAGCCACCAGTGCCTCCGTGGGAAATCCTCGACTCGTTTCAAACCCCAAGGAAACAAATAATCCTTGGCGCTTGGGAAACAAATAATCCCTAGCAAACTCCTCGACTCACGGATACAAACACTCCTTGACGAGAGCCTCCTGATTCGCGTCGGCTCGCAGAGAAACTAGTATCTCCGCGGGAAATTCCCGATTCGTCTCAACATGCAAATGAAGCCTCAGGCAGCAGGGACTAGAAAAAAAAACTTGCTTCCTGAACAATGGGACCCTGCAAGTCAATCCAGAATGGTCTCTTGCATACTATTCACGGGTCTCACTCTCCAAAGTCGAATTTCGACGAGGAGGGAAACAACCGCTTGTGGGTCCTCTCGACTCGTAAGAGGGAAAAATTCTCTTATAGGATCCTTATGACTTATAAGAGAAAACCACACTTAGTAATCCTCACGATTCCTAAGGAGAAAACCCACCTACGAGATCCTCTCGATCCGTAGGGAGAAAAGTCTCTATGAGACCCTCACGGCTTATAGAGTTGAAAAGTCTTAGGCAGCAGATCTGAACCTGTGGCCTAAGCCATCGCTATTTCTTAAGAAAGTCAGGATACTCATTCTAATCATCCGTCAACCATGGTTACTAAGGTGGAATGCTGATAATGAAAGAAAGAAAAGACGGAGAAAATGACACATTACAAAAAAGGTGTATCATTTATTCATAAACTTGATTGGATACAGGATACATTATGTCAAAGAATAAAAAAAAATATATATATATATACATTCTTTTATCTACAAGCACAAACGATACAAGGATGGATAGCTACTGAGGAGGAAGTGTCTTTAATAAATTCACAAGCTGCTCTCGCACTTCCTTCAGCGCTTCCTCCTGAGTGACAGCCGCAGCCACCTCCGCCTCCACCTGGGCCCGTTGCTGCAAAAAGGATGAAAGTCGCTCCTCCACCGCCTTCTGGGCTGCTTCCTGGCTGGGTGCATCTCGCTCGACGACGTCAAGTTGTTGCCTCAACGATAACCCTTCGGAAAGACATTGCAGAAGGCCCTCAAAGACAACCTTCAGCCGTGCGGCGTTGGCCTCCACTCGAGCATGCAGTTGGGCAGACTTGCTCAAAGTCTAACCACGCTCCTTACGCCTTGAAATGACTTCTTGTTCGAGATGGCGGAAGTAAGGAGCGCTTTGCTCAATCCACGCTGTTCTTTGATTACTGGCAGCCAAGGTCTCGGGAGCGGGACGCAGCGACTCCAACTGATATAGGCGACCCTCGATCTCCCTACAATGGTTAACCCAAGATGCGATGACGCCCTCATCATGAAAGTTCACGAGTATTGCTAGCATCGGGTTAACCACCATAGCGAAGTCTGCGGTGGATGTAGGAGTTTCGACGTCGAGTTCCTCGACGTGGTCACTCAACATGCGCAGACTATTCGCGGCGCCTTTTGAAGACAGACTCCTCAGATAAGGACCCGCCGGCATCGTAATACGAGGCTCGAAGGGCACCGAGGCTGGAACGACAGCTGAAGAGAAACAGGATACGATCAGATAACAGTTCTGAAAATAAAGAAGGGTGGATTCATCAATGTGATAGTCGCTGTACCAGCGGAGGCAAGTGGCAGGTCCGGAAGGGTCGGCAGCATAGCCCGTCTTTCATCCCCTCCTTCGATTTGTAACACTGCAGTCGAGATGAGAAAAAAGGGTTTAGAAGTAATCCCATCAATGAAGAAAGAAGGATATCATTGGAAATCATACTCACCAACGTCTCCAGAGGAAGAAGCGAGCTCGGATGGGAAGGAGAAGTGTGGGAGCAACATCTGATATACATGATCAAAGAGCACTCCTGAAGAAACACGACAATATAACTTTAGAACACGAATTATATGTCTGAAGTATAGGATTAATAAATTGCAAACCCATACCTTCCAACATCTTAGATGGTATGAGAGAGGGTTGAGAAGTGACCACCGCCAAAGCAGTTGTTGAAGGCGCTCCCTCAAGCAGTAGAGTATCAGCACTGGCTGCACCTGCGTTACAACAAATGCGAATTTGTCAGAAAGTATTGTAAGATAAAAAGATAGCAACTTGGGATTTACCTGATGAGCTGCCGGCTGAAACGGAGGCGATTCCCTCCTCTATTGACATGAGACCACCGCCTGTGGCCTCATCACCTGACTCAATGGGAACCGTCGTGGTGCTCGCGAGACCTGGAGATGGCGGAGGACCATAGACGGGGAGGGCTATGACTAGAGTATTGCCAGATTCCAGAGAAGGAGCGGTTGGCTCGTCCTCGGGAATCATGGCTACCTCACCCACTACTCTCTCAGGTTCAGTAGTCGCAGTTGTATCGTCCACCATCACCATGAGATCGCCGGCCTCGAGCGCCTCATCCGCCACCACCCTGGGCTCAGTTATAATGATCATATCATCTACCACCACTTCAGGTTCGGCATCAATGACCTTCTCGGCTGTAGGCCCCTCGACCTCCACCTCAGGCTCCAAAGCCACAACGACGTTGCCCACCGTCGGCTCGAGTTCGGTAGGTACCGCTTCCTCTATTTCTTTGGGATCAACGGTTTCCGCCTCCTCCTCGATCAGACTTGGCCCTGCAAGATAAGGGATATAAGGACCAATGGCATTAAAAATCCTTATAACAAAAAACTCTGAGAGAGATATTACCTGAAGCGAATTTACCGTTTGCGCTCCGAACTGCGCACGCCACCTCTCTACGGGCAGTGGATAGGGCAACAGGAGCCTCTTCAGATGGAGTATCAGCACGAGGGGCGGTGCTGGGACCCGCTCCCATAGCCAAGGCAGCCCTGCGCGCCTTCGCCTCACGCCTCTGCCGCTTCCTTTCCTCCCGGGCTGTCGCGATGGACCTTTGTGACGCTTCTTTCAAGGCGTCGTCATCCTCGTTCAGGGATGCCTCCAGAGCCTTTAAGGCATCTTTCATCGGCTCTTCAAGACGAACCTCCTGCGGTGGTCCAAAGGAAGCGGGAACATCGACAGCTGGTAAAACATCTGCGTTGCTTGGTGGGAACGGCATTGAGGTTTCTGCAATAAAAAGGGAGGGGTTTAGATCGACCATAACACGAGGGAGATGGAGACTTGATGGATTAAGACTTACTAAGGCCCATAGACGCTCTAAGACGTTCCTCCTCCTGGAAAGTCTTTAAAGAAGCGGCGATGGCTTCTTCATCAGTGATGCCTGTTGGAAGAAAGGAAAGAAAAGCGTTAGTCAAAGGCAATGAAGAGGATATGTTGCAATAAAAAAAAGGCGACTAGTAGTTACCTGATTGCGCTAGTTTAGCCAGCCACGCGTCACGCCTCGCCAACCACGCTGAAGCTTCGAGAGCAGCCTCCAAGTCTGTATCGTCCGGCGGCGGCATCACTAGTCCTTCGTTAGTCCCATATTCGATCAGGCCCTCGGCATAAGGGGCATGAGGTTCCTGACCGAACACGACATCCGCGGCGAAGAGCGATTTCTTTTTCTTTTGCCCTCCGACCCAAGGCTCACGTGGGATCGACTTCCGCTTAGCAACCACTTTGGGACGACGGGTCCCGATGTCTGCACCTACACCGGACTCTGGCGAGGCCACGACCACTGTCTCCACTGGAGCATGGGGCGCTGGGGCGGCATCTGTAATATCGGGAAGCGGCAATCCGTGCGGAAGACTTTGCGCACGTGATGGTCTGCCCCCGGCATCTTTTAGAGGAGGAACCACCGGGGTCCTTGGCATTAAGGGAGCATTACGGTCGGTGCCGGGAGGTGCTTCTTTGCGGTCGATCAACACTCGCCTCTCCTCCTTTATAACGGCCCCCGTCGCATGATTGTACCACTCTTTATACACATTAAGGAGTCGTGGAGCGCAGGCCGACGTGCTGATAAAAAACGAGAACCCGTGTTCAGGCGCATAAAGTGATGTAACGCGTTCTCCATCCCTTCTTCATTGGCAGCAGGTTCCAGTAAGAAAGCTTCCAAGGGTACCCCTTGATCGTAGCCCAGTTGTTGGGCGAAACGATACGGGTTATATCTCATGAAGATTGCCGCACCGCCCTTCCTGAAAACTAAGAAGCCCGGTCTAATAGAATACAAGTGGAGGGTCTCCCGGGCCGTCAACACTAAAGCTCCATCCTTAAAGGAATCCTGTAATGGTCGCACCGCAGTGGTGGACGCTTTTCCAATGGTTAGTACCTTGTCGATGAAGGACATCCCGACTCCAACGGTGTGAGGGCGAAGCAGTAAACCCCTGGCGTTCCGTGGTGAAGGGGTCACGATTGATGAGCCAATCAACTGTATAATGCGAGGAAAACCGCACTTGTCAAAGAATGAAGGCCTTTTATGCATGCCAAAGACACCCGCCGTGTGCAGCTCGAGCCACGATGCAAAGTAGTGCATCGGGAAGACCACGTGCAGTACCCCGGGCTCATTGGCATCCGCTGCTCGGCTGAGGCCGTGATATAGGTGTGCCAAGCCAGCGATCCCCACAGCCACCTTTACCCCGATGACCATTCGGTGGGCTGGGTAGAAGATGGAAGGCCGCATGCGATGAGAGTGCATTGGGATCGCGAACCAACTCAGCCACAGTCCGAGAAATCCTAAAAAGAAGGCCTCCTCATCCATTCCAGGGGCCGCAATTTCTGCAAAGGACATGGTTGGGGAGTTAGGAAGAAAAAAGTCCTTTTGGTCTGTGTCTTTCGTTGGCAGGTTACCCAAACCTAAACCGAAAGGATCATCCAGGATGGCAAACTTGGCAGATCCCGATGAAATGACGCTTGGACGAAGGAAACGAGCAATGAAGTCCTCAAAGTTAACCCCCCGACTCCCATGTTCGATAAAAATGGACTCGTAGATGTTCAACACCTTGATCAGGCTCGGGAATTGGTGTTGAACGGCATTTTCCGGCGTGATCCCCCTTACCATCGGCTTAGCACCGAAGACGTACTCATCTGTCGGGAGCAGCTCTTCATAGTGTTCCCGCATGACTGGTAGGCCGGATACCTCCGCGAATTCCTCCAAAGAGATGGACACTTCCCGATCCATGGCAAGGAAAGTGTGGGTGGGAATGTTCCACTGCTCCAGGAAAGCCTTAAACCACCAGGTGGGGAGCGTGGGATACTGGAAGAGAGAGATGTAGACCCCGGGGTACAATCCTAATCTTATCAACTGCGACTTCTTCGTCGACAGGATATACCGGGCCCACGGCAGGTAGCCAATCGGATGACGGGGGATCAGACCAATGTTATATGATTGCCCCCAAGGTCTCGCCTCGCCCTGACAGATACGACGTCCTAGGATATCCAAGACCATAGGACGTTGGACCGGAACCGCATCCATAGCGGGATGAAGAAAGCTGTTCGCGGTCCAATCCACCATCTCCACGGCATACTGCACCGAGGGTGGGGTAGCATAGTGAATCGCCGTGATGGGTTCCGACGGCACCGCGCATGTGAAGCTCTGGCGGCCCATGATGATCTGATTATACCACGACCTCCAAAGGTGGAGACTCTTGTATTCCGGGTCGTACTCCTTAATCATGGCCAGGACTTCACGGTCCAAGGGCGCCTCGGGAAATCCCTCCTCCGAGCGGACGAACGGGAATGAAGTGTCTAGAGACATGATCGCTGCAAAAGAACAATTTAGTCGTTAGTGTTGTAATTCCAACGTTTGGCGTTTAAAAATAAGGGAGAAGGGAATGCATTAATTAAATTAAAATTAATTAATTACACCACACAGCAGTGCAGTGGATAGGAGACCGAAAGGGGACCCACAAAATCTGGATGACAATACATCAGTTAATAAGATAACCTCATCATTGGATGAGATTGTCAGTTGGTCCCCAGGAAAACATTCCTATTTATAAAAAAAAGGGGGGAGAATCCCTAGAGACAAGGAGAAAATCTCCTCTTTCAGAGCAAAGCTCTGTCACAGAGTGACACTTGTCAAACTCTGGTCTCAGAGAAATAAGATTCCTTAAAAGAGCATAGCTCTATGGTCCATCAGAAAATGTTACACCTAAAAGAATTAGAATTTTTGGAATCTTGGAAAATCCATGAAAGAAAACTTGTGAAAATTTTTCTTCAGACTTAAAAGATCTACAGATGATTCAAAGAGCAAAGCTCTGTTCATGGGTTAGAACCCATGAACAAGATCTCTACAGATTTATAAGTTCTTAAGAGCAGAGCTCTGTTTATGAAACCCCAATGGGGATTTCTTTAGATCAAAAGATCTGTGAGAGCAAAGCTCTTTGGTTAAGAATAATTTAAATTAATTTGATTTAAGTTAATTTTTACCTAAAGTTTCTAACTTTGGGAAGGAGCAAAGCTCTGAAGTTCTTAAGAAAGAGCAAAGCCTTGTTGAAATCAAAAATCTTAAAACGGTAAGATTTTTCTAAGGGCCAGAGGCCCTATTTATAAGGCGCTTGCGCCCCTTGAGCTCACCCGTTGATCCAACGGTCAGGATCTTGCCACCGCTGCACTCACGTGTGCGCCACGTGAGTGCAACGGTGGGGGGGGCATTTGTTTCGCCCAATCAGAGCAAACCTCTGTTGAAATTCAAAATTCAAAATTTTGAAGCAACGCTTCAAATCTCGGGCGCAACGCGCCACAAGTCAGGCGCTGATACGTCAGCGCAGCGCCCAAGAAGGTGCGCCCAATCAGAGCAAAGCTCTATTAAAGGAAGCAACGCTTCAGTTGCGCAGGTGCTGCGCTGCGCGACACGTGTCAGCGCAGATACGCTAGCGCAGTTGCGCTGCGCTGTGCGCTGCGCGACACGTGTCAGCGCAGATGCGCTGGGGCATCTGCACCAAACAGAATTAAAATTTTAAGAAATCTTTTCTGTTCTTGTTAAAACAAGAAGATTTTCTTCTGCAAAGCAGAAGCCCTTGGATCAAAGAACCAACGGTGGGGAAAATTCCCCAAATCACTCAGGGAAAGATCTTTTTAACAAATTTAACTAATTTATGGGCACTATAAAAAGGACCCTAGGCCTCAATTCAAAGGAATCAACATTTTTCTTAAAAAAAAGGTCAAGAGCTTCAAATAGAGAGAACTCTGAGAAAACTTCAAGAAAGAGGTAAAAAACCTTCACGAGAGAGAAGAAATCTCTTTTAATAAATCATTGATCTAAAAACCAGATCAATGTTTTTCACATAATAAACAGTGCTTTGCACTTCTCATGAACCTCTGGTTCTTTAAAAGACAAGAAAACAACAAAATAAAAATGGTGCTTTGCACTTTTATGAACCTCTGGTTCTTGAAACAAAAAGAAAAAATTTATTTTTCTTTGATCTAATTTAGATCAAGAGATCAAATAGTGCTTTGCACTTCTGTTCTTGAATCCAAAAGATTCTTAGTGCGCTGTTGCGCTCTTAAGAGAGCGCCACGTGTCAGCTATAGAACAACTTGCGCTACGCGCTTTTGAAATAGAGCTTTGCTCTCTAGAATTGGCGCAACTCTTAAGAGAGCGCCACGTGTCAGCAGCGCAACAGCGCAGCGCACTGCGCTGTTGCGCTTGCGCTCACCAGAGTATGACACGTGTCCTCACTACAAGCGCTTGCGCTCAATAATTGGCGCAAAGCGCCTGACAAATGCAATGCATTTCTTTTACTGAAGGGCCAGGCCCAATTAAAAGACCAAACAGGCCTAATTAAATTGATGCTCTGCATCATTTATAAATGGGCAGATCCCAAACGAAATAATAAAAATGCTATGCATTTATAAAGAGGGGCAAAGCCCAGACAAAACAGATGCCTTGCTTCATTCATAAATGAGCAGAGCCCAGAATAAATTGATGCTCTGCATTTTTTTATGGGCAAAGCCCAAACAAAAAATGGAAGAAATGCAATGCATTATTTAATAAAAGTGTTGAACATTTTCAACTGGACTTAGCCCAATTTTGGCCGTAAGTCCTCAAATTAAATTGACTGAGCAAAACTGCTCTCCTAAATCAATTTACCTCCGGTTCGAGGGTACATCTCCGAACTCCTCTGACACCTGTCGTTGTAATCCCTCAACGACGTCAGAGAGGTGACGGGTCCCGACGACCACATATGAATATGGACTGCGGGGTCCTTAAACTCGTGGACCGAAACGTCCTTAAACTAATGACGGACCACCACGTTCCTAAACTGGAATATTGGACCGAAACGTCCTTAAACTAATATTGGACCGAAACGTCCCTAAACAAATATCGGACCACCACGTCCCTAAACTGGAATATTGGACCGGAACGTCCTTAAACTAATGTTAGACCGAAACTTCCCTAAACTAATATCGGACCACCACGTCCCTAAACTGGAATATTGGACCGAGACGTCCTTAAACTAATATCTTGGACCGAGACGTCCTTAAACTAATATCTTGGACCGAAACGTCCTTAAACTAATGACGAACCACCACGTCCCTAAACTGGAATATTGGACCGGAACGTCCTTAAACTAATGTTGGACCGAAACGTCCCTAAACTAATATCGGACCACCACGTCCCTAAACTGGAATATTGGACCGGAACGTCCTTAAACTAATGTTGGACCGAAACGTCCCTAAACTAATATCGGACCACCACGTCCCTAAACTGGAATATTGGACCGGAACGTCCTTAAACTAATATCTTGGACCGAAACGTCCTTAAACTAATATCTTGCACTGAAACGTCCTTAAACTAATGACGGACCACCACGTCCCTAAACTGGAATATTGGACCGGAACGTCCTTAGACTAATGTTGGACCGAAACGTCCCTAAACTAATATCGGACCACCACGTCCCTAAACTGGAATATTGGACCGAGACGTCCTTAAACTAATATCTTGGACCGAGACGTCCTTAAACTAATATCTTGGACCGAAACGTCCTTAAACTAATGATGGACCACCACGTCCTTAAACTGGCGATGGACCGAGACGTCCTTAAACTAATATCGGACCGAAACGTCCTTAAACTAATGTTGGACCTTCACGTCCCTAAACTGAAATATGGACCACCACGTCCCTAAACTGGAACATGGACCACCACGTCCCTAAACTGGAGCATGGACCGCAACGTCCCTAAACTACCTATGGACCACTACGTCCCTAAACTGGAACAATAGAGCCTCCAAATGCTTTTTTGCCGGATCTAAACGATCCCGTTTAAGTTGATCTTAGCCCCCAAACACGGCTAACGTATCCTTAAACATTCAAACGGACTATAAAACTTCAAATCAACCTTGATTCAAGGGTACATCTCTGAACTCCTCTGACATCTGCCGTTGTAATCCTTCAACGACGTTAGAGAGGTGACGAGTCCCGATGGCCAGATATTAAATGGATTATCACGTTAAGTTGATCTTAGTCTCAAACAGGACTATTGTATCCTTAACGAACGTTTAAGTTGATCTTAGCCGCAACGCGACTAATGCATCCTTAAACTAAAAACACCAAACCCAAATCTAAGTAAATACGGATTTGGACTAATCCACGTCCTACGGGCGACGGCATTACTCAGTCTCCGTATACAATCCACGGGCAACCACAAACAAAACAAACACACACGACACGAAGTGAAATTCTGGAGAAGGAGAAAGTTGTTACCGCGATACGGTAGCGTAATTAACTGCAGGGGCTTGCGCCTGCAGGGAAGAGCGTCCCCACAATCAAAAACCCCTCAAGCGAGGGGGAATCTGACGAAGTCTGCAACATCGGCCGCATCCTTCTAAACCTCCGATACACGGTGCCATAAATCAACTTGGCATCTTCGGAGAGGTGGACGGATAAAACCAAATAGCATCTGCCCCGAATCTCAGCGTCAGGACATCGCGGTCCTGTGCGCCGTCTTTCGAAGGGGAACATGCCACAGTCCTTGCAGGTTTTTGCCGTAAAGATTCCATAGCGGCATTTCTGGCACACTGCTTCCATATGGGTGACTTGCTTGGGTAGGTGGGTTCTTTTGTATCAGAACCTCCATTGTTCCTGTATTATTCATTGTATCTAGAAATTCCATCAACCAAAACTTGTATATTGTTTCAGACTTAGAGACAGTGATGTATTATTTCGACCTTAGAGTCGCGCTTGTATTTTTATGGTTTTCTGGCTGTTTTGAGTTTCTTTTTGGGTTTTGATCATCGCCCTTTGGCGTTGTATATTATTATTGCTTGCGTGGTTGTGACCGTCGATTGATGAAGAGCTAGCTCCCGCTTGAGAATGCCTTTTATCATTTCATATATACTATCCTTGTTGTACCCCGTTTGGGGCCAGTTTTCACAAAGGAAACTCTGCCGAAATTTTCAGAAAAGACTACACATTTTTAAAAATGCATATTCGACTTAGTTATTTAAAAACTTTGATTTTCAAAACATGATTTCTTTACTTCTTAAAACCAGTTGTCCTTATTTACTCCTTAAAATGGTTTTAGATTTCTGAGCTTTTGGCTTACTTGGATCAGATGGGGTCCTATAGACTTCATATGGTTTAAGGGTCAGTCACGTGCTCTTTCGGGTCGTGACACAGATGGAGATGGAGATAAGGATAGAGAGAAAGAAGAGTGAAAGAATAGGGTTATCCCATCCCTATATCCTCACTTTCTTTTCTTCTTCTTTCTCTGCTTCTTTTTCTTCACAGAACTTTAGCCAAAATTCTAAAGATTTTAGCAAAATAGATTCGATCTATGATCAGGTGCTCACATGGGGTATTTATACCCCTCGGTGAGTGGGCAGTAGTGGTAACTACTATCTCGATATTAGAGAAAGTGGGGAGTAAAATACCCCCATTATCTCTTAAAGAATAGATCAAACCTATTCTAAAGGAGGAGGTCCCGACCCTATTAGTGCCGGAACACCCAAATTAGTAGGCCTCCTGAGTTCAGAAGAGGGCATCCTGATAGAGGATGCCACAAATCAACTCAATTTTGAGTTGAGACAACTCCGTTTTGAGTTGTGTTAAAGGGAACTTCCCCAGGCAGGGGGTTCCACCAGTGATGCACAAGCCTTTTTCAACGATCGGATATATATAGGATAATGGAGGAAAGGTGCCATAGGTGAGAATTTCCTTCTATGGCGTTGAAAAAATACACCCTCCACGATTTTTTTCGACGATCGACACCCATCATCATCATCTTTATAATATAAGATGTGGATACACCAAATTTCATGTGATTCAATCACGTTTTTACCGTTGATTTAGTGGGTACAAAATTAACGGTTTACCGACAATAGAACTTTTTATATTGCTAATTCAATGGTGAAAAAGTGATAGAATCGCATGAAATTTGGTGTATCCACATCTTACATGATAAAGATGACGATGGGTGCCAATCGTCGAAAAAAATTATGGAGGGTATGGATTTTTGACGCCACCTAACGAAAATGCCTCCTAGGGCCTCTTTTCTTCGTTGCTCTCTCTCTCTATATATATATGTATATGTATATGTATACATGTACATGTATATATATGTATACATGTACATGTATATATATATATATATATAACTGATCTTATGAGGTCCGATCTCATTTCTTATTTTGAGGTCCACTTTTTAAACACACAATACGTCGTGTTTTTCACCGATTCGTCCCAATCATCGTGATCTATACATATTAAATAGCTTATGTATCAAATTTTATAAGATTTGGAGACCTCTTATTAATCCATCAAATAGACTAAAAAATCGCCGACTTTACGATGCGTGAAAAACAAGATCACTTAATGGTTGTTTTAGAGATCTCCAAATCTAATCAAACTTTAATTATGCATAACCTATCTAATACAACTAGACTAAAGTGAATGGTACGGATCGGTGAAAAACACGAGGTTGTGTGTTTAAAACTTTGGCCTCAAAATGAAAAATGAGAACCGGTCTCATAGGATCATATATATATATATATATATATATATATATATATATATGGTAAATTGTCAAAAAAAAAACCGAAACACTTTTTTCGGCTGTTAAAAAGCCATGGCATTGAAACAGTGGTCAAAAAAACCCTGATTATTTTTCCTGCGGTATCTACATGGTAGCCTGTTATATCTTACCAATTCATACACTCTATTTAGATATCGTAGGCAGCGGTTTAAATATCGTTAGTTACTGCTTAGATATCGCAGGAAACTGGATATAGCAGGTAACTATTAGATATCAGGTAAGAGGTTTCTTGAAAACTAAAAACTTTTATAGGAGGGTTTGACTAACATTTCGAGGCCGGAGGGCTTTTGACAACAGAAAAAAGTGCTTGGGTGTTTTGATAATTTACTATATATATAATGGAGGAAATGTGCCATAAGAAGGAATTTTGTTTTATGGTGTCGAAAAAATACACCCTCCACGACAGTTTTCGACGATCGGCATCCATCATCATCATCTTTGTCATATAAGACGTGGATACACCAAATTTCATATGATTCCATCACTTTTCACCATTGATTTAGTGGGTGAAAAATTAACGATTTGCTGACAATATAACTTTTCACATTGCTAATTCAACGATGAAAAAGTCATGGAATCACATGAAATTTGGTGTATCCACATCTTACATGATAAAGAAGATGCTGATGGATGTCGATCGTCGAAAAAAATCGTGGAGTATATAGATTTTTGACGCCGCCTAACGAAAAAACCTCGTAGGCATCTTTTCTTTGTTATTCTTATATATATATATTATATATATATATATATATATATATATATATATATATTGGTCAAAAAGATCAACTTTCCATATTTTATTTGATGATCGGCATTGTCTATCTTGATTTTCATGGCTTAAAGCATATAAACATCCACTTCCATGCGATTTTGATACTTTTTGACCATTTATTTGGACCATTGGTTATGAAAAATGTTTTATTATCAGTAAACTGTTAAATTTGTGATCCTCCATGCAACTACAAGACGTATCGGAATCTTATAATTCTTATGTGAGCATATTTTAGAATATGTTGATTTAAATTTGAACGTGCCGCCCTTAGCTCTTGAGCTTGGTTCTCCAATGGTGTATTGTTTCCAATAATAATGTCTATTTTGGGGTTATTTTTTGGGCTTTTTCTGCATAGTTATTGATAGATGTTGTACAACAGATATGCATATAATTAATTAAAATTTGTACAAGTAATTGAGGATGCCAGTTGTAGTTTCTATCCAAACCAGATTTCAGGGAGAAAAAACTAATCATTTTTTTAATGGAATGGGATGAAAAAACTAATCACTATTGCAATCGCATTAAATATACATATAAAAATAGACTTAATTTAATCTTAAGCTTAATCATGTCTGAGGGATGAATATGAAAGAAAGGAAGACTTACCTCGATCAAATCTTCAATGCCTTTTATTTTTTAAAATGGATCAAATGGAATGAACTTGAGCCTTAAGCCTAGTACAATATTATGACTTTCTAGAATGATGGGCACAAGTCGCACAGTCCAATCCCATCTCATCCAATAAAAATCTTTCAAATTTGCAAGTTTGTCGTAGTAGTTTAGCCTGTCAATGGGACATAAACTTTCATTCTTCGTGGCCTAAAAGATCGATGCTTTTATTATATTTTATGTGCGTAAAATGGGAGCGAGACTGAGCCTTCAGCTTTATCTCCCAACATAAACTATACTCATCTCTCTATTCAAGAAATTTACTGACATAGCTCTCTTATATAAAACATATATAGAGCTAGCCTATGTCTTTTTAATATATATATAGAGAGAGAGAGAATTAGATCTAGATGGATAGCGAAAATATTGCTCGCAAAATTGCTCGCAAAAGCAGCACAAGGCTCAGCGTCTGATCCCATCTCAACCACATAAAAACCTGTCCACTGGTTTGAGGAAGGACGAATTGAAAGATATTTATAGGAGCATAGGTCACTAAATTCTATTTATGGGAGGAAGAATTTAGTGCACCTAATTAATTCATTAAATCTATTAAAGATTCTCAAAATAAATGCAAATCATGCTTTTGAAAAAAATCTTGAGATACTGTGCATTCATGCATGACTTGGATAAGAATCTTTAATATGAAGATTTTAAAAATATATGCTAAATGTACAAGACAAGAGAGAGAAAGGCAATCGTCTTTTATGATATTATATTACCCTGCATGGTGAAAGGAAACGAAAGAGGGTCAAAATTAGTGCAAGTCTCGAATTTTATCAATCGGGGATATTTGAGCAGAGTAACGGCCTAGTGAGGAGAAAATTGCGTACCTCGATTGTCTGAGAGAGGGGTTTATATAGCGGCAGCGATGGGCAGGCAGGCGCGAGAATCACGCCGGCCGTTACGCTTCCGACGTCACGCCCGCGTGATAAGCGGGATCCCGCATTAATGGCGAGATAGGCTCGTTAATGGGGGATCATGATGGCGTGGAACGTGGGATCGTGGGCGGCGGATATCTCGGGCGTGGCGAGATTCACGGAGCCATGGCGTGGGAGCCTGTGACCAGTGTTGCGGGTCGGTCAGGATGAGACCGAGGAGGATGAACTCAGTGGGAGGCTCGAGGACGAGCGGAAGGCCGAGATACCCTAGTTCTGCTAAAGTCCGGAGACGGGCTAAGAGGGGCGAGGAGGCCAGTTGTGCAGGGGGCTTGGGGGTGAGCCAACGGTTGTTTTTAAGGCGGGCACAGGAGTGGTGTGGACGGTTGCAGAAGGTCGGCCACGTCCATAGGCCGCAGACCCGGGGTATTCTACCGACGTACTGTTCCTGGTCCTTTCTTGCTAGCTTCGGGACATGCCATCTGCCACGTGTCACGATCTGGGAAACCGACAATATCCAGCATCATCATTAGCCCCCCACTCTCGTCCCGACCTGTTCACGGGTCGGGTCGAGAGTGGTCTGCCGGGTCACCCAAGGTGAGCTCCTTTTCGTAGATATCGTAAGCGTGCATTCCCTGGCAATCAGCTGTATTTTCTTGATAACGTCAGCGGATCAAGGGCCAGATCTTGCATTAAAGAGGATGCATCGGATCGTGCATACGCTCACCGAAGCGACAGCCCACGTGTCTGGCGCTGGTTGGCTGACGTGACGGGCCGCAGATTTCCGGCGTCCAATGGGATGTAATCCATACGCGTGCGACAGGTGGAGCGATGGTGGCCGTTGAATGCAATGCATTGTTCGGCGGGAGATGACTTTCGTCGTTGGATGTGCACACCGGCAGTTATAAATAGAGGTGGGGTCCCCATCAGGGCCCATACATCTTCATAATTTTCTCGTCCTAAGTCTCGTTAGCTCGGCGCTCTCCTTTTTACGTCGAATCTCTGCGTTTTCTTCCGAGGACTCATCCTCTCCATCAGGTTGATGTCTTCTTGTAAAGGGTCTGTAGAAATAGATCGGGTAGAGTTTAGGGAGCCCCCTGTAGATTCTTCCTTTTCTTCTTCTACTTCTTCTTCATTTGAGTCGAGCATGTTTCCACCCTAGCAGAACAAATAGACCGATCCAGGATCCTTGCTGCCCTCGGTGCCCTGTCTCAGAAGAGAGCCGAGGGCGAGACCGTGCCTCTGGCTGACCCGAGTTCCGTACCAAGGGAGTCGCGGGCGACGAGGCCATCCGCCTCAACCCGAGTCCCCGATGATTGCTGTGGCAGCGGCCAGAGGCATCCGCTGGTTCCCGAACCCCGGATGAGGGAAGCGGAAGAGAACGAAGACGATATTTCTCTTAAGAGAAAGAGGACGGTCTCTCGCGCGCCACCGACTGAGGTTCCTGAGGGGATTCTTGTGCAGGAGGGGGACACCTGCTTCGTAGTCCCGTCCAAGCTTTCTGTTGCCGCCAGCCTGATCGCTGATATAGAAGAGTCGACCGGAGGCAAGATTCCGCGAGGGACCCTGAGGGCCCAAGTGGCAGCTATAGCTCAGGAGGCGGTGCATGTACGTACTCTCTTATGTGTTAGTTTGAGCGCCATTTTCTCAGTTCGAGTGTCTCTAAGTCTCTATGGTGTTTTTCATCAGGTCTTTCATCACTGCACCCTCGTTGCTCGCATGGAGGCCGCGGAGAATGCCCATGCCATGAGGTTGGCGGGGGATTCTTCTTCGAAGGCCAAGGATCTGCGACTCGAGCTGCATCTGGAGAGGGAGAGGATGGGCGTCCTCGAAGCCCAATTGGCCGCCGGGCTCACCGTCTCAAAGTGCCGGGAGTCCTATCACCGGCTAAGTGAGTCCCACCGAGCCATCGAGGCTAAGTTGACGGAGCTGGTCGATCTCTATGCAGCAGTGAAGAGGATGAGGGATGCTAGCAGACGGGATGCCGAGGCTGCGCTTCAGGTGGCGAAGGTTGCCGAGGTTCGAGCTCGAAAGGCGGTGGCCGATTATAAGGGGTCGGACCAGTTTTATGCCGACCTCGGTGAAGCCTCTGCCATTGTATAGCACGAAGCTCTTGATGCCGTCAAGGCGCAGTTTTCCGGAGTTTGCCGACGGTGAGCTCCGCGATCGGGTCCAACTTTTGGTGGTCATGCCTTCGACAGATGGTGATGAGGGAGGGACCGCTGCTGGAGCGGAAGCCCAGCTCCTAGGGATGGTACCGAGGAAGGTGAGGTCTACGCGGGGTTTGTGGCCTGGAATTTTTGTCTTTCCCTTTTCCTCTCTCTCTTTTTGTGTGCTTCCGAGCGATTTGGTAAGGTTGGGGAGCCCAGAGTACCTTGTAAAAGATTTTGGAAGTTTGAATGAAACTTAGTCATTTTCTTCTGTGTGACAATTCTTTTCCCGTGTGAGTACTTGAGCTTGTCAGTTCTGACCTCGATCAAGCGTTAGGCCGCAGGTCGATGGCCCATGTTTTAGATAATGATCGCCCTTCGAGTGCTTGTCGGTTAACCGCTGTGAAAGAAGTTCGGTGTCCTCCAGCCCCCGGAGTCGAGGTGGTGATCGTTTACTTGAACAGATTGGGGGAACCTTTGTTGCAGGAAGGTTGGTGCCTTCCAAACAATTGGACAAGCATTGTTGCGGCTCGGGGCTTCTTGGCGAGGGCTTTGATCCTTAGCTCGGGTTGGGCCGTAAGAGGCCTGCTAAAGGTGGACCGAGCAGGGTTGCTGTCCGGTTGCCTCTTGGTGAGGGCTTAGATCCCTGGCATCGTGGGGTAGTGAACTACCATCCAGGGATAGCCGAGTAGGGTAACCGCTCAGCTGCCTCTTGGTGAGGGCTTAGATCCCTGACGTCGTGGGGTAGTGAACTACCAGCCGGGGATAGCCGAGCAGGGTAGCCGCTCGGCTGCCTCTTGGTGAGGGCTTAGATCCCTGGCGTTGTGGGGTAGGGATCTACCAGCCAGGGATAACAGAGCAAGGGCAAGCCCGGTTGCCTCTTGATGAGGGCTTTGATCTTTAGCGCGGCAGGGGCCGTAAGGGGCCTGCTAAGGTCGGGCCGAGCAGAGTTACTGCCCGGTGCCTCTTAGGGAGGGCTTTGATCATTAAGAACGGGCCGAGCAGGGTTACTTCCCGGTGCCTCTTAGCGAGGGCTTTGATCCTTGGTGTCGTGGGGTAGTGAACTACCAGCAGGGGATAGCGGAGCAGGGTAGCCGCTGGGCTGCCTCTTGATGAGGGCTTCGATCCCTGGCGTTATGGGGTAGGGATCTACCAGCCAGGGATAACCGAGCAAGGGCGAGCCCGGTTGCCTCTTGGTGAGGGCTTCGATCCTTAGCGCGGGAGGGGCTGTAAGGGGCCTGCTAAGGACGGGGCAGAGCAAGGTTGCTACCCGGTGCCTCTTGGCAAAGGCTTTGATCCTTAAGGACGGGCCGAGCAGGGTTGCTGCCCGGTGTCTCTTGGAGAGGGCTTCGATCCCTGGCGTTGCGGGGTAGCAAACTACCAGCCATGGATAGCCGAGCAGGGTAGCCGCTTTGCTGCCTCTTGGTGAGTGCTTCGATCCTGGCGTTGCGGGGTAGCGAACTACCAGCCAGGGATAACTGAGCAAGGGTGAGCCCGGTTGCCTCTTGATGAGGGCTTCGATCCCTGGCGTTGCGGGGTAGCGAACTACTAGCCGGGGATAGCCGAGCAGGGTAGCCGCTCGGTTGCCTCTGTAAGTCAACGTTACTCACCCCACTAAATGCGGGGAGGCGGAATTGGTAAAAACGATCATTTTCAAACAAGGTAACGTTGACTATGCATAAGGATCATTGCTAAACCCTAACTAACAATCAAACTAGGAGTTGTAATTACTATGTATGATGATTATACATCAAGATACTAGTCCTTCTTGTTCTTATTGTCCTCCTCCTCGTCGGCCTCCCCAAGTTGAAGAAGATCCACCCGAGAGTGCCTACTATGAGCTTTAACCTCTAAGATGAGGTAACTAAGTGGCTTAGAGTGCTAATCTAAGCGACCTAGATAATATAGAGAGAGATTAAGGATTTATTAGCCTCACTAACCCTAGGATTCTCAACTCATGACACAATTAGGGTTAAGATGAAGAAGAGAGAGCTTGAGGAGAGAGAAAGTGTTTGTGATAATGATATGAAGCTTGGCTCATGTTTGAATAATATGAAGCATGAAAATATCTCACTAAAAATATCTAGTAAAATATCAAGCATGCTTCATTTAATTCATAAGATGAATCATCTCCATGAGTCATGGTTCATTTAATGAAAACAACACCTCATTTCCTCCACCTCATTTAAGTTTAAGTCAAAAGATAAAAACCTTAATGAGTCATCTCCTTCTAGAAGCTTCCCGACATATTACGAGAATGCCCCTCCCATCCGTATTTACGAAAAACGCGAATATACTGAGACTAAACAAATCCAATAATCTAATATTAGGATACGGCTTAAACCAAAGCCCACTAGTATATACCGTCCGAATATCATACGTACACAAGTACACGTATATGTTCGAACCCTGTCGTAAAACCATACGACCTCTATATCGTTTTGCCTGAAGCAGGGAAACCCTCTGTGTCGGACTCTAAAGACTCAACAGTACGCTGGCAGTGGGTTTAACCACAGGCCGCAAGCGGTACTAGCTGTACGTAACGGTCCTCATGTAGATGTCGATAAGAAGGCCGATGAGGAAACCCATCCGAACTCCTACTGAGCCTGTCTGTGGCAATCTCCATACAGTTCGGTCTGTTCGTCTAAGAGTGTCGCATATCGGGCCTAGGGGGCGGCAAGCGTCAGACCCCTAATAGCGGTATAAGTCGTGTCGGAGTACAGTTCAAAACACAGTGAGAAATTATTGGAGCACCTACCAGCAAATCTCGCTTGCCCTAGCCAGAGACTTTGTGTATTGGCGTTCCGAATACAGCACGACATCAACCCCCAATACCGGGAGAGACGAATCCTATCTAACCGCCACTGCCTCTAAGTGTTTCCAGACTGCACCCAACTATTACCTGTTTGCACGACTCAGCAGAGTCGTGGTAAGGTAGTAATCTAAGAACAGTGGGAACACACTTGTGGCAAAGTAGCAGTGTCAAGTCAACGGATTATGATGTACTCATTTCACCTGGGAATTGCTAACTGACGATAGGTATAGTACCAACTAGCAGTTCCTGACGAGTCTTGTCCGGTGTACTCGTAACCGAACGAGCACCTGCATACTATCTCTAGTACAACGTACTAATGGCTGTGGGACGGACCATCTCCCCTACTGGGATGAGAAGCGTATACACTAGTCTACTCCGGAGTATCGATGCCCTGTCTCGATAACCCTACGACTAGGGACTTGTATAAGACTGTGCTTGTAAACTACCCAGCCCCCACTAGTGTGATTGCTATCACAATGCTGGTAGTCAAGCAAAGATCCTAAGAGCTCTATCAATATGTATTAGCGATACGTCAAAAGGAACATATACACATATTAAGATAGATACAAACCAAGTAGTATACTACCATTTTGAGCAAGACTGTCAATACTACTGTGAATATCCCAAGCTTTCATTAAATAATATACAATCCAGTATGATACAATAATGGCCTCTTGAGCATATACACTAACAATCTCCCACTTGCACTAGGGCCATGTGCTGGCGTATCACAGACTTATCATCTCGAATAGCCTCTCGAACTGCGTCTGAGGGATGGCCTTTGTGAATGGCTCTGCAGTGTTTTCCTCTGTAGCAACTCTCCGAACCTCAATCTCCCGGCGATCTATGATCTCCCTGATCAGGTGATACCGCCTCAAGATGTGTCTGGACTTCTGATGGGATCTGGGTTCCTTCGCTAAAGCTATAGCCCCGTTGTTGTCACAATACAGAGGTATTGGATCAACAATTGACGGAACCACCTGAAGTTCTGTTAAGAACTTCCTCATCCAGACTGCTTCCTTTGCGGTATCAGAAGCTGCGATATACTCCGCTTCCATCGTCGAGTCAGCAATGGTGTCCTGCTTGGAACTCTTCCAACAGATCGCCCCTCTATTGAGGGTAAAGACATAACCTGACATGGACTTGGAGTCATCCTTATCACTCTGGAAGTTGGAGTCAGCAAAGGCCTCGATCTGGAGGTCTTTTCCGCCGTAAACCAAGAACATATCCTTAGTCCTTCTCAGGTACTTAAGAATGTTCTTTACTGCTGTCCAATGGTTCTTCAATGGGTTTGACTGATACCGGCTTACCACGCTTAGTGCGTAAGCAACATCTGGTCTGGTACACAATATCGCATACATTATAGAGCCTACCGCAGAAGCGTAGGGTATAATAGACATGCTATTCCTTTCCAAATTAGTCTTGGGATACATCTCTTTGGAGAGGGTGATTCAGTGACAAGCCGGTAAATTACCGCGCTTAGAATCTTCCATACTGAATCTTTTCAGTATAGTGTTGATGTACCTGAACTGAGAAAGTCCCAACATCCTTTTAGATCTATCACGATGGATCTGAATCCCCAGAATGTAAGAGGCATCACCCAGGTCTTTCATGGAGAACTTGTGTGACAAGAATCCTTTGACAGATTGTAGCATAGGAATGACATTTCCTATAAAGAGAATGTCATCCACATACAAGACGAGGAATACGACAGTTCATGCTACAATCTTACTATAAATACATGGCTTATCTGGATTTTTGATAAAGTCAAATGCTTTGACTGTCTCATCAAAACAGATATTCCAACTCCGCGATGCCTACTTTAGTCCATAAATGGACTTAAGCAACCTGCACACTTTACCGCTGCTCTCACTCTGAATGAAACCTTCTAGCTAATCCATATAGACGCACTCTTCTAAATTACCATTTAGAAAAGCCGTCTTTACGTCCATCTGCCAGATCTCATAATCGTGGAAGGCAGCAATGGCAAGAAGGATCCGAATAGATTTGAGCATAGCCACTGGAGAAAAGGTTTCGTCATAGTCCAAACCAGGTCTTTGACGAAAACCTTTTGCAACAAGTCTAGCCTTATAGGTTTCAACCTGTCCATCTACACCAATATTCTTTCTGAAGATCCATTTGCAGCCTACGGGTTTTACCCCTTCTGGAGCAATGTCTAAAGTCCATACTTTGTTGGATTACATGGACTCCATCTCGGTCCGCATTACATCCAGCCATTTTACCGAGTCGCCGCTCTGAATGGCTTGCTGGAAGCTAGTAGGGTCATCATTGTCAATGATGCAATCCTCTCGATCCCTATCTATGAGAAAACCGTATTATCTCTCAGGCAGATGAGATAACCTACTACTCCTGTGAAGTGGTGCGAGAATGTCTTGTTCTTTTGGAACTTCTGGTTCCACCAAGTTTTCAGTAATAGTTTGTGGTTCTGGAATTTCTTCCAGTTCTATTGCGCCCCCACTTGTTTCTTTTTCTAAAAACTGATGTTCTAGAAAGTGGGCATGATGAGAAACAAAAACCTTTTGTTCCTCTGCGTTATAGAAAAGATGCCCCCTGGAGTTCTTTGGGTATCCCACAAACTTACATAGTACTGATCGTGTATCGAGTTTGTCCGCATTCTGCTTTTTAACAAAAGCTGGACATCCCCATATCTTGAGATACTAAAGATAGGGTTTCTTCCCACTCCACATCTGATATGGTGTGGTAGGCACAGTCTTGGTAGGAACCTTGTTCAAAAGATATGCAGCTGATTCTAGTGTGTAGCCCCAGAATGATTGCGGTAACTCAGCATTACTCATCATGGAATGCACCATATCTAATAGGGTTCAGTTCCGTCTCTCCGATACACCGTTGTGTTGTGGTGTGTATGGAGGAGTAAGCTGAGAGAGAATTCCATTCTCTTTTAGGTAATCCAGGAACTCGGCACTCAAGTATTCACCACCTCGATCAAATCTCAGTATCTTGATACTTTTGCCGGTTTGTTTTTCTACTTCATTCTTATATTCTCGGAATTTCTCAAAGGTCTCGGATTTATGTTTCATCAAGAAAATATGTCCATACCTAGAGAAACCATCCGTAAAAGTAATGAAATAGGAATAACCACTTCTTGCATGTGTAGATATTGGACCACACACGTCGCTGTGTATGAGTCCCAAGAGCTCACTTTCTTTTACTCCGTGTCCAGTGAACAGAGTCTTTGTCATCTTTTTTTTGAGATATGATTGACAAGTTGCATAAGATTGATACCCGAACGGATCCAAATATCCTTCTTTATGTAACTTGGTTAACCTTGTCTCATTGATGTGACCCAGTCTACAATGCCATAAGAAAGCCTGATTTGTATCTGGAGAATTTCTTTTAAGTGTGTTGTGGACATTGAAAATTTGTAATTGGTTTAAAACGTATATACCGTTGTTTAAAGTACCTGACCAAATCAGACCATGATTAAGGTGGATGTTTACAACATCGCTTACAAATGTAAAATCATAACCTTCATTTGATAACAAAGATACTGAAAAGATATTACAAGTCAAATTAGGTACACAAAAACAGTTGCGCAAAACCAAAATATGTCCACTCGTCATTCCAAGGTGATATTCCCTTACGGACACAGCATCCACGCTTGCTCTGTTAGCAACCCTGAGGGTCATATCACCGGTCTTCAGAACTCTACGGCTTCTCAGTGCCTGCAAAGAATTGCATATTTGAGATCCTGATCCGGTATCCAATACCCAGGAAGTAGAGTTGATTGACAGAAAATTTTCAATTACAAACACACCTGAAGCCAAAGCCACAACTTGCCTCGGGTCCTGGTTCTTGGCGTTCCAAGCCTTGCAATCTTTCTTCCAATGGCCCATTCTATGATAGTAGAAGCATTTTTCCTTTCCTGCTATCGGCCCTGCCACTCTTGCCTTTCCCTTGGCTTCCACCTTACCAACACCGCCTTTCGGTTTGGTAGGGGCCTTCTTCTTATTTCCTTTGGCTTTCTCCTTGGACCTAGAAGAGAAAGCACCACCAACAAACAGAGCGAGTGTTTCCCTTGCTTTCTGCAGGGTGCCCTCTGCACTCCTCAACATGTTGAGGAGTTCCGGAAGTTCAACTTCTTTACCTTGAATATTAAAATTCAAGATAAACTGGGCATAGGTAGAAGGAAAGGACTAGAGAATCAAGCCTGTATACAGCTCGTTCTCTAACGTGGTCCCGAGGTCCGCGGGCTCCTTAATGTAGCCAATCATCTTAAGGACGTGTTTCCCTACAGATGATCCGATGGCCAATCTCGATTGAAATAGCTTCTTCGAGGTCTCGTATCTTGCAATGCGAGATTGCTCTCTATACAGTTCCTTGGTGTGGAGAAATATGGATTCAAGATCCATATTCTCGTGCCTCCTCTGATGTTCATTGTCCATAGAGGCAAGCACGAGACCCTTGGCCTTCGCCCAGTCAATCTCCCAGGTCTTGCGGATTTCCTTACCCGCGACGCTGGATTTTGGACCTGGGACGGCGGGGGCTTTTGTAGTAAGGACATAGCCCAACTTGTCATAAGTAATTGCCATCTTGACATTCCTGAACCAATCTTTATAGTTTGACCCTGTCAATATATTTTTATCTAATGGTAACTTAAGGCCCATCATGTTTTGGTCGCTGCAATAAGGAGAGAGAGAAGAAACACTTTAGCATGATGCTCTTGCAAGTTTAGAGTGGTTTTTAATTTATCTAAACAGGATGGCTCCCACTGTTTCTTGAATCCTTCCTCAAACCATAAAAGAAGAATTAGTCAGGATTGATCTCACTATACAATACTTGCTTAACCGTTCGGTCAGGCCAGTGTCGGTACTTTGAGCGAGGTTTTACGACGCATTCGCGAAGTTCCTTAATTAAATAACCTCTTTTTCCTGGGGGCGTAGCCCCGCTAACACCATTCTAGACACCTACTTGGTTTATAGCATTGATCGTTATGTGAAAAATTCTCCCGAGAAGTAGCATATACTCACAGTAGGATCGGGATCTAAATATCATCGTGTGATAAAGCTGAAGGAATCCTACCCAAATTATCACACTCCAAATGGTATGCAACACTAGCAAGTTTCTATTTCTTTAGAAACTCCCGATGTGGATTTTTGCCCCATGCTTTTATGACCTTGACGAAGGACAGCATATCATAAGTCACATGTCAAGTTCTACCCGTCATTATCCAGGTAAATTTGAACCCACCCGTACATACCCTTGACGAAGGCCAAAATAGCAGTACGACTGTCCTAAAACAACGCATCTATCTATGCTACAGATAAATATTCAGCAACTACCAATCACTATGTCTTGGCAAAGGTCAAAATACATAGCTTGAATACTACTGAATATCCAACTGAAATGACGGGGGGATACGGATGGTTTTGGAGAAACCGTGAACATAGTGAACTTGATGTACTCGAAGGAACCTGATAGCTTTTAAAAGGAGTGGTTTAAGCTCCGCATTTTAAAAGTTTTACCGTTTTTTTGAAAAACCGAGTGGTTTTAAAATTGTTCCAACGATTCAGCTTTGGTTTGTTTACTTTGCATTTATGTAATTCAGTCCCATCAATTATCCTATCATTACAGCAAACAACGAAAATAAAACGTCCGCTTATGCCTTCCGCATTCACCACTGGGTCCCGTCATCACCCGTTAGGTTACTTAACTAACGACAGAGCGGGGGCTGGACTAGCACGGATGCAAAACATAAGCAATGCCTACTAGATATCATATATAGATATGTATATTCGTCAGACGCAATAATAGGCATTCCAGATCACAGATGAACATATTGGATATATTAGGAATTCCGCATTTAGTTTAAGCCTGTAACAAAAGACGGATTCCACGGTCATGATGAATAGCCAAACCCCACCCTAGACCCCTACGGGTGCGGCAAACTACCCGCCAAGTATCCGAAGTGAAGCTACATCCCTTAACAACGTGAGTAGGCCACTTAGCACTTCAAAGTACCCGGTAGTTTGTGCACCCCACCTTGGGTCTATCCTAGGAGCAATAAACAGTAAATGAAATAATACAACGGTGGCTACAACCTCAACCCGGTTGTGCCCCGCGAAAAAATATTACAACAATTTACAATTGAATGAAAGAATATAAAACCTCACATCCCCGGCTATTCATTCACGACAATCCAACAAGTCCATATCCACAAACCAATATAAGCATCACAGAAATGTGCAACCCCCAACTAACCGACATATAGCAATTAGCGGAAGTTTACAAACAGATTAAACACAACACAGATATAATCCGATTAGCCATAGTTCTTAAATTTTTGATCAATAACCAAATTTGAATCTACTCCAAGTACTCCAGTGTACACAAAAAATCTGAGCAGAAACAAAATATCCCAGAAAACACAACACAACACAGAAGACCACCAGAGGAAATTTGGACCAACTCAGAGTCGACTCGGCCGCGGATCGGCGGCAGAACTCTTGGTTCGGCCGCGGATCCGCGGTCGTCTCACCGATTTAGATGCCTAAATTTCTTCAGTGATCTGCAAAAACCCTGCACGTATTTTTCAGGTCTCTGAAAATATTTTTAGACCAGAATTTAAAAACGACATAAAGTGCATGAAAAAGTCGTGTTTTTGGGATTAAACCGTGATCGAATTTCTAAAGGCTTTTCTAATATATTAGTTATGGTTTAGCTAGGCTTTGATACCACTGTAAGTCGACATTACTCACCCCACTAGATGCGGGGAGGTGGAATTGGTAAAAACGATCATTTTCAAACAAAGTAATATCGACTATGCATAAGGATCTTTGCTAAACCCTAACTAACAATCAAAATAGGAGTTGTTACTACTATGTAAGATGATTATACCTCAAGATACTAGTCCTTCTTATTCTTGTTGTCCTCCTCCTCGTCGGCCTGTTCAAGTTGAAGAAGATCCATCCAAGAGTGCCTACTATGAGCTTTAACCTCTAAGATGAGGTAACTAAGTGGCTTAGAGTGCTAATCTAAGTGACCTAGATAATATAGAGAGAGATTAAGGATTTATTTGCCTCACTAACCCTAGGATTCTCAACTTATGAGACAATTAGGGTTAAGATGAAGAAGAGAGAGCTTGAGGAGAGAGAAAGTGTTTGTGATAATGATATGAAGCTTGGCTCATGTTTGAATAATATGAAGCATGAAAATATCTCACTAAAAATATCTAGTAAAATATCAAGCATGCTTCATTTAATTCATAAGATGAATCATCTCCATGAGTCATAGTTCATTTAATGAAAACAAAACCTTATTTCCTCCACCTCATTTAAGTTTAAATCAAAAGATAAAACCCTTAATGAGTCATCTCCTTCTAGAAGCTTCCCGACATATTACGAGAATGCCCCTCCCATCCGTATTTACAAAAAACACGAATATACTAAGACTAAACAAATCCAGTAATCTAATACTAGGATCCGGCTTAAACCAAAGCCCACTAGTATATACCGTCCGAATATCATACGTGCACAAGTACAGGTATATGTTCGAACCCTATCGTAAAACCATACAATCTGTATATCGTTTTGCCCGAAGTAGGGAAACCCTTTGTGTGGGACTCTAAAGACTCGATACTACGCTGGCAGTGGGTTTAAGCACAGGCCGCAAGCGGTACTAGCTGTACGCAACGGTCCCCAGGTAGATGTCGATAAGAAGGCCGATGAGGAAACCCATTCGAACTCCTACTGAGCCTGTCTGTGGAAATCTCCGTATAGTCTGGTATGTTCATCTAAAAGTGTCGCATATCGGGCCTAGGGGCGGCAAGCGTCAGACCCCTAATAGCGGTATAAGTCCTTGGCTTCCGAAGATTCGATCACGCTTACACTACATCCAAAACACACCGAGAAACTACTGGAGCACCTACCAGCAAATCTCGCTTACCTGGCCAGGGACTTTGTATAATGGCGTTCTGAACACAGTGCGACATCAACCCCTAATACAGGAAGAGACGAATCATATCTAACCGCCACTGCCTCTAAGTGCTTCGGGGCTGCCCCCAACTATTACCTGTTTGCATGACTCAGCAGAGCCATGGTAGGGTAGTAATCTAAGAACAGTAGGAACACACATAAGGCTAAGTAGCAGTGTCAAGTCAACGGACTATGATGTACTCATGTCGCCTGGGAACTGCTAACTGACAATAGGTATAGTACCAACCAGCAGTTCCTGACGAGTCCTATCCGATGTACTCGTAACCTAACGAGCACCTACATACTATCTCTAGTACAACGTACTAATGGCTGTGGGACACACCATCTCCCCTACTGGGCTGAGAAGCGTATACACTAGTCTACTCCGGAGTATCGATGCCCTGTCTCGATAATCCTACGACTAGGGACCCGTAAAAGGATGTGCTTATAGACTACCCAGCCCCCACTAGTGTGACTACCATAACAACGCTGGTAGTCAAGTAAAAATCCTAAGGGCTCTATCAATATATATTAGCGATACGTCAAAAGGAACATATACACATATTAAGATAGATACAAACCAAGTAGCATACTACCATTTTGAGCAAGACTATCAATACTACTGTGAATATCCCAAGCTTCCATTAAGTAATATACAATCCAATATGATACAATAATGACCTTTAGGGCATATAAACTAACAGCCTCCTGGCGAGGGCTTCGATCCCTGGCGTTGCGGGGGTAGCGAACTACCAGCCAAGGATAACCGAGCAAGGGCGAGCCCGGTTGCCTCTTGATGAGGGTTCGATCTCTGGCGTTGCGGGGTAGCGAACTACCAGCCGGGGATAGCCGAGCAGGGTAGCCACTCGGTTGCCTCTTGGCGAGGGCTTCGATCCCTGGCATTGCGGGGTAGCGAACTACCAGCCAGGGATAGCCGAGCAGAGTAGCCGCTCGGCTGCCTCTTGGTGAAGGCTTCGATCCCTGGCGTTGTGGGGTAGCGAACTACCAGCCAGGGATAAGCGAGCAAGGGCAAGCCCGGTTGCCTCTTGATGAGGGCTTCGATTCCTGGCGTTGCGGGGTAGCGAACTACCAGCCGGGGATAGCCGAGCAGGGTAGCCGCTCGGCTGCCCTTGATGAGGGCTTAGATCCCTAGCGTCTTAGGGCAGTGAACTACCATCCAGGGATAGCTGAGTAGGGTAGCCGATCGGCCGCCTCTTGGTGAGGGCTTCGATCCCTGGCGTTGCGGGGGTAGCGAACTACCAGCCAGGGATAGCCGAGCAGAGTAGCCGCTCGGCTGCCTCTTGGTGAGGGCTTCGATCCCTGGCATTGCGGGGTAGCGAACTACCAGCCAGGGATAACCGAGTAAGGGAGAGCCCGGTTGCCTCTTGATGAGGGCTTCGATCCCTGGCGTTGCGGGGTAGCAAAGTACCAGCAAGGGATAACCGAGCAGGGTAGCCGCTCGGCTGCCTCTTGGTGAGGGATTAGATCCCTGGCGTCGTGGGGTAGTGAACTACCATCTAGGAATAGCCGAGTAGGGTAGCCGCTCGGTTGCCTCTTGGTGAGGTCTTCGATCCCTGGCGTTGTGGGGTAGCGAACTACCAGCCAGGGATAGCCGAGCAGAGTAGCCGCTCGGCTGCCTCTTGGTGAGGGCTTCGATCCCTGGCGTTGCGGGGTAGCGAACTACCAGCCAGGGATAACCGAGCAAAGGTAAGCCCGGTTGCCTCTTGATGAGGGCTTCGATCCCTGGCGTTGCCGGGTAGCAAACTACCAGCCGGGGATAGCCGAGCAGGGTAGCCGCTCGGCTGCCCTTGGTGAGGGCTTAGATCCCTGGCGTCGTGGGGTAGTGAACTACCATCCAGGGATAGCCGAGTAGGGTAGCCGCTCGGCCGCTTCTTAGTGAGGGCTTCGATCCTTGGCGTTGCGGGGTAGCGAGCTACCAGCCAGGGATAGCCGAGCAGAGTAGCCGCTCGGCTGCCTCTTGGTGAGGGCTTCGAACCCTGGCGTTGCGGGGTAGCGAACTACCAGCCAGGGATAACCGAGCAAGGGCGAGCCTGGTTGCCTCTTGATGAGGGCTTCGATCCCTGGCGTTGCGGGGTAGTGAACTACCAGCCGGGGATAACCGAGTAGGGTAGCCACTCGGCTGCCTCTTGGTGATGGATTAAATCCCTGGCGTCGTGGGGGTAGTGAACTACCATCCAGGAATAGCCGGGCAGGGTAGCCACTCAGTTGCCTCTTGGCGAGGGCTTCGATCCCTGGCATTGCGGGGTAGCGAACTACCAGCCAGGGATAGCCGAGCAGAGTAGCCACTCGGCTGCCTTTTGGTTAGGGCTTCGATCCCCGGCGTTGCAGGGTAGCGAGTTACCAGCCAGGGATAACTGAGAAAGGGTGAGCCCGGTTGCCTCTTGATGAGGGCTTCGATCCCTGGCATTGCGGGGTAGCGAACTACCAGCCGAGGATAGCCGAGCAGGGTAGCCGCTCGGCTGTCTTTAGTGAGGGCTTAGATCCCTAGCGTCGTGGGGTAGTGAACTACCATCCAGGGATAGCCAAGTAGGGTAGCCTCTCGGCCGCCTCTTGGTGAGGGCTTCGATACCTGGCGTTACGGGATAGCGAACTACCAGCCAGGGATAGCCGAGCAGAGTAGCCGCTCGGCTGCCTCTTGGTGAGGGCTTCAATCCCTGGCGTTGTGGGGCAGCGAACTACCAGCCAGGGATAACCGAGCAAGGGCGAGCCCGGTTGCCTCTTGATGAGGGCTTCGATCCCTGGCGTTGCGGGGTAGCGAACTAACAGCCGGGGATAGCCGAGCAGGGTAGCTGCTCGGCTGCCTCTTGGCGAGGGCTTAGATCCCTGGCGTCGTGGGGTAGTGAACTACCATCCAGGGATAGCCGAGCAGGGTAGCCACTCGGCAGCCTCTTGGTGAGGGCTTTGATCCCTGGCGTCGTGGGGTAGTGAACTACCAGCTAGGGGTAACCGAGCAGGGTAGTCGCTCGGTTGCTTCTTGGCGAGGACTTCGATCCCTGGCATTACGGGGTAGCGAACTACCAGCCGGGGATAGCCGAGCAGGGTAGCCGCTTGGCTGCCTCTTGGTGAGGGCTTCGATCCCTGGCGTTGCGGGGTTGCGAACTACCATCCAGGGATAACCGATCAAGGGCAAGCCCGGCTGCCTCTTGGTGAGGGGTTCGATCCCCGGCACTGCAGGGTAGGGAAATACCAGCTAGGGATAACCAAGCAAGGGCGAGCCCGGTTGCCTCTTGGTTCTGTCCGGCCTTCCCAATCCAAGGATAGGAAATAGGGACAGTTGCGGGCGACACGTGTAATGAACGCGTGGGGGAGGTGAAGCGCTGAAGCCACGTCGTTTCGATTACGCCGAGAAGGCTCGATGTCTACCGTGTGGCGGTACAGTTATGGGTGAAACGAGCGACTGTTGGACTCGTGGGGCGCCCAGCGGGTCATAGAATATGTTGGTCTGGGAGATCTGCGGCCGCAGGAGGCAGTGAAGCGGTGGTCGGTCGTGCCGACGCGAGCAAAGTCTTCTCTCCCTCTGTATGGGTCCTGGTCCCGAGGTGGGGGAGAGGCGACCTGGGGAGCGGCGACCTGCCGTTTGGACACGGACAAGCGCATCCACGACGGATGCAAGTCGATCTATCCAGGCGGCTAGGGCGTTGATGGCGTTCGGGGGAGGAGATTCGTCCACGCCTCCGTTGTAAGAGGCGGCGGCTAGCGCTTGGATCATCGCGGTGATTCCTCGCCATTGAGTTGAGATCGAAAAGTGAACTTCGTTCAGTGGAGTCAATCTCTTCCAACAGAAGGCGCCATCTGACGGATGTCAGATCTTGTCAAGATGTTACCTTCCGTAGATCTGCTGCGAGCGACGATGGACGGCTGAGATTGAGTTGGGGGTTGCCTCTTGAAGCGTGTGGATCTCAATGGGTTTGAGCTGGTTGAAACCGAGCTACCTGTAAGGAAGTCCCGGGGTGGTTGTGCCACCGAGGACCCTCCGACGATCAAGTTAGACCGGATATTTTAGCAGAGTAACGGCCTAGTGAAGAGAAAATTATGTACCTCGATCGACTGAGAGAGGGGTTTATATAGCGGCAGCGATAGGCAGGCGCAAGAATCACGCTGGCCGTTACGCTCCCGACATCATGCCCGCGTGATAAGCGGGATCCCGCATTAATGGCGAGACAGGCTCGTTAATGGGGGACCGTGATGGCATGGAACGTGGGATCATGGGCGGCGGATATCTCGGGCGTGGCGAAATTCGCGGAGCCGTAGCGTGGGAGCTTGCGATCAGTGCTGCGGGTCGGTCAGGATGAGACTGAGGAGGATGAGCTCGGCAGGAGGCTCAGGGACGAGCGGGAGGCCGAGGTACCCTAGTTCTGCTAAAGCCTGGAGACGAGCTGAGAAGGCCGAGGAGGCCAGTTGTGCAGAGGCTCGGGGGTGAGCCAACGGTTGTTTGTAAGGCGGGCACAGGAGTGGTGTGGACGGTTGCAGAAGGTCGGCCACGTCTATGGGCCGCAGACCCGGGGTATTCTACCGATGTACCATTCCTGGTCCTTTCTTGCTAGCGTCGAGACACGTCATCTGCCACGTGTCACGATCTGGGAAACCGATGATATCCAGCATCATCGGCAAGCAACCCGTCCTTCTCTTCGTCTCCTCTCTCTTTGCTGAAATCCCCAAACTTCGGCTTGAAAGAGTCTTGCTCTTGCATCCACATCATGTAGCCCTTAAAATAGAAAACTTTTTCACGAGGTTTTTGACTTACGTCTGGAAGACGTTTTTTTTTCTTTCTTCTTTTCTGTCAGCGGGGATCTTGGCCTAGGGATTTTAGAATTTACCCTTTAAAAATATCACAAGCTTTGGTTCCACGGTGAGAATCTATTATCAAGTAAGAAAAGGGTTACATGATAAGTGTTACCGGTAATTTCTCGACCCGTTATGAGCCTCATATCGGCATGACTTATCGGTTATTAGGGTCTGACGTTTACCACCCCTAGACTTGATATGCGACATATTAGATGAGGAGACCGGACTGTACGGTAGTGTCACTGCCAGGCTTTTGCAGGAGTTGGAGCAGGCTTGCTTGCTGATCTTCTGATCGCTCAATACCCGGGTAGCCGTTACGTCCAGCTAGTACCGCGGACGGCTTGTGGGTGCTTGATATGATCATCACCTACTGCCGGCGTATTGACGAGTCTTTAAAGTCCTACATAGAGGTTTTACTGGCTCAGGCAAACCGAAATAGGAGCGCATATGTGATATGTGCGGGACCTAGAATAATGCGTGTATGTGATACCGTATTCTATTCTCGCGACTTTTGTATCGGTCGGTTATATGAGATATAGCCGGGTTATCAAATCAAGGGTTGATTCGATAAGTCGATACATTGGATGTTAGTCGGTTATATGTGATATAACCGGATTATTAAGTCAAGTGTTGATTTAATAATTTAGTGTATAATTGTATATGTGATATACTAATTTACATTCACTAACATTGATTCACTTAAGTATTTGTTTTTCTCACTTGTGCACAACTTAATATATATGTGATATATATTTATTTGTGTTCATTTTGTATCATGGTTGTTGATACAACTTACATGGGTGTATAAGACTTATACCATACTAATTATAGTGTTAGGTTTTTATATTTAAAGTACTTCTAAAATTAGTGGATGATGAGCTCACATGCATGAAGCTTCATGAAGCTTATGGTTGCATTGACTTAGTCCACTAGTTTTGTTTTACTTAAGATATTAATTAACCTAACCACTATAATTAGCCATGGTTATGTCTCTACATGAGTTAGTATATGATACCCACTTACCCATGGTTAGCTCTCTCTCTTGATTAGTTTTGATTCTCATTTTTCTTGAGCTCATCTTCTTCCTCCTTCAAAAGCTTGCTAGGGTTTGATAAAGAGAGAGAAATATTGTGAGAAAAGAAATTCTAAAGTGAACTCATTTCCTATTTCTTCATCCTCTACTAGATTAGCACTTTAGTATAGGGTGTTTGCTTCACTTTGGCGAAGTGGTAGCTTGAGTTCGTATTCCCTCGACGTAGATCATCTTCGGCCTCGAAGACTTCAAGCAAAACCGTTTCCCTCTTCTCATGGAGCTGTCCGAGAGTCCGGGAGTTCGATGATCGCAGCGAAGGGACTACTACAGGGAGCTTATGAAGTGAAGGACCGATATACAAAGGTTGTATTTCGATTTCAATTAGATAGTAAATGGTTTACTTTGTTTCCGTATTATATTTCTAGCTAACGATTCTAGTTTAGAGTTCCTTTTAACGACAAATTTTTTCAAAATGGCATGGACGATGCCTCCCAAAACCTTGCTGCCGTCGATGGGAACCCTACAGTGGTATCAGAGCCTAGCTGGGAAATAATACGGATATTATTAGATTACGAACACGAAACAAACTCCGAACTTGAAACCCTAAAATTCATGTTTCTGTCGATTTTAATCCGAGCCCTAAAAAATTTTTTAAAAAGTACAGATTCATATATATGTGATAACATGAACACTGATGAAATTTGGAAGCATTCTGACACATTTGGGCTGGCGAGATCCCCCCCCATATCGGCCAATTCCGAGCCCCCTCCAAATTTTTCCAGTGTTCTATTGCATGGATTTTGATGCTTCAGGTGTTGTTTATTTTTGCTAAATTGTCATGTGATGTTAATTTACCATAATAACAACTCGGAGTGTTTTGTAGTCATATTTTAACTGGTTTCGGGTTATTTTAGACGATATTAAAAAGTTCAATCGGATGTCAAATACCCACTTTTTCCCTTGCTGGAAAATTTTCCAAGTGTTGGATTTTTCCTGTAGTTAAAAAGCTTTCAAAGATCATGCAAGTTATGCGATGGACCCTCTAGAAGAACAAAACCTTAACTTGATTATGTGACCGTCAAAACCGCCACTGAATCTTTGGGTTTGTGGTGGTTCAGCGGTGCCACATGTGAGGCGTTGGTTTGGCCCTTCTACGGCTGGTTCATTGGTACTGTGGCGTGTGCTGAATAACTTTAAAACTACGCTCAAGTGTTGAGTTTTCTGGGTAATTGTGGGTGTTTGTTGATTCAATCGGAATATTTAGCATCGTCTAGTTTTTCTACGACCGTAAGTGTAATATGTGATATCGCCGGTTTCGTTGCTATATGTCAACGACAATTGGGATGCGCATATTTACTTATGTTGATGACATGTGATGTTATGTGTTGCTGTTGGATATGTTATATTGGATCGCCGCGTTTTGAATAGCCGGGGGTTTTATATGAGATGAGAGTTTTTATTTTCATTCATATAAAATTAAATGTATGTAATATTCTTTTATTGGGGCACTTCCGTGTTGAGGATGATGTCACCATTGATGTATATTATTTACTTTTCCGCATTAGGATAGACCCAAGGTGGGGAGCACAAGTAACCGGGTTCTAGAGTCCAGTGGGAGACCAACTCGAGGAGTCGAGTCCGGGTCTTCTAACTCTAGTATTGGTAGGGTTGCTTGTCGCTCTCGTAGGGGTCTAGGGGTGTGGGTTTTGGCTATTCATCGCGACCGTGGAATCCGTGTTTTATAAAGGCTCAAAATAAAATACGGACCTCCTAGTATATCTAATATTTCATATGTTTCTTCTGCTGCGATATCTGTGATGTGATCATTTGATATGTTGTGATAAATACTGTATATAGTATATATGATATATTATATAGACGTTGCTTATGTTTTACACCCGCGCTAGCACTGCCCCGCTCTGCCGTTAGTTACCTAACCTAACGGTGCACAAGGGGACATCGAGACGAATGCGGATGACATAAGCGTACGTTGTATTTATCTATGATGTTTAGGTGACTTAAATGATGGGATTTCATTAATATGATTAATGAAAGAAAAGAAACCTAAAAGATGTTGTGGAATCGAATTTTCAAAAACAGGTAGCTACAGTTCTTGCTTTGCATAGCGGTGTTCCTTGTAGAACATCCTGCACCTTATTCGATAAGGAAAGGGCCGAGATCCCTTCACCGGGAGTGACCCCTTTAGCAATAACTGGCAGATGCTACAACCCTCGGTTTTTCTTTTTGATTGTTTTTCCTATTTCTTGCTTTACATAGTGATATATGTGATATATCCTACACCTTATTCGATGAGGAAAGAGCCGAGATCCCTTCACCGAGAGTGACCACTTTAGCGAAACTAGCAAAGGCCTCAAAAACACTCCATTTAAAATCATTTGATTCTACAACGATATCAAGTTCATTACGCAAAAGGTTTTCTTAAAAACCTGTCGTAGCCCTCCGTCATTTCAGATAAGTACTTCATAGTATTCGTGCTACGTTTGTTGGCCTGCATCAAGGCGTAGTGTGCGGTAGCTATTTATGCTTATCTGCTTATGCATATGATTCAGATTGAGTTAGGGTAGTCGTGCGACTTTGTTGGCCTACGTCAAGGGTCGTGCGGATTGGTTTAATTCAATCAAGAAATGATGGGTTAAACTTGACTAGCGGACTGTGGTTTGTTGGCCTGCGTCAAAGTCATGGGACGCTAGGGGAAAAAATTATCGGGAATTTCAAGTGTTGAAATTTGCAATGAGATTACATACCTTCTATGAGATAGTTGAATCCCGATACCCACTGCGAGTAATTGTTACTCCTGGGAGTGTTTTACACATTACAATTAGCCGATCAAGTAGGTGTCTAGAAAGGTGTCAACGGGGTTACGCCCCCGGGAAAACGAGATTTATTTTAATTAGGTCCGTGCGAAAGCACGGGGAACCTCCATCAAAGTACCAGCACTGGCCTGGCTGAAAGATTGGCGAACTTGTAGGGTGTAATTAATTTCGGCTAGTCTTTCCTTTTAGGGTTTGAAGGAAGATTTGATAAAAACGGTCGGAGCCATCCTGATTAGATAAAATCATAACCAATCTAATCTTGCAAGAGCGCACGCAGAGTGTTTTTCTTCTCTCTCTCTCCAGGTAGCGACCATGTCACGCATTAATCAAGAAAATAATATGGATGTATTGACCGAACCCGCTTGTTATACTGTGTTGGGGAACGTTGGTCCCGCTCCAACTTATAATTGTTATAAGACCGAGCAGGAAATAACGGATTACCAGGATTCCCGTGCCGCCCAAATGAAGAAAGTGCATGATGATGCATTTTCTTCGGGTGTATTCATTACCGAGCACTGTTTCTCAGTATCCTCTACGTCCTGGGTATGAGATACCGGATCAGGATCCTACATATGTAATCTGTTACATGGGCTACAGACAGGTAGAGAACTGAGTACGGGTGATAAAGTTTCAAGAGTTGGAAATGGTGCAATTGTTGCAGCCAAGTTGTTGGCGGTTATCACCCTGTATTACCGAAATACATTGATTCTGAACGAACGTTATTAGATACCGAACCTGATATACAACATCATATCAGTCTCTTTATTTAGTAAAGAAAGATATAATTTTGTATTGTTGGATAATGTTTTGAACATTTCCTATATCAAGAGTTGATCGGTTCAGGCACGCAATCTAAAAGCATATACGTTATAAATCAAACTACAGTTCTTAACATACAAAACACATACAAGAGGAAGAGTTCAGAAATGAACGAATCCTTCTTGAGGCATTGTTGACTAGGTCATATCAATGCAACCCGACTAGCTGAAGTTATATTAAGATGTATATTTAAATCAGTTTGAATTTACATCTTGTGAAGCTTGCCAGTCATGTCACAAAGATAAGATGACCTTAGATCCGTTTACTGGAAACAGAGAAAGAGTTAGTGAACTCTTGGGATTGATACATGATGATGTATGTAGGTCCCCAGTCTATACATGCTAGGTCTGGTTCTTTGTACTTCATTACCTTCACTGATAATCTCTCAAGATTCGGATATATGTTTCTGTTGAAACACAAGCCTGAACCTTTTGAGATATTCAAAGAATATAAGTTAGAAGTAGAGAACCAAAACGGGTATAAGTATTATGTCCTTTGATGTGATCAGGAAGGAAAATACTTGTGCACGGAATTCCTGGACTATTCTAAAGGAGAATGAGATTCTCTCTCAGCATTACTCCTCCTCATACACCACAGCACAACGTTGTATCAGGGTGGAGCAATAGCACCCTCTAAGATATGGTGCGCTCTATGATGAGTATTACTGAGTTGCCTATTTCCTTTTGGGGTTATGCACTTGTGAAGCAGCATACCTATTGAATGGCGTTCCAACCAAATCAGGTGCCTACCACTCCATATAAGATATGGTATGGGAAGAGCCCATCTCTTATGTAAGTTAAGATTTGGGGTTGTACGGCCTATGTCAAAAAGCAAAATCCGGACAAGCTCGAGGCAAGGTCAGTTCTGTGGAAGTTTGTTGGATATCCCAAGCATTTGTAAGGGAATATCTTCTACCGCACCAAGGAACAAAAATTGTTTTATTTCTCGGCATGACCACCTTTTTAGAAAAGGAATTTATTTTAGAAGGAAATTAGTGGTCATGAGGTAGAACTGGAAGGAGTTCCAGCTATACAATCTGCAGCTGATGATTTGGTAGAACCGGAGGATTCAATAGCTCCCGACGAACCTCGGCCTCTCCGTCGATCTAGTAGGGTTCCTCATCCACCTGAGAAATACTTCTGTTTTCTCTATGACAGTGGGAGCGAGGATTGCATCATGAGATGATGACCCAACTAGTTTCGAGCAGGCCATCAAGAGTGGGGACTCTGTAAGAAGGGCTGGATGCTATACGATCTGAGATGGAATCTATGTACACCAACCAAGTATGGACTTTGGTTGCTATATCTAAAGGGTTAAATCCCCATTAGGAGCAAGTATATCTTGAGAAGATTACTTGGTGTACATAGAAAAGTTGAGACTTTCAAAGCTAAGACTTGTTGCAAAAGGTTCTCGTCATCAACCAGGTGTGGATAATGATAAAACCTTTTCTGGGGCATATGCTTAAGTCCATTCGGATCCTACTTGCCACTGCTACATACCATGACTACGATATCTGGCGGTTGGGTGTCATGACTGCTGTTCTAAATAGTGATTTAGAAGAGAGAATTTATAAGTACACAGCCAGAGGGCTTCGTAGACAATAGAAGCAGCTGAAACGTGTGCAAGTTGCTTTACAGGTTAAAGCAGGTATCGCGGAGTTGGAACATCTGTTTTGATGTAGTAGTCAAAGAGTTTGACTTCATCAAAATGGTAGATGAACCTTGTATATACAAAAAGGTAGTAGAGAGTAAGGTGGTCATCCTCGTATTGTACGTAGATGACATACTCTTGATAGGAAAGGAGTTTCTTATGCTACGCTCAGTCAATCTCCTCTTATCACAAGAATTCTCCATATAGGATCAAGGTGATACCTCCTAAATCCTGGGTTTTGGATCTATGAGATAGATCTAAGTGGATGTTAGGATTCTCACTTAAGGAGTAGTGAGATGGTATCAATCGATCCTGGGGAGAATCACTGGATAGCTTCCAGGGTGATAAGGACGACTGAATGTCAGTTGCAGGCATTGTATTTACCCTCAGTAGAGGGACGGTATGTTGGAAGAGTTCCAAGCTAGATACCATGGCATACTAGATGATAAAGGCTGGATACATCGCTACCAAAGATGCTACCAAAGAGGCAGTCTAGGTGTATATTAGTTCATGAGATGAACTTAGTTCCTACCAATGTGTGACAATGGAGTTGTGGCTTATGCCTGGGAACGCCCGTCCCATCAGTGATCCAGACATATTCTAAGGCAGTATCACCTGATCATGGAGATGGATGATCTCCAGGGAATCGAGGTTAGGAGAGTAGACTCAGAGGATAACACGGCGGATCCACTCACAAAGGCCTTTTCCCAGAGAGAGACTTTTATGGGATGGTTGGGTATGAGATACTACAACCACTGTTATCAGATGGCCCTAGTGCAAGTGGGAGATTGTTGGTTATATGTATGCCCTAGAGGCCATTACTATACATGAGATGTATATTGTAGTGGATGCTTGGACATATATAGGGAGGACTTTCTTGCTCGACATGATAGTATGCTATCTGGTTACTCTTTACCTTAGCGTGTATACTGAATGTCTCTCTGTTACATGTTGGTAAAGCCCTTAGGATGAGTACTTGACTACCAGGACTATGATGCAGATCATACTAGTGGGGCCATGGTAGTCTATAAGTACATCATTTAATGTCCCTAGTCGTGGGTGTATCGAGACGGGGCATCGATATACCAGAGTAGACTAGCGTATACCTTCTCAACCCATGTAGATGGGAAATGGATGATCCCATATCCATTGGTGTTTGATATCAGAGATGATATACGGGTGCTCAGTGGAAACTGGGTACACTGGACGGACTCGCCGAGAACTCCTAGATGGTATTATACCTCACGTCAGATGGCAGTTCTCTCGTGACACTGGTACAGGTTAGTCTGTAGACCCGAGATCGTCATAGAGTCTTGTGTGATTCCCACTATGCTTTGATTTCCACCTTACCACGTCCAAGGGGGCATGAAAAACGGTGGTTTTTGGGTACAGTCCCGAGTTACATGGAGGCAATGAGCGATAGGAGGGGTTTCATCTATCCCGGTATTGGGGGTTGATGTTGGGCTTGCTCGATTGGCCATAACAGGGAAGTCCCTGGCCAGGGCTGGTTTAGAGATTTACTGGTAAGTATTAACAGTAGTTTCTCGACCCGTTATGAGCCTCATATCGGCATGACTTATCGGTTATTGGGGTCTGACGTTTACCACCCCTAGACTTGATATGCGACATATCAGACGAAGAGATCGGACTGTACGGTAGTGTCACTGTCAGGATTTTGCAGGAGTTGGAGCGGGCTTGCTTGCTGATCTTCTGATCGCTCAATACCCGGGTAGCCGTTACGTCCAACTAGTACCGCTGACGGCTTGTGGGTGCTTGATATGATCATCACCTACTGCCGGCGTATTGACGAGTCTTTAGAGTCCTACAGGTTTTACTGGCTCGGGAAAAATGAAATAGGAGCGCATATGTGATATGTGCAGGACCGAGAATAATGCATGTATGTGATACCGTATTCTATTCTCGCGACTTTTGTATCGGTCAGTTATATGAGATATAGCTGGGTTATCAAATCAAGGGTTGATTGGATAAGTCGATACATTGGATGTTAGTCGGTTATATATGATATAACCGGATTATTAAGTCAAGTGTTGATTTAATAATTTAGTGTATAATTGTATATGTGATATACTAATTTACATTCACTAACATTGGCTCACTTAAGCATTTGTTTTTTCTCACTTGTGCACAACTTAATATATATGTGATATATATTTATTTGTGTTCATTTTGTATCATGGTTGTTGATGCAACTTACATGGGTGTATAAGACTTATACCATACTAATTATAGTGTTAGGTTTTTATATTTAAAGTAATTCTAAAATTAGTAGATGATGAGCTCACATGCATGAAGCTTCATGAAGCTTATGGTTGCATTGACTTAGTCCACTAGTTTTGTTTTACTTAAGCTATTAATTAACCTAACCACTATAATTAACCATGGTTATGTCTCTACATGAGTTAGTATATGATACCCACTCACCCATGGTTAGCTCTCTCTCTTGATTAGTTTTGATTCTCATTTTTCTTGAGCTCATCTTCTTCCTCCTTCAAAAGCTTGCTAGGGTTTGATAAAGAGAGAGAAATATTGTGAGAAAAGAAATTCTAAAGTGAACTCATTTCCTATTTCTCCATCCTCTACTAGATTAGCACTTTAGTATAGGGTGTTTGCTTCACTTTGGTGTAGTGATAGCTTGAGTTTGTATTCCCTCGACGTAGATCATCTTCGGCCTCGAAGACTTCAAGCAAAACCGTAGCCCTCTTCTCATGGAGCTGTCTGAGAGTCCGGGAGTTCGATGATCGCAGCGAAAGGACTACTACAAGGAGCTTATGAAGTGATGGACCGATCTACAAAGGTTGTATTTCGATTTCACTTAGATAGTAAATGGTTTACTTTGTTTCCGTATTATATTTCTAGCTAACGATTCTAGTTTAGAGTTCCTTTAAACGGCAAATTTTTTGAAAATGGTATGGACGATACCTCTCGAAACCTTGCTGCCATCGATGGGAACCCTACAGTGCCCGATTAGTCCGCGTTTCGTTAGTCACTACGGCCTACGCGATCGACACCACTGTCGAAACTCCTTCCACACTTTTTTCACCCTTACCTTTGTCGGCCAACTCCAACGTTGATCGTGATTCTGTCCATACTTCTACACCATCACTTTCACCAGACTCTTCCTTCAAGATGTCGGGATTTCCACCTAACATCTCTTTACCTCCCCCAGGAATTATTCCACCTCCATTAGGTGTGAATAACCCACAACCACCTCTTGTTGAAGCGCCACAGCGAATTGCGCTCCAAGATCGATTCTATCCTACCCGCGCCGCACTCCCTACCTGTGTTTTACTTCCGCCGGCCAATGGGGATAATTTCGAAATTAAACCCCACTTCATCAACATGTTACCCAAATTTCACGGGCTTGAATCTGAAGATGCCTATATCTTCATCAATAAATTTCAAAACGTTTGTGCGATGATGAGGACAACCCAACTGTCTGATGATGCTATACGGCTACGAGTCAATCCTTTCACTTTATGTGACCTTGCTGAAAAGTGGCTGTATAGCACCGCATCCCACTCGATAACCAGTTGGGACGAGTTTATGAAAGCGTTTCTTAAGAAGTTCTACCCAAATCACAAGACCGTGAAGATTCGAAACGAAATTAACCAATTTTCCCAGCTTCCTACCGAACCTTTTTGGAAGTGCTTTGACCGATACAAAGACATTCTTGTTCAGTGCCCTCATCACAGTATTGAGAAATGGCAACTTTGCCAAACCTTATACGAGGGCCTGAATCCAGTAACTAAGCAGTTGTTGGAAACCATTTGTTAAGGCCATTTCCTATCCAAATCTGACGAGGAAGCTTGGCAATTCTTCTATGATCTTGCGGAACAAACGCTTCAATGGGAAAGCACCAGAACGAGCGCTTCTACTTCTTCTACTTCTTTCGGTCAGTCTAGGGCTGGCATTCATCAACTCGATATCTCAATTGCAATGAAGGCGGAGATGGCTGCAATCACGCAAAAACTGGAAGCAATTGAGAGCAAGTTTAAATCTCCCTCATCTGCCCCTATTCCTCCCCCTCGTATCATCTGCGCTTGTTGTTCTGATCCATCCCATTTGACCGAAGAGTGTCCTTACAACCCACCTTCTCAAGGACAGGACCAGGTCAATGCTGCATTTTAGCAAAAACCAAGAAATGATCCATACTCTTCCACTTACAATCCTGGTTGGAGGAACCACCCCAATTTTGCTTGGAATCAGAACCAGCATCAATTCCAAGGCCACAACAACTTCCAGAGGCCTCATCCTCCTCAACAACAAGCTCAGCAACAAACTCAACAGCAATATCAGCAGCCCTTCCAACCCCAACCTTTTCAAAATCAGACGAATAACTTTGCACCCAACAATTCTTTTCCTCAAAACAACTTTGTTCCGTCAAACAACAATAAGGTTTCCTCGCTAGAACGGAGTCTGGAGGCTTTGTAAAGCAATCGATTCAATCCACCGCCAACATACAGTCTTCTATTCAGTCTTTGGTGCAACACACTACTGCACACAGGCAAAACATCAAGACCATCGAAGCCCAGATAGCACAACTGAATGCGGCATTAAGCGAGCGAGAGAAAGGGAAACATCCATCTCAACCACTCCTAAATCCTGGTCACCCACATAATATACATGTTGCTCTTGAACAACAGAACCATAATGTGAGTGTCGTGACTACGTTGAGATCTGGAAGGATGCTCCATAACAACATTGGAAAACGGATAGATGATGCCACCCCGGCCGTTTCTTCTGGTCCTTCTTCTTCTTCTTCTTCGTCTAAGCCCATTCTCCATTCTTCAAAAGGCTCATCTTCTTCTTTTGCTGGTCCGAACGGATCCACTTCTCACTCTGCTCAAACTCCAGTTTCAGAATCCGTTCCAACTCCACAATCTCCTCCACAACCATTGGACTCAACCAAATTCAAAAATGTTCCATTTCCAAACCGGTTGAGGTCCAATAAACAAAATCCACAAATGGAGAAGCTTTTGGAGTGTAGGGTTACTAGGCACTCTAATAAGGTTCTACAAGGCATCAACCACGCCCGATTCAAAAAAAATTAGACTTGCCGAACAACCCTAACCAAGATCGTATACTAGAGATTAGGCGAAACTTATAGCAAGCAAACAACTTTACTTCTAAGAGTTAGGAATTACAACCTTTGTAGATCTGGTCCTTCACTTCTAAAGCTTCGTGTTGACGTCCCTTCGCTGCGATCATCGCGATCCCGGACTCTTGTGACGGTTTCCTCGAAGAAATGAACAGGCTAGCTCGTTGGCTTCGAGGCCGAAAATGATCTACGTCGAGGAGATTCAAACTCAAGCTCCATCTTCACTAGGTCATGAACTTTGTGAAGAGAACACCCTAAACTAAATGGCAAGTAGTAGAGGATGATGAAATAGGAAGTGGGTTCACTTTGGATTTGGATTTCTCACTCTATTTCTTCACTTGAAAATTTTCTAGCAAGCTTTTCTTCTTCTTGAAGAAGAAGAAGAAGAAAAAAAAGAATAAGAATGAAAAATCAATTATCACAAAAGAATAATCAAGTGAAGTCTATCATGATGCAACCATGGGTGAGTTTACCTTTGTAGAGACTAAACCATATTTTGAGGTAATGGTTTGGATAATAAAAATCTTATGCAAAACAAAATTAGTGAACTTTGTCAAAGATGCTTGAAAGCTTCATGAAGCTTCAAGCAAAAACAAAGAAAGCCACCATTTTGTTTTACCAAAATAAATAAAAACCCAAACCATTATCTTAAATATGGTGTAATTCATACACACACCCAAGTTTGCATGTATCATCAATCATGATACAAACTAGTACACAAACATATATCACATATACAACTTGTGCACATCAAGTGAGAAAATCAATCTTAAATGAACAAATACTAGTTAATGTAAAGTAATATATCAAATATATAATTATACATTAAATCATTAAATCAATACTTGATTTAATGATCCGGTCATATCGCATATAAATGACTAATATCAAGTGTATCAATATATCGAATCAACACTTGATTCGGTAACCCGGCTATATCTCATATAACCGTCCGCTGATACAAATCGCGAGAATAGAATTCAGTATCACATACTTGTTCTCGCCAAAAAATTCTGCGCAAAAGAGCCCAAGGTATCAAATGGCAGCGATACGCTTAAGGAAATACGAACCAGTACCTTCCGGCCTGCATTTTGATAAACTCCCGAAGAAGAAACTATTAAATTCTGATGGTATTGGAAGCATCTTGAAAAACCCTTCGATTTGATATATTATGGGCCTCATAATTCATCCGGGATCAAAAGTTATGAGGCATCACGTGTCCACACGTGATGGACCTTTAAAAACCCGCTGGAAGAGTTAAAAGATATAATAAAAACTCAAAAAAGACCCCAATGGGGCATCACGTGCTCACACGTGCAGACACGTGATGGGCTCTTAAGGCCTCTAAAATAATGAATAGAATTAAATTCTAAAATCTGTTTCCTGATTAAAAATCAGAAGTTACCTCAATGAGGTATCACGTGCTCACACGTGACCAATGGTCACGTGTTGACACGTGATGGCTAAAACTGAAGCATAAATAAACGCTGAGAAAAGAACCAATTGGGGGTCACGTGCTCGCACGTGACCAAGGGTCACGTGTCAGCACGTGACTGGTTTCGAAAGCCTTACAGTTAATAGAATTAAATTCTAAAACCTTCTAAATCTTTCCAAATGGAAAAGAATTATGGGGACCGTTGGATTAAAGATCCAAGGGTGATTAAATATCATCAATTTATGGAAAAATCCTAGACAAGGAAAGATTTCCCCAAATCTCACCGAAATAACAAACAGAATATCTTTGGATTTAAAATCCAACGGTGAATAAAATTCACTGAATGATCTAAAGGATCATATTAATTATGAAATCAAATCAAATCTTTCAATGAGAGATTTGCTAAACAAATTGATTCTCTTCCTTCTCATATAAATAGGAGCCAAGAAAAGAAGAGGGGGGATCTACCTTTTGGAGAGAAAAACAGAGAGAGGAGAATTTAATTCTCAAGAGCGAAGAAAAGAAAGGAGAATTTAATTCTCAACAAAGAAAACCCTAGGTGAGAAAAGAAAGAGAATCGAAACTTTAAAAAGAGAATTTAATTCTCAATCCAAGAGTTTAACTCTTATACAAAAAAGAACTTAGTTCTTCTTCTAGTTGAAGATCTGCACAGAGCACATCTCCCCATAAGTTGAGAATTTAATTCTCATCGAGTCGAGATCCTGCCATATAGATCCTAAACATAGAAGGGGAATTGAGTTTTGAGAATTTAATTCTTCTAAAACAAAACTAGGGTCTAACCCTAATTGAGAATTTAATTCTCCCAAACTAATTGGAATTTAATTCCTACAGAATCATAATTGGGGTTTAACCCTAAATAAGAATTTAATTTTTTCACAATAGGAATTTAATTCCTCCAAAACAAAAATTAGGGTTTAACCCTACAGAGAATTTAATTCTTAAAAAAAAGGCTTGAAAGATCTCCATGCATGCAAAAGACCAAGGTCACGTGACCCCTAATAAGATCCCCAGAAATGAGAAGGAGGAAAGCTTTGAGGCAATGCCTCACGTGCTCCCACGTGACTCCCAAAACGCAGAAAGCAAAGGAAATGAAAGCTTTGGACGCTCTCACGTGTTATCACGTGACCCTTCAGCAAATGCTTTAACAATTAGCGCACAGATCCCCATCACGTGCCAACACGTGATGCTCTAAAATAAAAATAAAAGTGTTTAACATTTATTCGCAGATTTGAGGGTAAAACAAAGGAGATCTGGCTCTACATTTAGGGCGCCCTCACGTGTCCCCACATGACCCCTAACAAATCCCTTTAATATCCAATGGATGGATGCCTATCACGTGCCCACACGTGATGGCCAAGAAATGAAAAGTGTTTAACAATTATTTGCAGAACAAAGCGATGAGATCTGGCCCACCCTTGGGCACCTCACGTGACCGCACGTGACCACCCCTTTTTAGTGTTTAACACTATTTTAAAGCGCATCATGTGGGAACACGTGATCATCAAATACCTTCTAGTGTTAACACTATTTCAAAACCAACCTAGCCCAAAATGGCTAAGTTTTTCCAGAGGCAGGATTCCCCTTTAATTGAACTCTAAATATACCCTTGTTTTCCAAACTTGATCATTTTACATGACATTCAAAGTAAACTCCAGAGCCATGATGAATGGTCAGTGCCTAATAAAAGACAAAATGTTGTCAGAACCCCCAAACCTCTGTTTAACACTGCTGAATGACGAGGGGCTGAACCCAGACAAATGTCTAATGGCCCAAAGGGCCAATATTTCAAATATAATTGGACTTAGCCCAAACTGGCCATAAGTCCTCAAATCATCTTGAACTGAGCACATCTGGTCTTTCAACCAACTCATTGGTTCAAGGGTACATCTCTGAACTCCTCTGATATTTGTCGTTGTAATCCTTCAATGTCTTCAGAGAGGTGACGGGTCCCGACAACCACACATCAATACGAACTGTGGGGTCCTTAAACTCATGGACTAATGCATCCTTAAACTAACATTTGTCCCCAAAACGGGAATGATGGACTACCATGTCCCTAAACTGGAGATGGACCACCATGTCTCTAAACTGGAGATGGACGACCATGTCCCTAAACTGGCAATGGACCACTATGTCCCTAAACTGGAATAACAGAGCCCCAAATGCTCTTTTGTCGGATCTAAACAATCCCGTTTAAGTTGATCTTAGCCTCAAATATGGCTAACATATCCTTAAACCTTCAAACAGACATTAGTCCCAAATTAGACTATAGATCCCCTAATCAACTTTGGCTCAAGGGTACATCTCTGAACTCCTCTAACATCTGTCGTTGTAATCCTTCAACGTCGTCAGAGAGGTGATGGGTCCCGACGGCCATACATGCAATGGACCACTATGTCCCTAAACTAGAACAATAGAGCCCAAAAGCTCTTTTGTCAGATCTAAACGATCCCGTTAAGTTGATCTTAGTCTTAAACTGGACTAACGTATCCTTAACAAACGTTTGAGTTGATCTTAGCCTCAAATACGGCTAACGTATCCTCAAACCAAAACCCCAAACCCAAATCTAAGAAAATACGGATTTGGACTAGTCCACGCCCTACGGGCGACAACATAACTTACTCTCCGTATACAATCCACGGGCAACCAAACAAAAAACAAACACCCACGACACGAAGTGACCAGCTGGAGAAGGAGAAAGTTGTTACCGTGATGCGGTAGCATAATTAACTGCAGGGGCTTGCGCCTGCAGGGAAGAGCGTCCCCACAATCAAAAACCCCTCAAGCAAGGTGGAATCTGACGAAGTCTGCTATATCGGTCGCATCTGTCTAAACCTCCGATACACGGTGCTATAAATCAACTTGGCATCTTCGGAGAGGTGGACGGATAAAACCAAATAGCATCTGCCCCGAATCTCAGGCAAGACGTCCATGTCTCGGCCGCCATTCAGAGGGGAACAGATTCTGGCACGCCCGGTGGGACCTTTTCCTCTTTCCACTCCACACTTCGTGTGTCGTCTTCGCGAACGAATCTCGGTTTGTTAATGGTTGCCCATGGGTTTCGAGGTACTAAGATTTGGCATTTTGCTTGATACAGAAAGCAAAGGATCAATGGCGTTCACCTACTCAAAGTGTTCCACATGCAACTGCAACCCGCGTCCTGCCTCAACTGGGGGCATAGCCTACGGGCCCCAAGCTGCTTCCCTGTTCACGATGCCCGTGGAACAGGTCACTCAAGCTACCACAGGGTTATTTATCGGGACCATGCTCCCGCCAACGAGCTTCACCGTTCCTGTGCCAACGCCAGAAGTTTCCAAGAAGTCGGTCTTCGATCGGCTTACACCTACTGCGGCCCCTCTCAACGGGTTGTCCAACACCGGCACCTCGGTCTTCTCCAGATTGGGCCAAAGTTCAAGTGGATCCATGATGAAGCCTGCACCTCCAGAGAAGGTTATTCCGAAGAGAGTAACTAACCCTGCTCCTGTAATCATCAAGGCGGCTTCTCCTGCCAAGTGGTCGGTCTTTACAAGACTGACTGTCCCAAATCCCGCTCTTGCTCCTGCTACTCAAAGGACATCAGTCTTCAAGAGGCTGGCACCAGCGGCGCCTCATCTGGACAGGGGGCAAGACGAAGCCATCCCCATCGCTGAACCAACACTGTCCGCTCGACACGCTCGACGTCGCCACTGGCGCCGAGTAAGGAAGGCTGGGGGCAACTCTCCTTCTGGATTGACTCCGCATGCTCCAACGGTGGAAATTGATGCTGTTGTTCCAACTGGGAATAATTTTGAAACACTTAGGAGGGTATGCAAGAACTCTTCGACGGCCATGCTTAAAAGATCTCCTCCACCCATGGAGAGCGCTACAAGGGTGAAGCCGAAACAGCCCCCTCAATGGTTGTCCTTTAAAATCTACAAGGTCTGGCGTCAAGTCCAAGACTCGGTGATTGATCAGGACTATCTCCTTCGATAGAAGAAGCTGAAGGCTCAGAAGGAAGAGCACCGTCTTGTCAAAACACAACGGACGACAACCACTTGGGTGCCCGCTGCAACGGCCCCCTCGACTTCAACTGCTCAAAAGAGAAGGAGGCCAGAGAAAGCCCCTGTGACCGCGGCAAACCTCAAGGACGCTGAACTTAAGCGCCCCAAGTCTAGGGGCATGGTAATACATACTGTTTATATGGCTTCCGGAAAAGAAGAAAGCCGCGCTTCTACGGGTCTTCGACCGCTTACCCGATCGATAACGGAGGCTCAGGAGCAACAGCAGCAGAAACTTCAGGAAATGCTGACAGCCATGGCCACACTCACTGGGCCAAAAGAAAGCTCAGAGACCTCAGAACAACGCCAGGAGCAAGAAACTGACGTTGAATTCCTTCGTAGGATACTTGAAAAGAAGGACAAAGAGGCTGCGGAACAAGCAGCCAATATAAAGCGAATAACCCTTCTGTTCCAGGACATGGTGGGTATGATGATCCAGTAAGATCCCCCGGCGGAAGATCCTCCAATTGTCCTCGAAGATGACAGAAGGGAAACGTCAAATCTACCTCCGGCTCTTTCAACAGCTAAAGAAGAAACGATCTCCAAAGCTGCCGTGGATGACTACATTGCTCAACAAATACAAGTTCACCAGGCAAATGAAGCGGCCGGCCAAATTGTTAAAACTGGGCGACCATATCCAGGCTGGTATGATCAGATAAAGTACCCGCCGGGCTACACGATCCCCAAGTTCCATATGTACAAGGGGACGGGCAATCCCCATCAACATGTTGCTCAGTTCAGGGCTCTTCGTGGAAACACCGGCGGTGATGATAAGCTTTTGCTCCGCCAGTTTGTTAGTAGCTTGTCAGAAACGGCTTTTCAATGGTACTCAGAGCTTCCCGACGACTCCGTCAAAACGTTTACAGAAATGGAGTTACTGTTCACCCAGCGATTCGCCAGTGCCAGTGAACGCACCCCAATCACAGCATTGATTAATGCCAGGGTGAAGCCTGGAGAAACTTGGGTCCAGTATGCGATACAGTGGCGTAATCTATGGTCAAAGTGCGAACAACGCATAAAAGAAGCTCCTGCCGTGGGCATGTTCGTGGGTACTCTCGACCCTCAAGCGACCATCTCGCAATTCATGATGTTCTTCAAGCCAACTACTTTCCAGGCCTTGATTGACAAGTTGGCCCAAATGGATCAGATGGATCATAGATCGTCTCCTTCAAAGACGGTCCCTCGGAATGAAAAGGGGAAAGGGAAAGCAACTTTCGTCGCTAAAACTCAACAACAGTCGAGCAACTTAAAGCCGGTTGTCCATCAAAATAATATGCGTCCACGTCCATCCCTCGAGGAGAGACTGGGACGTCCTTACTCGTTCCCTCAGAATAAAACGAGAAGACTGTTCGAGCTGGCAGTGCGCAACAAACTCATCAATCTGCCGAGTCCAAAGCGTCCGTTGCAGCCAGGCGATGTCAACGATCCCAATTATTGCCCTTACCACCAAACGGTAACTCACCCGATCGAGGATTGCTTCGTCTTTAAAGGATGGATCGAAGATCAGTACCTACAAGGCAAGTTTGCGCTGTCCGAGAAGTGGAAAATAAACCCACCACAACCGCACACTCCAAAGAAGACGGACACACCGGGGGCAACTTGTTCTTTTGTTGAAGAAGCTCCGTGGGAGGTCGTGCTGTCAGCCAAAACCAAAAAGATGCTGAATGATATCCAGACATGCCCGGCGATCGGGTGGAAGAACTCGCTAGAACCCCAGATCGTCGAAAGGATGCCGAAGCCGCGCCCAACTCTAAAGATCGATGGTGAAGGCCCCAGCACTCACACCCAGCCATCAAAATCTTCAAAGAAAAACAAGAAGAAATCCAAGAAGCCCATGAAGCTTGGCGACAAGCGCACGGATTTGCAGAAACAGATTGACTTGCTGGAAGAGTATAACCAGAAGGCGCGGATTCCAATCATGCTCCAAGAGTTCCTCAGCCACGAAAATGATGGAGAAGACTCATCAGATGAATCTGAGGACTACGTAGCAAGTTGTCATGTGATCTCTCACTCATTGATAGATGATAAAGAGGCTCCTTGTACCGAGAAACCAGGGGCGGGTCCTGAACCAGAACTTCTGTGGCCGTCAGACGAGATGATCGATGCCTTCCTGAACGAAGACCGTCTTAAAAGCAAAGCCGATAGAGAGCGCGAGATGGCCATATTCGAGAAAACTAAACGCCAGCGACTGGATAAAAGGGTCGAAACACTCCCACCGGATCAAAGTACATCCGACGCAAATGAAAGCAGGGTCAAGACAAGGAAAAAATTCGCCAAAGCGATATCGATGGGGATGAGGCTGCCCTCTTTCAGAGAAAAGTCTCCTGGTGGCATACATCTCGATGAAGCGGAAATACATCCTAACTTCTGCTTATATCATCAGAAGATCGCACATCCTACCGAGGACTGCAACTCCTTTAAGTGTTGGTAGCAAGGGTATGTCGCTCACAGGCAACACTTCAACAGGACAAAGCGTGAAGCTCGTAGACAACAGAAAAATGCGACAGATGAGCGTAAAAGAATTGCCAGCAATTGTCATAGGGTTGATCCCGAAGGACCGCGAGTTCTCACATTCGGGAGCAATTCCGACGAAAAAGTAGCCCTCGGCCCTCTTTTCAAGGAGTCCATCTCTAAAACAAAAGAGTTGAGGAGTTGCGAGAACATTCAGCCGTGCAATTGCACGCTACTCGGAAAAAATCTCGGACCTGCGAACAAGGGATCGAACAAAAGGGATATGGAAAAGCGACCTTCGTCGCCAACGCTCAACGACAGCCGAGTAACCCGACACTGTTTTGTCGTCAAAACAAAAAGCCGCGATACCTCAATGAGAAGTTGAAACGTCCTTACTCGTTTCCCAAAGATAAAATAAGGAGACTGTTCGAGCTGGCAGTGCGCGACAGACTCATCAATTTGCCGAGTCCAAAACGTTCGTTGCGGCCAGGCGATGTTAACGATCTCGACTATTGTCCCTACAACAGAGTAATAGGTCACCCACTCGAAAATTGCTACGTCTTCAAAAACTGGGTTAAAGACCAATACCAACAAGGCAAACTCGTGTTGTTCGAAAACTGGAAGGTGAGCCCGCCACAACCACATACTCCGAGAAAGATGGATATGCCGGAGGCATCATGCTCATTCATAGGGAAAGCCCCATAGACCGAAAAGTCAGTAAACTAAAGCCTCGCCTCAAATACGGCGATGACGGACCGAAACGTCCTTAAACTAATGATGGACCACTATGTCCTAAAACTGGCTGTGGACCGAAACGTCCTTAAACTAATAATGGACCACTACGTCCTAAAACTGGATAATGACCGAAACGTCGTTAAACTACTATCAACCCGCGGCATCCTCAGGCTGGCGTGGTAAAAAAAAAAGGTATGTCCATAAGCAAAATGGGCACGGAAGAAAACCCGAAAGGGCTCCGTGAGTAAAAACAGCAGGGCTACCGGCGAGTGTTTGTGAAAACCCGAAAGGGCGCAACCTCGTTAGGAAAAAAAAGAATAAAAAAAAAGAAGACGGTATGTCCATAAGCAAAATGGACACGGATGAAAACCCGAAAGGGCTCCGTGAGTAAAAACAGCAGGGCTACCGGCGAGTGTTTGTGAAAACCCGAAAGGGCACAACCTCGTTAAAAGACACTTACAGGGTCCTCTCGACCTTGTAAGTAGAAACCACCAGCGTGAGATCCTTACGACTCACAAGGGAGCAATACACTTAGGAATCCTCACGATTCCTAAGGAGAAATAACACTTGCGGGATCCTCACGACTCGTAAGGAGAACTCTCTTATGGGACCCTCACGGCTCATAAGATTTGAAAGTCTTAAGTTACAGAGACCTGAACCTGTTCTTAAGAGACCCCCACAACCTTCGATATTGCCCTACAAGCGGTTCAGTATTGACCCTTGTATACAATTCACGGGCGTGAATAAACATTTCCCTGACCAAGTCCCACCCGTGGCTAGGGATATGTCCATATGGCGAACAACCCTTGTAAGTCCTCTCGACTTATAAGGAGAAAACCCTTTTGTAAGATCCTTACGACTTACAGGGGAACGTACACTTAGGGATCCTCACGATCCCTAAAGAGAAAACACACCTACGAGATCCTCACGACTTGTAAGGAGAAATACCTTTGTGAGACCCTTACGGCTCATGAAGTCAAAAGCCTTAGTCGACAGGATCTTAACCCTGTTCGCTAAGCCACCTTTGTTCGACATCGAAAAAGGCAAATGATGATTCGCTCCTGGTAATATCCCAGTTGTAGCGATGCTGATGCCTAAAACGGCATCGAATTCCAAGTCCTTTCATGGCAAATGATGATTCGCTCCTGGCAATATTCCAGTCGTAGCGATACTGATGCTAAGATTGGTATCAGATTCCAAGTTCCACACTCGCGATAAAAAAATCAGCGAGCCAAAAATGCATATGAAATAGGCGAAATGATGGGGCAACTTGCAACAAAATCAGCAAGTAAAAATGTATGCATACAAAAACAGCCGAAATAATTGGGCAACTCGCAATAAAAAGTAGCGAGTAAAAATAAAATAAATAGCCAAAATGATTAGACAACTCGCAATAAAAAGCAGCGAGTAAAAATAAAATAAATAGCCGAAATGATTGGGCACCGCGAAAAATAGCCGAAATGATTGGGCAATCGTGACCTTCGCGATATAAAAGCTGAAATGATAGAGCATCGCGGAAAAAGAAATAAAAATGAAACTTTTGCCCTACAGGTGAGATCACATCGATCCCTGTATACAATCCAGGGGCACAAACAAAGAGGGAACCATACCTTCCCGACAGGCTCCATCAGAAAGCGCAGCCAAATCTCGACGGTTCATAGACAACCTAGAGACAATCTCGACATTTGTTGCAATATTACAGACACGATGTCAACAAATGAAGCAAAGGAAGATCCCTAGCTTCAGGGTCTCGACGTCAACATCGACAACTTAGAGATCACAAACGGTATTTCTCCTCACTCCAACCAGATACAGACATGACGTCAACAATCGACCTCACAGTCGCAACGAAACGGAACCATGGCAAAGTCCCTAGTTCCAAATCTCAATGGCCACATCTGCAGCCCGGAGACCAACAACGGTGGGCCTCCTCATTCGATCATGACACAGATGTTACACCATCAAACGGAGTCATGGCAAAATCTCAGTTCCGTCTCAGCATTCGTCTCGATACAGTAGACGAGATGTCAACAATGGCGTTCCTTCGCAATCCAGCAGGATGCAGATACAACATCAACAAAAGACCTCACGGTCGAAATAGAGCGGAGTGACGGCGAAATCCCAGCTCCACCTCAGCATTCGTCTCGATACAGCAGATGAGATGTCAACAACAGCGTTCCTTCGCTGTCCGGCAGGATGCAGATGCAACGTCAACAAAAGACCTCATGGTCGAAACAAAGCGGAGTGACGGCAAAATCCTAGCTCCACCTCAGCATTCGTCTCGTTACAGCAGACGCAATGTCAACAACGGCGTTCCTTCGCAGTCCAGCAGGATGCAGATGCAACATCAACAAAAGACCTCATGGTCAAAACAAAGTAGAGTGACGACAAAATCCCAGCTCCACCTCAGCATTCGTCTTGGTACAGCAGACGCAATGTCAACAACGACGTTCCCTCGCAATCCAGCACGATGCAGACGCAGCGTCAGCGAAAGGCCCCATGGTCAAAACGAAGCAGAGTGACGGCAAATTCCCAGCTCCACCACGACATTCGTCTCGATACAGCAGACGCAGTGCGAGAAAATGAAGCGAAGGACAAATTCCTAGCTTCAGGGTCTTGACGGTAACTCATATAAAACCTGAAAGACTATCGGAGATCATCCCACACCAGTGCGGAGCGGTCACCACCTCGACGTTCGTCTCGATACAGTAGATGAGATGTCACTACAGCGCCCTTCCTCCAACAGGATTCGGACGCAGTCAAAGCAAACGAAGCGAAAGCCAAATTCCTAGCATCAGGGTCTTGAAGGCAACTGATATAAAACCTGAAAGACTGTCGGAGATCATCCCACATCAGCGCGGAATGGTCACCACCTCGGCGTTCGTCTCGATACAGTAGACGCGATGTCACCACAGCGTTCTTCCTCTAACAGGTTTCGGACGCGCCAAAGCAAACAAAGCGAAGGCCAAATTCCTAGCTTCAGGGTCTTGAAGGCAACTCATATAAAACCTGAAAGACCATCGGAGATCATCCCACACCAGCGTGGAATGGTCACCACCTCGACGTTCGTCTCGACACAGCAGACGAGATGTCACCACAGCGTTCTTCTTCCAGCAGGATTCAGACGCGACAATCAGACAACGGAGCCACGGCAAAATCCCTAGTTCCAAACCTCGACGGTTCACCAACAACCTAGAGACAACCGCGACATTCGTCTCGATACAGTAGACTCAATGCCAGCAAACGAAGCAAAGGCCAAATTCCAAAGCCTGAAAGACTATCGGAGATCATCCCACACCAGCACGGAGTGGTTATGACTCATCGGGGCTCTCCAAAATGAGCCTAACCTCAAGTAAAAAGCGGCATGGCAAATTCCTAACGCTTGCTCTTCCACGGTCAAACTGCCAAGGAGGATTTCTTGAAGACGTCTTGTCCAGCCCCCGAAGGGATCAGAAACACGGCAGTCGCAGGGCTACTCGAACAGCACGATTGCCTATCGAGGAATAAATCAGCTCATGCGACGGTACGACGGCCAAAACCCTAAGTACCACAGACCCTAACGGACTTCTGTCGTAAAGAGCAGAGGTTAACTGTGATGTTAGGATGTTCTTGCGAGATCTGCTCAATCCGTTTCGACTCGTGAGGAAATTGATGTCTTTGCGAGAACTTCTCGATTCGTCTCAACTCGTGAGATAAAGCCTAAGACAGTAGAGATTAAAAAACCTGTTTCCTAAGCACTGGGACCCTGCAAGTCAGCCCAAAACGGTCTCTTGTATACTATCCACGGTTCACACTCTCCAAAGTCGAATCTCGACAAGGAGGGAAACAACCGCTTACGGGTCCTCTCGACTCGTAAAAGGAAAAACTCTCATATAGGATCCTTATAACTTATAAGAGAAAACACACTTAGGAATCCTCACGATTCCCAAGGAGAAAATACACCTACGAGATCCTCATAACTCGTAGGGAGAAAAGTCTTTATGAGACCCTCACGGCTCGTAAGATTGAAAAGTCTTAGGTGGCAGTCCTACCCCTATCTCCTAAGCCATCACTGTCCTGCAAAGAAGTCAAGATGGATCATCTATGAGCCACACTTGCCAAAGCTACATGCCACTGAAATGGAGAACTTACTCATGAGCATATAAACCACTTCACGCCAAACAAAGACATAAAGAGATAGAAGGATGCGGCTCATGGAGTTAAGGGTTTGGAACTATATCTCTTAAGAGTCGAGATTTGAGTCAATGATAAATGACGACGCTTGTGTCCGCTCGTTATCTTCTCAGATCAAGATCCTGAAAGGTATATACCAATCCGAAAATGGTCATACGCTATGCATAACTCTGCACTACTTCACCCACATACATACTTACGTGGGCAAACTAGTGGGGGGCATTTGTTCTCGCCAAAAAATTCTGCGCAAAAGAGCCCAAGGTATCAAATGGCAATGATACGCTTAAGGAAATGCGAACCAGTATCTTCCGGCCTGAATTTTGATAAACCCCCAAAGAAGAAACTATTAAATTCTGATGGTATTGGAAGCATCTCGAAAAACCCTTCGATTTGATATATTATGGGCCTCATAATTCATCCGGGATCAAAAGTTATGAGGCATCACGTGTCCACACATGATGGACCTTTAAGAACACGCTGGAGGAGTTAAAAGATATAATAAAAACTCAAAAAAGACCCCAATGGGGCATCACGTACTCACACGTGACCATGGGTCACGTGCAGACACGTGATGGGCTCTTAAGGCCTCTAAAATAATGAATAGAATTAAATTCTAAAATCTGTTTCCTGATTAAAAATCAGAAGTTACCTCAATGAGGTATCACGTGCTCACACGTGACCAATGGTCACGTGTTGACACGTGATGGCTAAAACTGAAGCATAAATAAACGCTGAGAAAAGAACCAATTGGGGGTCACGTGCTCGCACGTGACCAAGGGTCACGTGTCAGCACGTGACTGGTTTCGAAAGCCTTACAGTTAATAGAATTAAATTCTAAAAGCTTCTAAATCTTTCCAAATGGAAAAGGATTATGGGGACCGTTGGATTAAAGATCCAAGGGTGATTAAATATCACCAATTTATGGAAAAATCCTAGACAAGGAAAGATTTCCCCAAATCTCACCGAAATAACAAACAGAATATCTCTGGATTTAAAATCCAATGGTGAATAAAATTCACTGAATGGTCTAAAGAATCATATTAATTATGAAATCAAATCAAATCTTTAAATGAGAGATTTTCTAAAAAAAAATTGATCCTCTTCCTTCTCCTATAAATAGAAGCCAAGAAAAGAAGAGGGGGGATCTACCTTTTGGAGAGAAAAACAGAGAGAGGAGAATTTAATTCTCAAGAGGGAAGAAAAGAAAGGGGAATTTAATTCTCAACAAAGAAAACCCTAGGTGAGAAAAGAAAGAGAATCGAAACTTTAAAAACAGAATTTCATTCTCAATCCAAGAGTTTAACTCTTATACAAAAAAGAACTTAGTTCTTCTTCTGGTTGAAGATCTGCACAGAGCACATCTCCCCATAAGTTGAGAATTTAATTCTCATCGGGTCGAGATCCTGCCATGAAGATCCTAAACTTAGAAGGGGAATTGAGTTTTGAGAATTTAATTCTCCTAAAACAAAACTAGGGTCTAACCCTAATTGAGAATTTAATTCTCCCAAACTAATTGAAATTTAAATCCTACAGAATCATAATTGGGGTTTAACCCTAAATAAGAATTTAATTTTTTCACAATAGGAATTTAATTCCTCCAAAATAAAAATTAGGGTTTAACCCTACAGAGAATTTAATTCTTAAAAAAGAGGCTTGAAAGATCTCCATGCATGCAAAAGACCAAGGTCACGTGACCCCTGAAGAGATCCCTAGAAATGAGAAGGAGGAAAGCTTTGAGGCAATGCCTCACGTGCTCCTACGTGACTCCCAAAATGCAGAAAGCAAAGGAAATGAAAGCTTTGGGCACTCTCACGTGTTATCACGTGACCCCTCAGCAAATGCTTTAACAATTGGCGCACAGATCCCCATCACGTGCCAACACGTGATGCTCTAAACTAAAAATAAAAGTGTTTAACATTTATTCGCAGATTTGAGGGTAAAACAAAAGAGATCTGGCTCTACATTTAGGGCGCCCTCACGTGTCCCCACGTGACCCCTAACAAATCCCTTTAATATCCAATGGATGGATTCCTATCACGTGCCCACACGTGATGGCCAGGAAATGAAAAGTGTTTAACACTTATTTGCAGAACAAAGCGAGGAGATCTGGCCCACCCTTGGGCACCTCACGTGACCGCACGTGACCACCCCTTTTTAGTGTTTAACACTATTTTTAAAGCGCATCACGTGGGAACACATGATCGTCAAATACCTTCTAGTGTTAACACTATTTCAAAACCAACCTAGCCCAAAATGGCTAAGTTTTTCCAGAGGCAGGATTCCCCTTTGACTGAACTCTAAATATACCCTTGTTTTCCAAACTTGATCATTTTACATGACATTCAAAGTAAACTCCAGAGCCATGATGAATGGTCAGTGCCTAATAAAAGACAAAATGTTGTCAGAACCCCCAAACCTCTGTTTAACACTGCTGAATGACGAGGGGCTGAACCCAGACAAATGTCTAATGGCCCAAAGGGCCAACATTTCAAACATAATTGGACTTAGCCCAAACTGGCCATAAGTCCTCAAATCATCTTGAACTGAGCACATCTGCTCTTTCGACCAACTCATTGGTTCAAGGGTACATCTCTGAACTCCTCTGATATTTGTCGTTGTAATCCTTCAACGTCTTCAGAGAGGTGACGGGTCCCGACAACCACACATCAATACGGACTGTGGGGTCCTTAAACTCATGGGCTAATGCGTCCTTAAACTAACATTTGTCCCCAAAACGGGAATGAAGGACCACCATGTCCCTAAACTGGAGATGGACCACCATGTCCCTAAACTGGAGATGGACCACTATGTCCCTAAACTGGAATAATAGAGCCCCAAATGCTCTTTTGTCGGATCTAAACGATCCCGTTTAAGTTGATCTTAGCCTTAAATATGGCTAACATATCCTTAAACCTTCAAACAGACTTTAGTCCCAAATTGGACTATAGATCCCCCAATCAACTTTGGCTCAAGGGTACATCTCTGAACTCCTCTAACATCTGTCGTTGTAATCCTTCAATGTTGTCAGAGAGGTGATGGGTACCGACGGCCATACATGCAATTGACCACTATGTTCCTAAACTAGAACAATAGAGCCCAAAAGCTCTTTTGTCGGATCTAAACGATCCTGTTAAGTTGATCTTAGTCTCAAACTGGACTAACGTATCATTAATAAACGTTTGAGTTGATCTTAGCCTCAAATACGGCTAACGTATCCTCAAACCAAAACCCCAAACCCAAATCTAAGAAAATACGGATTTGGACTAGTCCACGCCCTACGGGCGACAATATAACTTAGTCTCCGTATACAATCCACGGGCAACCAAACACAAAACAAACATCCACGACACGAAGTGACCAGCTGGAGAAGGAGAAAGTTGTTACCGCGATGCGGTAGCATAATTAACTGCAGGGGCTTGCGCCTGCAAGGAAGAGCGTCCCCACAATCAAAAACCCCTCAAGCGAGGGGGAATCTGACGAAGTCTGCTACATCGGTCGCATCCGTCTAAACCTCCGATACACGGTGCCATAAATCAACTTGGTATCTTCGAAGAGGTGGACGGATAAAACCAAATAGCATCTGCCCCGAATCTCAGGCAAGACGTCCATGTCTCGGCCACCATTCGGAGGGGAACAATATTGGTATTATTCTCGGTCCCGCACATATCTCATATGCGCTCCTATTTCGTTTCGCTTGAGCCAGGAACCTCTGTATAGGACTCTAAAGACTCGTCAATACGCCGGCAGTAGGTGATGATCATATCAATCACCCATAAGCCGCAAGCGGTCTGCTAAACGTAATGGCCAGCCGGGTATTAAGCAATCAGAAGATCAACGAGCAAGCCTGCTCACACTCCTGTGAATCCAATCTGTAACACTTATCGCACGGTCCGGTCTGTTCGTCTGATATGTCGCATATCTCGCCTAGGGATGGTAAACGTCAGACCCCAGTAGCTTGATAAGTCATGCCGATGTAAAGTCCATAACAAGCATGAAACTACTGATAACACTTACCAGTAAATCACTACAACCCTGACCAGGGATTTCCAGTTATGGCCAGTCGAGTATAGCGCAACATTAACCCCCCAATACCGGGAGAGACGAATCCCCTCCTATCGCTCATTGCCTCCATGTGAATCGGGATTGTGCCCAAAAACCACCTGTTTGCACGACTCAGTAGAGCCGTGGTAGGATGGAAATCAAAGCACGGTGGGAGACACACAAGACTCTATGACGATCTCGGGTCAATAGACTAAGCTGTACCAGTGTCACCAGAGAACTGCCATCTGACGTGACGAATAATACCATCTGGGAGTTCTCGGCGAGTCCGTTCAGTGTACCCAGTCTCCACTGAGCACCCGCATACCATCTCTGATGTCAAACACCAATGGATATGGGATCATCCATCGCCCATCACATGGGTCGAGAAGATATACGCTAGTCTACTCTGGAATATCGATGCCCCGTCTCGATATTCCCACGACTAGGAACATTGAAGGATGTACTCATGGACTATCCAGGCCCCACTAGTATGATCTACATCATAGTCCTGCAAGTCGAGTACTCATCCTAAGGGCTTTATCAACATGTAACAGAGAGACTGTAAGTATACATGTTAAGATAAAGAGCAACCAGATAGCATACTATCATGTCGAGCAAGAAAGTCCTACCTATATATGTCACAGCATCCACTACAATGTACATCTTATGTACAGTAATGGCCTCTAGGGCATACATATAACTAACATGGAGATGTTCAAGCAGGTTAACATCAATATTCCCCTCTTATATGCAATCCAGCAAGTCCCGTCTTACACAAAAATCTTGAAGGACTTGTGCACTAAGAAGAGAAAATCTCAGGTACCAAAGAAGGTTTTCTTAGCCAGTACCGTGAGTGATGCTCTTACCCAAACTTTACCTCAAAAACGGAAGGACCCTGGCTGTCCTACGATTTCAATAACCATTGGGGATAAGAACATCAACCGCACTCTTTTGGATCATTGTGCCAGTGTTAACCTGCTTCCATACTCTGTATATGAGCAACTAGGTGTAGAAGAGCTGAAACCCACACACTGTACTCTTCAAATGGCCGACCGATCTATCACCCATCCTAGGGGTGAGCTAGAGGATGTGTCAATAAAAGTTGGGGACTTCATATTCCCTGTTGACTTCATTGTTTTAGATATACAACCTGTACCTAACCCTCGGAATCAAATTCCAGTGATACTCGGTCGCCCATTCCTTACAACCTCAAATGCTGTGATCAATTCTCGAAATGGTTCGATGAACCTATCTTTTGGTAACATGACAAATGAACTCAACATTTTTAGGTTAGGGAATCAGCCATCCGAACCTAGTGCTCATATACTCGATGTTTGTTCCATCTAGGAGATCACCCCAGAGGACTGTGAATTCGAGGAATTCTTGTTCGATCACAGCAATCTTGAAGCCACTAATGCGTTCCTCCTTGAACCTGCTGGTGTTTCCGCTCCAGACAATGATTATGAGTGTTTCACTTTTTTGAACGACCTTGGCCTGTCACTACCCGATCTTGAATCTTTTGAATTTCCGGATGCATTAGCTGAACCATCCAACTCGATCGCTTACACTCGTTTTGAGCCTCTACTGGAATCCTTTGAGTTCGAGACATTTTCGCCGATCTTGCCTTCAATCGTTTCACCTCCAACGCTCGAACTCAAGCTGTTGCCGACTCACCTTAAGTATGCTTACTTAGGTGAGAACGAGACCCTCCCTGTCATCATCTCGGCTTCTCTAGCTCCAGAGCAGGAGAAAGCCCTTCCCACGGTCTTGCATAGCAATCGGCAAGCTTTTGGCTGGACAATGGCGGATATCAAGGGGATTAGTCTCCTGATCGTTGAACATCACATTCATATCATTTCGCAAAACGGCATTGAGGTTGACAAAGTAAAGATTGAAGTCATTTCCAACCCCCCTCCTCCCAGATGCGTCAGAGACATCTGAGCTTTTCTTGGCCACGCCGGTTTCTATAGACGGTTTATCAAGTACTTTAGCAAGATTGCTAGACCCTTGACTCTTCTGCTAGCTAAAGATACCACATTCGACTTCAAATCACTGTGTGACTGTGTTCGAATCACTAAAAAGCTCACTCACTACTGCTCCCGCTCTTTCTTCTCCTGACTGGACGTATCCCTTTAAGATTATGTGCGATGCATCTGCATTTGCTATTGGTGCAGTCCTAGGATAGCACATTGATAAAATGCCGTATGTAATCTACTATGCTAGCCGAACCCTAAACGATGCCCAACTAAATTACACAACAACCGAGAAGGAATTCTTGGCTGTTGTGTTTGCATTAGAAAAATTCAGGCCTTACTTGATCGGCTCTCCAGTCATTGTCTACACAGACCATTCAGCTCTACGCCATCTTTTTGAAAAGAAGGACGCAAAATCTTGGTTGATAAGTTGGATTCTCTTACTTCAAGAGTTTGACCTTGTCATCAAGGACAAAAGAGGATGTAAAAATGTAGTCGCCGACCATCTTTCACAACTTCCTTCTTCGCCAACGCTTCAACTTCCAATCAACGACGTTTTTCCGGATGAACAACTCTTGATAGTATCGTGCGAACCCTGGTTCGCAGATATTGTGAACTATTTGGCAACAGGATTACTACCGAATGAATGGTCAAATCAGGACAGACTTCGATTCTTATCCCAAGTAAAACACTTTTACTGGGACGAACCCTATCTGTTCAAGTATTGTCCCGACAATATTATTCGTCGGTGTGTTCCTGATAATGAGTTCAAGAGTGTGCTGTCATTTTTCCACAATCAAGCGTATGGCGGGCATTTTGGCCCAAGAAAGATAGCCGATAAGATCTTGCAGTGTGGCTTCTACTGGCCACAACTCTTCAAAGACGCTCATGATTACTGCAAGACTTGCTCCCGGTGCTAACACTTGGGCCGGATATTCAGAAGAAACGAGATGCCGCTCCAACCAATCTTGGTTGTCGAGATTTTCGATGTTTGGGGAATTGATTTCATGGGGCCGTTTCCCAGCTCTTTTGGGAACCTGTATATTCTTCTAGTTGTTGATTATGTCTCAAAATGGGTCGAGGTTGTACCAAGCCGGACGAACGAAAACAAGGTTGTCGTTCGATTCCTTAAAGAAAACATCTTTTCCCGGTTCGGGCACCCCCGCGCGATCATTAGTGACAATGGGACGCATTTCTGTAATAGGACTTTCGAGGCCTTGATGCGGAAATACTCCATTAATCATAAGCTATCCACGCCCTACCACCCCCAAACATGTGGGCAAGCCGAAGTTTCTAATCGGCAAATCAAGCAGATTTTGGAGAAAACAGTTTCCAAGAACCGTAAGGATTGGTCTTTGAAACTCACTGATGCCCTTTGGGCATTTCGAACTGCTTATAAGACTAATCTTGGTATGTCTCCTTATCGGCTTGTTTACGGAAAGGCTTGCCACCTTCCTGTGGAAATCGAGCATCGCGCATTTTGGGCGATCAAAGAGCTGAACCAAACCCTTGAAGATGCGGGCAGCTATCGAAAGCTGCAGCTGAACGAATTGAACGAGCTTCGGGATGAAGCTTATGAAAACGCGGTTGTCATTAAGAACCGAACGAAGGTGTTTCATGATAAACACCTTAAGCGCAAAACATTCACACCTGGACAACAGGTATTTCTCTATGACACCCGACTTCATCTCCATCCCGGTAAGCTTAGATCTCGGTGGAAGGGACCTTTTCTTGTGTGGTGTGTGTACCCGCACGGCACTGTGGATTTGGAGAATCCAAAGGATGGTTCATTTTTTAAAGTAAACAGACACAGACTAAAACCGTACCTTAGCGCTGAACCATCAGAAGAGCTCTTGATCTTGCAGGAGTCGGTTTACCCTGCATAATCTTCCTCTGTTTACCACTAAACTTCGGTTATCCAGCCAAAAATAGTGGAGACGCTGTTTCAAATAAGTTTGGAGGTATGTATATACTATTTTTGGTATATATATATGTGGATATTCTTGTCCGGTGTATATCCATTTTTGACGAGCAATCTTGTCTGGTGATGCTCAGTTTTTGTTCATAAAAAAAAAATTTAAAAATGTATATCTAACCGACGTTTTTGACCCTTCAATAATTTTGCCTTCTTAATGTACAAAGACAGTGGGGGCACTGTCCAGTTTAAGTTTGGGGGTACGCTCGGTACGCATTTCTAATCTTCGCATTCATATGTATATTTTGCATCCGCATACAAAAACATATAAAAATCTGAAAATTTTCTTAAAAAAATAAAAACATTGTCGTCAAGTTAGCTAGTGGGAGAACTTGGATTCAATATTTCGATGCTTTTGTTTGATAAGATAGGAACAACTAAATCCTATTTTTAGATTTTGAAAAACCTGAAAGATAACCCTCCTTCGAAGTTAACTATAGCTAATATACGCCTTTACATCACACTACACGTGTCGTGAGCTTTGAAAATTAGATGACAAGTCTATTATGTCTGAAAACTTTTTAATTGATAAACTATTTTCTGAGGATCAAATAGGTTTGTTCTGAAATAAGTAATATCAAGAATAGTTTATAAAGTGAAGTGGATATGAAGGGATATTATTGATGCCTTAATAAGAACTAATTCTGAAGAATAACCCATCAAAAACACGATTTGAGTGATTATACACCTAACCCACTAAACACGTCTTTTATCCAAAAAAATAATTGAACAACCAGTTATGTCTCCGTTTGTATTAAATCGTTGTGATTTTCACGCCAAAAATTGGTGTTTTGTTTTAGGGCCTAGGTAACTTGAGCAATTAAGTCCGCTGGGGTGTCTTTACACCTAATGCCCTAAAACCAACATATTTTGATGCATTGGCCCAAAACTCGCTAAGAAGCCTAGACAGTCTAAATTAAAACAAAGTCAAGCAACTGTTCTCTCCAAGTTAAAATTCTTAACGGTTCTTTGTGTGAGAATAATCTTGACAAAACACAGGTTTTTATAAAAATATTTCTAGCGAAGATATGAAGCTTTTATCCTATGATAAAGACTATTGCACGTTTACAGAGGTGTGTATGAAACGAAAACAAGAAAAAGGTGGAGTGAAAAATAAGACCTAGTTTCCTGTTAAGGAAGATAGAAATTCTGAATTTGAAACCTAACTGGAAAACGAAATTTGAGATGTACTTAACTCTTTATAAAACTTGTGTGATCCTTTTTAAATTTTTATCTGAGCTTTATTTTGTGACATGACGACTTTAATCGATCCTTTTAAAACTTAAACGACAGTATTTGCACTGCACGTAAAGACATATAGAATCTTAAGCTAAATAAGAAGCGAGGTGTGAAAAATAAAGGTAATAAAATTGCTAGCTTTAAAACAAAACCTTAGGGTTAGAATCATAATTATCTCACAAAACTAGCTTGACGGGATTTTGTTGGTGGAATCCGCTGAAAACCCTCATGAGACAACACTCCTCCTACTAGGGACACCTAGAGGTTTTAACGGCTTGTTGCACGAGCTCAGTGCAATCGCGTTCCCTACGAAAGTGAGGTCAGGATTCTTTCTTTTTGTTTTGCTCGGGACAAGCAAAAGATAAGTTTGGGGGTATTTGTTCATACCAGAATATTGCATTTTAATACTGCTCATTGATTATCTATTTTGTTATATATCGATATTATTAACCAGTGTTTGCTCAGTAATACGGATTACAGATATCCGTAACAAAATATTGGAAATACACTTAAAATCACGGATATAACATTTGAGAGCCGACACTGCATCCAGAACTGGAAACCGATCGATATCCAAGAGTTATTTTGCAAACAAATAAAGTGTACGCATTTTTGGTCCAATACATAGCATGTGTGAACACAACTCTTGGAGCATGGACCATGGTATGGGGCTGCTATGATGCAAGGAAAGTGGGCATGAGAAGTGATGTGAATTAAATGTGCATTGAATGCAAAAGATTGTGAGGTGATTTGAAGCATCTAGTTTCCCCCCAAATCTCTGAGTGCATCCAAGGCTTTTACAAACAAATCAAACAACACCAGAAAGATATTGGAGATCATACATGACCACACTCCAAGTACGAGCCTAAGATCTCGGATTTTACCCGAGCACACCCTTGAAAAATCCGGTGTGGCTGGCCCCCCTGCTCTGAATGCCTCCAGTTTTCTGTGGGCCCTTCTGTGCTGCCACCTCATCCTGTTTTTATTGTTTATTTATTTTTCATTTTTGCTTATAAATACCAGGCCAAGGGGCAAGGGGAGGATATACTTTTTGCTCTAGTTTAGTGTTGGAACTCTTGTAATTTGTAACTTGTTTCTCTTTTCACTCTTGAGCTCTTGTCCCTTTGTCTTGTCCTTACAACTTCTCATTTGAATTTACAAGCTTAAGCTTTAGGTTCTTGACTTCAAGAAGACTAGTAAATTGTTTGAAATTCAATAATAAAGTTCTCATTTCATTACCATGTCTTGCTCTTTACATATTTAAACTTGTGAAATCCTTGCTTTACTTTGATCTTGCAATCTCTTAAGTGAGCTTGCAATTTTAAAGTTTGGTATTTGGATTTCACCTTGATACGGGATCAAAGAACGCATTGAAGGATTTGCACGTTGATTTATCGGTTCTCTCTCTTTATCTTTCTTTTCTTGCTATTTTTATTAATGTTGCCTTGCTCTTTTCTTTTTCATTTTTGTGTTGTGAATATATGTGAGTAAACGATTCACTTGTTAAAGGTAGAATATGGTTAGTTTGTGTTTGAAGATGTGTTTTTGCTAAAACCTTAAAAACTCTAACTTTGCAGCAATTCCGCTCCATTAGGCATCATATCCTACCATGATAGCGGTGAATCCTAATCGTGACCGGATTGCTAGTGGTTTGCCGAAAACTAAGATCAAGAGACATCAACGGAATGACAAGGGACAAGGAATACGGATTTAGCTCAAAACCACAAATACCGTATTTCAAGTTCCCTAATCCACGTTGTTGCCTATTACCTTAGTTTCAATACCAAAGTTGGGTCTATAAGGAAATGGCAAACACCATCCTCGCACAAACTAACCTAAAACTACCCTTAACAAGTCCTTTAATTAAACATATCCTTATTTCATCACTTAGCATAAACAAAAACTGAAAATACGCTGTTAAGTCGTTAAAACAAGCCTAAAAACCTACCATCTCCCTGCGGACGACCCGTACTCATCACGGCTCGCTACAAGTGACACCGTTTTTTATTGCGGTAATTTCAAATTCTTTCTAAATACGACACGGCAAAAACGTAACAATCAGCATCCAGCCTCACAACATCACGTACGGTATAATACATCGTACGGCATCCTCTAGTCAAGGGTATGGATCAATCATCAGGTTAAACTCATCACGTACGGTAATCCATCGTACGGCGGCATTAAACAATTAGGGATCCTATCAACCTATATGACAATGAGGGTACGGACCTAACGTCTCGTACTGCATATCACTCATTATTCACATCATTATCCATAAATATATACCTATCTCTCAGGTCACATCCGTATTAATCTCATATCGCGGGACCGACAAAAGTATCAATTATCTCATATCGACTCGCATCCATATAACGACATATCAAACCAAGTCATCATATCACATCGTATACTCTTTTCATCACATCAAGTCATCTTATAACATGTTGTATTTATCGACCTCATTACATGCCACTATAATCTCATACTTATTCTCTTACAACTACATATGTATAAATCGTGATTCACATCCTTATATATCAATTCGAGACATCATTTCCATCATATTATGTCACACTAAACCATACACTATAATCTTAAGTCGTGGTATATCTTGTCTCCTACTAATCCTTTAACCATATCCATAAGTTTCTAATATGATTTCCTTAACCATATTCTATATATATCGGTTTCCATTATAATTTGCGGGGGTGCTATACGCCATCCACCCGACTTCCCCCGTAGATATAAATCTACTCACCTGCGGAACTCCTTGTTTAGCCGTAGTCTATGTGCTTCATCGCCTCGGAATCCACGCGAGGTACGTACAAATCAACACATATCGCAATACCATTAAAATCAATGTCCAAAAACCGATACGGCACACGAATTGCCTATAGGTCAGAACCCATAGCTTACGCATGCAAAAACAATCAAACAACCCTTGTCGTTGACGTACAAACGCCCAACAACCAAATACAAATCCAAACATCTAAACCAAGCATTCAAACCTCGAAAAGCTTTGCCCAAACACTCACAACAGCAACCAGATTTTAGCTCAGGTTAATTGGGACAAAACTAGCAAGTACAGGGGGTTGTTTATAGGGATTAGGAGCTGCAGTCAAAAGATCAACATGAGAAGCCAACAAAAATCCAGCGACAACACCATGGAATCCGAGCTTGCCGACCTGGGGTGCTTTGATTGGGTTCGTATTTTTAGGATGGTCTTCTAGTGGTCTATCTAGGTCTCTGGGGTTGCTAGTTTTTCTCGTACAGGTCTCAGGTCATCCCAGATACCCTGTAGGCACACAATACTTCACAAAACCGACATTGGACCATTTCTAAGTTCGTATCTTGGTTTCTATTCTCTGTTCTTGGCCAGTAAAATCATCATTATGGTCTTACAAACTCTCACAACACTTCAATGTACCAATCTCAGGTCAAGTTTCCCACTAAACCCTAACATGGAATTTCTAAGTTCACAAATCCACACTTAATCAATTCTAAACTATAATAAGTTAAAGAGACTAAATTACTAAACTAAAAGTGTGAGATTTAACTCATTTGGCAACTCAAGAAAATTCATGAGTTGCTCAAAGTCTTCAAAATCCAACTTTGAAAGGTCCAATGGATGTAGGATGAGGTGGGGATCAACTTTAATGAAGGGAGTATAGAGTTTTGAGAAGGAAATTAAGATGATGCTTGGAGGTGGAGGTGGAGAGAATATGAGTTGAGGAAGATGAAGGAAGAACAATGGGGGTGAGGAAATGGGCAGCCCCCTCTCTCTCTCTCTCTTTCTCTCTCTTATTCTCACCCTCACTCTCTCTCATGTCATGCCCCATGTCATCATTTGGTCCCCCCTCTCTCTCTCCTCAATAATACACTATCATATCTTTTATTTTTGAAACCAAATATCAACAAAATACAATGAAACAACATGCAACAACAATGCAACATATCATGGTGCACTAACCATGGAAAAATGTAGAAATACGGATTTGGCTTAATCGCGAATAGTAGTGCACTAATCAATTTTTATTTAAACCGCATATAATTAATTATAAAATTGCGAAATCCAATAAATATATTTTTAAATGAATAAATCATTTTAAATCTCCAATTATTTCATAATTATTGGTATATATTTATACCATTTTACGAAAACCCAAATTCGCAAATCGGGTAGTTTTCGCGAAATATATTATTTTAATATTAAATTCCAAAAATAATATTTTATATTTTCTAAAATGTTACAACATATAACCGGCCAGTATCAAATACATATATATACATATAGCATATCACTGAATCAACACTTGATTCAACAATCCTGTTATATCACATATAACCTAACCGATATCACATATCGCGAGATTAGAATACGATATCACATACAAATATTTAATCAAGCTCCCGCACATATCACCATTTGTGCCGTACTTCGTTTCGCTTGAGCTAGGAAACTTCTGTGTGGGACTCTAAAGACTCGTCAATACGCCAGCAGTATGTAATGATCACATCAGTCACCCACAAGCCGTCAGCGGTACTAGCTGGACGTAACGTCTACTCGGGTATTGAGCGAATAGAAGATCAACAAGCAAGCTTGTCCAAACTCCCGCAAAGCCTATAAGAAACACTTATCGTACAGTCCAGTCTCTTCGTCTGATATGTCGCATATCAAGTCTAGGGGTGGAATCGTCAGACCTCAATAACTTGATAAGTCATGCCGATGTGTGGCCTATAACCGTTCGAGAAACTACTAATAACTCTTACCAATAAATCTCATCAGCCCTGACCAGGGACTTGCTGTTATAGCCAATCGAGTATAGCGCAATAACAACTCCCAATACCGGGAGAGACGAAACCCCTCCTATCACTCATTGGCTCCATGTTACTCGGGACTGTACCCAAAATCCATCTGTTTGCACAACTCCTTTGAGCCGTGGTAGGGAGGAAATCAAAGCACAGTGGGAACCACACAAAACTCTATGATGATCTCGGATCTACAGACTAACCTGTACAAGTGTCACCAGAGAACTGCTATTTGACGATAGGTATAATACTAACTAGGAGTTCTCGGCGAGTCCTGTTCAGTGTACCCATTCTCTAATGAGCACCTGTGTACAATTTTTGATGTCAAACCCCAATGGATGTGGGATCAACCCCATACAAGGTCAAGAAACGTACGCACTAGTCTACTCTGGAATATCGATGCCCTATCTCGATACTCCCTCGACTAGGAACGGTTAAAGGTGTAAGTCTATGTCGCGCACCCCACGTGTCCGCGAGGAGGCGGAATTTGCAAAAAACGATTTTTCAAAGCTTGCAACACGGACTTAAACTCCAAGATCGATGCTAAACCCTAGCTAACAAAATACTGTATGAAGTTTAACTACTCGGATGAAATTTATACCTCACGAAACCAAGTCCTTCGGGTCTTTTAGTCGATGCCCTCCTCGTCATCGTAGGCTCCAAAGATCGTTACGGATCGTGGCTTCCTCGTCGACTTCCTCGAGTCAAAGACGAACCACCCGAGAGTCTATAGTCCGAGCTCCAACCTCAACTCCGAGGTAACTAGGGCAAGTAGCTTGCTAGACTAGATGGCCTAGGTGATGTAGAGAGTGAAGATGGAATACTTTGTCTCTTGTAACCCTAAGTTTCTCAACTCATGAGACTTTTAGGGTTTTGAAGAAAAGAAGAGTACTTGAGGAAAAAATAGAGAGTGGGGTTGTGAACATTAGAAATAGAAGGCCGCCTCTTTTAGAATGGGTGAAGCTTGTCAATTCTTGAGGAGAAAAATCTCACACAAATATCAAGTGAGCTTCACAAATATCTTGTGGTGAGTCATTACCATGAGTCACAAGTAGCCATGCTAGGTTCAATGATCAAATCCACCTCATTTCCTCACTTAATAAAGTTTAATCCAATAAAGAAACCAAACCCTAATATGTGTCCCCTTCTAGAAGCTTTCCCGACAAATTACGAGAATGCCCCCCAATCCGTATATACATACCCGCATTTGTATTCCAAAGAATACGAATACAAAGAGACGAAACAAATCCATCAGTACAATACTAGGACCCAGCTTAAACCAAAGCCCACTAGTATTATCCGCCCGAACATCATACGCACACAAGTGCACGTAAGTGTTGGAAGCCCTATCGTAAAACCATACGACCTCTACATCTTTCGCCCGATACAGGGAAACCCTCTGTGTGGGACTCTAAAGACTCGACGGTACGCTGGCGGTGGGTTTAACCATAAGCCGCAAGCAGTACTAGCTGCACGTAATGGCTACCCAGGTATCTGTCGATGAGAAGGCCGATGAGCAAACTCATCTGAACTCCTACTGAGCCTGTTTGTGACAATCTCCGTATAGTCTGGTCTGTTCGTCTAAGAGTATCGCATATCGGGCCTAGGGGACGGTAAACGTCAGACCCCTAATAGCGCAATAAGTCGTGTCAGAGTGTAGCCTAGAACACCTTGAGAAACTACTGGAATACCTACCACTAAATCTCGCTTGCCCTGACCAGGGACTTTGTGTAATAGATCTCCAAACACAGCGCGATATCAACCCCCAATATCGGGAGAGACGAATCCTATCTAACCGCCACTGCCTCCAAGTGCTTCGGGACTGCACCCAACTACTACCTGTTTGCACGACTCCTTTGAACCATTGTAGGGTAGTAATCAAAGTAGAGTGGGAACACATTTGAGGCGAAGTAGCAGTGTCAAGTCGATGGACTAAGCTGTACTCATGTCACCTGGGAACTGCTACCCGACGATAGGAATAATACCCACCAACAGTTCCCAACGAGTCATGTCCAGCGTACTCATAACCTAATGAGCACCTGCATACTATCTCCAGTACGACGTACTAATGGCTGTGGGACATACCATCTCCCCTGCTGGGATGAGAAGCGCATACACTAGTCTACTCCGGAGTATCGATGACCTGTCTCAATAATCCTACGACTAGGGACCTATAGAAGGATGTGCTTGTAGATTACCCAGCCCCCACTAGTGTGACTGCCATCACAACACTGGTAATCGAGCAAAGATCCTAAGGGCTCTACTAATATGTATAAACGATATGCTAAAAGAAACACATGCACATATTGAAGTAGAAACAAACCAAGTAGCATACTACCATTTTGAGCAAGACTGTCAATACAACTGTGAATATCCCAAGCTTCCATTAAGTAATATACAAACCAGTATGACACAATAATGACCTCTTAGGTATACATCACTAACAATTTCCCACTTTCACTAGGGCCATGTACAGGCGTATCGCAGACCTATCATCTCGATCAGCCTCTCGAACGGTGTCTGAGAGATGGCCATTGTGAGTGGATCTGCAGTGTTATTCTCCGTATCTACTCTCCTCACCTCGATCTCCTGGCAATCAACGATCTCCCTTATCAGGTGATACCGCCTCAAAATGTGTCTGGACTTCTGATGGGACCTGGGTTCCTTCGCTAAAGCTATAGCGTCATTGTTGTCGCAATACAGCGGTATTGGATCAATAATGGTCGGAACCACCTGAAGTTCTGTAAGGAACTTCTTCATCCAGACAGCTTCTTTTGTGGCATCGCAAGCAGCTATATACTCCGCTTCCATCGTCGAGTCAACAACGGTGTCTTGCTTGGAGCTCTTCCAACAGACCGCCCCTCCATTGAGGGTAAAGACATAACCTGACATGGACTTGGAGTCACCCTTGTCGCTCTGGAAGCTGGAGTCAACAAAGGCCTCGATTAGGAGGTCTTTTCCGCCATACACCAAGAACATCTCCTTAGTCCTTCTCAGGTACTTGAGAATGTTCTTTACTGCTATCCAGTGCTTCTCCCCTGGGTTTGACTGATACCGGTTTACAACACTCATTGCGTAGGCTACATCTGGTCTGGTACACAACATCGCATACATTATAGAGCCTACCGCAGAAGCGTAAGGTATAGATGACATGTGATCCCTTTCCAAATCAGTCTTTAGAGACATCGCTTTAGAGAGGGTGATTCCGTGACAAGACGGTACATTACCGCGCTTTAAATCTTCCATACTGAATCATTTCAGTATGGTGTTGATGTACCTTGACTGTGAAAGTCTAACTATCCGTTTAGATCTATCACGATAAATCTGGATCCCCAGAATGTAGGAGGCATCACCTAGGTCCTTTATGGAGAACCTCTGTGATAAGAATCCTTTGACTGACTGTAGCACAGGAATGTCATTTCCTATTAAGAGAATGTCATCCACGTACAAGACGAGAAATACCACAATTCTCTCTGCAATCTTACTGTAAATGTATGGTTCATCTGGAATTTTGATAAAGTCGAATTCTTTGACCGTCTCATTAAAACAGATGTTCCAACTCCGCGATGCCTGCTTTAGTCCATAAATGGACTTAAGCAACTTGCACACTTTACTGCTGCTCCCACTCTGAATGAAGCCTTCTGGTTGATCTATATAGACGCACTCTTCCAAATTTCCATTTAGAAAAACGGTCTTTACGTCCATCTGCCAAATCTCATAATCGTGGAAGGCAGCAATGGAAAGAAAGATCCGAATGGATTTGAGCATAACCACTGGAGAAAAGGTTTTATCATAGTCCAAACCAGGTCTTTGATGAAAACCCTTTGCAACAAGTCTAGCCTTATAGGTTTCAACCTGTCCATCTACAGCAATCTTCTTTCTAAAGATCCATTTGCAGCCTACGGGTTTTACCCCTTCTGAAGCAATGTCCAAAGTCCATACTTTGTTGGTGTACATGGACTCCATTTTGGTCCGCATTGCATCCATCCATTTTACCGAGTTGCCGCTCTAAATGGCTTGCTGGAAGCTAGTAGGCTCATCTTTGTCAATGATGAAATCCTCTCGATCCCCATCTATGAGAAAACCGTAATATCTCTCGAGCGGATAAGACTGCCTGCTAGTTCTGCGGAGTGGCGCGGGGACGTCCGATTCTTTTGAAACCTCTGGTTCTACCATGCTTTCAGTAATAGCTTATGGTTCTGGAATTTCTTCCAGTTCTATTGCGCTCCCACCTATCTGATTTTCTAAAAATTCAGTTTCCAAGAAGCGGGTATGACGAGAAACAAATACCTTTTGCTCCTCTGCGTAATAGAAAAAATACCCCTTGGAGTTCTTTGGGTATTCCACAAACTTACACTGTACTGAGAGTGCCTCGAGCTTGTCCGCATGCTGCTTTTTGACAAAAGCTGGACATCACCATGTCTTAAAGTGTTTAAGACAGGGTTTCTTTCCACTCCACATCTGATATGGTGTGGTAGGCACTGACTTAGTAGGAACCTAGTTCAAAAGATATGCAGCTGATTCTAGTGCATATCCCCAGAAGGATCACGGCAACTTAGCCTTACTCATCATTGAACGAACCATATCCAATAGGGTTCTGTTCCGTCTTTCCGATACACCATTGTGTTGTGGCGTGTATGGAGGAGTAAGCTGAGAGAGAATTCAATTCTCTTTTAGGTAACCCAGGAACTCGGTACTCAAGTGTTCACCACCTCGATCAGATCTTAGTGTCTTGATACTTTTGCCTGTTTGTTTTTCCACTTCATTCTTATATTCCCGAAATTTCTCAAAGGTTTCGGGTTTATGCTTCATCAAGAAAACATGTCCATAACTAGAGAAATCATCCATAAAAGTAATGAAGTAAGAATAAACACTTCGCACATGTGTAGACATTGGACCATACACATCGCTGTGTATGAGTCCCAAGAGCTCGCTCGCTCTTACTCCGTGTCTAGTGAACGGAGTCTTTGTCATCTTTCCCATGAGACAAGATTGACAAGTTGCATAAGACTGATATTCGAACGGATCCAAATATCCCTCTCTATGTAACTTCGTCAACCGTGTTTCATTGATGTGACCCAGTCTACAATGCTATAAGAAATCCTGATTTAGTTCCAGAGACATTATTTTAAGTTTGTTCTGGACACTGAAAACCTGAGCTTAATTTAATACGTATATACCGTTATCTAATATATCTGACCCAATCAAAACTTGATTTAGGTGGATGTGGACCACATCGCTTACAAATATAAAATCATATCCTTCCTTAGAAAGTAAGGATACAAATATGATATTACAAGCTAGACTAAGTACATACAAACAATTACGTAGAATCAATATCTGCCCACTTATCAATCCAAGGTGATATTCCCCTACGGATTCAGCGTCCACGCTCATTCCTTTAGCAACCCAGATAGTCATATCACCTACCTTGATAACTTTACGGTTTTTCAAAGCCTGTAATGAATTACAGATATGAGATCCTGATCCGGTATCTAGTACCCAGGAAGTAGAGTTAATTGACATACAGTTTTCTATTACAAACACACCCGAAGTCGAAAACACAACATGCTTCGGATCCTGGATTCTGGCTTTCAAAGCCCTGCAATCTCTCTGCCAATGCCCTTTCCCGTGACAATAGGAACATCCCTCCTTCCCTACTGTCAGCCCTGAAACTTTTGCCTTTCTTTGTCCCTCTACCTTACTGACACCGCCTATCGGCTTTGTGGAGGTCTTCTTCTTCTCACCCTCGGGTTCCGCCTTGGATTCGGAAGAGGAAGATTCCCTAATAAGCTGAGCGGGTGTCACCCTGGTTTCTTTCAAGGTGCCCTCATTTGGAAGTATAACTTTCTTCCTTTGGGCGTAAGTAGAAGGTAGGGACTTTAGAATCAAGTCAGCACATGACCCGTTCTTCAATGTGGTCTCCAGGTCGGTGAGCTCATCTATATAGTTAGTCATCGTAAGGACGATGTCCCCTGTAGATGATCCGATAGTCAACCTCGCTTGAAGCAATTCTTTCGAGATCTCATATCTTGTGATAAGAGATTGCTCTCCATATAAATCTTTGTTATGGAGGAAGATGGAAGCTAAGTACATCTTCTTGTGCTGCCTCTGATTTTCACTATCTACTGAGGCCAACACGAGGCACTTGGCATTTGCACTGTCCTTTTCCGATGTCTTACGGATATTAATATCCGCGACGGTGAAAGCTGGACCTGAGACGGCGGGGGCTTGAGTAGTAAAGAGGTGTCCCAGCTTGTCATAGGTAATGGACATCTGGACAGACTTTTGCCATTCATTATAGTTAGATTCAGTCATTTTATTATCTAGATGTAACCTAGTCTTGGTCACTAGGTCGCAGCAATTAAGAGAGAGAGAAGAAAACACTTAGCATGATACTCTTGCAAGTTTAGATTAGGTTTTAATTTATCTAACAAGGATGGCTCCCACTGTCTCTCGAATCCTTCATCAAACCATAAAAGAAGAATTAGTCAGGATTGATCTCACCATACAATTCTTGCTTAACCGTTCGGCCAGGCTAGTGTCGGTACTTCGAGGGAGGTTTTACGACGCTTTCGCGAAATTTCTTAATTAAATAACCTATTTTCCATGGAGGCGTAGCTCCGCTAACACTGTTATAGACACCTACTTGGTTTATAGCATTGATCGTTAAATGAAAATTATCCCGAGAAGTAGCGGATACTCACAGTAGGATCGGGACCCAAATATCATTGTTTGATAATGCTGAAGGAATTCCACCAACATTATCAAACTCCAAATGATATGCAGCACTAGCAGGTTTCAGTTTCTTTAGAAACTTCCGATGTGGATTTTTGCCCCATACTCTTATGACCTTGACTAAGGCCAACAAATCATAAGTCACGTGTCAAGTTCTACCCGTCATTGTCCAGATTAATTTAAACCCACCCGTACATACCCTTGACTAAGGCCAACAAAGTAGTACGACTGTCCCAAACCAACACATCTATCTATGCAACATATGAATACTCAGCGGCTACCAATCACTATGCCTTGACTAAGGCCAACAAACATAGCCTGAATACTATTGAATATTCATATGAAATGACGGAGGGATAGGACTGGTTTTAGCGAAACCGTGAACGTAGTGAACTTGATATAATCGAAGGAACCTGATAGGTTTTAAAAGGAGTGGTTTAAGCTCCGCATTTAAAAGTCTGCTGTTTTGAAAAAACCGAGTGGTTTTAAAATTGTTCTGACGATTCAATTTTGGTTTATTTTCTTTGCATTAATGTAATGCAGTCCCATCATTTACACCTATCATCACAGAAAAAGAAGAAAATACCACGTCCGCTTATGCCATTCGCATTCGCCACTGGGCTCCGTCTAACACCGTTAGGTTACTTAACTAACGTCAGAGCGGGGGCTGGACTAGCGCGGGTGAAATATATAAGCAACGTTTACTATATAGCATATATATAATAAACATGCATCTGATGCAATAATAGGCATTCCAGATCACAGATGAACATATTGGATATACTAGGAATTCCGTGTTTCGTTCAAGCCTATAACGAAAGACAGATTCCACGGTCGTGATGAATATCCAAACCCTACCCCAGACCCCTACGGGTGCGGCAAACTACCCGCCAAATAACCGAAGTGAAGCAATCTCCCTCATCAAAGTGAGTAGACCACTCGGCACTTCAAAGTACCCGGTAGTTTGTGCACCCCACCTTGGGTCTATTCTAGGAGCAGAAAACAGTAAAAGAAATAATATACAACGGTGGCTACAACCTCAACCCGGATGTACCCCGCAAAAGAATATTACATCACTTTACATATTTACATCGAAAGAAAGAAAAGAAAACTCTCATCTCACATCCCCTGGCTATTCATCCACGACGATCCAATAATTTCATATACACAAACCACAAGAACAGCAACACAGATATGTGCAACCCCGACTAATCGACGTATAGGAATTAGTCGACGTTTCCAGACACATATATCACAACTTGAAACTTTAAACGACGTTAAAACGACGACTTCGAAATACCCCGTATTGCCACAGTAAAAAGATAACAGTATATCCAAAATTGGCAAAAACAAACAACACTTGAGACCTTAGATCCAAGCAACTAGAACACAGACCTAGAACACAGACCAAAATTCAATGCATTTCACCACAACAAAAAAGGCGACACCCGTTTTTTTGAAGGTTTGGCCGGTCCAATTCTAGTGAAATTGCTTCATTTTGTGCGTGTGTTCATATCACAACAAGTAGAGCACTCTGCAATTGTTTAAAAAATTTTAGAGGCTCGGAAAAAATTGACAGAAACTTAGATCTTTGTCTCGATGTTTCGGAGTTATTTCGGTTTCATAGTTTACACTTCGTCTAAATTGTTAGCTATGGTTTAATAGGCTCTGATACCACTGTAAGTCTATGCCGTGCACCTCACGTGTCCGTGGGGAGGCGGAATTTGCAAAAAATGATTTTTCAAAGCTCGCAACATAGACTTAAACTCCAGGATCGATGATAAACCCTAGCTAACAAAATACTGTGTGAAATTTAACTACTCGGATGAAAGTTATGCCTCACGAAACCAAGTCCTTTGGGTCTTTTAGTCGCTATCCTCCTCGTCATCGTAGGCTCCAAGGATCGTTACGGATCGTGGCTTCCTCGTTGACTTCCTCGAGTCAAAGACGATCCACCCGAGAGTCTATAGTCCGAGCTCCAACCTCAACTCCGAGGTAACTAGGGCAAGTAGCTTGCTAGACTAGAAGGCCTAGGTGATGTAGAGAGTGAAGATGGAATACTTTATCTCTTGAAATCCTAAGTTTCTCAACTCATGAGACTTCTAGGGTTTTAAAGAAAAGAAGAGGAATTGAGGAAAAAATAGATATTGGAGTTGTGAACATTAGAAAATAGATGGCTGCCTCTTTTAGAATGGGTGAAGCTTGTCAATTCTTGAAGAGAAAAATCTCACACAAATATCAAGTGAGCTTCACAAATATCTTGTGGTGAGTCATTACCATGATTCACCAAGTAGCCATGCTAGGTTCAATGTTCAAATCCACCTCATTTCCTCACTTAATAAAGTTTAATCCAATAAAGAAACCAAACCCTAATATGTGTCCCCTTCTAGAAACTTTCCCGATAAATTACGAGAATACCCCACATCCGTATATACATACCCACATTCGTATTCCGAAGAATACGAATACAAAGAGACGAAACAAATCCAGCAGTACAATACTAGGATCCGGCTTAAACCAAAGCTCACTAGTATTATCCGCCTGAACATCATACGCACACAAGTGCACGTAAGTGTTCGAAGCCCTGTCATAAAACCATATGACCTCTACATCTTTCGCCCGATGTAGAGAAACCCTCTGTGTGGGACTCTAAAAACTCGACGGTACGTTGGCAAAGGGTTTAACCATAAGCCACAAGCGGTACTAGCTGCATGTAACGGCTACCCAGATATCTGTCGATGAGAAGGCCGATGAGCAAACTCATCCGAACTCCTACTTAGCCTGTATGTGATAATCTCCGTACAGTCCGATCTATTCGTCTAAGAGTGTCGCATATCGTACCTAGGGGCGGTAAATGTCTAACCCCTAATAGCGCAATAAATCGTGTCGGAGTGTAGCCTAGAACACCTTGAGAAACTACTGGAATACCTACTAGTAAATCTCGCTTGCCCTAGATAGGGACTTTGTGTAATGGCTCTCCAAACACAGCGCGATATCAACCCCCAATACCGGGAGAGACGAATTCTATCTAACCACCACTGCCTCCAAGGTGCTTCGGGACTGCACCCAACTACTATCGGTTTGCACGACTCCTTTGAACCATTGTAGGGTAGTAATCAAAGTAGAGTGGGAACACACTTAAGGCGAAGTAGCAGTGTCAAGTCGACGGACTAAACTGTACTCATGTCACCTGGGAACTGCTACCCGACGATAGGAATAATACCTACCAACAGTTCCCAACGAGTCCTGTCCAGTGTACTTATAACCTAATGAGCACCTGCATACTATCTTCAGTAAGACGTACTAATGGCTGTGGGATGGACCATCTCCCCTGCTGGGATGAGAAGCGCATACACTAATCTACTCCGGAGTATCGATGCCCTGTCTCGATAATCCTACGACTAGGGACCTGTAGAAGGATGTGCTTGTAGATTACCCAGACCCCACTAGTGTGACTGCCATCACAACGCTGGTAATCAAGCAAAAATCTTAAGGGCTCTACTAATATGTATAAGCGATATGCTAAAAGAAACACATGCATATATTGAAGTAGAAACAAACCAAGTAACATACTACCATTTTGAGTAAGACTGTCAATACAATTGTGAATATCCAAAGCTTCCATTAAGTAATATACAAACCAGTATGATATAATAATGGCCTCTAAGGCATACTTCACTAACAAAAGGATGTGCTTGCGGACTACCCAAGCCCCACTAGTATGATCTGCATCATAGTCCTGATAGTCAAGCTAACATCCAGAGGGCTTTATCAACTTGTATCAGAGAGACAGTATAATAATACCCATGTACATGTTAAGATAAAGAGCAACCATACTATCATGTCGAGTAAAAGTCCTCTATATATATGTCCAAGCATCGACTATATCATACAATAATGGCCTCTAGGGTATACATATTCCTAACAATAAATGACCTAAATTATGATATTTATATGATTGAATGTCTCGCTATTCATGTTTAATGAGTATAAACTTGATCATGAAATTGTTATGGTTACGAAATTTTTGTATTGCCGTGTTATTGATTGTTTTCTTGGAATCACGATTGATTGACCATATTACCATATTACCGCACATGATTGTGATATTTATTAAAATGCCAACAATCCATTGTTATTGATTGATTAACTTAATGGTATCGATTGGTAAGACATGTACATGCATTGATTGTTATTGCGTTGGGATTATGAGCACACTATATTGATATTGACATGAATTGAAATTAAGGAAAAGGGAAAATCAAGAATATAACCGAAACATAACTCAAGAGGATATTATTTTACCGTGATTCCGTGGAGAAAGAATGGAATACCATCGTTGATTGATATTGTAGCATGGTCCCGTGGGGAAAGAACGGGATATATTGTATCGTGGTCCCATGGGGAAAGAACGAGATATATTATACAATGGTCCCGCGGGGAAAGAATAGGATATATGTTGTTAAGTTACGATGAGAATTGTATTAATTGGTTTCAAATACCTATAGATTAGGTAACTTAGCGACATGGACCCATAGGAGTCACACGACATGATTGCATTGATTATATCCTGATTGTTTATCTCTTGATAATGACATTTTTCATTGTTCACTCACATGATACATTGCCATGATATATTATACTTGCTCATTTAACATTATTTCCGGCTATATTTCTTATGACATTATCTATGACGCGCTGACGTCTGGATTTTGATACTTAGGTTTTAGCACAGGAAACAAAGAATACTTAGAGAAGCTTGCTGAGCAGTAAAGGATATTGTTATGGATCTATCTATTATGCTTTAGGTTTATTTATCATAGTGACTGTTTTATTAGTTTATCGTTGTGATCACATAAGAGACAAGTATTGGTTATTGTTCTTACTTTCCATGGTACTTGAACGTTTCTTTAATTGCTTTCGCTATTGATTACTGATTTTTATTGACTCTTGATCATTGGATATTGTTATTGATTATTATGGCATAGCAGACATGTGATAGTTAGTTATATAGTATATTGTTCTTGATTATTGATTGACAGTCGTAATGTGATTACGGAAAGATGTTTTCTTACCGTAGGTAGCATAGTTGGTTTTTTCATGTTCCCATAATCGCGTATTTTGAAAAGCGGGACGTGACAATCCTTTTGCTAAATCCAATCCAATCGTCCATTGGAGATTTTGTTAATTCGGACCATAGAGCCAATAAACTGCTTGGACCATTATATCTCACCCCCGACTCATGAGATTTACAATTTCTCGCGACGTCTTCTCTTATTTCCCTTTATTTTTTGCGTCTCTTTTTGGTGAAATGTTAGAAAATCTCGCATGCCTTTTTCCCACTATCATTCCATGATCTTGATCGGAAAAAACCAATATTTTCTTGTGAATTTAATCCATCTTCTCCTTTGTTTTACATACTGGAACAGAAAACAACTTCTATTATCGTTCGTTGTTTTCACGAGCTTTAGTTTCACAATGGCTGGTATCGATTCAATTCCGATACTTTTGATATTTATTTTCTGTGATATGATTGCCTTTTTTTAATAATAAAAATTAGGGTTTTGTTCATTGTTGATTTTCGATGCAAAAAATCATCCTGTGTTCTCAATCAAAAGTGAAGAATTCCCCGTTCCATTCTTGATTTGCAACTCTCTCAGTTAAGCTACTGTGTATTTTAATAAATAATCAGTTAAAACCAATACTATTTTCCTAACTCTATCGTGAGAAATTGTAAATCTCATGAGTTGAGGGTGAGATATAATGGGCCCAGCAAGTTTATTGGCCCTATGGTCTAGATTAACAAAATTTTCAATGGACGGCTGGATTGGATTGAACGAACGGATTCTCTGAATCCTTTCAGAGGAGCAGATCCGAATCCTGTACGGTCTAGCCTAGTTTTTTTGGAAAGAAGCATAGTTTATAAGTTTAAAGAACTTAATTGGAGTATATTCCAACTATTTTCATACTTCGTTGCGATTAATGTGTCCCCACTGACAAAAGTTCATGCATCCGTCTTTTACGACGATGACGTACGTGAGAGCGTTTGATGTCTAAATTAACACACAAGCGAGAAGAAGAAACGGTACTCTTTTGGTTGCTGGTTACTACTGTTAATTTAAACAATTTGGCTCAATCAATTTCACACAGAAGAGATAATCCTTCAAAATTCTAGAAAAATCATCCATCTCAATTTCAAACTCAAAACTAACCTGCAAACACGTGGCTCATGCCAACAACCTATATGCATGGTCTCATCAACAAACAACAAGTTATATATGTACTCTCTACAAGCTTATACAAACACATATATACAAGGTCACAATTCATCTTGAATAAGCTATGATGAGATTAAGCTTTGCAAATGAAGTAGAGGTAGAAGAGAGCATCAACATAGCCAATGTATTGGTGCTTCTCTCTCGCGATCAAAATACTAATGATCGAGTGTTTGAGTGCAATCTCGTCGTTTCAAGCTCTTGGTGGACATAGAGCCAGCCACAAGAAACCTAAGCTCACCAATGAAGATGATAGCCATCAAATTAGCAAGCCAAAAGTGCATGAGTGTTCAATTTGTGGAGTTGAGTTTGCAATTGGCCAAGCTTTGGGTGGCCACATGAGAAGGCATAGAGCTACATCTAATAATATTGGGAAGAGGGTGAGGTTGTTTGATTTGAACTTTCCCCCCAAATGGGTTTGAGCTTGTAGAGAAGGCTCGTATGGTGGATTTTTTGCAATAATTTGTAATTTTCTTTTGTTATTTTGTTGGTTATTTTTACATAGTTATTGATAGATCCATAGATAGATAGTTACAATAGATATGCTTATAATTAATTGATTTTATTGTTCATTAATTACTTTTATTTTGAATAACATATAGTAACCAGATACAAGCAGGATTGCAAGTCCAAAGTTTTCTCTCGTTTTAAGAGGGGTCGGATGGAAATGAACTTGCGCCTTAAGCAACAAAATTCTATAATTCTTTCACCGTAGAATTTTGAGCATAAAGCTCAAAGTCCAATCCCATCTCCCATATCCAAATAAAAACTATGAAACTCACAAATTCGTCTCAACCTTCCGTTGCTAAAATATTAGTTTTTATGTGGGTTAAATGGGAGCGAATATAAGCCTTTAGCTTTATATCTAGGATTTTTTTTTTTCAAAGTAAAATAGTTAGAAATTAAAATTACTGAAATAAGATATTTTAAAATTTAATTAGCAGAATATGACAGTTTGAAGCCATGTAGACATAGTCCCAAGCCCCCTCATCAAAGGAGGGCGGGTTCTAGGAATCCGCCCCTCCTCCCCTAAGTGGAGAACGGGTTCTAAGAACCCACCCCACCCACACCCCCTATTAATTAGCAGAGGGCGAACCCGTCCTCTACTAGAACCCGCCCTCCCTTGTAGGGTAGTAAAAAAAAAATTTAAATCCCTAAATTTTAAAATTTAAAAAAACACTATTTTTTATTTTAAAAAATCATTGAAAAAATACTCTCTCTGTGGATGGATGTGTCTGCCCAATAACATAGAACCCGGAAGACCTAAATTACGTCGAGTAAAGACGGGTTCCAAGAACCCGCCCTCCCTTATATACGAGAGAAGGCGGGTTCCCATAACCCGCCCTCTTTAGGCGCAAAAAACACTCCTTTAAAAAAATTATATATATATATATATATATATATATATATATATATATATATATATATATATATATATATATATATGTAATTTTAAAAAAATTAAAAATTAATATTTTTACCACAATTTTCATTTTTTCCTCCTAATTCAATATTCTGACCATTTATCAAAAGACAAGACGAACCCAAATTAATATGTAAATTGATATTAAAATAAGTAAAAAATTTGGCAACAAAGAATAACATATGAATCTAACATTTTCAACATCCAAATTAAAAATATACACTTAACGCTTTCCATTTCCCTTCCCCTTTCCCAAACCGAGAAGGCTTAATATAAGTCGGTGCCTCTTAGACTGACTCGGTGACCTCCATGTGTCCTGTGTATATGGCGGTAGTGTCTGCTCTTATGTTTCGTCTTCAGTTTCGTCTTGGACATTTTGTTATTGTTGTTGCGCAAATTTTGTATGTGCAACAGCTTTCGGATATGTGCTGCTTCCCAACAACAGTATGTAAGACACAAAATCTGTACCCCAAGTAGGCTATTATTATGAAGAACCTGTCCCGATTTCCTATTGTTGTTGTTGCGCAAAACTTGTCATCCAAAGCTGTGCAAAACCTTTCCCCCAAGACTGCTGTTGTTGCGCAAAATCTGTCCCCCAGGACTGCTGTTGTTGCGCAAAACATGCCCCCAAGACTGCTGTTGTTGCGCAAAACTTGTTCCCCAAGACTGCTGTTGCTGCGATTGGTGCGCTTGTTCATGATCTCTCGACGGTTGTCGATACCGCTAACTATGTCAGGGTTGATGCTAACTGTATGGTGCTCCGAACCACTGATGCTGTGTCTCTAGATGTAGATGATGCTGCGGCTCATGTTGCGGCTCTAGTTCCGGCTCATGCTGCGACTCTGGTTCTGGATCACAGTTCGACTCTATCGATGGCGACAAATGTGGAAGCATATGATATGAACTGAATATACCACCAATATATGAGTCTACAGTAGAAAATAAAGACTGGCTATCTGGACCGGTATCAGCCGGATACGGATCTTGTATCAATGATTGTATATGATACAACCCACGAATCTGTCGTTACATAAAAAATAATATATGATTATAGGCTCGTACTGCTGGATGTTAAAAACTGATTTAATTTAAAAAAATTAACTCATCATTACTCATTCCACGTGGCCTCTAGGCTCGTACTACTGGACGTTTAGAAAGTCGGTAGGAGCAGCAGAAAAATATCTTACGGTGACATACTTATACCATTGTAGATATGTTTCTATAGCGTCGGTGGGTATTTGGTCACCTATTTACTGTAAGACAATATTACGAAGCCTATCTTCCTATCTCAGCAAATATAATGATGATACTCTCTCCAATCATGCTCCGTCTTTCCTCCTCACATGTCTCGCTCTATTGCCATAGGCATAGGCGGCGGACCAGGAATATTTTGCAATCTACCAAACTGTCGCAACACCCGATCCGGTAAGTGCATGACCGTGATGTTAATGCACAGTAGTGGCCATCGAGTCCTCCAAACTGGCTCTCTTTCGATACAGGTGTCGAGTAATCCTTACAGACGATTTTCTGTATAAGGTGTCCACGAGAACTGCACAAATAACATATTACCGAAATATGACATAATGTCAATTAAAAATTTCAAACAAATTTAATTACCTACTTAAAAGTTATCTGAGTTGCCTCCTTTCGATCCAATTTATCTCTATAATACTTAAGCACTCGATGAGGTGCCTTATATGATTTCTTGTCACTCCACCAACAGCCAAGAGACCTTCTGGGGACATCCTCGCCAGAAATACGAATATGATCCAGTCTACCAATGTACATGTGCTATTATGGCCAAATTTATATATATAAAGTCATAATATCATAAAAACCCAATGTTATAATTTTTTCAAATAATTAGTTCAAAAATAATATGTACCTGAAATAATATAATGCAACCACAAATGTTCTTCTTCATACGAGCACATTCCTTATCTAGTTTCTTATAAAGATATGTCAGGACTCCTGCTCCCCAAGTATACTGAACACACACATCGAAGTCCCAAAAAAATCCAAGGTATAGCGAATAGACAAGCGTTGCCGACTGGTCCGGAATCAACCAAGAATTGATCATGTATAGAATGTAGGCGCGTGCATGTCTATTCAAAACATCATCGGTAGTTTCATCAGGGATATTAGTAAATGTATTTTTAAGCCAGTTTAAACTGATCTTATACACCTTAATAGACCCTCCGGATACCTGAATTTTACAATTAATCGTTAATCAATATCACTCTAATATACTTCAACTTTTAATTTAAAGAAACTACAAAGTATATATGTCCGATAGAAGACTCCAAATACGTATCCCAATATAGATGCTCGATTTCCAGACCCACAATTGTACCTCCAACCAATCCAAATCCATTTACTCGTAAACCAATTAAAAGAGCAATATCCTGAAGTGTGGTAGTGGTTTCACCTCATCTAAAGTAAAAAGTGTGAGTCTTTTTTCTCTAACGCTCAATAAGAGAGATAAAGAGGCTGTGGTCGAGTTGAATATAACGCAGTAATGAAGCTTCATAAAATTCAGCTCTGCAAATCCGCTCGATAATACGGTGATCAGTAACTTGCCATTTATCAAAACTATGACTGACGACTGTAAAATTATCTCCATCGTGCAAAATTTATTCATATTATTTTCAACTATTTGAATTAAAATATATGGGGCAATATCTCTTAATTCAATAAGCCTCGAATCTTTCCTCCCCGTGTAATATATCGAAAAATCTATGCTAGTTTTGATTTAAGAGGAATGATTTTTCGAATAGTTGTCCTCTATTGTATTTGTCTTTTTCTCAAACTCAAATAATTGAAAGATTGTGAAAGGCAGTGAACATAGAATAAGATTCGGAGAGAAATGGGATAAGAGAAAGAAGAGAGAGGATAGGATGTTTTTAAAAAGGAAAAAGGGAGTTTAGGGAGCAGGCGTGCCTGTCCATATTAATTGGGCGTGAGTTCTAAGAACCTGCCCTCTCCTTTTTAAAGGAGAGGGAATCTCCTTTAAAAAGGTGAGGGCCCCTTTTTAAAGGGAATTTTTCGAATGATTCCAAGAACCCGCACTCTTCTTTTTAAAGGAGAAGACCCCTTTTTAAAGGGGAGTGCGGGTTCCAAGAACCTGCCCTCTCTTTTAAAAAAGAGTGGGCGGGTTTTTGGAACATGCTCTCCTCCTTTGTTAAAAAAATGTAGTTAAAAAAATTCTTTTTGATGGGCCTGCCTAATAATCGGCCAGGCCTTAGCTCGTTTTCACCGAGTTAATAATTTCACTACTGTTCTGACCCCTTTTCTTCAGTGACTATTTTTTGAACACGGGTTCTAAGAACCTACCCTCTCCTTTTTAAAGGAGAGAGAATCTCCTTTAAAAAGGAGAGCGTCCCTTTCAAAAGGAGATTTGTCGAATAATTCTACGAACCCGCCCTCTTCTTTTTAAAGGAGATGGAATCTTCTTTAAAAATGAGAGGGCCTCTTTTTAAAGGGGAGAGCGGATTTCAAGAACCCGCCCACTCCTTTAAAAAGGATAAGACGAGTTCTTGAAATACGCTCTCCTCCTTTGTTAAAAAAATAATTTCTTTTTGATGGACCTACCCAATAATTGGCTAGGCTTACCTTGTTTTCACCGAGTTAATAATTTCACTATAGTTCTGACTCCTTTTACTTAACCCAAGACGGACCCATGACCTCTTTCTCTCAAAACAAAACAAGCTAATCTCATCTCTGAACCCAAGGCAATCCCGTGACTCTTTTTCTCAAAACAAGACCCATGAACAATTTTTCTAAAATCAAGAGGAAAGCGTGACCTCTTTTTGACCAAAAACGACCAAATAGCTACAAAAACCTTAGCTTCCTCATTTGCTCCTCATTCCGCTCCCATTTGCATCTGCACCTCCTAAAAAACCTTAATCTCTCATCTACACCCTTTCAAAGGAATTCGATCTCTCTAACCTTATAGATCTATCTATCAAAATTCCCGATTGACAAAGGTATGTAATTTTTATTTACTTTTTATTTAATTTTTAGTGAATATAATCATAACTTCAATTGTTAGCGTTTTATATTTATTGTTGGATTAACGATGATACATTTAGTCTCAGTGGATACGACTACACACATGATTATTCACACCTTCACACTCAAGGGTAAATATGTTATAATTAGTTTACATATTTATTTGCTTTGTAATACCAAAATGCTAATACATTATATATATTAAATACAGATGTTTCCAAGCGACTGCTGTAGTGACATGCACACCTGAAGAAAAATAAGGATTACCATATACAACATTCTAAGAGTAAGTCTATCTGTAACAAGTGGTGATTATGTTTATTTTTTTTGTAATACGAAAATGTTACCAAAATTTTATATACTAAATGCAGATTTTCCCAAACCCCTATGTTTCAATCTTTTCCTTTCGCATCATTCCAACACGATCCAAGGAGCGCATTCCAAACTTGTCCAACCACAACATTCCAGTCTTTTCAACCTGAACCATCCACAGCATGCCAACCTCAACCATCGTATATTGCATCCAAGCCTTATGTTGCTATAGGTGATAATGATATGGGTGACAATGATATGGGTGAAAGAGATAATGATGAAGCTGATGAAGATCATCAAGGATAGGATAGCGTGGATTATGCTTCTGAATTGAATGAAATAGCATTGATTGATGATATGACTGCGAATAATGATTTTATCGAACTAGAAGATCCCGGTCTCGATCCATTGGAAGATGATAGTTAGGTAAATTTAGCTGTGGCAGAAGTAAATACTAAGCCTTATTTGGATGTAAGTGTAGCAAGCGAAGATTGCATAACTGTTGGAGATATATTTCCGAAAAAATGAGATCTTATTTGTAAACTGAAATCGTGGGCTATTGAAAAAATGTTATATTTAAAACCGAAGAGTCAAATAAGATGTACTATACTGTGATATGTACGAAAGCTCCTGAATGTAGGTGGAAATTGCATGCATGTTGTTCTAAAAGATCCAAAACTTGAAAAGTCATGAAATACAACTGGGAACATACTTGTATCAATTCGATTATATTAAAAGATCACAGGAATTGCACTTCATCAAACATTTTCTCACTCATCATGCCACTTATCCGTACAGATGTGACGATAAATCCTCGAGAGATACGACTCAATGTAAGTACAGAGCATAAAATTCAGATTTTGTATGTGAAAGTATGGGATACTCATAGAAAGACTTTATGCAAGATATTTGGAGATTGGGAAAGCTCATACAACCCGCTAGTCTCTTTTATGGAAACCATGAAAGTATCAAATCTGGGGTTTGTATACCAATTAAAAACCACAGAAATAGATGTCGATAGTTGTGTCAGCTTTCAAAGAATTTTCTGGTGCTTTACTCCTTACACGGCTGGTTTTACACACTGTCGGCCAGTATTGTGCGTGAATGGGATGTATCTGTATGGTAAGTACAGAGGCTGCATATAATTTCTACAGATATTGATAGAAATAAAGGTATATTTCCGTTGGGATTTTCTATTGTCGAGAGTGAAAATACATCATCTTAGTCATGGTTTTTTCGTCAACTCAAAAGTATCTCATCTGTTAATGATAAAACAGATTTATGCATCATATCTGATAGTCATCTTGAAATATTAGCTGCTGTGAGAGCTGTATTTCCGACGACACCACATAGGTTTTGCTTGTGGCACTTCAGACAGAATTTTGATAGGAAATTTAAAAATTCAGATCTATATAAACTTATGTATAAAGCCGATGAAGCGTCTGACCCTAATATTCATGACATGTACATGGCGAAAATTGGAGAGATGAGACAAGCGGCGAAAATTAGAGAGATGAGTTAAGCACCGAAAGCGTGGTTAGATGAGTATCCAGCACGCATGTGGAGACAAGCACATGATAATGGATACAGGTATCTACTAATGACCACTAATATGTCTGAAATCTTCAACTGGTTGATTGCTCAAATCTTTTTAAGAGTGAATACTTACTTTGTGTAAAGAAGGGAAAAGTTTTTGGCGATAGAGACTCCACTCACCGCATATTGTGAAGATATATTTCGGAAAAGAAAGCGAAGATCACAATACTACAAATCTGAAAGGTTTGACGCAGCGGGGTTTCAAGTTACGGGGAGCAATGGGAATCAATATACCGTTAATCTTAGAGATGAAGGGCTCTCTTCATTCACATGCAGTGTTTTTTAGCAACAACATTTACCGTGTGCCCACACAATTGCTACTGCAAGCAGCATGCATAATTCTCATTACAATTTTACATCACGTTACCATACAGTTTTTAGCTATCAAGGCGCATACAATCCAAAATTTCATCCTATACCAAACAATCGCTATTGGCATTACTATACTGGGAACAGACAAACACCTATGGTATTATCACCAGACAAAAACATAGGACCCAAAAGACCTAAAGTGTGTCGCGATCGAATAATAATGGATGATGATCCTCAGTAAAGGCACGGCAGATGTAGCTTATGCAAACAGCCAGGTCATTATAGGACCAGATGCCCGGGACAGTCATCAAGGACGGGATCTTCGAGGTCGTGAAGAAGAAGCAACGGAAGGAAAGTCGATGATTATTTGTAAAGAGACTTGTACAATTTTAATGTTAGTATGATCTTTTTATATTATTCATTGGAGGCTAATTTATAGTAAACTACAGTTAAAATTGCAATATGTTAATTGGATAGCGAAGAATAATACTTGAATTTACTCGTTTTCAACTGAAATAGCTTCTGCGGTATACTGATTTTCTACTACAGTGCTACAAATTTATGTTACGCCACATACATCAATTAAATATTATACAATAATATTAAAGAAGTAAATCCTACACAATCCGTGATGTTGGATTAAATGCAGCTCTGAGAGGGGTAAAAGAGTGTCTTCCTACATGGGCCTGTTTCCTCCCTCTAGCTTCCACGGCATACTATAATGCCCTCTTCAACGAGTGCCGTGGATTTAGATTGGCAATGGAATGGACTTCAAGTATTAAGAAATTACGTTAGCAACCGCTTAGAAACTTTAAGTCATTCCACCCCTATATCTTTCACCCATTAATAACCACTTGAAAAATTCATTGCAAGTGTAGATGTATTTTTCGTATCTTTTCTAATTCTTCCATGAGTGGACAGAACAAAAACTTACACTCGTTTGCTTTGCTTTCTTCACTTGTAGTATGTTGTTACTGAAGTGTTCTTCATTAATATTTATAGTATCATCCAAGTATTGAATTCCTTCTCTAGTAACAGTAACAACCCTTATGTGTCAATCTTATCCAATATTTGCATGTCAGTAAATAGTAACAACTCTTATCTGTCAATCTTATCCAATATTTGCACGTCAGTATATTGATGAGAATTGACATGTCAGGATACTTAAAGTGTTGATAAGACTTGACATAAGGTTTCACATGTGCATAGTAATTTTTTTTGGAGTAAATTAATCTTTATCTGATATTTTTGTGTGTATCGAATTTCCAGGTTAATATAAAAATTCCAAAAAAAATTCTCTACACCTTTTAAAGAAAAAAAATTGGAGCAAACTTCGTTATAAAATGAGAAGAGTTTTTCATAGTTGATTATCAACTCTTTTACTAAGCTTCTTACTTGAAAACTCTTTAACTTTATTTCTCAAATATTTACACTTAAATCCAAGCCCTTAACTTGAAGTATTTGCTCAATCAAGGAGTTCTAGTGTGCAATCCATCTCTCTCTTTTGTACTTTTATGGTGGTAAATTCAATCTTTACTTGTGAGGTTGGGTGTGAGTTTGAATCTCGGGTAGAAAGATTCAAGAAGAGTTAGAGACTGTTTGTACTCTTTCCAGGTGTGATATCTACCCGCATAAAGAGATCGGTTTTAGTAAAGAAAATCTTCACGACGGTGAGATAATCGTGAGAGACGGGACTAGGCAAAGTTGTTGAACTTGGATAAATTCTCTGTGTTCGTCTTTTGGTAACTTGCACTTCTTTTTATTAGCTCTGTGATAATTTCATTTTTTTATGATTGAAATATTATTTAGTATAAACACATTTTTTCTAAAACTGCTTGTGTGAGCTTTTAAATTTTTTTTTTATTGCCTTTACCCTATTCACCCCCCCCCCCCTAAGGTGATTTTCACACATGATATGAATTTGGTAATATCTACATTAGATCCATATCCGATCGGTAAAATGAGAACGTATACAAACTAATAGTGAAATAGTTGATTGCACTTTTTTAAAAGACATATAACCCTCATCTAATTTTTCATGCATGTATGTATGCAAAGTAACAGTGGACAAGCATATCTTATAAATAAGGATGTATACAAAGTAATAGTGAAAGTGTTGATTGGACTTCTTCAAAAGACTTCTGGCCTCATCTAATTTTCCATGCATGAAAGCATGCAAAATAATAGTGAACATCTAATTGCAATTTTCAAAAGATATCAAAGGCCTCATCTAATTTTACACCCACATGTGTCTAGAAAGAAAAAACTTTCCGTAGATGTTACGCTACAATCTAGAGTGGATGTTGATAACTCGTCTGAAAATAAATACATAATCCATCCGAAAATATATTGCTTGTATCGAAGATAAACTTAGAATTGGTCAAATGCATATTAGATTAAAATATAGTGGCCGAAGGATTAATTTCTAGTAAGAAGACGAGAAAAAGCTCTGCATGGATAAACTTGGTAGGAGCTAAATGCAAATTTCCTTTAACAGAAAAGGGTGAAGTACAATTTTCCATCCAAGAAGCCAGGAAAACAGAAGGGGTGGAGTACAATTTTCTATGCAAGAAGCCAAAAAAAAAAGCTTGAAGCCTGGAATCTTTTCTCGTATGGAATTTTATATAACAAGCAATTGCCTCTGTGCCATGCACGGGCCCGGGGGATGCTTAAAGAATATGCATCACATAGTTAACCGAATCATAACTAAATTTTATTGCAGAAAAATATTTCAAGCTTGACCTAAATTCTTTCAAAACAATTTAGAAAATTTCTTTATTTTTTATCAAAACAATTCCAAAAGTATCAGGCTTTACACATTTCTACATATTGTATTGTTTACTCTCTTTAGGAACCTCCAACGCTTGAACGTTGCATAAAGGTGACTTTAAACAAAATAATGTTATTTAGTGTTTTAAGAGTTGACCAGAAAGTCTTGAGTTCAATACTTCCGACACCGCAAGCGTATGCTGTTAATTACATCTTATTATCTCATGACGCACCTGGACGGGATACTGTACTAGCTCTCTTCAAATTGCATCATTTTAGAGGGGAAATCGCGTATATAAGAGTAAAATAAATCAAAGCATAATTTAAACAAAAGAATGTATATTTTATTCATTTTGTTTGTGTTTATATACATCTTGAATATAAGTTATATATATCCTTGTAAAAGAATGTAAAATTACATAGGATTATCCTTTTAGATATTCATTGAAATACTTGGGGGTATTTTAGTGTCGATATGTTAGAAGTTGGTGAGCACTGCCCTGATATGAGGGATCACGATCACTATGAGTGGGACACCCTAGATGGGGTCTACACAACTTCATTTGAGGTGTAAAAATGTTACTTCCTTTGAAACGTTAGTAACATTTTTTTAAGTAAAGATGACATTTCATTTGAAATGCCAATAGGACACAAAAGGTGGGGTCCACACTAGTTAATTCTGAGTGGGGTCCACACTACTTCAAATGAAGTAGGGAACACTTCATTGAAGTGTGGATGGAATCCCTGGATGGGGTCCATATATATTAGGGAAACTGAATAGTATCCATTAAGGAGGCCTATATAGGGGGCCTCATGAGGAACTGAGAGAGGGTCCCGAAGAAGTCGAGATGCCTAAAATGGGTCTCTCGATGGATACTTCAAGCTATATCAGAAAACTCTAAAATGGAGTTTTTTGAGATGAAACTCATTTATTTGAGTTTCTTGCACATATTGAGAATGCATGGTGTCATTCTAAGTAGTTTGTGTAACATGAACACATGGATTTGTGTTCAAGGGTGAAAAACATGACTTTTGGGTCATGTTTAAGTAATAAATACTGTGTTTTTGGCACTGTATTCACTGAAACGGACATGTTTTGCATACGTAAATAGGATATTTTTTCATCACAATTAATTGCATTTAAATACCTCTCATTCTATATCATTTTGTTAATAAATAAGTGCTATTAATCCATGACAGCTACATAAATACAGGTTTCAGGTACCCCAGGCAGTTATGATAAAAATACGACCCATTGTGCACAGTTGCGATAAATTCCGGTCAAAACTGCAACCGAACGGAAAAATAATCAGGAAAACAAGTTTTAAAACCCAAATAATTCATGTTGTGCAACTTAGAACACAAAGGGGGCAGCCATGGCAAGTGGGTGCACAAGTGGTCTACACAAATCATGAGTGGTGCAAGTTGATCACAATGTAAAGTATTGATGTGATGCATACTTTTGTGATGGAAATGCATGATCATTAGACTTCAGAACTCTAGAATGAAAGCCGGTTGAATTCAAAAGAAAAGAACAATCCTAAAAATCAAATGTGGAGCTCTGAAGACCCCAGAAAGATGTTAGAGCCCAACACCATCAAGTTGCCGACCAAAAATGTCTCTTGACCGCCAGGGGCGGCCTGGCCATGCCCCGTGGGCCTCGTGCTCATTTCATGGGTCCATCTGTGTCATGTCATGCCACTTGTATACTTCTTTTAACCTGTTGAGCTGTCTATAAATAGAAGATCTCTGGATGGGTTTTGGGGTTGGTTTTTTGAGTTAGAATTTTGGATGTACACTTCATATAATGGCATCTTCTTCTTCCCTCTTTGAGTTTTCATTTAAGAGCACCAATAAGGAGGTTGAAGTTGTCATCTATCTTTTATCTCAAAGCCCTCCATATTGTTAATAACACTTGAACTTTTCTTGCTTTAATGTACTTGCTTCATTTTCTTTGCTTGTTCTTATTCATGTTCTTGTGTTTCTCTTTTGCTATTTTATGATGATGATTGAGTAGTAATTCTTTGGCTATGGTGAAGGTTAGAAATGGTGATGAATGGCTAAGCCTTCTTCATTCTCTTTTGGTTATGTTTTGTGCTCAATGTGATTGTAAGTTTAAGATTGTTAGATGGTATTTATTTAATAGGGTATTTTGATTTCAATGGTTGCATAGTAACCTTTATCATATATCATATTCTCTCATTATATCTGTTTAGCAATGTTAAACTTAGAATCAATATTAGTGTTAAGTTTGCTAAGTTATTTTGATAGGGTATGTAGATTGATGGTTGGTTGACACCCTTCCAAAATGATATATCTTATACTATCATCCACAAACACTTAGCAAGTTTAATGCTGTGTCACTTTACTTCTTATGTGCTAATTGGTGTTTGTTGATATTGTATGCTTTGTGATCTTTTGTGATTTGCGTTGATACTATATGCTTGGACATACAAATGGTAAGTGAGAACGTAACGGTTTTATTCCATTCCCCGTGTTGTGAATTCATTGTCTTGATGATTTGTGCTTCGCAACCCGTCTTGATAAGCCATGCTTCATAATCGGAACCATAACAAGAGGAGTGAATACTCATGATCAAGAGAGAGTCGAAAATATCTGCACGATTCATTCATCCGAACAGGAGCCATGGCCGCTTTTCTTTTCTTATAACTTTTGTTTTTTTTTTAATTTGTGATAACAACCAAACCGATATTCTTTTCTTTGAACTTTCAATAACAACGCTTAATCACCAATTCCCTATGAATCAACCCATATTTTCTGGCTAGCTATAACGAGCCATACACTTGTGGTTATAAATTTTAAAACAAGACCAAGCTCGCGTGCACCGCATTTCTAAACTCAAACCGTTCTTTCAAACATCAAGGCATGCACGCGTGAAAATCTTAAAAAGTTTTTGGCACCCGAGAATGCGGTAGTCATTAGGGATTGTTATTCAAGTTCATATTGTATATATAAAACCAACAAACTAACAAACTAACAAAACAAAAATTTCTAACCTTACTAACAAAAGTTCTATGTTGTTTTAATCTGTTGTTACTCCGAGATTCTGAATTTGTTTTGAAATATGAAAATAGATCAACAAACAAACACTGAGAACAGTGTGAAAAAATGAAACCCTAATTCATTGAGTTGGCCGACCAAAAATTCCATTTGGCTGCCTGGGTCAACTCTGTTACCAAATATTGGTCTCGTTTTCTTACAGTCGTTTTCTTGCTCTGTTATTGATCCATATTTCTACTTTAAAATTGATAATTGTTTTGGTACAATATATTGGTCAAGTATATCGCTTTTCTCGTTAACAATGCATTGATTTCTTGATTTTCAGGTTTAACGAGTTAGCGAGCGGCAAACACACGCGGAGGAGAATTGGACTTAAAGGAACAAGACAATATTGAAGTACAGTGCCAAATATCCAGATAGTTGTGCCCTAACAAGCGAACATTTTAAGCTCTCGGGATTGACTCAACGGGGGTTTCTTAACCCAAAACATTCGGTACGTATTTTCTAACTCCTTATCGCTCAAATCCGACGCCTTCCACTATTCTATCTTCTGTAGGATTCTTCTCAAAAATTCGCTGCAAAGAGAACTAACCCGTATTTGGTTGCAGCGCTTCCGCTTAATTGAAAAAAGGATTGTTTGATAATTTGAACAACTTTTTATTAATTTGCGCATTGCATTCTTTAAAATGAATTTAAGGGCAAAAGAACCCCAACAATATACGGTAGGGGATTTCATCACCCTTTTTTCGTGGCCCACAAATCACAAACTGAGCATTCTTGCATTCTCTCAGTAATTTTAAAAATCAATTACTCCACCTTAAGGTCACGCTCATTAAGAAAAGTTAACTGTATTTAGAATCTTACTTAACGGTATACTATTCTAAGGGGTGTCTAGGTAAGTATAAAAGGCACAACCGCCGAAAAGAGTGAAGGTTATTCTAATTAAGGAATTTCGCGAAAGCGTTGGAAAACGTCCCTGATCTCTCGCACTTATCTAGCCTCTAGATTAGTATAATCTTGGGTTTGATTCTCAATACAGTTTTACTTGAGCAGTTCTAGTTGACTTAGCATAATATAGAGTAATGGGGGTGTGATATTCTTTTCTTTTGTGATTTTTGTGAATACTTGTTGATATGAGTGATACACATTTTAATCCGATTCTTTATGATCTATATTCTGTTGTTAATACACATTCACAATTCTTTTGTTCAAATTGTCAAGATTCTTCCCACATTTTTGAAAATTGTCCTTTCTTAAGGTGTAATAAACCGTGCCAGAATTCTGATATTAGCCCACACCCTAACGCTCTTGATCTCAATCCCACTTCAAATTTAGAGCAATTGATTGAAAAATTAGAGAAAGAGATTGACCGGATTTCTGTTTACGCATCGTCACCATCACAACCCTCTTTTCCCGAAACAATTGTCACATCTATAGGGTTTGATAGTGAGATGAATGCTAAATTGACCGCTTTAGAAAAAAAGCTTAGAAGTAATGATTGCAGTTAAGAATCAAACAGTTTCGACACTAGCCATATTCATACAACAATCTGATCAATTGCTGCATGCTCAATCGCAATCATTGACTAGATTTGACAAACAAGTGAAACAATTAGCTATACAAATTATAGGCAGTGAACATAATCAAATTGAAACCAACAATAGCGAAATCTTTCCGTTAGGAGGTCAACTGGGTAAGATACATGATCAAATAATTTTTGATGATTTCATAGATGATGTTGAAGATATAATCTTTAATTTGACTGAGTGTTATAAGGATGAGCAAGAAAGTCCTCCTAGTCGGCCTAACACTGACCTTCAGGTAGCAATTTGGCCTCCAACGACTTGTGGTCTTGAGAATGATTTAACTGATGAAGTACCTGATGATGAGATTCTTGTTCCGACGAATTATAGCGAATTTTTTTTAGTAGACTTGTGAATTTTATGGATATGGTGTTGATATACTATTCGAGGAAATTAATGATAAGGAACCCACGACTCTAGTTTTACCGATTGATAAAAATTTTGAACAAACTCTAGAGTGGGAACCTATATTTTTAGATGACATAGACCTACTCATAAGTCAATGTGATGAGAGAGAACTTGATATTCATGAGAATACGATTGTAGGGGAGTATATAGAGAAAGATAATATTGACAAATATTCTTTCACGCTGAGTTCTGAAGAGATTTATGTGGATGAACTTGCTATTCTTGATGAGTTTGAGTCACAATTAATTTAGGAACATTCTAAGGATCTCTCTTTTGCTGAACTTTTTGAGAATGAAATCCGGTGTTTAATCAAACTTGACCACGAAACTCAACACATGATTCTTGTAAATAAAGTTCATCCGGGCAACATTTCTTTGACTCCTTCAAAATTTCGTCTTCATCTTCAACGTTTTATGATCCCTCCATACATGCACCTATGCCCAACACTATTATCTAAGCATGCCACTAACATTTTCTTTTTCTTTTTCATATACTATTTGTTTTATCAGCATTGGTCTTACCTTGACAAAATTTTGAATGGATGGTATAATTTATGGAGTAACATAATCTCCAAACTTCAACTACTGTAATTAGTTAATATTTTGTAAATGCCTTTTTAGCTTCTTAGTTCTTAGGTTTCCTTTTTATGAATAAAAGCTCACCCTATATGTCTAAGTCTAGCAACCGGAGACGGGGAAACGATGAGGACATCGTCAATCTCAGGTTTGAAGGTGAGCACTCCGTTTACTTTGATTGCATCATGTGTAAATTCTGCATTGCATATATCTTAGAAAACCCACAAAATTTTAAAAAAAATCCAAAATATAAAAACTTTGTCGTCAAGTTACCTAGTGGGGAAACTTTGACTGAAAGTCCGACGGTTTAGATTGATATTTTAGAAATAACTAAATTCTAGGATTAGAAATTAAAAACTCGAAGAATAACTCTCCTTTAAGTTTAACTATAACAAATTACGTATTTGCATCACACTACACGTGTCGTGAGTTTTGAGATTTAGATGACATGTTTGAAATTTCTAAACTTCTTTTAAAATTGAGAATTTTCTTAAGATCGAACAAGTTTGTTTAGAAATAAGTAATATTGAGTCTAATTCATGAGTGATGTTGATATGAAGGGAAATTATTAATATCTTTAATTTCGACTTGTCTGAAAAATAACACATCTTGAGCTTTATTGAATTGATTACACACCTTATCCACACGAACGCGTCTTAGGATAAAAATAATAACTGAAAATGTTTTCGTTGGTTTTCTTTCTTTGTATTTTCATGCAAAAATAAGTCTTTGTTTTGTGGCCTTGGTGACCTGGGCGATTAAGTCCTAGGGGTGTCTCTACACCTAATAATCTAAAACCATTTGGATAGGAGTGATTGACCCAAAACTCGCTGAGAAACCTAAAAAGCCTAATAAAGTAAGTCAAGCAAGTGTTCTCTTCGGATTAAAAGTCCCCGCGGTTTTTTGTGGGAGAACAATCTTGACTAGAACGAATTTCGGGTGCAAGCTAAAAAGCAAATTTTTAGAAAGGGAATTTAACGAAGATACGAAGGTTTGAATTGAAAGATTAAAAGAATTTTTGCACAATCACGAAGGTGTGCATGAACAAAGATAGGTGAGAGGTGGAGTGAAGAATAAGATTAAGTTTTTTGTTAAAAATGATAAAAATCCTAGATTTAAGACCTAACTGTAGAATGAAATCTCAAGAAAAGCTTACGACTTTACAAACTCGCGAGATACTTTTGGAATTTTTTCCATATTTGTATTGGTGGCATGAAAACTTTAAATCTAAGTTTTTCAAACAAAACGACGCTATTTGCACGAGCAAGTAAAGACGTAAAGATGCTTAAAGTAAATGAAGAATTAAGGTATGAAAAATAAGGGTTCGATGTTTCTAACTTAGAGTAATAGAATTTCTAGCTTAGATTCTGAATCTTAGAATCAGAATCAACAGTTATCTCATGAAACCAGCTTGACGGGATTTTATGGGTGTAACTCACTGAAAATCCTCAAGAGACAACACTCCTCTAGGATAACTTAGAGGTTTAATGGCTTGTTGCACATGCTCACTGCAATTGCGTTTTCTGCGAAAGTGATATTAGGATTTTGTTTTGCTTTGGACGAGCAAAAAATAGGTTTGGGGTATTTATTCATCGCAATTAATTGCATTTAAATACCGCTCATTCTATATCATTTTGTTAATAAATATGTGCTAGTAATCCGTGACTGCTACATAAATACAGGTTTTAGGTACTCAAGGCATTTATGATGAAAACACCGCCCATTGTGCACAGTTGCGATAAATTCCAGTCAAAACTGCAACCGAACGGAAAAATAATCAATAAAAAAAAGTTTTAAAACCAAAATAATTTATGTTGTGCAACTTGGTACACAAAGGGGACAGCCATGGCAAGTAGTGCACAAGTGGTCTATACAAATCACGAGTGGTGCAAGTTGATCGCAATGTAAAGTATTGATGTGATGTATACTTTTGTGATGGAAATGCATGATCATTAGACTTCAGAACTCCAGAATGAAAGTCGGTTGAATTCAAAAGAAAAGAAAATTCATAAATATCAAATGTGGAGCTCTGAAGACCACAAAAAGAAGCTGGAGCCCAACACCATCAAGTGGGCCGGCCAAAAATGTCTCTTGGCCCCCTGGGGCGGCCTGGCCATGCCCTGTGGGCCTCATGCTCATTTCATGGATCCATCTCTGTCATATCATGCCATTTGTATATTTCTTTTTATCTGTTGAGCTGTCTATAAATAGGAGATCTTTGGATAGGTTTTGGAGTTGGTTTTTTGAATTATAATTTTGGATGTACACTTCATATGATAGCTTCTTCTTCTTCTTCTTCTTCTTCACTCTTTGAGCTCTCATTTGAGAGCTCCATTAAGGAGGTTGAAGTTGTCATCTATCTTGTATCTCAAAGCTCTCCAAATTGTTAATAACATTTGAACTTTTCTTGCTTTAGTGTACTTGCTTTATTTTCTTTGCAAGTTCTTATTCATGTTCTTATGTTTCTCTTTTGCTATTTTATGATGATGATTGAGTAATAATTCTTTGGGTATGGTGAAGGTTAAGAATGGTGATGAATGGCTAAGCCTTCTTCATTTCTTCTTTGGTTATGTTTTGTACTCAATGTGATTGTAAGTTTAAGATTGTTAGATGGTAATTGTTTAATAAGGTATTTTGATTTCAATGATTACATAGTAACATTTATCATATACGCTATTCTCTCATTATCTCTATTTAGCAATGTTAAACTTAGAATTAATATTAGTGTTAAGTTTGCTAAGTTATTTTGATAGGGTATGTAGATTGATGGTCGGTTGACACCCTTCCTAAATCATATATCCTATACTATTATTCACAAACAATTAGCAAGTTTAATGCCGTGTCACTTTATTTCTTATGTGCCAATTGGTGTTTGTTGATATTGTATGCTTTATAATCCTTTATGATTTGCGTTGATACTACATGCTTGGATATATAAATGGTAAGTGAGAACATAACGGTTTCGTTTCATTCCCCGTGTTGTGAATTCATTGTCTTGATGGTTTATGCTTCGCAACCCATCTTGATAAGCCATGCTTCATAATCGGAACCATAACAAGAGAAGGGAACACTCATGATCAATAAAGAGTCGAAGATATTGACACGGTTCATTCATCTGAACCGGAGCCACGGCCGCTTTTCCTTTCTTAGAACTATTGTTTTTTTCTAATTTGTGAGAACAACCAAACCGATATTCTTTTCTTTGAACTTTCAATAACAACACTTAATTACCAATTCCCTATGAATCAACCTGTATTTGCCGGCTAACTAGAACAAGCTGTGCACTTGCGGTTATAAGTTTTAAAACGAGACCGAGCTCGGATGCGCTGCATTTCTAAACTCAAACCGTTCTTTCAAACATCAAGGCGTGCACGCGTGAAAATCTCAACAATATTCCTACTCACAAGTGACTTAAGAATAGGGTTTTCCTATTCATGATGGTCTTGAAAAACATAATTTTTCATGTCTCAAGACATGAATGGGGTATTCCATTCAAATATGTCTTTCATAGAAATATCATGAACAGACATGTTCATGTCTGAAGATGAATAGGGTTTTACCTATTCATAAAGTTCCTTAAGACATGGTTTTCATGTCTTAGGGTATGGATGGAGCATTCCATTCACACATATCAGTTATTGGCATATTAGAAAGATGGATAGGGTTTTTCTAATCATATGTCAAAAGACACAATATCTTGGGTCTTGGGAATAGGGTTTTCCTATTCCACAGATATTCTGAGAACATGTTTTCATGTCTCAGAGATGAATAAGATTTCCCTATTCACACACACACACACACACACACACACACACATACACATATATAGAAGGACATGGGGTTTTTGATCCATGTACTTTAAGAAATAGTTTATCTATTTATGTTAAATATGCAGAGAATATGGTGCCATATTCCAAAATATGCAGATCATGGGTTAGCCAATGTTCCTGGTTCAGTTCATATTATTCAAAAACAACTTTGTGTTCTGAAGCTTATTCTTCTCTATAAAGAGCCATGGCCATGGATTTCAAGCTCTTTTATTTTAAGAGCCGGAAACTTGAATAAATTTCCATCCTCGTTTATAATCAAAGAAGAGGACAAAGAAGATGGAGATGGAGATAAGGATAGAGAGAAAGAAGAGTGAAGGAATAGGGTTATCCCATTCCTATATCCTCACTTTCTTCTTTTCTTCTTCTTTCTCTGCTTCTTTTTCTTCACAAAACTTTTGCCAAAATTCAAAAGATTTTAGCAAAAAATATTCGATCTATGATTAGATGCTCACATAGGGTATTTATACCCCTCAGTGAGTGGGCAGTAGTGATAACTACTCTCTCTATATTAGGAGAAGTGGGGAGTAGAAATACCCCCATTATCTCTTAAAGAATAGATCAAATCTATTCTAAAGGAGAAGGTCCCGACCCTATTAGTGCCGGGACACCCCAATTAGTGGGCCTCCTGAGTTCAGAAAGGGACATCCCGATAGGGGATGCTACAATTCAACTCAATTTTGAGTTGAGACAACTCCGTTTTGAGTTGTGTTAAAGGGAACCTCCCTAGGCAGGGGGTCCCACTAATGATGCACAAGCCTTTTTCAACGATCGGATATATATATAGGATAATGGAAGAAATGTGCCATAGGAGAGAATGTCCTCCTGTGGCTTCGAAAAAATACACCCATCATGATTTTTTACGACGATCGACACCCATCATCATCATCTTTATAATGTAAGATGTGGATATACCAAATTTCATGTGATTCAATCATGTTTTCACCGTTGGTTTAGTGGGTGCAAAAATTAACGGTTTACCAACAATAGAACATTTTATATTGCTAATTCAATGTTGAAAAGGTGATAAAATCACATGAAATTTGGTGTATCCACATCTTACATGATAAAGAAGATGATGGGTGCCAATCGTCGAAAAAATTTATGGAGGATATAGATTTTTGACGCCACCTAACGAAAATGCCTCCTAGGGCATCTTCTCTCTCTCTCTCTCTCTCTCTCTCTATATATATATATATATATATATATATATATATATATATATATATAACTGATTCTAGAAGGTCCGATCTTATTTCTTATTTTGAGGTCCACTTTTTAAACATACAATACGTCGTGTTTTTCATCGATCCGTCCCGATCATCATGATCTATACATATTAGATAGCTTATGTATCAAATTTTATAAGATCTGGAAACCTCTTAATAATCCATCAAATAAACTAAAAAATCGACGGCTTTACAATGCGTGAAAAACAAGATCACTTAATGGTTGTCTTAGAGGTCTCCAAATCTAATCAAACTTTAATTATGCATAACCTATCTAATACAACTGGACCAAAGTGAATGGTACGGATCGGTGAAAAACACAAGATTGTATGTTTAAAAGTTTGGCCTCAAAATAAAAAATGAAAACCGGTCTCATAGGATCACTTTTTCTACTGTTAAAAAGCCATGGCATCGAAACAATGGTCAAAAACCCCTGAAAATTTTTCCTGCGGTATCTACATGGTAGCCTGCTATATCTTACCAATGCATACAATCTATTTAGATATCGCAGATAGCGGTTTAAATATCATTGGCTACTGCTTAGATATCGCAGGAAACTAGACAAAGCAGGTAACTATTAGATATCAGGTAAGAGGTTTCTTGAAAACTAAAAACTTTTATAAAAGGGTTTGACTAACATTTCGAGGCCGGAAGGCTTTTGACAACAGAAAAAATTGCTTGGGTGTTTTGATAATTTACTGTATATATATAATGGAGGAACGGTGCTATAAGAAGGAATTTTCTTTTATGGTGTCGAAAAAATACACCCTCAGCGATCTTTTTCGAAGATCGGCATTCATCATCATCATCTTTGTCATTTAAGATGTGGATACACCAAATTTCATATGATTCCATCACTTTTTCACCGTTGATTTAGTGGGTGAAAATTAATGGTTTGCCAACAATATAACTTTTCACATTGCTAATTCGACGATGAAAAGCTCGTGGAATCACATAAAATTTGGTGTATCCACATCTTACATGACAAAGTTGATGGTGATGGTTGCCGATCGTCGAAAAAAATCGTGGAGTATATAGATTTTTGACGCCGCCTAACGAAAAAATATCGTAGGCATCTTTTCTTTGTTATTCTTATATATATATTGGTCAAAAAGATCAACTTTCCATATTTTATTTGATAATCGGTATTGTCTATCTTGATTTTCATGGCGTAAAGCATATAAACATCCATTTCCATGCGATTTTGATACTTTTTGACCATTTATTTGGACCACTGGTTATGAAAAATATTTTATTATCAGTAAACTATTAAATTTGTGATCCTCCATGCAACTACAAGACGTATCCAAATCTTATAATTCTTATGTGAGCATATTTTAGAATATGCTGATTTAAATTTGAACGTCCCTCCCTTAGCTCTTGAGCTTGGTTCTCCAATGGTGTATTGTTTCAAATAATAATGTCTATTTTGGAGGGGGGTTTTTGGGGTGGGTGGGGGGTGGGTGGGTGTTCTGCATAGTTATTGATAGATGTTGTGCAACAGATATGCATATAATTAATTAAAATTTGTACAAGTAATTGAGGATGCCAGTTGTAGTTTCTATTCAAACAAGATTTCAGGGAGAAAAAACTAATCATTTTTTTAATGCAATGGGATGAAAAAACTAATCACTATTGCAATCGCATTAAATTTACATATAAAAATTGACTTAATTTAATCTTAAGCTTAATCATGTCTGAGGGATGAATATGAAAGAAAGGAAGACTTACCTTGATCAAATCTTCAATGCCTTTTATTTTTTAAAATGGATCAAATGGAATGAACTTGAGCCTTAAGCCTAGTACAATATTATGACTTTCTAGAATGATGGGCACAAGTCGCACAGTCCAATCCCATCTCATCCAATAAAAATCTTTCAAATTTGCAAGTTTGTCGTAGTAGTTTAGCCTGTCAATGGGACATAAACTTTCATTCTTCGTGGCCTTAAAGATCGATGCCTTTATTATATTTTATGTGGGTAAAATGGGAGCGAGACTGAGCCTTCAGCTTTATCTCCCAACATAAACTATACTCATCTCTCTATTCAAGAAATTTACTGACATAGCTCTCTTATATAAAACATATATAGAGCTAGCCTATGTCTGTTAATAGAGAGAGAGAGAATTAGATCTAGATGGATAGAGAAAATATTGCTCGCAAAAACAGCACAAGGCTCAGCGTCTGATCCCATCTCAACCACATAAAAACCAGTCCACTGGTTTGAGGAAGGACAAATTGAAAGATATTTATAGGAGCATAGGTCACTAAATTATATTTAAGGGAGGAAGAATTTAGTGCACCTAATTAATTCATTAAATCTATTAAAGATTCTCAAAATAAATGCAAATCATGCTTTTTAAAAAAATCTTGAGATACTGTGCATTCATGCATGACTTGGATAAGAATCTTTAATATGACGATTTTAAAAATATATGCTAAATGTACAAGACAAGAGAGAGAAAGGCAATCGTCTTTTATGATATTATATTACTCTGCATGATGAAAGGAAACGAAAGAGGGGCAAAAATAGTGCAAGTCTCGAATTTTATCAATCGGTGATTTTATCAATCAGCAAGTGACGGATGTCGGATCTCGTCAAGATGTTACCTTCCGTAGATCTGCTGCGAGCAACGATGTACGGCTGAGATTGAGTTGGGGATGCCTCCTGAAGCAAGTGGATCTCAATGGGTTTGAGGTGGTTGAGGCCGAGCTACCTGCAAGGAAGCCCCGGGGTGGTTGTACCATCAAGGACCCTCCAACGATCAAGTTAGACTGGATATTTGAGCATAGTAACGGCCTAGTGAGGAGAAAATTGCGTACCTCGATCGTCTGAGAGAGGGGTTTATATAGCGGCAGCGATGGGCAGGCAGGCACGAGAATCACGCCAGCCGTTACGCTTCCGACGTCATGCCCGCGTGATAAGCGGATCCCGCATTAATGGCGAGACTGGCTTGTTAATGGGGGATCGTGATGGCGTGGAACGGGGGATCGTGATGGCGTGGAATATCTCGGGCGTGGCGAGATTCGCGGAGCCGTGGCGTGGGAGCCTGTGATCAGTGTTGCGGGTCGGTCAGAATGAGACCGAGGAGGATGAGCTCAGTGGGAGACTCGGGGACGAGCGGAAGGCCGAGTTACCCTGGTTCTGCTAAAGCCCGGAGACGAGCTGAGAGGGCCGAGGAGGCCAGTTGTGCGGGGGGCTCGGGAGTGAGCCAACGGTTGTTTGTAAGGCGGGCACAGGAGTGGTGTGGACGGTTGTAGAAGATCGGCCACGTCCATGGGATGCAGACCCAGAGTATTATACCGACGTACCGTTCCTGGTCCTTTCTTGCTAGCTTCGGGACACGCCATCTGCCACGTGTCACGATTTGGGAAACCGACAATATCCAGCATCATCATTAGCCCTCCACTCTCGATCCGACCTGTTCACGGGTCGAGTCGAGAGTGGTCTGCCGGGTCACCCGAGGTGACCTCCTTTTCATAGATATCGTAAGCGTGCATTCCCGGGCAATCAGCTGTATTTTCTTGATGATGTCAGCGGATCAGGGGCCAGATCTTGCATTAAAGAGGATGCGTCGGATCGTGCGTACGCTCACCGAAGCTACAGCCCACATGTCTGGCGCTGGTTAGCTGACGCGACGGGCCGCAGATTTCCGGCGTCCAATGGGATGTAATCCATGCGCGTGCGACAGGTGGAGCGATGGTGGCCGTTGAATGCAATGAATTGTTTCGGCGGGAGATGACTGTCGCCGTTGGATGTGCACGCCGGCAGTTGTAAATAGAGGTAGGGTTCCCATCAGGGCCCATACATCTTCATAATTTTCTCGTCCTGAGTCTCGTTAGCTCGGCGCTCTCCTTTTTACGTCAGATCTCTGCGTTTTCTTCCGAGGACTCATCCTTTCCATCAGGTTAGATGTCTTCTTATGAAGAGTCTGTAGAAATAGATCGGGTAGAGTTTAGGGAGCCCCCTGTAGATTCTTCTTTTTCTTCTTCTGCTTCTTCTTCTTTTGAGTCAAGCATGTTTCCACCCTAGCAGAACAAATAGACCGATCCAGGATCCTTGCTGCCTTCGGTGCCCTGTCTCAGAAGAGAGCGAGGGCGAAGCCGTGCCTCGAGCTGACCCGAGTTTCGTACCAAGGGAGTCGCGGACGACGAGGCCATCCGCCTCGACCCAAGTCCCCGATGATTGCCGCGGCAGCGGCCAGAGGCATCCGCTGGTTCCCGAACCCCGGATGAGGGAAGCGGAAGAGGACGAAGACGAGATTTCTCTTAAGAGGAAAAAGACGGTCTCTCGCACGCTACCGACTGAGGTTCCCGAGGGGATTCTTGTGCAGGAGGGGTACACCTGCTTCGCAGTCCCGTCCAGGTTTTCCGTTGCCGCCAGCCTGCTCGTTAATATGGAAGAGTCGGCCGGAGGCAAGATTCCGCGGGGGACCCTGAGGGCCCAAGTGGCAACAATAGCTCAGGAGGTGGTGCAGGTACGTACTCGCTTATGTGTTATTTTGAGCGCCCTTTTCTCAGTTCGAGTGTCTCTAAGTCTCTCTGTTGTTTTTCATCAGGTCCTTCAGCACTGCGCCCTCGTTGCTCGCATGGAGGCCGCGGAGAATGCCCATGCCATGAGGTTGGCGAGGGAGTCTTCTTCGGAGGCCAAGGATCTGCGACTCGAGCTGCATCTAGAAAGAGAGAGGATGGCCGTCCTCGAAGCCCAATTGGCCGCCGGGCTCACCGTCTCAAAGTGCCGGGAGTCCTATCACCGGCTAAGTGAGTCCCACCGAGCCATCGAGGCTAAGTTGGCTGATCTGGCCGATCACTATGCAGCAGTGAAGAGGGTGAGGGATGCTAGTAGACGGGATGTCGAGGCTACGCTTCAGATGGCGAAGGTTGTCGAGGTTCGAGCTCGAAAGGCGGTGGCCGATTATAAGGGGTCGCACCAGTTTTACGCCGACCTCGGCGAAGCCTCTGCCATTGTATAGCATGAAGCTCTTGATGCCGTCAAGGCGCAGTTTCCGGAGTTTGCCAACGGTGAGCTCCGCGATTGGGTCCCACTTTCGGTGGTCGTGCCTTCGGCAGATGGTGATGAGGGAGGGGCCGCTGCTGGAGCGGAAGCCCCGGCTCCTAAGGACGGTACCGAGGAAGGTGGGGTCTACGTGGGGCTTGCGGCCTGAACTTTTTGGCTTTCCCTTTTCCTCTCTCTTTTTGTGTGCCTTCGGGCGATTTGGTAAGGCTAGGGAGCCCAGAGTACCTTATAAAAGATTTTGGAAGTTTGAATGAAACTTAGTCCTTTTCTTCTGTGTGACAATGCTTTTCCTGTGTGAGTACTTGAGCTTGTCAGTTCTGACCTCGATCAAGCGTTAGGCCGCAGGTCGATGGCCCATGTTTTAGATAACGATCGCCCTTCGAGTGCTTGTCGGTTAACCGCTGTGAAAGAAGTTCGGTGTCCTCCAGCCCCCGGAGTCGAGGTGGTGATCGTTTACTTAAACAGATTGGGGGAACCTTTGTTGCAGGAAGGTTCGTGCTTTCCAAAGAATTGGTCGAGCATTGTTGCTGCTCGGGTCCTCTTGGCGAGGGCTTTGATCCTTAGCTCGGTTGGGCCGTAAGAGGCCTGCTAAGGGTGGACCGAGCAGGGTTGCTGTCCGATTGCCTCTTGGTGAGGGCTTAGATCCCTGGCATCGTGGGGTAGTGAACCACCAGCCAGGGATAGCCGAGCAGGGTAGCCGCTCAGCTGCCTCTTGGTGAGGGCTTAGATCCCTGACGTCGTGGGGTAGTGAACCACCAGCCGGGGATAGCCGAGCAGGATAGCCGCTCGGCTGCCTCTTGGTGAGGGCTTCGATCCCTGGCGTTGTGGGGTAGGGATCTACCAGACAGGGATAACAGAGCAAGGGCGAGCCCGGTTGCCTCTTGATGAGGGCTTTGATCTTTAGCGCGGGAGGGGCCGTAAGGGGCCTGCTAAGGACGGGCCGAGCAGGGTTACGGCCCGGTGCCTCTTAGCGAGGGATTTGATCATTAAGGACGGGCCAAGCAGGGTTACTTCCCGGTGCCTCTTAGCGAGGGCTTTGATCCCTGGCGTCGTGGGATAGTGAACTGCCAACCGGGGATAGCCGAGCAGGGTAGCCGCTGGGCTGCCTCTTGATGAAGGCTTCGATCCCTGGCATTGTGGGGTAGGGATCTACCAGCCAGGGATAACCGAGCAAGGGCGAGCCCGGTTGCCTCTTGGTAAGGGCTCGATCCTTAGCGCGGGAGGGGCCGTTAGGGGCCTGCTAAGGACGGAGCAGAGCAAGGTTGCTACCCGGTGCCTTTTGACGAAGGCTTTGATCCTTAAGGACGGGCCGAGCAGGGTTGCTGCCGGGTGTCTCTTGGCGAGGGATTCGATCCCTGGCGTTGCAGGGTAGCGAACTACCAGCCATGGATAGCCGAGCAGGGTAGCCGCTCGGCAGCCTCTTGGTGAGGGCTTCGATCCCTGGCGTTGCGGGGTAGCGAACTACCAGCCAGGGATAACCGAGCAAGGGCGAGCCCTGTTGCCTCTTGATGAGGGCTTCGATCCCTGGCGTTATGGGGTAGCGAACTACTAGCCGGGGATAGCCGAGTAGGGTAGCCGCTCGGTTGCCTCTGTAAGTCGACGTTACTCACCCCACTAGATGCGGGGTGGCGGAATTGGTAAAAACGATCATTTTCAAACAAGGTAACATCGACTATGCATAAGGATCTTTGCTAAACCCTAACTAACAATCAAACTAGGAGTTGTAACTACTATGTAAGATGATTATACCTCAAGATACTAATCCTTCTTGTTCTTATTGTCCTCCTCCTCGTCGGCCTCCTCAAGTTGAAAAAGATCCACCCGAGAGTGCCTAATATGAGCTTTAACCTCTAAGATGAGGTAACTAAGTGGCTTAGAGTGCTAATCTAAGTGACCTAGATAATATAAAGAGAGATTAAGGATTTATTAGCCTCACTAACCCTAGGATTCTCAACTCATGAGACAATTAGGGTTAAGATGAAGAAGAGAGAGCTTGAGAAGAGAGAAAGTGTTTGTGATAATAATATGAAGCTTGACTCATGTTTGAATAATATGAAGCATGAAAATATCTCACTAAAAATATCTAGTAAAATATCAAGTATGCTTCATTTAATTCATAAGATGAATCATCTCCATGAGTCATTGTTCATTTAATGAAAACAACACCTCATTTCCTCCATCTCATTTAAGTTTAAGTCAAAAGATAAAAACCTTAATGAGTCATCTCCTTCTAGAAGCTTCCCGACATATTACGAGAATGCCCCTCCCATCCGTATTTACGAAAAACGCGAATATACTGAGACTAAACAAATCCAATAATCTAATATTAGGATCTAGCTTAAACCAAAATCCACTAGTATATACCGTCTGAATATCAAACGTGCACAAGTACACGTATATGTTCGAACCCTGTCGTAAAACCATACGACCTCTATATCATTTTGCCCGAAGCAGGGAACCCACTGTGTCGGACTCTAAAGACTCAACACTACGCTGGCAGTGAGTTTAACCACAGGCCGCAAGCGGTACTAGTTGTACGTAACGGTCCCCAGGTAGATGTCGATAAGAAGGCCGATGAGGAAACCCATCCAAACTCCTACTGAGCCTGTCTGTGGCAATCTCCGTACAGTCCGGTCTGTTCGTCTAAGAGTGTCGCATATCGGGCCTAGGGGGCGGCAAGCGTCAGACCCTTAATAGCGGTATAAGTCGTGTCGGGGTACAGTTCAAAACACTCTGAGAAACTACTGGAGCACCTACCAGCAAATATCGCTTGCCCTGGCCAGAGACTTTGTGTAATGGCGTTCCGAATACAGCGCGACATCAACCTCCAATACCAGGAGAGACGAATCCTATCTAACTGCCACTGCCTCCAAGTGTTTCGGGACTGCACCCAACGATTACCTGTTTGCACGACTCAGCAGAGTCGTGGTAGGGTAGTAATCTAAGAACAGTGGGAACACACTTGAGGCGAAGTAGCAGTGTCAAGTCAACGGACTATACTGTACTCATTTCACTTGGGAACTGCTAACTGACGATAGGTATAGTACCAACCAGCAGTTCCTGACGAGTCCTGTCCGGTGTACTCGTAACCGAACGAGCACCTGCATACTATCTCCAGTACAACGTACTAATGGCTGTGGGACGGACCATCTCCCCTACTGGGATGAGAAGCGTATACACTAGTCTACTCCGGAGTATCGATGCCCTATCTCGATAATCCTACGTCTAGGGACCTGTATAAGAATGTGCTTGTAGACTACCCAGCCCCCACTAGTGTGATTGCCATCACAACGCTGGTAGTCAAGCAAAGATCCTAAGGGCTCTATCAATATGTATTAGCGATACGTCAAAAGGAACATATACACATATTAAGAGAGATACAAACCAAGTAGTATACTATCATTTTGAGCAAGACTGTCAATATTACTGTGAATATCCCAAGCTTCCATTAAGTAATATACAATCCATTATGATACAATAATGGCTTCTAGAGCATATACACTAACAATCTCCCACTTGCACTAGGGCCATGTGCTGGCGTATCACAGACCTATCATCTCGAATAACCTCTCGAACTGAGTCTGAGGGATGACCTTTATGAATGGCTCTGCAGTGTTTTGCTCTGTAGCAACTCTCCGAACCTCGATCTCCCGGCGATCTATGATCTCCCTGATCAGGTGATACCACCTCAAGATGTGTCTGGACTTCTGATGGGATCTGGGTTCCTTCGTTAAAGCTATAGCCCCGTTGTTGTCACAATACAGAGGTATTAGATCAACAATGGACGGAACCACCTGAAGTTCTGTTAAGAACTTCCTCATCCAGACTGCTTCTTTTGCAGTATCATAAGCTGCGATATACTCCGCTTCCATCGTCGAGTCAGCAACGGTGTCCTGCTTGGAACTCTTCCAACAGACCGCCCCTCCATTGAGGGTAAAGACATAACCTGACATGGACTTGGAGTCATCCTTGTCACTCTGGAAGATAGAGTCAGCAAAGGCCTCGATCTGGAGGTCTTTTCCGCCGTAAACCAAGAACATATCCTTAGTCCTTCTCAGGTACTTAAGAATGTTCTTTACTGCTGTCCAATGGTTTTCCCATGGGTTTGACTGATACCGGCTTACCACGCTTAGTGCGTAAACAACATCTGGTCTGGTACACAATATCTCATACAATATAGAGCCTACCGCAGAAGCGTAGAGTATAATAGACATGCGATCCCTTTCCAAATCAGTCTTGGGATACATCTCTTTGGAGAGGGTGATTCCGTGACAAGCCGGTAAATTACCGTGCTTAGAATCTTCCATACTGAATCTTTTCAGTATGGTGTTGATGTACCTGAACTGCGAAAGTCCCAACATCCTTTTAGATCTATCACGATGGATCTGAATCCCCAGAATGTAAGAGACATCACCTAGGTCTTTCATGAAGAACCTGTGTGACAAGAATCCTTTGACAGATTGTAGCATAGGAATGTCATTTCCTATCAAGAGAATGTCATCCACGTACAAGACGAGGAATACGACAGTTTGTGCTACAATCTTACTATAAATACATGGCTCATCTGGATTTTTGATAAAGTCAAATTCTTTGACTGTTTCATCAAAACAGATGTTCCAACTCCGCGATGCCTGCTTTAGTCCATAAATGGACTTAAGCAACTTGCACACTTTACTGCTGCTCCCACTCTGAATGAAACCTTCTGGCTGATCCATATAGACGCACTCTTCTAAATTACCATTTAGAAAAGCCGTCTTTACGTCCATCTGCCAGATCTCATAATCATGGAAGGCAGCAATGGTAAGAAGGATCCGAATGGATGTGAGCATAGCCACTGGAGAAAAGGTTTCGTCATAGTCCAAACCAGGTCTTTGACGAAAACCCTTTGCAACAAGTCTAGCCTTATAGATTTCAACCTGTCCATCTACACCAATATTCTTTCTGAAGATCCATTTGCAGCCTACGGGTTTTACCCCTTCTGGAGCAATGTCTAAAATCCATACTTTGTTGGTGTACATGGACTCTATCTCAGTCCGCATTGTATCCAGCAATTTTACCGAGTCGCCGCTCTGAATGGCTTGCTGGAAGCTAGTAGGGTCATCATTGTCAATGATGCAATCCTCTTGATCCCCGTCTATGAGAAAACCGTAGTATCTCCAGCTGGATGAGACATCTCTCAGCCGGATGAGACAACCTACTACTCCTGTGAAGTGGTGCGGGAATGTCCTGTTCTTTTGGAACTTCTGGTTCCACCAAGTTTTCGGTAATAGTTTGTGGTTCTGGAATTTCTTCCAGTTCTATTGCGCTCCCAATTTTTTCTTTTTCTAAAAACTGATGTTCTAGAAAGTGGGCATGATGAGAAACAAAAACCTTTTGTTCCTCTGCGTTATAAAAAAGATACCCCCTGAAGTTCTTTGGGTATCCCACAAACTTACATAGTACTAATCGTGCCTCGAGTTTGTCCGCATTCTGCTTTTTAACAAAAGTTGGACATCCCCATATCTTGAGATACTGAAGATAGGGTTTCTTCCCACTCCACATCTGATATGATGTGGTAGGCACAGTCTTGGTAGGATCCTTGTTCAAAAGATATGCAGCTGATTCTAGTGCATAGCCCCAGAATGATCGCGGTAACTCAGCATTACTCATCATGGAATGCACCATATCCAATAGGATTCGGTTCCGTCTCTCCGATACACCGTTGTGTTGTGGTATGTATGGAGGAATAAGCTGAGATAGAATTCCATTCTCTTTTAGATAATCCAGGAACTCGGCACTCAAGTATTCACCACCTCGATCAGATCTCAGTATCTTGATACTTTTGCCGGTTTGTTTTTCTACTTCATTCTTATATTCTCGAAATTTCTCAAAGGCCTCGGATTTTTGTTTCATCAAGAAAATATGTCCATACCTAGAGAAATCATCCATAAAAGTAATGAAATAGGAATAACCAATTCTTGCATGTGTATATATTGGACCACACACGTCGCTGTGTATGAGTCCCAAGAGCTCACTTGCTCTTACTCCGTGTCCAGTGAACAGAGTCTTTGTCATCTTTCCTTTGAGACATGATTGACAAGTTGCATAAGATTGATACTCGAATGGATCCAAATATCCTTCTTTATGTAACTTGGTTAACCTTGTCTCATTGATATGACCCAGTCTACAATGCCATAAGAAAGCTTGATTTGTATCCGGAGAATTTCTTTTAAGTGTGTTGTGGACATTGAAAATTTGTAATTGGTTTAATACGTATATACCGTTGTTTAAAGTACCTGACCAAATCAGACCATGATTAAGGTGGATGTTTACAACATCACTTACAAATGTAAAATCATAACCTTCATTTGATAACAAAGATACTGAAAAGATATTACAAGTCAAACTAGGTACACAAAAACAGTTGCGCAAAACTAAAATATGTCCACTCGTCAATCCAAGGTGATATTCCCCTACGGACACAGCATCCACGCTTGCTCCGTTAGCAACACTGAGGGTCATATCACCGGTCTTCAGAACTCTACGGCTTCTCAGTGCCTGCAAAGAATTGCATATATGAGATCCTGATCCGGTATCCAATACCCAGGAAGTAGAGTTGATTGACAGAAAATTTTCAATTACAAACACACCTGAAGCCGAAGCCACAACTTGCCACGGGTCCTGGTTCTTGGCGTTCCAAGCCTTGCAATCTTTCTTCCAATGGCCCTTTCTATGACAGTAGAAGCATTCTTCTGTTTCCCCAATTAGTGCAAAACTCTGTTCAAATTCCAAGATTGGAAGCGAAGCAACGCTTCGTGAAAAGTGCTAGCATCAAATGCTCCTGCACTAAGAGTCAAAGACTCTGAAACGGCGCTCACGTGAAAAGCACGAGAGCGCTAAGCGCCAGGGGCGCTAAACGCCAGAAGCGCTTCACCCTTGCAAGAATTACTTGCACCTGGTTATAACAAGTTAAGTTATGCAGTGCATAAGCGCCTGACAAAGGAATAACAAAGAATTAAAAATAAGAGGAGCACTTGGCAGGTAATAAAATACTTAATTAGACATTTTTATTATTATTACAATGTAAACAGATCGCCAAACATGGGAACAAAAGGACATGGGTTTGCAAGGCTAAGAATGAAATTATCCAGTTCCCTCTCTGTCTTCTCCACCATGTCAAAACGGCGATCTTCTCGAGGAGTAGCCACCCATCGGTCAGCGCCGCACTCACCAGAGAAAGTGGAGATAACGACCCGACGAGCCCGTATGTGGCTCAGCAAGTGGACAGAGCAATCCCTCAGGGATTCAGTGATCAAATGTGCCTCGAAGAAGCACTCGATCTTGTCTTCAGCACCATCGAGCATTGCCGAGGTCATCTCTGCTGGAGGAGGGGGAATATCAGCGAGCACGGACGCAAGGATCATCCGAAGCCAAATAAAGTGTGGGGGGAGAGGAGACCCTACACGAGTCAAGAGCTCGTACAACGCTACGTCGCATTGGTCATCCGTAAGAGCAGGATCCACCAAGCGCACAGCAAAGCGAGGAACAATGTCCTGGATGAGCACTTCCCATGGTTGTCGACGAGCATGTGGGCGGTTACAAGCCATAGCTGAGAAGGTTCTTTGGAGACGAGAAAAGAAAGAAGCTTTGCCTCAGATTATAAAGACTAGACACAGAAAATTTTGTGCACGGTAGAGCTATTTCCAAGACCTAGGAAATGAAAGTTCTGGGTAATACAAGTTTGACTTAAAAGGAAGGTGAAAAGACACCTCCAGTAAAGCAGCGTTTTAGATGCAGCGCCAAGTGCGCTGCGCTGTAGACAGCGCACCATGACTGCGCTAGCGCTAGGCGCGCTGCGCTGAGCGCCACGTATCAAACACGGGTGCGCTGGTGCAGGGCGCGCTCCGCTCTGAGCAGCGCACCACGTGTCAAACATAGCTGCGCTAGCGCAAAGTGCGCTGCGCTCTGAGCAGCGCACCACGTGCAAAGCACGGGTGCGCTAGCGCTGGACTTAAAAAATTTCCCACCGTTAGATCAAAAGATCTAATTATAATGATAAATCATTAATCAGAATTAAATTCTGTTATGGAAAGATTTTTTTCAATCTTGTTAAAAACAAAAAGATTGCCTTCGGTAAAACAGAAGCCCTAGGATCAAAGATCCAACGGTGGGGAAACACCACCAAATCAATCAGAGAAAGATCTCTTTAACTGATTCAACAAATCAGCTTGCCCTATATAAAGGCCCCAAGACTTCAAGTCTGATATAGAGAAACCCCCCATAAACTTTCAAAAAACTCAAAAGAAAGAGAGCAAGCTCTTGCAAGAAGATATTTCTTCAAGGTAAAGATGATGGGTGATGAACACAGAGATGAAATTATCTCTTAGAAAGAAGAATTCTTTTCTTCTCACAGATCATAGATCTACATGACAAAAAGTTTTTCACAAAAGAGATCAAAGATCTCATCATAAAATAAAAGAAGAACATAATTCTTCTCACAGATCATGGATCTATAAAGGCAAAGCCTTTCATCAAAATAAGAGATTGAAAATCTCTTCCTGCAAAATAAGAACTGCTGTTCTTAAATCTTGAGACAAAGTCTCTTTTAAAAGAACATAAATTTGTTCGCAGATCATAAAATTGATCAAATGCGCTTTGCGCTCTTGAAATGCACCTTGCGCTCTTGAACTGCGCTTCTGCGCTCCCTGGATCGGCGCTCAGCGCCAAATGCGCCACGTGTCAACTACGTATGCGCCAATTAAACAACTTGCGCTTTGCGCTTCTGAAATAGCGCACTGCGCTCATGGGCTGGCGCTCAGCGCCAAGCACGACACGTGTCTTCCATGTGTGCGCTACTTGGCAGAAGCGCATTACGCTCTTTAACTGGCGCAATGCGCCTGGCGCGCCACGTGTTGCGCTGACAGAACATAAATTGTTCTTTAATAAGACAGAGCTCTGATGAATGCTCTGCATTCAATACAAGACAAAAATTTTGTCAAGATATAATGCTCGGCATTATTAAAAGAGCCAAGCCCAAATAAAGGCTCAACCCAAAATAAAATGTTAAACATTTATTGGACTTAGCCCAATATTGGCCATAAGTTCTCAACTTATATTAATTGATCCCACCTGCTCATAAATATTTCAACATATCTTAGTTCCAAATTGGACTACAGATCTTCCAACCAACTCACACCGGTTCGAGGGTACATCTCTTTACTCCTCTGATATCTGTCGTTGTAATCCTTCAACGTCTTCAGAGAGGTGACGGGTCCCGACAACCACACATTTCACGGACTGTAGGGTCCTTATACTCATGGACTATGATGTCCTTAAACTTTATAGACTATGACGTCTTTAAACTACAGACTGTGGGGTCCTTAAACTCATGGATTATGATGTCCCTAACCTCGGACTGTGGGGTCCCTTTAAACCCAAGGACTATGATGTCCTTAACCTTGGACCGAGATGTCCTTAAACTAATATCGGACCGAGATGTTCTTAAGCTAACAAGGGACCGTAATGTCCTTAAACTAATCGACCACAATGTCTCTAAACTAAACAATAGAGCCTAAATGCTCTCTTGATGGATCTAAACGATCCTGTTAAGTTGATCTTAGTCTAAAAATTAGACTAACGTATCCTTAACAAACGTTTAAGTTGATCTTAGTCTCAAATGAGACTAACATATCGTTAAACCTAACCCCCAAACCCAAATCTAAGAAGATACGGATTTGGACTAATTCACGCCCTACGGGCGACAACATAAATTAGTCTCCGTACACAATCCACGGGCAACCACAAACAAAACAAACACCCACGACACGAAGTGACCATCTGGAGAAGGAGAAAGTTGTTACCGCGATGCGGTAGCGTAATTAACTGCAGGGGCTTGCGCCTGCAAGGAAGAGCGCCCCCACAATTAAAAATCCCTCAAACGAGAGGGAATCTGACGAAGTCTGCTACATCGGCCGCATCCGTTTAAACCTCCGATACATGGTTCCATAAATCAACTTGGCATCTTCGGAGAGGTGGACGGATAGCACCAATTAGCATCTGCCCCGAAATTCAGGCAAGACGTTTACTGCGTCTTCCCGCGTCTTTCGGCGGGGAACAGATTCTCGCACGCCCGGTGGGACCTTTTCCTCTTTCCACTCCATACTTCGTATGTCGTGTTCCCGAACGAATCGCAATTTGATATGATTGCCCTTGGGTCGAGGTACTAAGATTTGGTGTCTTGCTCCGTGCAGAAAACAAAAGATCAATGGCATTTACTTGCACGAAGTGTTCCAGCTGCAGCTGCAACTGCAACTTCCGTTCCACCTCATCTGGAGGTGTAGCTTACGGGCCCTAGGCGGCCTCCCTGTTCACAATTTCGGTAGAGTAGGTAACGCAGGCTACCACCGGGTTGTTTTTCGGGACCATGCTCCCACCAGTAAGCGTTAACATCCCGTTGTCGCAAAAAGCGCAAAAGAGGTTGATCTTTGATCGGCTCACTACCACCACGGCCCCTCTCAACGGGTCATCCAATGTCAAGCCAGCAGCATCAGTCTTCGTTAGGCTGAGCCTGAATTCCAATGAGCCCGTCAAGAAGCCCACGATACCTGAAGCGGCCATCCCAAAGCGGATAGCCATTCCTGCTCTCGAGGCCACTAAAGATGCTTCTCCCGTCAAAGGATCAGTCTTTACAAGGCTGGCCACTCCGGTTTCCGTTCCTGCTCAAAGGTCTGTCTTTGACAGATTGGATACTGCTGCTCAAACGGACGCCCAAAAACAAAAGATCAATGGTGTCTACTTGCACGAAATGTTCCAGCTGCAACTGCAACTTCCGTTCCACCTCATCTGGAGGTGTAACTTATAGGCCCCAGGCGGCCTCACTGTTCACAATGTCGGTAGAGCAGGTGACGCAGGCTACCACCGGGTTGTTTTTCGGGACCATGCTCCCACCAGTGAGCGTTAACATCCCGCTGCCGCAAGAAGCGCAAAAGAAGTTGGTCTTTGATCGGCTCACTACTACCACGGCCCCTCTCAATGGGTCGTCCAATGCCAAGCCAACAACATCAGTCTTCGATAGGCTGAGCCTGAATTCTAATGGGCCCGTCAAGAAACCCACGATACCTGAGGCGGCCATCCCAAAGAGGATAGCCATTCCTGCTCTCGAGGTCACTAAAGAAGTTTCTCCCGTCAAAGGATCAGTCTTTACGAGGCTGGCCACTTCGGCTCCCGTTCCTGCTCAAAGGTCTGTCTTTGACAGATTGGATACTGCTGTTCAACGGACATCGGTCTACAAGAGGCTGGTACCAGCAGCGCCTCACCAGAACAGGGGGCATGACGAAGTCACCCCTAAAACTGAAACAATCCCAACGGCTCGACACGCTCGACATCGCCACTGGCGCCGAGTAAGGAAGGATGGGGGCAACTCCCCCTCTGGGCTAACTTCACCAGCCCCAACAGTGGAAGTCAATGCTGCTATTCCAACTGGAAACAGTTTCGAGCTGCTTAACAGGGTGCGCAGGAATTCACCCACTGCCGTACTGAAAAGATCTCCTCCACCCGTGGAGAATGTTACAGAAACGAAGCCGGAGCAGTCCGCTCAGCGGCTGTCCTCCAAAATTTACAAAGTCTGGCGACAGGTTCAGGACTCAGTAATTGATCAAGATTACTCTCGCCGACAGAAAAAGGTGAAGGTTCAGCAGGAAGAGAACCGTCCTGTCAAGCCACAAAAGACGACAGCTACCTGGGTGCCCGCTGCAACGGCCCCCTCGACTTTAACTGCTCAAAATAGAAGGAGGCCAGAGAAAGCCCCTGTGAACGTGGCAAACCGTAAAAGCGCTGAATCAAAACACCCCAAGTCTGGGGGTATGATGGTACATACCGTTTATATGGCTTCCGGAAAAGGGGAAAGCCGTGCTTCTACGGGTCATCGACCGCTTACCCGGTCAATAACAAGGGCTCAGGAACAACAACAGCAGGAGCTTCAGGAGATGCTGACTGCAATGGCCGCACTCACTGGGCCAAAAGAAAATCCAGAGACCTCGGAGCAACGTCAAGAATAAGAAACTGACACCGAGTTCCTCCGAAGAATGCTCGAGAGGAAAGAAAAAGAGGCTGCGGAGCAGGTAGCCAATATAAAACGAATGGCTCTCTTGTTCCAAGGCATGGCTGGGATGATGCTACAGCCGGAACCTCCAGCTGAAGACCCTTCGATCATCATTGAAGACGATAGAGGGGAGACATCGAACCCTCCTCCGGCTCATTCAGCAGCCAAAGAGGAAACCATTTCCAAGGCTACTCTGGATGACTACATTGCTCAGCAAATACGAGCTCACCAGGCGAATGAAGCGGCCGGCCAAGTCGTTAAAACTGGGCTACTATATCCAGGCTGGTATAACCAAATAAAGTATCCGCCGGGATATACGATCCCTAAATTTCATGTATACAAAGGGACGGGCAATCCGCACTAGCATGTCGCCCAGTTCAGGGCTCTATGTGGCAACATCGGAGGTGATGATAAATTGCTATTTCGCCAATTTGTCGGCAGCTTGTCGGAGACGGCATTCGAGTGGTATTCTGAACTTCCAAACGACTCCGTCAAGACTTTCGCAGAAATGGAGCTATTATTCACCCAGCGATTCGCGAGTGCTAGTGAACGCACTCCAATAACGGCATTGATCAATGCCAGGGTGAAGTCAGGTGAAACGTGGGTTCAATACGCAATACGATGGCGGAATCTATGGTCAAAATGCGAACAGCGCATCGAAGAAGCGCCGACAGTAGGCATGTTCATGGGCACTCTGGACCCTCATGCAACTATTTCCCAATTCATGATGTTCTTCAAGCCGACCACGTTCTAAGCCTTGATCGACAAACTGGCCCAAATGGACCAGATGAGTCATAGACCGTCTCCTCCAAAGCCAGATCCACGGAACGAGAAGGGAAAGGGGAAAGCGACCGTCGTCGCTAACGCTCAACAGCAGCCCAGTGGTTTAAGACCAGTTGATCGCCAAAATGATAGAACTCGATCTCTTGGAGATAAAATGAGACGCCCTTACTCGTTCCCTCGAGACAAGACGAAGAGGTTTTCGAGCTAGCACTGCACAACAGGCTCATCACTCTGCCGGAGCCAAGACGCCAAGCGCAACCAGGCGACATTAACAATCCTAATTATTGCCCTTATTACCAAATGCTGGGCCATCCGATCGAAAATTGTTACATCTTAAAAAGCTGGATAGAAGATCAGTACCAACAGGAAAAATTCGTATTATCGGAGAATTGGAAGGTGAACCCGCCTCAGCCGCACGCTCTCAAGAAGACGGATACACTGGGGGCATCGTGTTCTTTCATAGAAGAAGCTCCATGGAAGGTCGCTCTTTCAGCCAAAACTAAAAGAATGCTGAAGGATCTCCACACATGTCCGGCGATTAGGTGGAAGAATCCACTGGAACCTGAGATCATCGAGGGGATGCTGAAGCCGCACCCAACTCCAAAAATTGGTGGTGATAGCCAAAGCATTCACACCCAGCTGTCAAAGTCTTCAAAGAAGAAGAAGAAGACCAAAAATCCCGTGAACCCTGGTGACAAGCGCACGGACCTGCAAAAACAGATTGACGCGTTGGAAGAATATAATCAAAAAGCGCGGACTCCAATCACACTCCAAGAATTTCTCAGCCACGTCCTTGAGGGCAGAGATGACGACAACGAAGGAGACTCATCGGATGAGCCTGAAGATTATGTGGCAAGCTGCCATGTGATCTCTCACTTGTTAATAAATGATGAAGAAGCTTCTAACGTAGAGAAACTGGGGCAAATCCTGAGCCGGAACTCCTAGAGCCATCAGACGAAATGATTGATAAATTCTTGAATGAAGCTCTTTCGAAAAGCAAAGCTGATCGGGAGTGTGAGATAGCCATATTTGAAAAGGCCAAACGTCGGCGACTGGACGAAAGGGTTGAAACACTCCCGCCAGATCAAAGTACATCCGTCGCAAATAAAAACAGGTTCAAGATGAGGAAAAGGTTCGCTAAAGGCATATCAATGGGAATGAAGCTGCCACCCTTCGAAGGAAACATTCTTGGTGAAGCGGAAACACATCCTAGCTACTGTTTATATCATCGAAAGATTGCGCACCCTACCGAAGAGTGCAACGCTTTTAAAAGATGCTGGCAGGGATATGTTGCTCACCGACAACATTTCATGCGAATGAAACGCAAAACTCGTTGGGAGCAAAGAAGTACGACCGAGGAGCGTAAAAGAACTACCGGCAACTGTCACATGGTCAATGCCGAGGGATCGCAAGTTCTCACCTTTGGGAGCGACTCTGACGAAGAAATGACTCTTGGCCCTCTTTTTAAAGAGTCCACCTTGGGAAAAGAGGAAGAACCGAAGACCTGTGAAAATATTCAGCTGCGCAATCGTACGCTGCCCGAAAAGAATCTTGGGCCCTCGAACAGTGGGTCAAATAGAAAAGATAAGGAAAAAGAAAAAGTCCCTGAGGATATCATCCTTAATGACCAAGCCGTCGAAAAGCTGACAGCTAAGGACCCACCAAAGAAAAGTAAGGTGGACTACAACATTCTGGCACACTTGAGGAAGATACCCTCGCAGCTCAGTATTCTCGACGCCCTTCTGCTATCCAAAGAGGCGAGAGATTCGCTGATCAAGGCATTACAAGAGCCCGAGCAATTCCAAGCTTTACTCGCCGAAGAAAAGATGAAGGACGAGCTGGAAGAAGTACACACAGCCGATATCACCTTCGGCGATGAAGATCTCCTCCTTGGGACATGTGAGCACAACCGTCCCCTATATGTCTCCAGATACTTTCATGACATCAAGATAGGTAAAATCCTGGCCGACAATGGGTCCTCCGTCAATCTTCTTAATGTAAGGGTGCTAAAGGAAATCTGTATGAGCGTTCAGCATCTTGCTCGTGATAAAATCACTATCTCCGGATTTGACTCCCAGTCATCACGGACGCTTGGGTCTGTAATATTGACACTACGCTTTGGGCTGCATGTCACGGACATTAAGTTTCACGTCATTGACGCCAAGACATGCTACAATGCTTTGCTCGGCCGGCCCTGGTTATATGAGTACAACATCATCCCTTCTACGCAACATCAGTGTATGAAGTATTTCAAAGATGGTCTCGAGTACAATGTGACAGGGGAACTAAACCTGTTCTCCGTAAACGAAGTCCGAAAGTATGAAGATGCAAAATACTTCTTGCCAAATTTCAAGGACACAGAAAGATGTCGCAAACCGGAGGATAAGAACAAAGCTATCGCCACTGTTCCGGTCTTCGGGAGTGATACCGAGGAGGAGGAAGAAATAGTTTATTCGGGTCCGCCCCAGTGCAACAAGCCAGGACCGTCTGCTCCTATGTTGATCTTCGGCAACGACTCGGAAGATGAGGTCAATGCCGTATTCTCTGCTCGGCCATCAATACAAACCTTCGCTGATGAAGAGCAAAGTTTGCACGTTGCCATGGTTCCGCCCAAGCATCTTAAAGAACTAGACGCGCTTGATACCTACAGTGTGGAAGAACTACAGACATTCTACATCCCTCCCACGCGAAAAGGTGAAAAGGCGATCTTATTCTATCAATCCGGGGAAACAAAAGTGGAGAAAGAAATCTGGCATGGCGCGGATTCTACACTTGACAGGCTCTAGCCCATCCATTTGCCCAGATATTACACGAACGGACTAAAGAGACTCTTGAGACGCCTAGGTGTACCCCTTAAGCAAACTGCGCGAAAAGCACAGTTCTATAACAGGATCTGGAACGTTCCCGGAACTCAACGAAAGTTTCCCAACAGGAGAACGGAAACGATCGGGCTTGGATATGTTCAATCCAAGAAACGGGAGCTACTCCGCGACTGCTACGTCATACATGACTTTGATGAAGAGGGAGATGCTCTGTGGGAAGATACTAACCCTGAACCAGAAAGAGCTCCCGCCATGAAAATGCCCAATCCGTCGTTCGAACAACAAATGGACAAGCTTATAAGGGAAGAGGGTCAAAAGGTTCGAGACGACCATAATTGTGAAATGGCCATCTACGAGAAAGCCAGGACGCAACGCCTCCTTCAACAGGCTGCGAAAAATGAAAATGCTCCTCCTTGTCAACCCGTTGCACAAAAGGCCCGACGCAGAGGCAGAAACAAACCAAAGAACGGGAAAGGCGTTCGACAGCGACAAAGCGGGTCCAAGAAGCCACGCGATCAGGAATCGAGCAGTCCGGATTCGTCTCTTATGAAAAAGATGGGTCGAGCATATTCTTTTCCCCAAGACAAGACAAGGAAGATATTCGATCTTGTCATAAAAAATCAGATGATGACACTCCCGGAGTCCAAGCACCCCAAGAAAGCAGGCGAAGTCTCTCACCCGAACTATTGCTCCTATCATAGGGCAATAGGACATCCTCTCGAAGACTGCTTCACATTTAAAGACTGGGTAGAAGACCAGTATCAGCAAGGCAGGTTCGCTCTATCCAGCAGCTGGAAGGTAACCCCACCGCAGAAGCATGAACCCAAAGCCACGAGAGTAGAGCCGGATCAATATCGGTCTTGGAAGCGAGCTCGTACCTGTCACGTGATAACGCTGTCAGAAGAAGAGCCCGAGAATATGGATGACCTCTCCTGGTGCTTTGAAAACGATGATAACGAGGTAATCTCAGAGTTTCCACCGGCGCCAAAAGAGCTGGAAGATGGGATACATACTACTGCAGATAACCTCAAGAAAATTGATTTAGGGACAGCAAGTGACCCGCGGCCGACGTTCGTCAGTGAGCTGTTGTCTGAAGAAAGGGTGGCTACGCTAAAAGACGTGCTCATGCAGCATAAAGATTGCTTCGCATGGAACTATTCCGAGATGCCAGGATTAGATCCAGAGATTGCTGTGCACAAACTGACGATATCCCCGGACGTCAAGCCGATCAAACAGGCACCGAGAAGAATGAGGCTCGAGCTTGAGATGAGCATCAACGCCGAGGTCAAGAAGCTAATCGGCTCCGATTTCATCCAGGAGGTCCAATATCCTGACTGGATCGCCAACATCGTCCCATTGATGAGAAAAATAGGACGGTGCGCATATGTGTAGACTTTTGAGATCTCAATAAAGCCTGCCCAAAGGACGACTTCCCAGTACCGGTCACCGAGCTGATGATAGACAATACGTCCACTCATGAAGTTTTTTTCTTCATGGACGGCTCGTCAGGATACAATCAGATAAAGATGCATCCCGAGGACCAGAAGCATACCGCTTTCCGGACTCCTTTGGGCATATTCTGCTACAAGTTGATGCCCTTCGGTCTAAAGAACGCCGGTGCTACCTATCAGAAGGCCATGATGAAGATCTTCGATGACCTCATACATGAAATCGTCGAATGCTATATCGACGACCTTGTGGTGAAAAGCAAATCATACAAGGAACATTTAAAGCATCTGAAGACCGTATTTCAACGCCTTCGGCAATACAACTTGAAGATGAACCCTCTCAAATGCGCGCTCGAAGTCTCCTCAGGCAAATTCCTAGGATTCATCGTCCGACACCGAGACATCGAGATAGATCCGTCAAAGATCAAGGCGATTATGGAAATGCCTCCGCCAAGGACTCTCAAGCAACTGCGGTCTCTCCAAGGGAATCTCGCATATATCCGGCAATTTATAGCCAATCTCTCAGGCAAGTGCCGTCCTTACAGCCACCTGATGAAGAAAGGAACCCCTTTCGTCTGGGATCGCAAATGCCAAAACACACTGGACGAAATCAAGCAATACCTGCAGAATTCGTCAGTACTGGCCGCTCCCGTTAAAGGAAAACCTCGCGTCCTGTAAGGTTCTTTAGGCGCGCTGTGGGCACAAGAAAACGACTAAGGGAAGGAGAGACCCTTTATTATCTGAGTCGAGTTCTCCTAGGGGCAGAAAGCAATTACTCTCCCATTGAAAAACACTGCCTGGTGTTGATCTTCGCAATAACGAAGCTCAGACACTATGCATTGGCACATGAGGTCCATCTCATATCAAAGGTGGATCCCCTCACATATTTGATGTCAAAGGCCATAGTAACAGGACGACTCGCGAAGTGGGCCTTACTCTTGATGGAGTTCTCGATAACTTATCGGCCTCTTAAGGCAGTGAAAGGCCAGGTCATCGCCAATTTCCTCGCTGAGCATCCGATACCTGCCGACTCTCCCTTGAACTGTGAATTGCCAGACGAACATGCGTTTGACACGATCGACAGGGAGAGAAGAGAGAATGATACCCAATAGGAACTCTATTTTGATGGGGCATATTCCATGAAGAAGCGCAAACAAAGCACCCCTATAATCAAACCCGGGGTAGGCCTCATCTTCGTGACTCCACAAAGAGGGATAATGCGCTTTGCCTTCTCCTTAACAAAGCCGAGGACGAACAATGAAGCCGAGTATGAAGCTTTGATAGCAGGTCTCGAGATCGCCATCGACATGGGAATTGAAAACCTCCTCATATACGGAGATTCCCAATTGGTCGTTAGTCAAGTAAACGGCGACTATCAAACGTGCAAACCAGAGTTGGTGAAGTACGGCGAGAGAGTACAGCGACTGCTGACTCAAATTCCTTCCTACACCTTGGAAAGCATACCGTGTGCGGAAAATAGCAAAGCGGATGCATTAGCCAAGCTCGCTAAAGAACTGGCTGACGAAAACCTCGATGACGTGAGGATCATTATGCAAAGCCGTCGGGTTCTCGCACCGGCAAAAATATCTCCAGAGTCGTCCGAAGAAAAGGAAGCGACCGAGCAAATGACTCTACAAATAAAAGACCAGGAAAAGGCTGAGGATTGGAGGGAAGTCTTTATAGACTACTTCAAATCCCGTCGAACACCTGAAAATGCATCCTCAAGGCATCAGCTCATGAAACGAGCTCTGTCTTTTGCCTTCGTCAATGATACTTTGTATAAAAGATCATTTGATTCTCTGTGGCTAAGATGCCTGGGACCTGAAGAGGCAAAAAGAGTCGTCCAAGAAACTCACGACGGACTCTGCGGTTCTCACCAAGCCGGGCCGAAGATGAAACTGAAGATCAAACGGATGGGTTATTATTAGCCTATGATGATCCAGGACTGCCTCGAATACGCGAAGCAGTGCCACTCGTGCCAGATTCATGGGGACTTTATCTATCAGCATCCAAATCCACTATATCCAATGGTGGTTAGCTGGCCGTTCGAAATGTGAGGGACTAACATAATCGGCCCCCTCGAACCAGCATCGTCCAGAGGACATCGATTCATTTTGGCGACAACTGATTACTTCTCCAAATAGGCAGAAGCAGTACCGCTGAGGGAAGTGAAGACAGAGAATATCCTCCATTTCTTCAAGACGCACGTCATTTATCCGTTTGGAACTCCGAGACGGATCATCTCCGAAAACGGGCCAGCCTACAGAAGCCACAAGATCAGCCGCTTCGCACAACAGCATAACATAGACTGGAGATACTCTTCAGTCTATAATCCCCGAGCTAACGGTCTAGCTGAGGCTTTTAACAAGACCTTGACGAAGATCGTAAAAAAGACGGTGTCGCGAAATAAGAAGGACTGGCACGAGAGACTGCATGAAGCTCTCTGGGTGTATCGAACTACGTTCAAAACGGCCACTAACACAACGCCGTATGCATTGGTATTTGGTACGGAGGCGGTACTCCCCCTCGAGATAGAGCTACCCTCTCTACGAGTGGCAGTTCATTACGAGCTAACGGACGAAGAGAACGCTCACCTTCGGCTTGAGGAGCTCGATGCCCTTAATGAAACCCGGCTCATAGCGCAACAAAATCTGGAGGCTTATAAAGCAAAGATGACGCGCTCATACGAAAGATTGACTAGGCCGAGGACATTCCGCCAAGGCGAACTCGTGCTAGTGGTCAAAAGACCTATGATCCCCAATCGTGCCAAACAGGGGAAATTTGTCACGCCCCGCTTCCCAAAATACGGAATACGAGGGGTTGACAAGGCCAGCCATGCTCCTACGGTCAAGGAAATATCATGCCGTAGTCACACTTCGGCTTCTAGCTTTACGTGGTAATCAGTAAAACAATGCACAGGTAATGAGAAATGCAGTAACTGAAACAAAGCAAATACAAAGGAACTAACCAGACGTGGATCAAGGTGGTATAACTCTGAGTAGCTGGTCAATATGTCCGCGATGTCTTCGAGGTACGTCTGGTCCTGATCCAAGCTAGATCCACTTCTCACTCTGAGCATGCATACTCAGGTCGTCAGAGCGACACGATAGCAATATATACATATAGATACAAGTGACAACTCGAACAGTGATAATAGATATATATGACAGTAAATCAAGAAGGTATAGGTATGAACATGCAGTAATCAATGAAGTGTCCAATAGATAAGGTGAACGGTAAAGCAGTAATATAGTATGCCAGGTATGTCAACACAGTAAGTAATGCATATCAATGCCATTATTCCTATCAGTCTCTAAGTCTCACTGTACAGGTCACTAAGCCTATCATCGGTCCAAGTGTGAGAGTCAACCACTCGCGAGTGTCCTCCACCCAAGGGTAGGACCCAAGGGCAAAGGACCACGGGCCCAACATGTAACTCATGGTAATAATCATGTACCCTGTAAATCTCCATATATCTCCATATATATAAGCCGGCATGGGACTCCTGAGATTCTGTTGAACTCACACTCAAACTACCCTACACCCCGTGGTCTACATCAAACGCCAACCATAACCTCAAATATCGGTCGGTCCGTGACAAGTCTGCACGAGAACTAGAGACAGGATCTCCATCAAGCACGTCCTGACTAATACTCAAGATAAATGGCAGTGTCTGGTGCCTTATCTGTGACACCCATGCAAGAGCTTCCATAAGTGTCCCATACCACTTATAGTCACACGTACACGCGTCCTACAGACGTCGACAATACAATAGAATAATAAGGTTCACTGATTGTGTACAAGTACGTGTCGCTTTCACTTATTCACTCATGCACGAACACTAACGTACTTGCCACAATCATTACTAATACCTAATATTGGGTAATGCACATGATTACAAGGTTATCAATGCAGTGACATATGTATGATATGATGAGGAAACAGTATGTAAAGCATGATTAAGATGTTATAAATCAATATTCTACCACTTGCATAATTAATCATAAATCATACGTGTACAGTTTAGCGAAACGATGAACGGGGAATAAATAGTATGTTTGATTATCTATCCAGCGAATTTGGTTCCACGTCAATCGGGTTTCAGGATCACTAGTTATGGCCATTTCATTTTAAGCGTTCACGGCTGGAAATCCGGTTTCAGAATCGGAAGTCCGCTTCGCAACGCATTTTATCCCAGTTGGGATCAGAATTTAGCGATGCTATAGTTGAATGAAATCTAGAGTTTCCAGTAGGATATTCAACGCAATAGACGGATCCTCAATCGCGTCTGTACGTCAGGAGCTATACACTGTTTAACATTAGTATGTCACTTCTGAATCTGTTCTGGACAGTTATACGTCCAGCTCTTTTAAATTACAGATTAAATAGCAAACGATGACGAAACAGGATAAAACTACTTGTGTTATCTAGCTAACAGATTCACCTTTAATAAACAGCAGAGTTCCGCAACATACGAGTTAAGGAAACAAGGTGGTACCCATTATGGGACAGTAAGCAATAATCAGAGTCGTTCTGGACTGCAGTCCAGAGTCGCACTCCGAATAAAATATCATCACAATTTAAGCACATAAACCATTAGAAACTTGTATAGGGTTATAGTCCGTCGAGTCGGCTTCGATTTAAGGCTTCGAACGCATCATTCCAGTATGTACATAATTTATGGTGATTTTAACAGTTTTCAGATACGGGAAAATTCCAGTTTTACAGGTATATTTGGGGGTAATCGTTTTAGTCGTTAACAGTCGTATTTTCCAGCGAAATTTATACACCGCATTCATCACTATATGGGCCAGCATAGACAAACCAATCTCGTCAATTTAGACGAATATTTTCATTGAGGTCACACATCGAACAGGTATATCACGTGGGTTATTATAAATTGTAAATTAGCAATCTATACGATCTAAGTTTGTAACTATCATAAAGTAGCATATAGCAAGTAAGGAACTTGCCTGAAGATGTTTTGGGGCACACGGTAGCGGCAACGACACACGTGCGGCACGGCAACGACTAGTACGACGACTTGTATCCGTCACGGCAGTAAATTGGTTGGGTTTGAGCTTTAGTGGAGCTTGGGCTCGAGAGATAGGAGGCTTGACTTGGGCTCTGTGCAATGGCAGTGACGGTTGCGAGCTCAGGCGATGTTGTGGTGGTGGTCGGTTGATAGAAAGAGGGAGAGACGGATGAGATTTAGAGAGGGGGAGAGGGGGAGAGTTATACAGAGAGAGAGAGTTAGAGTTAGACAGAGAGAGGGAGAGTTAGGGATTAGAGGGAGAGAGAGAGACACAGAGAGAGAGAGGGGGGGGGATTTTAGAGAGAGAGACAGAGAGTGAGTGAGAGAGAACCGGAGAGAAAGAGAGAGCCAGAGAGAGAGAAGCAGAGAGGTAGAGAGGGAGAGGGAATTAGAGGGAGAAAGAGATGATGGCAACGATGATGATGATGATGATGATGATGATGATGATGATGCGGTCGACGAGGCGGCTCGGGGCAGAGGGAGCTCGTCGACGTCGAGTGCAGGTGGGGGGGTCGAGATAGGTGCAGGGCTCGTCTCGAGCTCGATTGAGGGGTGAGGTAGCGAAGGGAGTTCTGTTGGTGAAGAGGAGTGAGCGAGGGAGGAGGGTGGTTGCGGTGGAGGAGTTTCCGGCGGGGATGCAATGGGTTAGGGTGGCCGGTGATGGGTGCAGGGAGGAGGAAAGAAGAGGGAGCTCGGGGTTTCTGGAGAGAGGAGGGAGGAGAGAGGAGATATGAGTGATGCCGGCGATGGTGGCGAGGCGAGCGCGGCGACGGTGTGATGTGGGCGTAGGTCGGGAGAGGGAGCGGGAAGAGGAGGAGAAAGAGAGTACGAGATGGGAGGGAGAGTGTGTGGGTGCGTACGAGAAGAGAGATAGGAAAGACGGGGGATCGCGAGGGTTGCGCGTCGTGGGGAGTAACGGCGCACAAGCGAGTGTGGGCGTGGGCGAAGGAAGTGGGTCGAGCGAGCGGGAGAAGAGGAAGTAGTCGTTGGGGAAGAGGAGAGGGTAGTGGGCCGGGTTGGGTAGGCAGCTGCGGGCTGAAGGAAAAAGGCCGGAATAAAAAAAATAAATTCTATTTTATTTTCAACGTGGGCTGAGAAGGGTGTGGGCTTGGGGTATGGGCCGGTGGAGAGGAAAGAATTCAAATGGGGAAAAAGAAGCAGGCCGGGGGATTTAAATCCTATTTTAATTTACAAGGGCTTGGGAAAAATATAGGTTATGGGCTGAGGAAATAAAAGTTTTGGGTTTAATTTTAAATAAAAGAAATGGGCTGGGGTTTAATTTAATTGAAATGTTTCTTTTGGCCCGGCTAAAATAAAAGGAAAAAAGTTTAGAGATTTTTAAAATACTAAAAATTATATTTATAAAATAAATAAACTTTAAGAGTAACATAAATACAGATATTGGTATAAAAAGGGCTGGGTATTATATCATACCACCCTTACAAAAATTTCGTCCTCGAAATTTAAAAGAAACTACAAGCTATAAAATAATAAGCGAAAAGTTATCACATCGAACACTAATACATAGTGATTTACTTAAAACGGGTGGACAAAATTTTGAAGGTATATATATGTAAGAACAACATACAAAAATAGGTCTAAATAGGTATAAGGCAGGAACAACTATAAGGACAACTACATGTATACGAGAATATAGATAACAATAACGAACAATAATAATCAAGGCGTGCTCGATAAGATCGAAACCCAAATATGTGCACATATAAGTATATCAAAATAGTACAGCAAAAATAATAAGTATAAGGTATAATTATAATGAAGCAGTGAAGAACTTGTCGGTGGTTTAAAAACATTTTTAGAATAACGTATCGATCAAATAGTTTTAAAATAACTTAGAAAACCCACATAGTGAAAATAAGAAACATGGAACGAAAATATGCGCGATGTAGGGTTGCGCTACCGAAAATAATAGGAAAGCTAGTAGTGAGGTACTTGAAATGTGTAAAACGGGGATAGTCAATAAAACGCACTCTTCGTTAAATACAAAATAATGAAAACCAAATTTCAAATAATAATGTCCCTAAATATATTTAGGGTAATAGGAAAAAGCACAAAATGTATAAGGCTAGCTAGGGTAAGGATTATAAGGAAGTGTGGCTCATTCAAAAGGTCGGAGTGTGGCGGCTTTAGGCTAAAGGTCAAAGAGATTGGGGCCGGGTTAGCACAGGAAGTAAGGGTGAGCAGCAAGGGACTACAAGGGGAAAAAGAATGTATGGAGAGGACAACAGTCGATACATCATGTGAATCAGAAATCCGAAGGATCAGCTAACTCGGAAAATTTACTATCAATTTCCCTTCTCAGAAGGATCTCAAACGAGGCATAGACAAAGGATGAAGGGTGGCCCCTTCAAAAGATCATGGTGCGGTACTTGTTAATCTCAGTGAGGGTTAAAACAATACAAGGAGTAGGGATGGACAGATCTCAGCAGAAAAATAGATGTATATGAGAAATAATCAAGCATTAAGTGAACTACGAAGATCAAAAGATTGGCGAACTCAGCAATTTATTTCATTACAGAAGATTCTAAACAAAGCATTCTCAAAGACGAAAGGTGGCCCTAAACTATACACAGATTTATTTGGCCAGAGAAGAAAACAGCTAAATATCCTATCAGTCGCGGTTGTGGCGGTTCAGCAGGTTGCGGTAGGCTCGCACGCTCAGGTAGGGGCGTCCATTCCTATATCGCCTCACAGGGATCGCCATTGGGAGTTCTTCCACAGCAGGATCTTGTTCTTCTGGTCCTTCTCCCTCGGCTGGAGCTTCTTCATCAAGGCCTGCTTCCATGTGATTCTCTTCTTCTGGATTCTCTTCCATGGGATTTTCCTCCACTGGATTTTCTTCTATCGGGTCTTCCTCGGGATCTTCCTCTATCAGATTCTCTTCAGGGTCTCCTTCCTCTTCGTCGGAATCGCCTATCATGTCAACCTCTGGGGCGGCGGCTCCTTCATCCTCGGAATCGTTGTTTCCAAAAATGACCTGGGGGCCGTTGATCTCATCGTCAGAACTCATCAGCGTGCGGTCTAAGGAAACGCACGACTGTGCATCCTCATCCAGATGCGGCGCTACTCCAGAGTGGGCCATGGCCTGAAAAGAAAGAGTCATGATTAGACAGTAGGACACATCGAGGAAAATAGCTAAGGGTACGGAGTATAGGAAAATATGCGGTGAGCAGGAACTGAAAAATCAAAATAAAAAGTGTTGTGGTAATGAATAGTATAAATAAGGAAAAGCAGGAGAATGATACATATATTACGATTTAAAGTTTTTATTGCATTCAACTAAAGGTTCGACGGATACAAGATTTCAAAAGAAATGTTTATAAGAGGATGACAACATTTTATTAAAAGCAGAAAACGTGATAACTCTTCTTCGATTACTAGGCCGCTGCATTCTCGTCACGCGAGTTGAATCCTGCGCTGGGTCCGCTTTATCCTCGAAGTTCGAACTACGCAATATCCATCAATTAGCAGGAGTGGGGAGTGTGGGCGAACTGCCTCCTTGTAGCTCCTTCCTATTTGGGCAACCGTTGATAAGATTTTCGCTGGATCCGCAAATCAGACATTTCCCTTGGGCGCGGCGACAATCCCTCTGAAGATGTCCTGGCCTCTTACAGTACCCACAACATTGGGTCTTCTGCTGCTTCTGTCGCGGGGAAACAAATGGGCGCTTCATCTTCTTCTCTTTTCCTCGTCTAACAGGGATCCCTTAACGATTGGAGACTCCCGCTGGTGCCTGATTCACCTGCCTTCTCAGTCCTTCAGCTAACAAGTCGTTCGTTCGCTCCTGAGCTTCCTTCAGACCTTGCAGTACACTCAGAATCTCAACGGTCTGATTCTGGGGAGTGGAGATAGAGAAAGAGTCGTTGGACGACATGATCCTGAAACAATAATTTTGAGGACGATATAAGGCACAAGCTATAAGAATCAAAATATAATACGGATTGGGCAAGGATTCAAGAATATCAGATGTGATGAAATTCATTACAAGTGGAAATCAACTGTATGACTTTAAGTCACTTAAACGGAGTACGGTAGTGTAAACATGATGTAGTTCATAATTACAACCACATCACTCTGCCAAGTCTCCCGAAACCTTAGCGGATGGATAACAGAATACACAATGTGAATATAGATCAAAAATAACAAGTTTACAACCTAGACCGAGGGATGTCTTAGATTGTCCAGCTATACACGGAAAACTGCAATCCCAATCGAAGCAAAACCTGGCTCTGATACCAACAAAACCGTGTCACGCCCCGCTTCCTAAAATACGGAATACGAGGGGTTGACAAGGCCAGCCATGCTCCTACGGTCAAGGAAATATCCTGCCGTAGTCATACTTCGGCTTCTAACTTTACGTGGTAATCAGTAAAACAATGCACAGGTAATGAGAAATGCAGTAACTGAAACAAAGCAAATACAAAGGAACTAACCAGACGTGGATCAAGGTGGTATAACTCTGAGTAGCTGGTCAATATGTCCGCGGTGTCTTCGAGGTACGTCTGGTCCTGATCCAAGCTAGATCCACTTCTCACTCTGAGCATGCATACTCAGGTCGTCAGAGCGACACGATAGCAATATATACATATAGATACAAGTGACAACTCGAACAGTGATAATAGATATATATGACAGTAAATCAAGAAGGTATAGGTATGGACATGCAGTAATCAATGAAGTGTCCAATAGATCAGGTGAACGGTAAAGCAGTAATATAGTATGCCAGGTATGTCAACACAGTAAGTAATGCATATCAATGCCATTATCCCTATCAGTCTCTAAGTCTCACTGTACAGGTCACTAAGCCTATCGTCGGTCCAAGTGTGAGAGTCAACCACTCGCGAGTGTCCTCCACCCAAGGGTAGGACCCAAGGGCAAGGGACCACGGACCCAACATGTAACTCACGGTAATAATCATGTATCTTGTAAATCTCCATATATCTCCATATATATAAGCCGGCATGGGACTCCTGAGATTCTGTTGAACTCACACTCAAACTACCCCACACCCCGTGGTCTACATCAAACGCCAACCATAACCTCAAATATCGGTCGGTCTGTGACAAGTCTGCACGAGAACTGGAGACAGGATCTCCATCAAGCACGTCCCGACTAATACTCAAGATAAATGGCAGTGTCTGGTGCCTTATCTGTGACACCCATGCAAGAGCTTCCATAAGTGTCCCATACCACTTATAGTCACACGTACACGCGTCCCACAAACGTCGACAATGCAATAGAATAATAAGGTTCACTGATTGTGTACAAGTACGTGTCGCTTTCACTTATTCACTCACGCACGAACACTAACGTACTTGCCACAATCATCACTAATACCTAACACTGGGTAATGCACATGATCACAAGGTTATCAATGCAGTGACATATGTATGATATGATGAGGAAACAGTATGTAAAGCATGATTAAGATGTCATAAATCAGCATTCTACCACTTGCATAATTTATCATAAATCATACGTGTACAGTTTAGCGAAACGATGAATGGGGAATAAATAGTATGTTTGATTATCTATCCAGTAAATATGGTTTCACGTCAATCGGGTTTCAGGATCACTAGTTATGGACATTTCATTTTAAGCGTTTACGGCTGGAAATCCAGTTTCAGAATCGGAAGTCCGCTTCGTAATGCATTTTATCCTAGTTGGGATCAGAATTTAGCGATGCTATAGTTGAATGAAATCTAGGGTTTCCAGTAGGTTATTCAACGCAATAGACGGATCCTCAATCGCATCTGTACGTCAGGAGTTATACACTGTTTAACATTAGTATGTCACTTCTGAATCTGTTCTGGACAGTTATACGTCCAGCTCTTTTAAATTACAGATTAAATAGCAAACGATGATGAAACAGGATGAAACCACTTGTGTTATCTATATAACAGATTCACCTTTAATAAACAGCAGAGTTCCGCAATATACGAGTTAAGGAAACAAGGTGGTACCCATTATGGGACAGTAAGCAATAATCAGAGTCGCTCTGGACTGCAGTCCAGAGTCGCACTCTGAACAAAATATTGTCACAATTTAAGCACAGAAACCATTAGAAACTTGCATAGGGTTATAGTCCGTCGAGTCGGATTCGATTTAAGCCTTCGAACGCATCATTCTAGTATGTACATAATTTATGGTGATTTTAACGGTTTTCCAATACGGGAAAATTCCAGTTTTACAGGTATATTTGGGGGTAATCGTTTTAGTCGTTAACAGTCGTATTTTCCAGCGAAATTTATACACCGCATTCATCACTACATGGGCCAGCATAGACAAACCAATCCCGTCAATTTAGACAAATATTTTCATTGAGGTCACACATCGAACTGGTATATCACGTGGGTTATCATAAATTGTAAATTAGCAATCTATACGATCTAAGTTTGTAACTATCATAAAGTAGCATGTAGCAAGTAGGGAACTTATCTGGAGACGTTTTAGGGCACACGGTAGCGGCAATGACACATGTACGGCACGGCAACGACTAGTACGACGACTTGTATCCGTCACGGCAGTAAATTGGTTGGGTTTGAGCTTTAGTCGAGCTTGGGCTCGAGAGATAGGAGACTTGACTTGGGCTCTGTGCAATGGCAGCGACGGTTGCGAGCTCAGGCGATATTGTGGTGGTGGTCGGTTGATAGAAAGAGGGAGAGAAGGATGAGATTTAGAGAGGGGTAGAGGGAGAGAGTTATACAGAGAGAGAGAGAGTTAGAGTTAGACAGAGACAGAGAGAGTTAGGGATTAGAGGGAGAGAGAGAGACACAGAGAGAGAGGGGGGGATTTTAGAGAGAGAGACAGAGAGTGAGTGAGAGAGAACCGGAGAGAAAGAGAGAGCCAGAGAGAGAGAAGCAGAGAGGTATAGAGAGAGAGGGAATTAGAGGGAGAAAGAGATGATGGCAACGATGATGATGATTATGATGATGATGCGGTCGACGAGGCGGCTCGGGGCAGGGGGAGCTCGTCGACGTCGAGTGCAGGTGGGGGGGCGAGATGGGTGCAGGGCTCGTCTCGAGCTCGATTGAGGGGTGAGGTAGCGAAGGGAGTTCTGTTGGTGAAGAGGAATGAGCGAGGGAGGAGGGTGGTTGCGGTGGAGGAGTTTCCGGCGGGGATGCAATGGGTTGGGGTAGCCGCTGATGGGTGCAGGGAGGAGGAAAGAAGAGGGAGCTCGGGGTTTCTGGAGAGAGGAGGGAGGAGAGAGGAGAGAGGAGTGATGCCGGCGATGGTGGCGAGGCGAGCGCAGCGACGGTGTGATGTGGGCGTGGGTCGTGAGAGGGAGCGGGAAGAAGAGGAGAAAGAGAGTGCGAGATGGGAGGGAGAGTGTGTGGGTGCGTACGAGAGGAGAGATAGGGAAGACGGGGGATCGCGAGGGTTGCGCGTCGTGGGGAGTAACGGCGCACGAGCGAGCGTGGGCGTGGGCGAAGGAAGTAGGTCGAGCGAGCGGGAGAAGAGGAAGTAGCCATTGGGGAAGAGGAGAGGGTAGTGGGCCGGGTCGGGTAGGCAGCTGCGGGCTGAAGGAAAAGGGCAGGAATAAAAAAAATAAATTCTATTTTATTTTCAACGTGGGCTGAGAAGGGTGTGGGCTTGGGGTATGGGCCGGTGGAGAGGAAAGAATTCAAATGGGGAAAAAGAAGCGGGCCGGGGGATTTAAATCCTATTTTAATTTACATGGGCTTAGGAAAAATATAGGTTATGGGCTGAGGAAATAAAAGTTTTGGGTTTAATTTTAAATAAAAGAAATGGGCTGGGGTTTAATTTAATTGAAATGTTTCTTTTGGGCCGGCTAAAATAAAAGGAAAAAAGTTTAGAGATTTTTAAAATACTAAAAATTATATTTACAAAATAAATAAACTTTAAGAGTGACATAAATACAGATATTGGTATAAAAAGGGCTGGGTATTACAAAATTCAAGCTGAACTATGAAGGCCCGTATATCATAGACAAGGTCTACCAGGGTGGGGCCTATCTACTCATGGACATGCATGGAGAAAGGCCCTTCAGGACAATAAATGGTCGCTTCCTGAAAAAGTACTACGCTTGACGAGTCGCGGCCTAGGTCAACGATAGATGACGACGCCTATATCCGCTCGCTATCTTCCTAAGCCCAAACTCTATAAGTAGTAGCCGGTTTATGGACCGAAACGTCCTTAAACTAACCACGGACCGAAACGTCCTTAAACTAACAATGGACCACTACGTCCTAAAACTAGCTGTTGACCGAGATGTCGATAAAGTACGGTGGATTGCAGCATCCCAAGGCTGATACAAAAAAAAGAAGAATAAAAAAAGAAAGAAAAAGAAAAAATGGTATGTCCATAAGAGAAAAGGGCACGGATGAAAACCCGAGAGGGCTCCGTGAGTAAAAACGGCAGGGCTACCAGCGAGTTTTGTGAAAACCCGAAAGGGCGCAATCTCATTAAAAGACACTTGCAAGGTCCTCTCGACCCTGTAAGGAGAAACGACCTGCGTGAGATCCTTATGACTCATAAGGGAGCAACACACTTAGGGATCTTCACGATCCCTACGGAGAAATTACACTTGCGAGATGCTTACGACTCGTAAGGAGAACCCTCTTATGAGACCCTCACGGCTCATAAAATTCAAAAGTCTTAAGCTACAGGGATCTGAACCTATTCTTAAGCGGCCACCACAACCTCCAATGCTGCCCTACAAGCGGCTCAATATTGACCCTTGTATACAATCCACGGGAGCGAATAAACATTTCCCTAACAAAGTCTCATCCGTGACTAGGGGTATGTTTGCACGGTGAACAACCCGTGTAAGTCCGCTCGACTTATAGGGAGAAAACACTCTTGTAAGATCCTTACGACTTATAAGAGAACACACACTTAGGAATCCTCACGATTCCTAAAGAGAAAACGCACCTATGAGATCCTCACGACTCGCAGGGAGAAATACCTTTATGAGACCCTTACAGCTCATGAAGTCAAAAGCCTTAGTCAACAGGACCCTAACCCTGTTCGCTAAGCCATCTTTGTTCAATATCGACAGAGGCAGATGATGATTCACTCCTGGCAATATCCCAGTTGTAGCAGTGCTGATGCCGAAATCGGTGTCTAATTCCAAGGTTGCAGCAAAAAGGCAGCGAGCCACAAATGCATACGAAATAGCCGAAATGATGGGGCAACTTGCAACAAAATCAGCAAGTAAAAATGTATGCATACAAAATAGCCGAAAAAATTGGGCAACTCGCAATAAAAAGCAGCGAGTAAAAATAAAATAAATAGTCAAAATGATTGGGCATCGCTAAAAATAGCCGAAATGATTGGGCAATCGCGACCTTCGCGATATAAAAGCTAAAATGATAGAGCATCGCGGAAAAAAAATAAAGAGAAATGAAATTTATGCCCTATAGGTGATATCACATCAATCCCTGTATACAATCCAGGGGCGCAAACAAAGAAGGAATCACACCTTCCCTCCCCAGGCTTCATCAGAAAACCAAGCCAAATCTCGACGGTTAAGGGATAACCTAGAGATCATCAACAGCGTTCCTCCCCATTCCAGCAGGATTCAGACGCTGCAATCGACCCTGAAGCTACGGAAAAGCCCCTACTCCAAATCTCGATAGTTCCCAGACAACCTGGAGACCACTTCGATATTCGTCTCACTACAACAGACGATACAGTCATCCACATGACCCCGTCACGGAAATACGTCATCCACATGACCCCGTCTCGGAAACACGTCATCCACATGACCCCGTCGCGGAAATAAGTCATCCACATGACCCCATCACGGAAATATGTCATCCACATGACCTCGTCGCGGAAATACGTTATCCATATGACCCCGTCGCGGAAATACACCGTCCACATGACCCCGTCGCGGAAATACGTCGTCCACATGACCCCGTCGCGGAAATACGTCATCCACATGACCCCGTGTCGGAAATACGTCATCCACATGGCCCTGTTTCGGAAATACGTCATCCACATGACCCCGTCACGGAAATACGTCATCCAAATGACCCCGTCGCGGAAATACGTCATCCACATGACCCTGTCGCGGAAATACGTCATCCACATGACCCCGTCTCGGAAATACGTCATCCACATCACCCCGTCGCGGAAATACATCGTCCACATGACCCCGTCGTGGAAATACGTCATCCACATGACCCCGTCGTGGAAATACATCATCCACATGGCCCCGTTTCAGAAATACGTCATCCATATGGCCCCGTTTCGGAAATACATCATCCACATGACCCCGTCATGGAAAAACGTCATCCAAATGACCCCGTCGCGGAAAAACGTCATCCACATGACCCCGTCGTGGAAATACGTCATCCACATGACCCCGTCTCGGAAATACGTCATCCACATGACCCCGTTTCGGAAATACATCATCCACATGACCCCGTCGCGGAAATACGTCATCCACATGACCCCGTCTTAGAAATACATCATCCAAATGACCCCGTCGCGGAAGTACGTCATCCACATGACCCCGTCGCGGAAATACGTCATCCACATGACCTCGTCGCGGAAACGCGTCATCCACATGACCCCGTCGCGGAAACACGTCTTCTACATGACCCTGCCTCAGAAATTACGTCATTCAACGACCCCGCGGAACACGGCCAAAGTTAACCTTGACCCCGTAGAAAATACCTGGAGCAACTTCTGACGCCATGAAATGCGGATAACGTCAATCTCATTAAACACTTACGGGTCCTCTCGACTCATAAAGAAGAAAACTCTCTTATAAGATCCTTACGACTTATAAGGGAAAACGCACTTAGGAATCCTCATGATTCCTAAGGAGAAAATACACCTACGAGATCCTCTCGACTCGTAGGGAGAAAAGTTTTTATGAGACCCTCACGGCTCATGAAGTTGAAAAGTCTTAGATAGCAGATCTGAACCTGCTTCCTAAGCCATCACTACCTCTCGAAGAATTCACAACAGAATGCTCTCTATCATCTACAGGCTACGCTTACTAAACTGACATGACGGCGACAAAGAAAAGAGAAGAAAGCGACAGTAGGGAGAACATTTTATTCACATTCAGTTAAGCTTTCAAGACATACCTATTCATGTATGTACGAAAAAGTTTGATTTAAAAATAAACACATAGAAATGAAAAGGCTTTCTATTCATACTTCAGAAAATGTCTACATTGAGAAAAACAGCAAATAAAAACATAACTGGAATGTTTACAAAGGCATGACATCAAGTCCAGGGCATGGATTGAGAAACTCAAAAGTAAGGCCATCTAAATGTTCCAGGCCTTTCGAACCATCCTAGTATGCTTTCTTTCGCGATCACAAGCGTCGGGATCCCCACTGATGTCCTCCACCCTCCGATAGGCAGCAAGTATTGCCGCCTGTTGAAAAGCCTGATGCAGAAGATCGACAAGATTGTCCCGCCTTTTCTTTGAGATTAGGCTCATCAGATACACCGAGTGCACCTTGTCTTCGGCATCATCCAATGCCTTAAGCGGCATGCCGGCACAAAATAGAGGAAGTGCTCCCCAGATCGCTCCCACATTAAGCTTCAGGAGAGAAGAATGACGGGGAAGCAGTCGACCATTATACGCACCGAATCGACCCATAATTTCAACGCATTGGGCGTTTGTGAACTCTTGGTTTTGAGAACGGCAGAGTGAGCGGATGTCCCCATAAGAGATAATCTCATCAAGATCATACAAATGAGCAGCCATAACGTCTTAAAAAGAAAATTAGTGAGAGTTAGTAAACAGATTGATTAAAAAAGCTTATTGAAACAAGATACGGGATTTACACAACTCTTGATATCCCCAGGGTGGGAATAAATGCTACTTAAATGACCCGATGAATTTAATTCTATGAAGTTAAGAGAAAAATCCTAAAGAGAATTTCGTATTTAATAAAAAAAGGGGGGGCCTCGGGCCAAGGAGTTAAACTTCTCGAGAGCAATGCTCTGCATACAGGAGTGACACCTGTCAAAGTTAATTATGAGGGGAATTTAAAAATACCCCGAGAATTCTAAAGAGCCATGCTCTGTAAAGATGATGGAATAACCCATCAGAATACTTAAAGGATCTCTTAGGATCTAAGATCCAACAAGGGCAAAGCCCTGTTAAGAAACCCTAAAAAGGTTTTCTTGAAGATCTACGATCTAAGGAGAGCAAAAAGCTCTGATGATGAGTGAAACTCTAGATTATAAACTAATCCCTTCAAAGATTAATCTTTACCTACAAAAATCTGACAGAGTTTTAACTCTTAACTTTCTTAAAAAAGAGAGCAATGCTCTGAAGAAGAAATAATTCTCAGAAAGAAGATGAACAATGGTCATCTCAGAGGGCCAAAGGCCCTATTTATAGGCATTGACAGCCGTTTCAACTTCCAAAAAGTTGATCCAACGGCGGAGATGCTGCCACCGTTGCGCTCACGTGTGGGCCACGAAATCGCAACGGTGGGGGGCATTTGTTTCCCCAATTAGAGCAAAGCTCTGTTCAAATTCCAAGATTGGAAGCGAAGCAACGCTTCGTGAAAAGTGCTAGCATCAAATGCGCATGCACTAAGAGTCAAAGACTCTGAAATGGCGCTCACGTGCAAAGCACGAGAGCGCTAAGCACCAGGGGCGCTAAGCGCCAGAAGCGCTTCACCCTTGCAAGAATTACTTGCACCTGGTTATAACAAGTTAAGTTATGCAGCGCATAAGCGCCTGACAAAGAAATAAAAAAGAATTAAAAATAAGAGGAGCACTTGGCAGATAATAAAATACTTAATTAGACATTTTTATTATTATTACAATGTAAATAGATCGCCAAACATGGGATCAAAAGGACAGGGGTTTGCAAAGCTAAGAATGAGATTATCCAGTTCCCTCTCTGTCTTCTCCACCATGTCAAAACGACGATCTTCTCGAGGAGTAGCCACCCATTGATCAGCACCGCACTCACCAGAGAAAGTGGAGATAACGACCCAATGAGCCCGTATGTGGCTCAGCAAGTGGACAAAGCAATCCCTCAAGGCTTTAGTGATCAAATGCGCCTCGAAGAAACACTCGATCTTGTCTTCAGCAGCATCGAGCATTGCCGAGGTCATCTCTGCTGGAGGAGGAGGAATATCAGCGAGCACGGATGCAAGGATCATCCGAAGCCAAATAGAGTGTGAGGGGAGAGGAGACCCTACACGAGTCAAGAGCTCGTATAGCGCTGCGTCGCATTGGTCATCCGTAAGAGCAGGATCCACCAAGCGTGCAGCAAAGCGAGGAACAATGTCCTGGATGGGCACTTCCCATGGTTGTCGACGAGCATGTGGGCGGTTACAAGCCATAGCTGAGAGGGTTCTTTGGAGATGAGAAAAGAAAGAAGCTTGGCCTCAGATTATAAAGACTAGGCACAGAAAATTTTGTGCGCAGTAAAGCTATTTCCAAGACCTGGGAAATGAAAGTTCTGGGGAATACAAGTTTGACTTAAAAGGAAGGTGAAAAGACACCTCCAGTAAAGCAGCGCTTTAGATGCAGCGCCAATTGTGCTGCGCCCTAGACAACGCACCATGAGTGCGCTAGCGCTAAGCGCGTTGCGCTGAGCGCCATGTGTCAAACACGGGTGCGCTAGCACAGGGCGCGCTCCGCTCTGAGCAGTGCACCACGTGTCAAACACAGGTGCGCTAGCGCAAAGTGTGCTACGCTCTGAGCAGCGCACCATGTGCAAAGCACAGGTGCGCTAGCACTGGAATTAAAAAATTCACCACCGTTAGATCAAAAGATCTAATTATAATGATAAATCATTAATCAGAATTAAATTCTGTTATGGAAAGATTTTTTCAATCTTGTTAAAAACAAGAAGATTGCCTTCTGTAAAACAGAAACCCTAAGATCAAAAATCCAACGGTGGGGAAACACCGCCAAATCAATCAGAGAAAGATCTGTTTAACTAATTCAACAAATCAGCTTGCCCTATAAAAAGGCCCCAAGATTTCAAGTCTGATATAGAGAAACACCCCCATAAAGTTTGAAAAAACTCAAAAGAAAGAGTGATATTTCTTCAAGGTAAAGATGATGGGTGATGAACATAGAGATGAAATCATCTCTTAAAAAGAAGAATTCTTTTCTTCTCACAGATCATAGATCTACAAGACAAAAAGTTTTTCACAAAAGAGATCAAAGATCTCATCATAAAATAAAAGAAGAACATAATTCTTCTCACAGATCATGGATCTATAAAGGCAAAGCCTTTCATCAAAATAAGAGATTGAAAATCTCTTCCTGCAAAATAAGAACTGTTGTTCTTAAATCTTGAGACAAAGTCTCTTTTAAAAGAACATAAATTTGTTCCCAGATCATAAAATTGATCAGATGCGTTTTGCGCTCTTAAAATGCGCCTTGCGCTCTTGAACTGCGCTTCTGCGCTCCCTGGATCGGTGCTCAGCGCCAAATGTGCCACGTGTCAACTACGTATGCGCCAATTAAACAACTTGCGCTTTGCGCTTCTGAAATAGCGCACTGCGCTCATGGACTGGCACTCAGCGCCAAGCGCGACACGTGTCCTCCATGTGTGCGCTACTTGGCAGAAGCGCATTGCGCTCTTTAACTGGCGCAAAGTACCTGGCGCGCCACGTGTTGCGCTGACAGAACATAAATTGTTCTTTAATAAGCCAGAGCTCTGATGAATGCTCTGTATTCAATACAAGACAAAAATTTTGTCAAGATATAATGCTCAGCATTATTAAAAGAGCCAAGCCCAAATAAAGGCTCAACAGCCCAAAATAAAATGTTGAACATTTATTGGACTTAGCCCAATATTGGCCATAAGTCCTCAACTTATATTAATTGAACCCACCTGCTCATAAATATTTCAACAGATCTTAATTCCAAATTAGACTACAGATCTTCCAACCAACTCACACCGGTTCGAGGGTACATCTCTTTACTCCTCTGATATCTGTCATTGTAATCCTTCAACGTCTTCAGAGAGGTGACGGGTCCCGACAACCACACATTTCATGGATTGTGGGGTTCTTAAACTCATGGACTATGATGTCCTTAAACTTTATAGACTATGACGTCTTTAGACTACGGACTGTGGGGTCCTTAAACTCAAGGACTATGATGTCCCTAACCTCGGACTGTGGGGTCCCTTTAAACCCACGGACTATGACGTCCTTAACCTAACATTGGACCGAGATGTCCTTAAACTAACATCGGACCGAGATGTCCTTAAACTAACAGGGGACCGTAATGTCCTTAAACTAATCGACCGCAATGTCCCTAAACTAAACAATAGAGCCCAAATGCTCTCTTGTTGGATCTAAACAATCCTGTTAAGTTGATCTTAGTATAAAAATTAGACTAACGTATCCTTAACAAACGTTTAAGTTGATCTTAGCCTCAAATGAGACTAACGTATCCTTAAACCCAACCCCAAACCTAAATCTAAGAAGATACGGATTTGGACTAATCCACGCCCTACGGGCGACAACATAAATTAGTCTCCGTACACAATCCACGGGCAACCACAAACAAAACAAACACCCACGACACGAAGTGACCATCTGGAGAAGGAGAAAGTTGTTACCGCAATACGGTAGCATAATTAACTGCAGGGGCTTGCGCCTGCAGGGAAGAGCGTCCCCACAATAAAAAAAACCCCTCAAACGAGGGGGAATCTGACGAAATCTGCTACATCGGCCGCATCCGTTTAAACCTCCAATACATGGTGCCATAAATAACCTTGGCATCTTCGGAGAGGTAGACGGATAGCACCAATTAGCATCTGTCCCGAAATTCAGGAAAGACGTTTACCGCGTCTTCCCGCGTCTTTCGGCGGGGAACATCTTCCTTTCCTACTATCGGCCCTACCACTCTTGCCTTTCCCTTGGCTTTCACCTTACCAACACCGCCTCTCGGTTTGGTAGGGGCTTTCTTCTTCTTTCCTTTGGCTTTCACCTTGGACCTAGAAGAGGAAGCACCACCAACAAACAGAGCGGGTGTTTCCCTTGCTTTCTGCAGGGTGCCCTCTGCACTCCTCAACATGTTGAGGAGTTCCGGAAGTTCAACTTCTTTACCTTGAATATTGAAATTCGAGATAAACTGGGCGTAGGTGGAAGGAAAGGACTAGATAATCAAGTCTGTATACAGCTCGTTCTCTAACGTGGTCCCGAGGTCTGCAAGCTCCTCAATATAGCCAATCATCTTAAGGATGTGTTTCCCTACAGATGATCCGACGGCCAATCTCAACTGAAATACTTCTTCGAGGTCTCGTATCTTGCGATGCGAGATTGCTCTCCATACAGTTCCTTGGTGTGGAGAAATATGGATTCAAGATCCATATTCTCGTGCCTCCTCTGATGTTCATTGTCCATAGAGGCAAGCACGAGACACTTGGCCTTCGCGCAGTCAATCTCCCAGGTCTTGCGGATTTCCTTATCCGTGACGCTGGATTATGGACCTGGGACGGCGGGGGCTTTTGTAGTAAGGAGATAGACCAACTTGTCATAAGTAATTGCCATCTTGACATTCCTGAACCAATCTTTATAGTTTGGCCCTGTCAATATATTTTTATCTAATAGTAACTTATGGCCCATCATGTTTTGGTCACTGCAATAAGGAAAGAGAGAGAATAAACACTTTAGCATGATGCTCTTGCAAGTTTAGAGTGGTTTTTAATTATTTAAACAGGATGGCTCTTACTGTTTCTCAAATCCTTCCTCAAACCATAAAAGAAGAATTAGTCAGGATTGATCTCACCGTACAATACCTGCTTAACCGTTCAGTCAGGCCAGTGTCGATACTTTGAGGGAGGTTTTACGACGCATTCGCGAAGTTCCTTAATTAAATAACCTCTTTTCCCTGGGGGCGTAGCCTCGCTAACACCTTTCTAGACACCTACTTGGTTTATAACATTAATCGTTATGTGAAAAATTCTCCCGAGGAGTAACATATACTCACAGTAGAATCGGGATCCAAATATCATCGTGTGATAAAGTTGAAGGAATCCTACCAAAATTATCACACTCCAAATGGTATGCTAGACTAGCAAGTTTCAGTTTCTTTAGAAACTCCCGATGTGGATTTTTGCCCCCATGCTTTTATGACCTTGACGAAGGCCAGCATATCATAAGTCACATGTCAAGTTCTACCCGTCATTATCCAGGTTAATTTGAACCCACCCGTACATACCCTTGACAAAGGCCAAAATAGCAGTACGACTGTTCTAAACCAACGCATCTATCTATGCTACAGATAAATATTCAGCAGCTACCAATCACTATGTCTTGGCGAAGGTCAAAATACATAGCTTGAATACTACTGAATATCCAACTGAAATGACGGGGGGATACGGATGGTTTTGGAGAAACCGTGAACATAGTGAACTTGATGTACTCGAAGAATCCTGATAGCTTTTAAAAGGAGTGGTTTAAACTCCGCATTTTAAAAGTTTTACCGTTTTTTGAAAAACCGAGTGGTTTTAAAATTGTTCTAACGATTCAATTTTGGTTTGTTTACTTTGCATTTATGTAATGCAGTCCCATCAATTATCCTATCATTGCAGAAAACAACGAAAATACAACGTCCGCTTATACCATCCGCATTCGCCACTGGGTCCCGTCATCACCCATTAGGTTACTTAACTAACGACAGAGCGAGGGCTGGGCTAGCACGGACGCAAAACATAAGCAATGCCTACTAGATATCATATATAGATATGTACATTCGTCAGACGCAATAATAGGCATTCCAGATCACAGATAAACATATTGGATATACTAGGAATTCCGCATTTAGTTTAAGCCTGTAACGAAAGACGGATTCCACGGTCATGATGAATAGCCAAACCCCACCCTAGACCCCTACGGGTGCGGCAAACTACCCGCCAAGTACCCAAAGTGAAGCTACCTCCCTCAACAACATGAGTAGGCCACTTAGCACTTCAAAGTACCCGGTAGTTTGTGCACCCCACCTTGGGTCTATCCTAGGAGTAATAAACAGTAAATGAAATAATACAACAGTGGCTACAACCTCAACCCGGTTGTGCCCCGCGAAAAAATATTACAACAATTTACAATTGAATGAAAGAATATAAAACCTCACATCTCTGGCTATTCATTCACGACAATCCAACAAGTCCATATCCACAAACCAATATAAGCATCACAGAAATGTGCAACCCCCAACTAACCGACATATAGCAATTAGTGGAAGTTTACTAACACATTAAACACAACACAGATATAATCTGATTAGCCAAAGTTTTTAAAATTTCGATCAATAACCAAATTTGAATCTTCTCCAAGTACTCCAGTGTACACAAAAAATCTGAGCAGAAAAAAAATATCCCAGAAAACACAACACAACACTGTAGACCACCAGAGGAAATTTGGACCAACTCGGAGTCGACTCGGCCGCGGATCGGCGGCAGAACTCTTGGTTCGGCCGCGGATCCGCAGTCGTCTCACCGATTTAGACGCCTAAATTTTTTCAGTGATCTGCAAAAACCCTGCACGTATTTTTCAGGTCTCTGAAAATATTTTTAGACCGGAATTTAAAAACGACATAAAGTGCATGAAAAAGTCGTGTTTTCAGGATTAAACCGTGATCGAATTTCTAAAGGCTTTTCTAATATATTAGTTATGGTTTAGCTAGGCTTTGATACCACTGTAAGTCGACATTACTCACCCCACTACATGCGGGGAGGCGGAATTGGTAAAAACGATCATTTTCAAACAAGGTAACATCGACTATGCATAAGGATCTTTGCTAAACCCTAAATAACAATCAAACTAGGAGTTGTAACTACTATGTAAGATGATTATACCTCAAGATACCAGTCCTTCTTATTCTTGTTGTCCTCTTCCTCGTCGGCCTTCTCAAGTTGAAAAAGATCCACCCGAGAGTGCCTACTATGATCTTTAACCTCTAAGATGAGGTAACTAAGTGGCTTAGAGTGCTAATCTAAGTGACCTAGATAATATAGAGAGAGATTAAGGATTTATTAGCCTCACTAACCCTAGGATTCTCAACTCATGAGACAATTAGGGTTAAGATGAAGAAGAGAGGGCTTGAGGAGAGAGAAAGTGTTTGTGATAATGATATGAAGCTTGGCTCATGTTTGAATAAAATGAAGCATGAAAATATCTCACTAAAAAAATCTAGTAAAATAGCAAGCATGCTTCATTTAATTCATAAGGTGAATCATCTCCATGAGTCATGGTTCTGTAACATTGTGAAAATCGTTTTGGTGAAATTTCGGAAAATCGGCAAAATAAGGGGGTTTTCTGTAAAAAGTCAAAATACAAATATCTTTATTTTAAAATTAAATATAAATATTCTAATTATGTAATTGTTAGTATTTGGTGTTTATTGAGCCACTGGTGAGATTTCAAAATTTCTGAAAATTTTTCCGAAATTAATTATTTTAATATTATTTTAAGCCGTCACTAATACATTTAATTCAGGAAAATTACAAACTGGAATGAGTTCAAACAAATTTTGTGCATCATTATACATTAAGCAAAATTTTATCATGTGGTTTTTGAATTGAAATAGGGTTGTTATCCGGTGATAGAAAATATCGAAGAAAAAGGCTTTTTTTTCGGTGAAATTAGTGCAAACGGAGTGCGGTATAACTTTTATCTTTTCCCAAACAAAACCACACTATATTTTACTCCCTCACACTATTTTTGGCTGATCTTGGCAGCCCCTCTCACTTCATTCTTCAAGTGCCTTCTAGAAATTTGTTTTTTGAAAAGAAAAGAAAAGGAAAATGCATAAAGGTTGAAAAGACATAAAGATGATGATATTTGGAGGAAGTTTCTACATGATTCATGACTCATTTCTTTCTCTCCTCTTCCTCTTGTGGCCGGCCATGATGCCCATGGCAGCTCCCCCCAATTTCCCACCTCATTTTATTACACAAAATCATTAAAAATCCACAAAAATTCAATAAAAGTGCACAAAATCCTATTTATTCTCTACCCTTTATTCCTTTCTCATTTTTACATGGATTTTGGAGATGGGAAGCATGCATTTTGGAGGCTCATTTTCATGTTGGATTTCATAATTTTGGAGGTATAAATTTTCTTCTTTTGTTTTATTTTTATTAGATGTTTCATTAAGCTTAATTAGATTTAATATGTTAATTCTATTTACTACTTTTAAAAATTCAAGTGAGGGGTTGTAAAATTAAGTTGGGGTTTTATTATATCATTAGGTTTATAATAACTAGATTAGCACTTTTACAAATGAAAAATAATGCATAGTTGATATATTGCAAATTGTGATCCAAATTTCTTAAATTAAACCATTTTTAACAAACTAGATTTCTATATATTTTATATAGTGGTGAGATAAATTCCAATGAATGTTTGTAACAATAGATTGTTGTTTAAATGAGGATATTGACATGTTAAAGGAATGGAAAAACTTAGTTTAGTTACTAGTATTATTGATAATTGATAAATTTTGATAAAAATTGCTATTTTTGCTAACTAGTTTTTGGAAATTATTAAATAAATGAGATTTAAAATATAAATTAAGGTTTCATTATATCATTATCATTGTAAATTGTAGTTTGATATATTAATTCATACAAAATCAAGTGTTGTTGTGGAATTGTGGAATTTTGCTTGTAAGTTGTGGAAAATTGATAAAATTGCAAACTAGAAATTTATTCGTAATATAAATTAGTGTAATAAAAATATGATAATGGTTTCTGTAACTTAGTTATGTTATTTAATGAATATTATGACCATTAGTTTCATTAAACGTCAAGTTTTGAAGTAAAATGGTGAATTGATATTTTCAAGGTTTTCGGAATTGGATGATTTGATCGATTATAGGATTCCGATGATTTGAACCAAGTTTAATATTATAAGTAATGGGTTTTGAAACTACGGGTTGTTTATTGGTTTCTACCTCGATCAGTCGGCGTTTGTACACCGATATCGAGCGGTATTTGGTGCTTTTGCGTGGACGAGACATAGGTTTTAACCTATGCTTGTTCCTTGTATCGTTTGACTTTTGTATGTGATTCAGTTTACGATGTTATTTATATGTTTGCGTTTAGGTACCCTTCAAGTGGACTACGGGCGATGAAGAGGAGGATCGCGACACCGTCGTCGGCAGACATGGACCAGGTGAGTAGATGCATATCTACGGGGGAAAGTCGGGTGGATGGCGTTTAGCACCCCCGCAACGTAGAATAGGTGTAGTACTTATTGACATTAGGAGACCAGACGCGACCCTAGTAGGACCCTAGTATTGACCCTAGGCTGGACTAGACAGATTTAGGAAGACCATATCGGAGAATGAATACCTTGGAAGAGGTTCGTAGGTTTCAGATAGAACACACCGACGCACACACTGAAACTCGACATGGGGTGCGTGTATGTGGATATATGTAGAACTAGGTATAGGTATATACATACATGTACAACACGTATAGGTACTTCATTGATGTGATATGATATCCGAGATATGATGAAACAGTATAACTGGCTTGATGCCGTGATTCTTGACTATACAGTCGTATTGAGTGTTAGCGGATCATTAGAGAATGAGATAATGAACAGGATTATATAAGTTATAAGGAGTGGTGGTGATATTGATGTACATGGGACGCTAGAATAGTACCCGGACTGTAACTTGTGACTGATCGCTATATGATATATGTATAACTTGATTACGACATTATATTGGTGTGACCTGATGTCGATATCATATACGTATAACTTAATCACAATAAGATACATTTGACATTATACGAATGAGGGGACACCCAGGAGATACTTGACCGTACCCCGATATTGGGATGCCGTACGAGGGATCTTACCGTACGAAGCTTAGATTTGGTGATTGATCCGCACTCTTGATTCGAGGAAGCCGTACTACGTACGTGATGCTATTGAGGCGGAATCGCCGACTATTGGAGATAATGATTCAGACCTTAGGTAGATTCTAGTTTCCTACTGACTAGTCTCTTAGGTTTAGTTCCTTAGGATGTTAGATGGATATTGGTTTAGGTTCGACTCACACAGTGGTAGTTGTACTCGTATCTCGCAGAGGAGTGGATAATGCACACCTGCATTTACATTCATACTATAACCATCATGGTGCATGCTCTTTTATATGTTGCTATAATCAATATAAACTTTACCGGTTAGGACACCAGCACCATTACCGATGATGCGCATATTCCACACACACTTATTTACCGGCTCACACACATCATCATCGGTAATTGCTATGTCACGTACACTTTAGATCATATTATATTTTGTTGATAGAATCAGTTAACAACTAAACCGATATAATATTGTGATTACTCTCTGATGTTAGTATAGACATGATATTCATAACTTAGACATTCCTGCATTCATATTTTCATGTTATCGCACAGTATTATGAGCATATGCCGACATTTATCATATACTACTCATGATTTTGAGATTTGGATTTCTGTGAGATTTCTGGATTTTTGGGGAAAACCGCAAGAATATATATAAAAACTTCTCTCTCTCTCCTCTTCTCTTTTTAAAATAAGATGCGGTTTTCTCGTGATGTATGTGTCGTCCACCATGAGTATTTCATGTTTTCTGATGGATTTCGAGACCCGATTCGAGGAGTGGATGAACCGTCTCGGGTACATGGTGGGCCCGGTATGGTACCCCGGGGCAAGAAGATCGAGTTGTAGACGATGAGCCTGGCAGGGGAAGGCTACCTACCGGTGATGTCTGGCGCGGCGGATATCCGGAGGATACCGACCGTTGTCGTGGGATTTGATGATATGGGCCGATCCGGACTGACGGAGCCCGACATATTGAGACTTGAGATTACATGTGTTGTGTCGATGCTTGACACGGATTTCTATGGATTTCATTGTTGAGATTTCAGATGCTTATACACACTTTACTATGATAATAGCTAAAGAGTTCTTATTCTTGTATATCTGGATTTCAGGATTTGTTACTTTACATTCATGGTGCATGCATTTCATTTCATATGACATAGTATTATATTAAGCACTGACACGAACACGGATTATCTGCACCTACACGTAGTATTACCCTGCTATTACTAGTTGTTTGGGATATAGTAGTGTATTATTATGACCTAGGATAGCGTCGTGCATTCGATTTCTTTTCGTAGATGTCTTCTACTCACGAGTTGGCAACTCACCCCCGTTGTGCCAAATTCTTTTCAGGTGCGATGTACAGGTTTCCCTTGGCAGTTGCTGGCACATCATTTTCATTTCGGGTGATTTGCACGGTAGGTTGGTTCATTTGTATCTGAACAGCCGTTGTATTTTTATTATTTCATTTGTATCTAGAAAGCTCCATCAACCATATTTGTATTACTTGATAAGTTTATTGGACCAGTTGCTTATTTCGACCTTAGAGTCGCGCATGTGTTATTCTGATCTGGTGGTTTTTGTTTTCTTTTGAGATTTGAGCCTCGCCCTTTGGCGTTGTATATTTTTGTGATTGTGGTGGTTGTCTCCGCCTGTTGGCGTTGAGCTAGCATCCGTTTGGGGATGCTTTTTATTGTTTATTCATATTTTACTTGTTGTACCCGTTTAGGGGCCAGTTTTGCAGAGGAGACTCTGCCGAAATTTTTGGTAAATTTTGCTGATGTTTTTATACTTGTTTTATTTTCTTTTCTTCTTTTTCTTCTTTTATGGTTTAGATTTCTGGGCTTCGGCTTACTTAGGTCACGTGGCGCCTCTAGACGCTTCGTAATCTAAGTGCCGGTCACGTTCCGTACTTTCGGGTCGTGACAAAATTGGTATCAGAGCGCTAGGTTTAACCCTGTATAAGTCTAGGTGACCCTTGGTTGATGGAGTAGGCGATTTAGGTAGAGTAACGTACCGTGGGTATGGTCCGCGGCATACTTACGATACGCTACTCTGCTTAAGGAGCCTTAGGATGTACATTTGCTTGCACCGTATTTCATTCGTTCCTTGATCTATCTTCGTCGATGTCGGAGGGTGGTTCTGTTACCACGAGCGCACGGGCAGAGAAAGCTGCGGCTCGAATGCGATAACCATTAGAGTATTGGTTATTCTTAAGGATTGAAGCATTGCTTAGCGTGCGGACGAAGGGTATTCACATGCCGTCCGGATGAAGTTAAAGGGGTTCGAACGATGATCAGAAAACCATTTTCCTAAGTTTAAAGTATTCGGAAGAACATGCAGGTATTTCGATGGACCCTCTAGAAGAATGAAACCCTAACTCGACATAATGACCACGAGAACGCCCTTGAACCTTAGGGTTTACGGCAGTTCCGCTGTGCCATTAGTGAGGCTTGGGTTTGCCCTTCTACAGCTGGATCATCGATGCTGGGGTATGTACCGGATATTTTTAAACTGTACTTGAGTTTTGAGCTCTCGGGGAATTATGGAATTTTGATGGATCGATCGAAAAGTTTAATGTAGTCCGGATATCAAGTGAAGGGATCGACTATGTGGAGGCTCTAGACACGAGTATTGCCGTTGGTAGCGCAGTTAGCACACCTATGAAAGAACGAGTTTGAAGCAGTCGACATCAGAGGAAAGAGGCGCACATTGACGATAGTGGTTACGATTGTGATTTAGTGATTTGAATTTTCTATTTTCGTTGATTGGATTTTTGTATTTTGAGGACTTTGTTCTACGATTGGTATTTCCTGTGTGTACCTTCATTCTATTTGTGTTTCATATATCAGTTGTATTGATGTTGTTGAGTACACACCCAGTACACTTGATTTGGTTTTACATATTTTGAGATTTTGAGTTGATTTCGTGTATAGGGGTAACACATGATTTTGACATATGTTTTGACCTAGTTTTCGTGCATTTTTGTACTGTGATTTCGATTTTGATGTTCGATGTATGTTTTCGTGCACCATGTGCACCTGATTAGGATTCTTGCGCAGACTTGGCGCACTTAATGCGATTTTGTGCACACCAGATGCACTAAATCGGGGTTTTGTGCAGATTAGATGCACCTGATGTTGAGTCGTGCACACCCGTTGCACTTGACAGATGTTTTTGGTGCACACCTGTTGCACTTAGTTCTGTTTTGTGGGTATTCATGGTTTCTGCATTTGGTTTCGATTTCAGTGCGCACCGGACGCACATGACATTTTATTGATGTGATTGGAATTGATTTCAGTTTGAGCAGTATATTTTCATAATGATTATTATTTGATTTAGTAACCAGGCGGGACGTGTATGTTAAATAAAAGATATATATAGCTATTTTTTTTAAAAATAAACGTCCGCTACTTATGCCGTGACACGTGCATCACATGGCAATTTTCAAAAAGGGGGTTTGCATATTTCCTTATCCGGATATTTGTACGGTTTCACTATGATGCACACTATATATAAGTTATAGATTGATGTATATTATAATGGTTTTCATATTGGGTTATGATATTTTATTCTCGCCATAACTCCGATGATTGCATTATGCTTGACGGAGTTGATTTTTGTTATGTATTGATGATTTCGGAGCCCCGACGATTTGAGTATTTTGATAAATGTTTTAGTATTTGGAGGGGGAGTTTTAATTTAAATTCGGGGACCGAATTTCTTTAAGGGGGGAAGATTGTAACATTGTGAAAATCGTTTTGGTGAAATTTCGGAAAATCGGCAAAATAAGGGGGTTTTCTGTAAAAAGTCAAAATACAAATATCTTTATTTTAAAATTAAATATAAATATTCTAATTATGTAATTGTTAGTATTTGGTGTTTATTGAGCCACTGGTGAGATTTCAAAATTTCTGAAAAATTTTCCGAAATTAATTATTTTAATATTATTTTAAGCCGTCACTAATACATTTAATTCAGGAAAATTACATACTGGAATGAGTTCAAACAAATTTTGTGCATCATTATACATTAAGCAAAATTTTATCATGTGGTTTTTGAATTGAAATAGGGTTGTTATCCGGTGATAGAAAATATCGAAGAAAAAGGCTTTTTTTTCGGTGAAATTAGTGCAAACGGAGTGCGATATAACTTTTATCTTTTCCCAAACAAAACCACACTATATTTTACTCCCTCACACTATTTTTGGCTGATCTTGGCAGCCCCTCTCACTTCATTCTTCAAGTGCCTTCTAGAAATTTGTTTTTTGAAAAGAAAAGAAAAGGAAAATGCATAAAGGTTGAAAAGACATAAAGATGATGATATTTGGAGGAAGTTTCTACATGATTCATGACTCATTTCTTTCTCTCCTCTTCCTCTTGTGGCCGGCCATGATGCCCATGGCAGCTCCCCCCAATTTCCCACCTCATTTTATTACACAAAATCATTAAAAATCCACAAAAATTCAATAAAAGTGCACAAAATCCTATTTATTCTCTACCCTTTATTCCTTTCTCATTTTTACATGGATTTTGGAGATGGGAAGCATGCATTTTGGAGGCTCATTTTCATGTTGGATTTCATAATTTTGGAGGTATAAATTTTCTTCTTTTGTTTTATTTTTATTAGATGTTTCATTAAGCTTAATTAGATTTAATATGTTAATTCTATTTACTACTTTTAAAAATTCAAGTGAGGGGTTGTAAAATTAAGTTGGGGTTTTATTATATCATTAGGTTTATAATAACTAGATTAGCACTTTTACAAATGGAAAATAATGCATAGTTGATATATTGCAAATTGTGATCCAAATTTCTTAAATTAAACCATTTTTAACAAACTAGATTTCTATATATTTTATATAGTGGTGAGATAAATTCCAATGAATGTTTGTAACAATAGATTATTGTTTAAATGAGGATATTGACATGTTAAAGGAATGGAAAAACTTAGTTTAGTTACTAGTATTATTGATAATTGATAAATTTTGATAAAAATTGCTATTTTTGCTAACTAGTTTTTGGAAATTATTAAATAAATGAGATTTAAAATATAAATTAAGGTTTCATTATATCATTATCATTGTAAATTGTAGTTTGATATATTAATTCATACAAAATCAAGTGTTGTTGTGGAATTGTGGAATTTTGCTTGTAAGTTGTGGAAAATTGATAAAATTGCAAACTAGAAATTTATTCGTAATATAAATTAGTGTAATAAAAATATGATAATGGTTTCTGTAACTTAGTTATGTTATTTAATGAATATTATGACCATTAGTTTCATTAAACGTCAAGTTTTGAAGTAAAATGGTGAATTGATATTTTCAAGGTTTTCGGAATTGGATGATTTGATCGATTATAGGATTCCGATGATTTGAACCAAGTTTAATATTATAAGTAATGGGTTTTGAAACTACGGGTTGTTTATTGGTTTCTACCTCGATCAGTCGGCGTTTGTACACCGATATCGAGCGGTATTTGGTGCTTTTGCGTGGACGAGACATAGGTTTTAACCTATGCTTGTTCCTTGTATCGTTTGACTTTTGTATGTGATTCAGTTTACGATGTTATTTATATGTTTGCGTTTAGGTACCCTTCAAGTGGACTACGGGCGATGAAGAGGAGGATCGCGACACCGTCGTCGGCAGACATGGACCAGGTGAGTAGATGCATATCTACGGGGGAAAGTCGGGTGGATGGCGTTTAGCACCCCCGCAACGTAGAATAGGTGTAGTACTTATTGACATTAGGAGACCAGACGCGACCCTAGTAGGACCCTAGTATTGACCCTAGGCTGGACTAGACAGATTTAGGAAGACCATATCGGAGAATGAATACCTTGGAAGAGGTTCGTAGGTTTCAGATAGAACACACCGACGCACACACTGAAACTCGACATGGGGTGCGTGTATGTGGATATATGTAGAACTAGGTATAGGTATATACATACATGTACAACACGTATAGGTACTTCATTGATGTGATATGATATCCGAGATATGATGAAACAGTATAACTGGCTTGATGCCGTGATTCTTGACTATACAGTCGTATTGAGTGTTAGCGGATCATTAGAGAATGAGATAATGAACAGGATTATATAAGTTATAAGGAGTGGTGGTGATATTGATGTACATGGGACGCTAGAATAGTACCCGGACTGTAACTTGTGACTGATCGCTATATGATATATGTATAACTTGATTACGACATTATATTGGTGTGACCTGATGTCGATATCATATACGTATAACTTAATCACAATAAGATACATTTGACATTATACGAATGAGGGGACACCCAGGAGATACTTGACCGTACCCCGATATTGGGATGCCGTACGAGGGATCTTACCGTACGAAGCTTAGATTTGGTGATTGATCCGCACTCTTGATTCGAGGAAGCCGTACTACGTACGTGATGCTATTGAGGCGGAATCGCCGACTATTGGAGATAATGATTCAGACCTTAGATAGATTCTAGTTTCCTACTGACTAGTCTCTTAGGTTTAGTTCCTTAGGATGTTAGATGGATATTGGTTTAGGTTCGACTCACACAGTGGTAGTTGTACTCGTATCTCGCAGAGGAGTGGATAATGCACACCTGCATTTACATTCATACTATAACCATCATGGTGCATGCTCTTTTATATGTTGCTATAATCAATATAAACTTTACCGGTTAGGACACCAGCACCATTACCGATGATGCGCATATTCCACACACACTTATTTACCGGCTCACACACATCATCATCGGTAATTGCTATGTCACGTACACTTTAGATCATATTATATTTTGTTGATAGAATCAGTTAACAACTAAACCGATATAATATTGTGATTACTCTCTGATGTTAGTATAGACATGATATTCATAACTTAGACATTCCTGCATTCATATTTTCATGTTATCGCACAGTATTATGAGCATATGCCGACATTTATCATATACTACTCATGATTTTGAGATTTGGATTTCTGTGAGATTTCTGGATTTTTGGGGAAAACCGCAAGAATATATATAAAAACTTCTCTCTCTCTCCTCTTCTCTTTTTAAAATAAGATGCGGTTTTCTCGTGATGTATGTGTCGTCCACCATGAGTATTTCATGTTTTCTGATGGATTTCGAGACCCGATTCGAGGAGTGGATGAACCGTCTCGGGTACATGGTGGGCCCGGTATGGTACCCCGGGGCAAGAAGATCGAGTTGTAGACGATGAGCCTGGCAGGGGAAGGCTACCTACCGGTGATGTCTGGCGCGGCGGATATCCGGAGGATACCGACCGTTGTCGTGGGATTTGATGATATGGGCCGATCCGGACTGACGGAGCCCGACATATTGAGACTTGAGATTACATGTGTTGTGTCGATGCTTGACACGGATTTCTATGGATTTCATTGTTGAGATTTCAGATGCTTATACACACTTTACTATGATAATAGCTAAAGAGTTCTTATTCTTGTATATCTGGATTTCAGGATTTGTTACTTTACATTCATGGTGCATGCATTTCATTTCATATGACATAGTATTATATTAAGCACTGACACGAACACGGATTATCTGCACCTACACGTAGTATTACCCTGCTATTACTAGTTGTTTGGGATATAGTAGTGTATTATTATGACCTAGGATAGCGTCGTGCATTCGATTTCTTTTCGTAGATGTCTTCTACTCACGAGTTGGCAACTCACCCCCGTTGTGCCAAATTCTTTTCAGGTGCGATGTACAGGTTTCCCTTGGCAGTTGCTGGCACATCATTTTCATTTCGGGTGATTTGCACGGTAGGTTGGTTCATTTGTATCTGAACAGCCGTTGTATTTTTATTATTTCATTTGTATCTAGAAAGCTCCATCAACCATATTTGTATTACTTGATAAGTTTATTGGACCAGTTGCTTATTTCGACCTTAGAGTCGCGCATGTGTTATTCTGATCTGGTGGTTTTTGTTTTCTTTTGAGATTTGAGCCTCGCCCTTTGGCGTTGTATATTTTTGTGATTGTGGTGGTTGTCTCCGCCTGTTGGCGTTGAGCTAGCATCCGTTTGGGGATGCTTTTTATTGTTTATTCATATTTTACTTGTTGTACCCGTTTAGGGGCCAGTTTTGCAGAGGAGACTCTGCCGAAATTTTTGGTAAATTTTGCTGATGTTTTTATACTTGTTTTATTTTCTTTTCTTCTTTTTCTTCTTTTATGGTTTAGATTTCTGGGCTTCGGCTTACTTAGGTCACGTGGCGCCTCTAGACGCTTCGTAATCTAAGTGCCGGTCACGTTCCGTACTTTCGGGTCGTGACAGGTTCATTTAATGAAAACAACACCTCATTTCCTCCACCTCATTTAAGTTTAAATCAAAAGATAAAAACCTTAATGAGTCATCTCCTTCTAGAAGCTTCCCGGCATATTACGAGAATGCCCTTCCCATCCGTATTTACGAAAAACACGAATATACTGAGAATAAACAAATCCAATAATCTAATACTAGGATCCGGCTTAAACCAAAGCCCACTAGTATATACCGTCTGAATATCATACGTGCACAAGTACACGTATATGTTCGAACCCTATCGTAAAACTATACGACCTCTATATCGTTTTGCCCGAAGCAGGGAAACGCTCTGTGTGGGACTCTGAAGACTCGACACTACGCTGGCAGTGGGTTTAAGCACATGCCGCAAGCGGTACTAACTGTACGTAACGGTCCCCAGGTAGATGTCGATAAGAAGGCCGATGAGGAAACCCATCCGAACTCCTACTGAGCCTGCCTATGGCAATCTCCGTACAGTATGGTCTGTTCGTCTAAGAGTGTCGCATATCGGGCCTAGGGGGCGGCAAGCGTCAAACCCCTAATAGCGGTATAAGTCGTATCAGAGTACATCCAAAACACACTGAGAAACTACTAGAGCACCTACCAGCAAATCTCGCTTGCCCTGGCCAGGGACTTTGTGTAATGGCGTTCTGAACACAGTGTGACATCAACCCCCAATACCGGAAGAGACGAATCATATCTCACCGCCACTGCCTCCAAGTGCTTCGGGACTGCACCCAACTATTACCTGTTTGCATGACTCAGCAGAGCCGTGGTAGGGTAGTAATCTAAGAATAGTAGGAACACACGTAAGGCGAAGTAGCAGTGTCAAGTTAACGGACTATGATGTACTCATGTCGCCTAAGAACTGCTAACTGACAATAGGTATAGTACCAACCAGCAGTTCCTGACGAGTCCTGTCCGATGTACTCATAACCTAACGAGCACCTGCATACTATCTCCAGTACAACGTACTAATGGCTGTAGGATAGACCATCTCCCCTACTGGGATGAGAAGCGTATACACTAGTCTACTCCGGAGTATCGATACCCTGTCTCGATAATCCTATGACTAGGGAGCTGTATAAGCATGTGCTTGTAGACTACCCAGCCCCCACTAGTATGACTGCCATCACAACGCTGGTAGTCAAGTAAAAATGCTAAGGGCTCTATCAATATGTATTAGCGATACGTCAAAAGGAACATATACACATATTGAGATAGATACAAACCAAGTCGCATAATATCATTTTGAGCAAGACTGTCAATACTACTATGAATATCCCAAGCTTCCATTAAGTAATATACAATCCAGTATGATACAATAATGGCCTCTAAGGCATATACACTAACAGCCTCTTGGCGAGGGCTTCGATCCCTGGCGTTGCGGGGTAGCGAACTACCAGCCAGGGATAAACGAGCAAGGACGAGCCCGGTTGCCTCTTGATGAGGGCTTCAATCCCTGGCGTTGTGGGGTAGCGAACTACCAGCCGGGGATAGCCGAGTAGGGTAGCCACTCGGTTGCCTCTTAGCGAGGGCTTCGATCTATGGCTTTGCGGGGTAGCGAACTACCAGCCAGGGATAGCCGAGCAGAGTAGCCGCTCGGCTGCCTCTTGGTGAGGGCTTCGATTCCTGGCGTTGCGGGGTAGCGAACTACCAGCCAGGGATAAGCGAGCAAGGGCAAGCCCGGTTGCTTCTTGATGAGGGCTTCGATTCCTGGCGTTGCGGGGTAGCGAACTACCAGTTGGGGATAGCCGAGCAGGGTAGCCACTCGGCTGCCCTAGGTGAGGGCTTAGATCCCTGACGTCGTAGGGTAGTGAACTACCATCCAGAGATAGCCGAGTATGGTAGCCGCTCGGCCGCCTCTTGGTGAGGGCTTCGATCCCTAGCATTGCGGGGTAGCGAACTACCAGCCAGGGATAGCCGAGCAGAGTAACCGCTCGGCTGCCTCTTAGTGAGGGCTTCGATCCCTGGCGTTGCGGGGTAGCGAACTACCAGCCAGGCATAACCGAGTAAGCGAGAGCCCGGTTGCCTCTTAATGAGGGCTTCGATCTCTGGCGTTGCAGGGTAGCGAACTACCAACCGGGGATAGCCGAGCAGGGTAGCCGCTCGGCTGCCTCTTGGTGAGGGATTAGATCCCTGGCGTCGTGGGGTAGTGAACTACCATCCAGGAATAGCCGAGCAGGGTAGCCGCTCGGTTGCCTCTTGGCGAGGGCTTCGATCCCTGGCGTTGCGGGGTAGCGAACTACCAGCCAGGGATAGCCGAGCAGAGTAGCCGCTCGGCTGCCTCTTGGTAAGGGCTTCGATCCCTGGCGTTGCAGGGTAGCGAACTACCAGCCAGTGATAACCGAGCAAGCGCAAGCTCGGTTGCCTCTTGATGAGGGCTTCGATTCCTGGCGTTACGGGGTAGCGAACTACCAACCGGGGATAGCCGAGCAGGGTAGCCGCTCGGCTGCCTTTGGTGAGGCCTTAGATCTATGGCGTCGTAGGGTAGTGAACTACCATCCTGGGATAGCCGAGTAGGGTAGCCGCTCGGCCGCCTCTTGGTGAGGGCTTCGATCCCTGGCATTGCGGGGTAGCGAACTACCAGCCAGGGATAGCCGAGCAGAGTAGCCGCTCGGCTGCCTCTTGGTGAGGGCTTCGATCCCTGGCGTTGTGGGGTAGCGAACTACCAGCCGGGGATAACCGAGCAAGGGCGAGCCCGGTTGCCTCTTGATGAGGGCTTCGATCCCTAGCGTTGCGGTGTAGCGAATTACCAGCCGGGGATAACTGAGCAGGGAAGCCGCTCAGCTGCCTCTTGGTGAGGGATTAGATCCCTGGCGTCGTGGGGTAGTGAACTACCATCCAGGAATATCCGGGCAGGGTAGCCGCTCGGTTGCCTCTTGGCGAGGGCTTCGATCCCTGGCGTTGCGGGGTAGCGAACTACTAGCCAGGGATAGCCGAGCAGAGTAGCCGCTCGGCTGCCTCTTGGTGAGGGCTTCGATCCCTGGCGTTGCGGGGTAGCGAATTACCAGCCAGGGATAACCGAGCAAGGGCGAGCCCGGTTGCCTCTTGATGAGGGCTTCGATCCCTGGCGTTACGGGGTAGAGAACTACAAGCCGAGGATAGCCAAGCAGGGTAGCCGCTCGGCTGCCTTTAGTGAGGGCTTAGATCCCTGGCGTCGTGGGGTAGTGAACTACCATCCAGGGATAGCCGAGTAGGGTAGCCGCTCGGCCGCCTCTTGTTGAGGGCTTCGATCCCTGGTGTTACGGGATAGCGAGCTACCAGCCAGGGATAGCCGAGCATAGTAGCCGCTCGGCTGCCTCTTGGTGAGGGCTTCGATCCCTGGCGTTGCGGGGTAGCGAACTACCAACCAGGGATAACCGAGCAAGGGCGAGCTTGGTTGCCTCTTGATGAGGGCTTCGATCCCTGGCGTTGCGGGGTAGCCAACTACCAGCCGGGGATAGCCGAGCAGGGTAGCTGCTCGGCTGCCTCTTGGCGAGGGCTTAGATCCCTGGCATCATGGGGTAGTGAACTATCATCCAGGGATAGCCGAGCAGGGTAGCCGCTCGGCCGCCTCTTGGTGAGGGCTTTGATCCCTGGCGTCGTGGGGTAGTGAACTACCAGCCAAGGATAACAGAGCAGGGTAGCCGCTCGGTTGCCTCTTGGCGAGGGCTTCGATCCCTGGCGTTGCGGGGTAGCGAACTACCAGCCGGGGATAGCCGAGCAGGGTATTCGTTCGGCTGCCTCTTGGTGAGGGCTCCCTGGCATTGTGGGGTAGCGAACTACCATCCAGGGATAACCGAGCAAGGGCAAACCCGGCTGCCTCTTGGTGAGGGCTTCGATCCCCGGCGCTGCAGGGTAGGGAACTACCAGCTAGGGATAACCAAGCAAGGGCAAGCCCGGTTGCCTCTTGGTTCTGTCCGACCTTCCCGATGCGAGTATGGGAAATAGGGACAGTCGCGGGCGATACGTGTAATGAACGCGTAGGGGAGGCGAAGCGCCGGAGCCGCGTCGTTTCGATTTCTCCGAGAAGGCTCGATGTCTGCCGCCTGGCGGTACAGTTGTGGGTGAAACGAGCGACTGTTGGACTCGTGGGGCGCCCACGGGGTCTTAGAATATGTTGGCCCGGGAGATCTGCGGCCGTGGGAGGCAGCGAAGCGGTGGTCGGTCGTGCCGACGCGAGCAGAGTCTTCTCTCCCTCTGTATGGGTCCCGGTCCTGAGGTAGGGGAGCGGCGACCTGGGGAGCTTGCCTTGCCGTTTGGACACGGACAAGCTCATTCACGACGGACGCGAGTCGATCTATCCAGGCGGCTAGGACGTTGATGGCGTTCGAGGGAGGAGATTCGTCCGCGCCTCCGTTGTCGGGGAGGCGGCGGCTAGCGCTTGGATCGTCGCGGTGATCACTCACCATTGAGTTGAGATCGGAAAGTAAAATTTGTTCAGTGGAGTCAATCTCTTCCCACAGAAGGCGCCATCTGACGAGTGTCTCGTCAAGATGTTACCTTCCGTAGATCTGCTGCGAGCGACGATGGACGGCTGAGATTGAGTTGGAGGTTGCCTCTTGAAGCGTGTGGATCTCAATGGGTTTGAGGTGGTTGAAGCCGGGCTACTGCAAGGAAGTCCCGGGGTGGTTGTACCACCGAGGACCCTCCGACGATCAAGTTAGACCGGATATTTGAGCAGAGTAACGGCTTAGTGAAGAGAAAATTGTGTATCTCGATCGTCTGAGAGAGGGGTTTATATAGCGGCAGCGATGGGCAGGCGCGAGAATCACGCCGGCCGTTATGATTCCGACGTCACGCCCGCGTGATAAGAGGGATCCCGTATTAATGGCGAGACAGGCTCGTTAACGGGGGACCGTGATGGCGTGGAACGTGGGATCGTGGGCGGCAGATATCTCGAGCGTGGCGAGATTCGCGGAGCCATGGCGTAGGAGCCTGCGATCAGTGCTGCGGGTCGGTCAGGATGAGACTGAGGAGGATAAGCTTGGCAGGAGGCTCAGGGACGAGCGGGAGGCCGAGGTACCCTGGTTCTGCTAAAGCCTGAAGACGAGCTGAGAGGGCCGAGGAGGCCAGTTGTGCAGGGGTCGGGGTGAGCCAACGGTTGTTTGTAAGGCGGGCACAGGAGTGGTGTGGACGGTTGTAGAAGTTCGGCCACGTATATGGGCCGCAGACCCGGGGTATTCTACCGATGTACCATTCCTGGTCCTTTCTTGCTAGCTTCGAGACACGTCATCTACCACGTGTCACGATCTGGGAAACCGACGATATCCAGCATCATCAGCAAGCAACCCGTCCTTCTTTTCTTCTCCTCCCTCTTCGCTGAAATCCCCAAACTTTGGCTTCAAAGAGTCTTGCTCTTGCATCCACATCATGTGGCCCTTAAAATAAAAAACTTTTTCAGGAGGGTTTTGACTTACGTCTGGAAGACGTTTTTTTTTCTTTCTTCTTTTCTGTCAGCGAGGATCTTGGCCTAGGGGTTTGAGAATTTACCCTTTAAAAATATCACAAGCTTTGGTTCCACGGTGAGAATCTATTATCAAGTAAGAAAAGGGTTCCTTATACACAAATAAAGAAAGTAGTGAAAATATTTAAAAACAAAAATGCTTTTTCTACCGTAATTTGTCCATCTAAAAGTTAATCAAAAAGACGAACACGGAGCCCATCCATTTGACACTATCACGTGTTGTGGGTCGTAACATTTCTCCCGCTCAACTTTGCATCATTTAATAGTAGTAATTTATTTCTGCTCGGCACTAAAGGCCTGTTTGGTTGCAAGATTATTAAAGAATTGGATTGTGGAATCCAAAAAAGTGAGAGGACTCCACAATTTTGTGTTTGGTTGTAGGATTTGGATTTATAGTATTCCTTTGTTTTTTATGAGGGGCCCACCACAAAAAGAGGATTCTTGAATCCTCAAAAAATTTAAGAATTTGCAAGGGTTTGGCACTATTCATTATACTTTTAGATGGGGCCCGGGTACTTTTTTTATTTAATAATCCTCTCTATTTAGCTCTCTCTAAAATCCTAAAATCCAAATCCCACTTTCTTTTTACCAACCAAACAAGAATTACAAGAATCTACAAATTCAATAGTAGGAATCCAATATCAACCAAACAACAAATTACCAAATCCAAAAATTTGCAACCGTACTGCTTTTAAATCCAAATTTCATAATCTTCCAACAAGAGGCTCTGAATAAGCCGCCATTCCCACAAATACCAAAAATACCCATATGTCTCTCCCCTTCCATTTTTGAAATCCCCTCCCGCTTCTAGAAACTTGCCCTTCAAATTCTCTCTCCCACTTGAATCTCTCAATCTCTAATGGCGATGCATTACTCCTCAAGATGGATGAAACAGCTGAGCCCAGAGAGAACCAAGGTTTGGGTGGAGCCCAAACCCCCCAAGAACATCATCAACAGAGACATCACCATAAAAGTCCCAGTGGTCTACTATCTCTCTAGAAACGGCCACCACCTCGATCACCCCCATTTCATCGAGGTCTCTCTCTCCTCCTCCTCCTCCTGGCGCCGCGGCCTGTTTCTCAAAGGCACGTAATCTCCCAACTCCCAATCTGAAGACTTTTAATTTTAGCTCCATTTCTTAAATCTGTTGTTGTTACTCTCTCAGATGTGATTGCTCGTCTCAACGCTCTGAGAGGCAAAGGAATGGGCAATCTATACTCCTGGTCTTCAAAAAGGTGGCGACTCTCAAATCCCCCAATTTTTGTGTTCTCCAATTATTATTTTTGCTTTTATTTTATGGATTTTTTGGGATTATGATTCCATTTGTCTTTTCAAAATTTAGGAGCTATAAGAATGGATTCGTGTGGCACGATCTCGGCGAGGACGATTTCATCCATCCAGCCCACGGCAACGAGTACGTCCTCAAAGGATCCTCGATCCTCAATCTCCCATCATCATCACCATCTTCACCGTCTCCAAGATCTCAGCACTCGGCTTCGTCTTCTTCGTCTTCATCAATCTCGATCGAGCACAGAGTGTGCAAATCCCGAGCGATCGCCGACGCATCGACTCAAACCGACGACAGAACACGAATCCCTAACCCTAGCAATGAGAAATCTATGGCCGTTGGATCTGAGGATCGAGATCGGAGGATTAAGTCATCTGCGGTGCTGATGCAGCTCGTATCGTGCGGCTCGATCGCGGTGAAGGGGAATGGGGGATTTGGCTCGGTGGGCGAGAGGGCGACACGTGGAGGCTTAGATCCCGAGAGGATGGAGATGGACGGTGAGATTGGAGGGAGGAGGATGTACATGTTTGAGGAGAAGGAGTATTTTAGTGGGAGCCTGATTGAGACGACGAGGAAGAGGGCGGAAGATGGACCTGGGGATTTGATGCCATCCAATTCTTACAATGCTGATAGGTAACTAATTTTTTTTATAATAATTTTCTGATTTGACTTCTTTTTGGGCATTAATGAGAAATTAGTTAGGAAAAAGCAATATCAGACCAAGAGGAAGTGGAGTATAAAATGGCATGATAAAAATTTTTCCAGACTAACAACTTACCCGTTAGTCGATTTTGTGGTCAATCGGTACACCAATATTTATACTCCATTTCCTTAAGAAGGTGTAAAGCAGGTCTATAAGCATATTAGTTTCCGTAAGATTACAAAATGTAATCGAATTTTTTCTTCTTTCTTTTTTCCTTAAAACTCTGGTATTTCACAAACTAAAATAGTTTTCTAGATAATAACCTTAACTTCATTAACAACACAAACTGCCATGAATATTGGATTTTTTCAATATAATGAATGTTATTTTATGCATAATGCTTCTATTTTAGATGGAATTATCCCATCAAGTTTCATTAAATTTACTCACAATGTTGCTAATGGCGGTCTTGCTTTCACAGGGTTTTTTTCTTTTCAAAATAGGATGGTTAGAGATTAAAATTAGGAAAACTGGATATTCTAAATTTCAATTAGCAGAACATGACGGTTTGGGGCCACGTAGGCGTGGTCCCAAAACGTCCATCAAAGAAGGGCGGATTTCTAGAACCCGCCGTCCCCACTAAAAAGTGGAGAACTATGACCGACTCTACGAATCCACTCTATAATACGATAATCAGCAACTTGCCATTTGTCAGAACTATGACCGACGACTTTAAAATTATCTCCACCCTGCATGTCCATCCACATTATTTCAGTCTTTTAAACCCGAACCATCCACAGTATACCAATCTCAACCATCGTATATTACACCCCAGCCTTATGTTGCTATAGGTGACAATAATATGGATGGCAATGATATAGGTGAAAGTAATAATGATGAAGCTGAGGAAGATCATCAAGAGCAGAATAGCGTGGATTGTACTTCTGGATTGAACGAAGTAATATTGATTGATGACATGGTTGCAAATAATGATTTTGTCGAACTAAAAGATCTCGGCCTCGATCCGTTGGAAGATAATAGTTGGGTAGATTTAGCCGTGGCAGAAATAAATATTGAGTCTTATTTGGAAGTGAGTGCAGCAAGCGTAGATTGCGTAACTGTTGCAGATATATTTCCGGAAAAATGAGACCTTATTTATAAACTGAAGTCGTTGGCTATTGAAAAAAATGTTACATATAAAATCGAAAAATCAAATAAGACGTACTATACCGTGATATGTACGAAAGCTTCTAAATGTACGTGGAGATTGCATACATGCTGTTCCAAAAGATCCAAACCTTGGAAAGTCACGAAATACAACCGAGAACACACTTGTATCAATTCAATTATGTTATAAGATCACATGAATTGCATTTTATCTTACATTTGCTCACTTATCATGCCACTTATCTGTACAAATGAGGCGATGACTCTTCTAGAGGTACGGCTCTATATAAGTGGAGAGTATAAAATTTAGATTTCGTATGTGAAGGCATGAGATGCTCGTAGAAATGCTTTATGCAAAATATTTGGAGATTGGGAAATCTCATATAACTCGCCAGTCCCTTTTATGAAAGCCATGAAAGTATCAAATCCGGGGTCCGTATACCAATTAAAATCCACAGAAACAGATGCCGATGGTTGTGTCATGCTTCAAAGAATTTTCTGGTGCTTTGCCCCTTGCGTGGCTGGTTTCACACACTGTCGGCCGGTATTGTGCATGGATGAGACGTATCTGTATGGTAAGTACAGAGGTTGCATGTTAATTGCTACAACTGTTGATGCTAATAACGAGATATTTCTGTTTGGATTTTCTATTATCGGAGGTGAAAATAAATCATCTTGGTAATGGGTTTTTTGTCAACTCAAAAATATCTCAACTGCTAATAATAAAATAGATTTATGCATTATATCTGATAGACATCTTGGAATACCAAGTGTTGTGAGAGCTTTATTTCCAACAACACCACATAAGTATTACTTGCGGCACTTCAGACAGAATTTTGATAGGAAATTTAAAAATTCAAATCTACATAAACTTATATACAAAGTAGGTGAAGCGTCTAGCCCTAATGTTCATGACATGTACATGGCGAAAATTGAAAAGATAAGTCAAGCGGCGAAAGCGTGGTTAGATGAGTAACCAGCACGCATGTGGACACAAGCACATGATAATAGATGTAGGTATCTACTAATGACTATTAATATGTCTGAAATCTTCAACGGTGTTCTTAAGGGTGTTATAGGCTTACCGATACATAGGTTGATTGTTCGAATCTTTTTCAGAGTGAATACTTTGTGCAAAGAAGGAAAAAGTTATTGGCGATGGAGACTCCACTCACCCTATATTATGAAATATTTTGAAAAAGAGAGCGAATATTACAATACTACAGATCTGAAAGTTTTGACGCAGCGGAGTTTCAAGTTATGGGGAGCAATGAAAATTAATATACCATTAATTTTAAAGATGGAAAGCTCTCTTCATACATATACGGTGTTTTTAGCAACAATATTTACCGTGTGCCTACGCAATTGCTACTGCGAACATCATGCATAATTCATATTACAATTTTGCATCACGTTATTATACGGTTTTCAGCTATCAAGATGCATACGATCCAAAATTTTATCATATACTAGACAATCGCTATTAGTATTACCATACTGGGAACAAACAAATACCGACGGTATTACCACCGGAGAAAAATATAGGACCCGGATGACCTGAGGTGCATCGAGATCGAATGACAATGGATGTCGATCCTCAGTAAAGGCACAACGGATGTAGTTTATGCAAACAATCAGATCATTATAGGATCAGATACTCAGGACAGTCATCAGGGGCGGGACCTTCGGGGGCGGGACCTTCGAGGTCGTGAAAAAGAAGTAACAGAAGGAAAATTAATAATTATTTATAAGAAAACTTGAACAATTTTAATTTTCGTATAATCTTTTTGTATTATTCGTTGAAGGCTAATTTACTTTAAACTACCGTTAAAATTGCAATATATAAATTGGGTAGCGAATAATAACACTTGAATTTGCTCGTTTTCAACTGAAATAGATTCTGCGGCATACTGATCTTTTAGTACAGTGCTACAAATTTATGTTATGGCACATACTGATTAAAAAAGTAGATACTACACAGTTCTTTTGGGGTTTCCTCAGCACCTAGCCTAGGGTTTGCAAGCATCAAGCATGCCACAACAAAAATTTAAGAGGGTGCTAAGCAAACATCCAAAGATTCATACTAGAAAACTAGAGTAACAAAACAAAGTAATCAAACATTACAAGTAGTGAAGTGGGAATACAACCTTTGTAGACCGATCTTTCACTTCTAAAGCTCCATGTTGACGTCCATTCGCTGCGATCATCGATCTCCCGAACTCTAGTATGGGTTCTCTCGGAGAAATGAACAAGCTTTCTCATAGTCTTCGAGGCCGAAGATGATCTACGTCGAGAATACTCAAACTCAGACTAACCCTTCACTAGGTCATAAACTTTATGAAGAGAACACCCTATAATACCCAAACAAGTGTACAGGATGATGAAATAGGATGTGGGCTCACTTTAGATTTTATTTTCTCACAATATTTCTTCATTAATCCAAAACCTAGAAAGCTTTGGAGTTGTGAAGAAGAAGATGAAGATGAGAATGAACAAGAGAAAGAATGAGGTTAGATTTGCAACCATGGTGGGTTTTGTGTCATACAAAAGAGTGGACTAAGTCAAAGAAGCTTACAAGCTTCTACAAGCTTCAAGCCATGACTTAATTCTCACCATTTTGAATTACTAAATATAAATAAAACCCTAATTCTTATCATGGTCATGGTATGAGTCCTACACACACAAGTTGCATATATAACCTTGCATGATACATAATATATATCACATATATAAATGCATACATAAGTGAGAAAAAGAAAAAGTCAAGTGAGCTATATTAGTCAATGTAAATTCATATATCAAATATACAAATATACATTAAATCATTAAATTAACATTTGATTTAATGATCCGGCTATATTACATATAACCGACTAATATCAATAATATCAACTTACCGAATCAACACTTGATTCGATAACCCGGCTATATCACATATACCCGGTCGATATCACATATCGCGAGAATACAATACGGTATCATATACTCGTATCAATCTCGGTCCCGCACATATCACATATGTGCTCCTACTTCGTTTCGCCTGAGCCAGGAAATCTCTGTGTAGGACTCTAAACACTCGTCAATACGCTGGCAGTAGGTGGTGATCATATCAGTCATCTATAAGCCGCAAGCGGTCTGCTAAACGTAACGGCCACCTGGGTATTGAGCGATCAGAAGATCAACAAGCAAGCCTGCTCACACTCCTACGAATCCAATCAGTAACACTACCGTACAGTCCGGTCTGTTCGTCTGATATGTCGCATATCTCGCCTAGGGGTGGTAAACGTCAGACCCCAGTAGCTTGATAAGTCATACCGATGTAAGGTCCATAATGGGCGTGAAACTACTGATAACACTTACCAGTAAATCACATCTACCCTTGCCAGGGATTTTAGTTATGACCAATCGAGTATAGTGCAACATCAACCCCCAATATCGGGAGAGACGAATCCCCAACTATCGCTCATTGTCTCCATGTGACTCGGGACTGTACCTAAAAACCACCTGTTTGCACGACTCAGTAGAGTCGTGATAGGGTGGAAATCAAAGCACAGTGGGAGCCACAAAGACACTATGACGATCTCGGGTCGACAGACTAATCTGTACCAGTGTCACCAAAGAACTGCTATCTGACGTGAGGTATAATACCATTTAGGAGTTCTCGGCGAGTCCGTTCAGTGTACTCAGTCTCCACCGAGCACCCGTATACCATCTCTGATGTCAAACACCAATGGATATGGGATCATCCATCGCCTATCGCATGGGTCGAGAAGATATACGCTAGTCTACTCTGGAATATCGATACCCCGTCTCGATATTCTCTCGACTAGGAACATTGAAGGATAAACTTATGGACTATCCAGGCCCCACTAGTATGATCTGCATCATAATCATGGAAGTCAAGTACACATCCTAAGGGATTTATCAACATGTAACAGAGAGACAGTAACTGTAGATGTTAAGATAAAGAGCAACCAGATAGCGTACTATCATGTCGAGCAAGAAAGTCCTCCCTATATATGTCCCAGCATCCACTATAATATACATCTTATGTATAATAATGACCTCTAGGGCATACATACAACCAATAATTTCGTGATATTCGATTGAATGCAGCTCTTAGAATGGTAAAAGAGCGTGTTCCTATATAGGCCTGCTTTCTCCCTCTAACTTCTGCGGCATACTATAATGCTCTCTTCAACGAGTGTCGTGGGTTTAAATTGGCAATAGAATTGACTTTAAGCATTAAGAAATTACGTTGGTAACCGTTTAGAAATTTTGAGTCATTCCACTCCTATATCTTTCATCTTTCAGTGATCATTTAGAAACTTCATTGCAAGTGTAGATATATTCTTCGCATTTTCTCTAATTCTTTCATAAGTAGACAGAACAAAAACTTAGACTGTTTTGCTTTACTTTATTCACTTATAGTATACTGTTACTGAAGTATTCTTTATTGACATTTATAGTATGATCCAAGTATTGGATTTCTTCTCTAGAAATAGTAACAACCATTATCTGTCAATTTTATTCAATATTTGCACGTCAGTAAATAGTAACAGCCCGTATTTGTCAATCATATCCAATATTTGCACGCCCGTGTATTAATGAGAATTGATATGTCAGGATATTTAAAGTGTTGATGAGACTTAACGTAAGGTTTCACATGTGCATAGTAATTTTTTTTGGAGTAAAATATTCTTTATCTGAGATTTTTGTACGTATCGAATTTCTGGGTTAATATGAAAATTCCGATTTTTTCCTTGCATCTTTTAAAGAAAAATAAATTGGGGTAAACTTTATTTTTTTGCCCCTTAACAGGGGGCGGGTTCAAGAACCCGCTCTTTCTGGTATATAGCGGAGGACGGGTTATTGAAACCCGTCTTTACTTGACGCAACTTAGGCCTTCCGGACCCTATACTATTAGGTAGGCCCATCCATCCAAATATAAAGTATTCTTTTCATTGATTTCTTTTTAAAGTAGGGTTTTTTTAATTTTTAAAAGATAGGGATTTAAAACGAAATTCCTACCCCTTTATAAGTAGAGGGCGGGTTCTGGGACCCGGCCCAACCCCTATATAGGGGGAGGGCGGTTCCCAGAACCTGCCCTCCACTTATAATGGGGGTTTCTAGAACCCGCCCTTCAGATTCTAGGAACCCGTCCTTCTTTGATGTGCAGTTTGGGACCATGCCTACGTGGCTCCAAATTGTCCTATTCTACTAATTAAAATTTAAAATATCATATTTTTCTAATTTTAATCTCTGTCTATTCTATTTTTTTTTTAAAAACCTACTTTTACTCAAATAAGGGAGAAACCTCTTTTTATTTATTAACACTTAACATGATATTGTCTCAGGCTTCTTATATTTTAGAAAATGAAATGAAGGTATATACATATTATAAATTTATAACAAAGCTTATGGTATTCAAATGAAATTTTGAAGGTCAAGACATTTATAGGGAAAATGTTGAAAGCTTATGGTATACCAGTATAATTTAAGTTTTAATTAATAAAGAAATTAGAACCACAAGCAAGTCTCAAAATGAGTCAAACACATTGGTATATATTCAATCAAATAAAATTTTGAAATAAAACTCCGTTCTTGTTTTTATTGTTGAATGTTTTTTTTTCTTGGCAAAATTTATTTTGTCATTGATTCATGTGGCATGATTAATTAGCAGGAGCTCGAAGCTGAAGGGCGCAAAGAGAATGGAGGGTGCACGTGCGAAATGCATCCCAAGAAAGAGCAAGGCTGGTGATGGACATTCTAATGGTGGCCACGGCACGAAATCGTTGCAATCGAGACCCACTCGCAACTAGCCACTGCAGTCCTTTTCTTGCTTGACTTTTGCCAGCATGCATGCATCAAAAGAAGATAACATCTTGGTTATCACTTTTTTTTCCCCTTTCATTTTTGCGCAAAGCGATTTATTGTTATCCTTCTTTCTTTTCCTCCTTCCCTTTTTATGTTTTCTATGGTAACGTGACGTAGTCTCATGTTGAAGGCTATCATTTAGTTGGATGGGTCCCATCATCTTTAATGCATACCACAATCTATCTAAAAGACAAAATAGTAGGACTCACAGCATCTTGCTAGTGCCAAACAAGTGGGTTCATAGTGCTTGTCGCTTGGCTAGATTGTGGTAGGATTTCAAACCCAGGAGATTAAGCATTTTTCTTATTTGGGCATGCTATTTTCTGCAATGGAATCAAATGGTCGAAATATGGGTAAAACATGGAATCTAACGGTCGAATTAGTATGAGTAAAACAGGATGGCCTACATATATGGTAATTTTTTATCCGTGGGGTGTGACTAAAATTCTTTAATAACAGAAAATAACGGGTGTCTCGAAATCCCATTTGATCTTACTTTAAATTTGCTTGGATTTCGAAGTCCAAAGGGCCAATTCCACCTAGATTTGTTGATTTCTTATTTGGTATCTTAAGTGGAAGGTTGGTTTTCTTGCGACGTCAATTTTTCTGTGTTGAACCAAGAAAGTATATAAGCTAGGATTTGCAAAAGACTCTCGTCCATGAGGTTGAAATGATAGTGGGGACAAAAATAGCTGCAAGAGTTGTCTCCTTTATTTTTTTTGTTTATCTAGTTCATGAGATATCAAAGGTCTGTCGTATTTGGCAATGACGAAAGGTGCACTCACTTGCTAAAAATTACTTTCAAATCCTTATGTTGAAATTATCATCAAATTGGAAAATATAATTTTAACATTCATGTTTTCAACCCAATCAAACAGTCACTTAATTTTAAAAAAAACAAAAGCCCATGTTGTAGAGTGTGTCAGAGAAAACCCACTTCATTGCCTCTTATGAATTTTAAATTTTAGTTTACCAATCATGGAAATATGCTTTTCTTCCTCATGGAAATGCTTTTCATACAAATGAGTTGTTTGTTTACAAGCAGACACTTGCAAACTTGAAATCAATGTGTGTCAATATCTGTTTTTAATTCTCCTTTGTTTAATATCTTTTTTCTTTTGTCAAATCCATGTGATATCAAAGCATTTTGCTCTTCAATGCTATTCCTTCATTTAACAAAATTTGATGAGGCGATTTGATGAAACAAGCTATTTCTCGTCTTCTTCGTCCAAACAAACAAAGGAAACAAAGTTCGAGGAAAGAAAACCTTGGCGGTAACAACAAAAATTTTAGACTTTTTCCATTCTTTTCTTGTGTGTTTACTTCAAAACAAACTCCTAAATGGAGTTTAAGAAAACCACTCTCTTGATAAAAGGGATCAAAAGTCACAGAATTATTTTTCTTGTTGGTCAAAAAATCAACATTTATCACTGTTTTCTTATATTGACTCTGCTCATCTTGATACATATATTTTAAGGCATATACATAGAAACAAAATTATGCATTCAATAGTTCTTGCGCATGTATTGGAAAGTTACAAATTTAACAGTTTACTGCTAATTAAGATAAAAAAATTCATAACTAAATCGATAGTCAAAGGTATCGTTGTCATATGGAATAGTGAACATATGTTGTTTTAGAAGATGACCAATCTCATACTCACCGTTGGTTACCTAATACAAAAGCCAAGCACATGTTCAAAGGTTTAAACAAACGATGTATTACTCCTATTTTTGCTATTCAAATCTCAAAGTCAAACAAACAAACAAACAATGGAGGTCAAAGCATTCTTGAGTCTTGCCACATTAGGTCTTTAAGGATACATGGCTGATGGAGGTCGGATCTCCCTCAACTATTGTCCTCCGTCAATCTTATTGCCAGCGGGGTTGAACGGTTAAGATTCGGTATGAGGGTTGAGCGTGTGGATCTCAATGGGTTGTTGCTGACGCCGAGCTACCAGCAAGGGAAAATCCTGGGATGGAAAACCCTTCGACGATCAAGTAAGTACCGAGGAATAATGGCAGGGTAGCGATTTATTGGATTGAGTTCGAGTTACCTGAGTCGTCTGGAAAAGGGTTTTATATAGTGGTTGTATAGAGCGAGCCGATACGAGATTCTCGTCGTCTGTTACACCCCCGCGTCACGTTCGCGTAGATGGCGGGATACATCCATTAATGGCGGGACGTGGAGCGGTGGGGATGCGGGACATGGAGCGGTGGGGATCTCGTCGTAGCGAGATACACGGAGCCGTTACAGGGGCGTTCGGGCTCCGTGCTCCCGGCCAGATAAGGAAGCTGAGGAAGCTCGACTCGGTGACGGCTCGATAGCGAGCGAGGAAGCTGAGAAAGCTCAGCTCTATAATAGCTCGGAGACAAGCGAGGGGGCTGAAGGAGCTCGGCTGTAGGATAGCTCGGAGGCGAGTTGATAGCTGGTTGCTATACGAATAGGGAATGTACTCTGTCACGCCCCGCTTTCCAGTGTACGGTAAGGAGAAGCAATGGGTCATGCGGCGTATTTACTCAGAAGTAAACACGCTAAGCGTATCTAAGCAATATAAAGTAAAGTACACAAGAGACAAGAATATAAATGAACAACAATTTTATTTATTAAATATTCATTTACAGGTACAACTGAAATATAAATACATGAATAGAAAGCGATGTCTAAACAATGGCATAACTAAAAAGAAAATATGTACAAGTGCCTACAACTCTGGGTCAAACGCTAACTGCTCCAAATCTTCAGGGCTGGGCTCGATCTCCAATGAGTCCGAAACACTTGACAACATTCCAAAGAAAAAAGAAAACGAATGTCGTCAGCGAACAATCGCTCGGTAAGTCCCAAAGGTGAGTAGAGATAGAATAGACAGAAAAGGAATATAACTTATAATGTTTGATTATAATGTTAACGTTGTTGTTTGTAGTTTGGTACAGAAAATACCAGTGTATACGAGAGGAGTCCCACTATTCTGGAGATTAAGGTATACGGAGTATAAGGAACCGTTCAGCCATGGTACAACGGCAATGGATATTCAGGTTAGATGTATTATGCTTACAGTCTCGTGCCACTTCTAACACCTTCCGTACCAATCTACCCCTTTAAAAAACCCGCGATGTCTTTTGTATTGATTGTATTGTTTTGTTATATAGATGGATGACTTGCCGAAACCATGATATCGGTAAACAGAATGGATATAAATGGAGAGTCGTGTAGACGGAGTATATCCATGGTTTGGTTCAATCAATATAGATTGCTATAGACAGATTCATAGATTCTTGTTGAATTGTAGTTTATACTTGAATCATATTCAACTCGGATTGATTAGATTGAGACTTAGTCTGAGTCAGACACTGAAAAGAAATTGAAATCCTGAATTAGTTTTGATGTTATCGATAACTGCTGCACATGGACGGCAGGATTTATGTCTTTTTTCCAAGATAATTACCGTGTTGATAACACCATTTGTTAGATTGTCTTCCTTAAATAGGCAAGCACCCATATTCTCCGGCTCTCTGAGACTCAAGAGAACTGGTCCCGCTTAAACCTATATTTACTAGGGTCCTTATTGTAATATACTATAACTTAAGAGGGTTTTATGTAAAAATAGTTTCGATATATTTTCAAAATACACTTCAAGTATTTAATTATCGTCTTTAGGGTTTTCATAGATGTATATTTTATAAATATGAAATTTCTAGTGAGTAGAACCTAGTTTTCATAGTATATGGTATTTTATTGAAATATTGGAATTGTTTTGTATTTGGATGGTATTTTCATGTAATGGTGATTTCTTTGATTTAGAAAACTTGGAATATTTATATAATATAATTAAAATAGATATTTTGATAATAGTTATATATTTAATAAAAATAATTTTATTTATTCTTGTAGAAATCTCATTTTCTAAAGAAAAATACATTAAAAATTCTATCGAGATTGAATGCTCCTTTCGGAGGTCTAAATCTCGCTCTTCTAGGCCCGAGGATGTGCGATAATCTACACCATCCCAAATGGGGTTCCCAAAAGTGGGTTGTAGATGCGTAATTGTAAGAAATTGAGTAATACACTTTGTAAAGAAATGGTTTTGCAAGTTTGATTGTATTTATTGGTAATGTCGTATTATCCCATAACTAATGTCCTAAACTTTTATCGTGCTATGTCAAGATGTGTGTTGTGATGAGATAGGTCATTACCTCATGAGTTATCTAAAGGTAATACAAGTATTATGTTATTTTATGTCGAAAATGAAGTATGTGGTATTTTACCGTAAAAATACGATAAAAATTGCATAAAAAATTATTTTGAATTGAAACTTATTTTAAAGTGTTTGTTAATATTTGTTAAACAATATATAAGAGTATGGTGTTTTATTGATTAAGAAAAATGAATTTTTAAAAAGAAAACCGAATCGAAAGTCGGATTAACTCCGCTTCCGTCGGATTTTAGAAATGAAAATCTTTAGAGTAGAAGAAGAGAAGGGGAGAGGGGACTTGCTAGTTAGGGAATAAGAGAAGAGAGAGGGGAAGGCTATGGAAGTTTCTGGGCGTCGTTTCGTCACCGGAATCTCCTTGGAACGTCGCTAGAATCTCCTTGGAACTTCGTCCTTCGCTAACTCCACTTGCACACTAAAATGACTTGAGAATTTTTGAAAGTTTTGGCAGGGAATTTCTGAGTGAGGATGAGTGAAATGGAGTGTGGTATTTATAGGAAAAATTAGGGTTTAGAGAGTTAAAGAATGCATTGAAAATTTACATTAAAAATTGGATTAAAGGTGATTTATTCTTCTCTGGAAAATGTGCAGAGAAAATAAACAATATGAGAGAAGTGGGGTAGCTGAAGAGGTTCTCGGGTGAAAAGATGGGGACCATTCCCTACGGGCGGCCCGGCGGTGCCGGTTTTGGAGCAAATCTCGCCGGTCATGAACCGGTGGTGGGGCTTGGGATTCTCGCCACGTGTCTTTGTCGCCTCACATATCCTAGTGCACATGTTTGTTTAATCTGTAATTTATCATATTACGTGTAGTGTACGTGCAAACTCTTGGGCTTCTAAAAGATTAAAATAAAATTAAATAAGAAGATAATGTGGCTGGGGGGATTGGATCACAGGGGCTACGTCACAGCAGTGCAAAGCTTTACCAATGTGTTACAAGTACTTACTTGCTGTTCTAAAGTAAAACAGATACTTATAGTGTACACAGTATTGCAAATACCCCAATTGTATATTAACTTTTAAACAATTTTATGTACATTGAAATTGGAGTAGTTACAGTCTACCCTTCTTACAAAAATTTCGTCCTCAAAATTTACAATTTATTTTAAGGACTAGTTTACAAATAAATGAGGGTATCTTGCACGCATCCTATCTTCCCTTTCCCATATTGATTCTCCTGGTGTGTCTTTTCTTCACATCACTCGAACCAAGTTGACTTTCTTGTTCCGAAGTGACTTCACCTTTCTATCCAGGATCTCAACATGTTGTTGCTCATAAGATAAGTCTGGCTGTACGGTGAGCTCGGAGTGATCAAGAATATGGCTGGGGTCACTCACATACCTTCTGAGTTGGGATATATGGAACACATTGTGCACTCCTTCCAATGAAGGTGGAAGTGCCAAGCGATAAGCCACTTCACCGACTCGTTCGAGTATGTCGAATTGTCCAATATATCTCGGACTAAGCTTACCCCGTCTTCCAAAACGAATCACTCCACTGTTCGGAAATATCTTCAGAAATACATGTTCTCCCGGTTGGAACTCCAAGTGACGGCACTTTGTATCAACCCAGTGCTTCTGTCGATCTTGGGCTATGCACATTCTTTCCCTGATAGTACGAACCACGTCGACAGTTGCTACTATCATCTCAGGTCCAAGGAGTTCTCTATCTTCGATGTCGTTCCAACTTAATGGCGAACGACACTTCCTTCCATATAAAGCTGCAAATGGTGACATTCCTATACTTGCTTGGTAGCTGTTGTTATATGAAAACTCCATAAGATGTAGGCGATCTTCCCACGATACTCCGAAGTCTAGCGTACACGCTCTGAGCATATCTTCTAAGATCCGAATAGTTCGCTCAGACTGACCATCTGTTTGTGAATGATAAGCCGTGCTGAAGTTCAGACTTGTTCCCAAGCTCGCTTGCAGACTTTGCCAAAATTGTGATCAAAATATGGTGTCACGATCGGAGACAATGCAGACCAGTACTCCATGTAATTTCACGATTTTCTGCATGAGTTCATGGGTATCAGAGATAGTACATATTTGAAGAGTTTCAATCTTACTTAGATTCTCACCTCCATGTACTTCTTTGCTAGAGTCTCGGTAGATTGGCCAACTCGAAATGGGATCAAGTGAGTCGACTTTGTGAGTTGATCCATAATAACCCATACCGCATCGTTACCTTTCGTGCTGTGAGGAAGTGCAGTCACGAAATCCATTGTGATGTATTGCCACTTCTATTCTGGAATAGATAACGGTTGAAGTAAACCAGCTGTCCTGTGATATTCAGCCTTTACTTGCTGACACACCAAGCATTTAGCGACGCTTCTGGCTACTTCACGCTTCATTCCATGCCACCAGTAATTTTGACGCAGATCTTTATACATCTTTGTACTTCCAGGGTGTACTGAATAAGGAGAGCTATGAGCTTCTTTCATCAACTCTTATCGCACAGAATCTTTTGGTATACACAATCTACCTGTCGTATCTCAAAAATCCGTCTTCATGGATGATGAAGTCTGTTCGAAGTCTATTTTCCACTTGTTCTCTGATCTTTTGCAACTTAGCATCACTTGCTTGAGCTGTTTTGATCTGATTGACAATGGTAGATTGAACTTGTAAGTTCATCAAACTTGAAGCGTTGCCTGGCATGACTACTTCAATCTCCATTTGATGCAAGTCTTGTTGAAGCTTCCACTGTGAGGTGAGATTCAATGCTAATGGTTGGCGAATAAGGGCATCAGGTACTACATTTACGTTCCCTGGGTGATATTGCAGGTTGATGTCAAAGTTCGCCATGAGTTCTAACCATCTTCTCTACCGCATATTCAACTTTTTCTGAGTAAACACATATTTTAGACTCTTGTGATCTGTGTATATGTCCACTCGTTCACCAAGAAGATAATGTTTGCCAAATCTTGAGAGCAAAGATTACGGCCGCCAACTCCAAATCACGCGTCGGATAATTGCGCTCATGAATCTTCAGCTGTCTTGAAGCATCTGCAACTTTACCGTGCTGATGTAGAACACATCCTAATCCATTGCCGGATGCATCGCAATGCACTTAAAAACCTCCAGATTGGTCAGGTATGACAAGGATAGGTGCTGATGTCAATCTTGACTTGAGTTCTACGAAAGCTTGTTCGCATGCTTCTGACCACACGAATTCTTCATCTTTACGTGTGAGCTTGGTCAGGGGTGTTGCAATCTTCGAAAATCCTTTAATGAACATTTTGTAACATTCTGCTAGACCCAAGAAACTTCGAATGTCCTTCACTGACTTCAGTGTCGGCCATTCTCTTACTGCTGAAACTTTAGCTGGATCTACAGAGATTCCATCGCCTGATACAGTATGTCCGAGAAAACCGACTTAATTTAGCCAAAACTCACATTTGTTGTACTTGGCATAGAATTGATGTTGTCATAATGTCTTCAAGACAATTCGTAGGTGTTCGGCATGTTCCTTCCGACTCTTAGAATACACCAGGATGTCGTCGATGAAGATGACAACGAACCTGTCTAGGTACTCTCGGAAAACTTGATTCATTAGGTTCATGAATATAGCCAGTGCGTTGGTCACTCCAAATGGCATCACAAGAAATTCGTAATGTCCATAGCGAGTTCTGAATGTCGTTTTATGGATATCAGATTCTTTGACCTTCATCTGATGATAACTCGAACGAAGATCTAATTTGGAGAAAACGCAAGATCCACTTAGCTGATCGAACAGGTCTTCGATGCACGGGAGTGGATACTTATTTTTTATAGTTACATCGTTCAGAGCTCTATAATCAGTGCACATTCGATATGAACCTTCCTTCTTCTTCACAAGTAGAACTGGAGATCCCCAACTTGAAGTGCTGAGACGAATCCATCCTTTCGCCAATAATTCGTCCAACTGAGTACGGACCTTTTTCAATCCTTCAGGACTTAACCGATACGGTGCTTTGATCTCCGGTTGTGCTCCAGGTACTAAATCAATGCTGAATTCAAGAGCTCGATCGGGAGGCAAACCTGATATGTCTTCAGGAAATACATCATCGAACTCTCGAACTATTAATAGCTTTGATCCTTCCTCCTCTTGAAATGCTGCAATTGCCTTCTTTGTTTTTGCCTTGTATGTACTTGGCTCCAGAGTACGGTCTCCACTCTTGAAATAAAAGACCGGTTGCTCTGGAATCTCGAATACTACCCTCTTTTGACAACAGTCAATGGTAGCATAGAATGTTCTGAGCCAATCCATACCCAAAACGACATCGAAATTCGGTATGTCCAGCACCTTGAAGTCAGCATAGAATTCTCTGCTGCAGATGACCACTGGACACAGGTCGTATCCCATTACTGCCTTTAGAACGCTGTTCCCTGAACTGACATTTTAGCTGGATACGAGAGGTTTGACTGGAATCGCATGAGTTCGAACGAACCGTTGCGATATAAAGCAATGAGATGCTCCAGTATCGAAGAGTGCTAGTGCAGAAAGTGAGGGTACTAAGATTGAACCTAAGTTATGTGGGATAAGGTTTAGGTATAAGGAAAAATATATGGGTATGTAAGATGGAAAATAAAGCTTGATGGGGAAGTGTTACCAGTAATGATTTGGCCGGTGGCTTCAGCTTATTCCACAGTCATTGTGAAAGCCTGTCGTCTCGGCACATTCCTCCTTGCTGGAGGAGTGTTCCTCTGTCCGTTTCTTGGTCCTTGAAGTACATTCCGTTGAGCTTGATGGAACTGATGAGGAGGAGGTGCAGTCGGTCCACGAGGAGGTGGAGCAAGTAGTGCGAGTCATGGAGCAGGTGCCTGGATGGCTGGACGCTACTGATAAGCGATTGCTGGCCTGGGTGCAGCATTTGGGTTGTGTCTACGAGGACAAGACCCAATGTCATGAGTAGCTGAGCCGCAGACTAAGTAAAGACGATTTGCACGCCGACAGTCTTTCTCCAAATGTCCATCTCTCTTGTAGTAGGTGCAAAAGGCTGGGTTAGGCCGGTTGTTCGGTACTCCTAGTCTCTTGGGCATAAATGGTGGCCTTGAAGAGGCTCCTCCTGCCATCTGAGTGGCAGGACGCTTCATCCCGGCAGAGTGGGGTCTGCCTTTCATCTTCACCATTGCCTCGTATCGGCGGGCATCTTTCAGAGCTAATTCATGGGTTGGGAAATCCCCTGTGGCTAAAGCAGCCTGGATTCCGAATCTAACCCTTGCTGAAACCGTCTGGATCTGATCTCAGAAGTTGGTATCAAATGTGCCGCGAACCTGTTAAGGTCTTGTGTTAGCTGTGTAATATGTGATATTAGGAGATCGAATATTGAGACATATCTTACCTACTGGGCATGGTAAACTCAGTATCATACTCATCTATTGACTTGGTCCACATCGAACCCTGTTGTAGATGAATAAATTGCTGCTCCATGTCGAATCGGGCAGTCTCTGGGAATTATTTCGCGTCGAACATGTCGCGAAAAGTCCTCCATTCGATCGGTTGGTCAAGACGGATTTCTTCCGCCTTCCACCAGACTCATGCATTGTCAGTGAGTTGTAGTTTCGCAACTCGAACCCAAGCGATCTCTGGCACTTGTGTTGCTGCCAGATCGTCCTCAATACTTTGAGCCCATTCTTCAGCTTCCAGGGGGCTCTCTTTTCCCGAAAATTGTTTTGGGTACAATACCCGGAATTGCTTCACTCCGGGCGCTTCTGCTTCTGGACGGTTCATCAGATTAGCAGTCTGCTCGTGCTGTCCTTCCAGGATGCTGCGGATTGCCTCAAGCAGTACCGTCTGCTCATTGATCGGAGCAGCAACGGTAGGTGTAAGCGGCAGAGGTGGTGGAGTGTTGTTGAAGTTGGTACTGGTGTTATTTGGAGAATCCATAATCTTGAAAGAAAAATTTGGGTTAGGACAGATTCAAAATATATGAAATGGAAAGATTCAAGGAATATTTAAAGAATATTTTTAGTTGCTGATTCTTGTGTTATATTGCTTAGTACTTCATGCAGAGTTAACCCGCATGTCCATGCAGAACTGACCTACATGTCCACACAGAGCTGACCTGCATGGGCCACCAACAAAACCCGTCATGCCCCGCTTCCCGGTGTACGGTAAGGAGACGCGACGGGTCACGCGACGTATTTACTCAGAAGTAAACACGCTAAGCGTATCTAAGCAATATAAAGTAAAGTACACAAGAGACAGGAATATAAATGAACAACAACTTTATTTATTAAACATTCTTTTACATGTACAACTGAAATGTAAATTCATGAATAGAAAGCGAAACCTAAACAATGGAATAACTGAAAAGAAAATATGTACAAGTGCCTTCAGCTCTGGGTCAAACGCTAACCGCTCCAAATTTTTAGGGCTGGGCTCGATCTCCAATGAGTCCGAAACACTTGACAACATTCCAAAGAAAAAAGAAAAGGAATGTCGTCAGCGAACAATCGCTCGGTAAGTCCCAAAGGTGAGTAGAGATAGAATAAACAGAAAAGGAATATAACTTATAATTTTTGATTATAATGTTAACGCTGTTGCTTGTAGTTTTGTACAGAAAATACCAGTGTGTACGAGAGGAGTCCCACTATTCCGAAGACTAAGATATACGGAGCACAAGGAACTGTTCAACCACGGTACAACGGCAATAGATATTCAGGTTAGGTGTATTATGGTTACAGTCTCATGCCACTTCTAACACCTTCCATACCAATCTACCCTTTTAAAAACCTCGCGATGTCTTTTGTATTGATTGTATTGTTTTGTTATATAAATTGATGACTTGCCGAAACCATAATATCAGTAAACAAAATGGATATAAATGGAGAGTCATGTAGACGGAGTATATCCATAGTTCGGTTCAGTCAATATAGATTGATATAGACGAATTCATGGATTCATGTTGAATTGTAGTTTATACTTGAATCATATTCAAGTCAGATTGATTAAATTGAGACTCAATCTGAGTCAGACACTTTGAAAAGAAATTGAAATCCTGAATTAGTTTTGAAGTTATCGGTAACTACTACACATGGACGACAGAATTTGTGTCTTTTTTCCAAGACAATTACCGTGTTGATAACACCGTTTATTAGATTGTTTACCTTAAATAGGCAAGCACCCATATTCTCCGGCTCCCTGAAGCTCAAGAGAACCAGTCCCGCTTAAACCTATATTTATTAGGGTCCTTATTGTAATATAGTATAACTTGAGGGGTTTTATGTAAAAATAGTTTTGATATGTTTTCAAAATACATCTCTGGTATTTAATTATCGTTTTTAGGGTTTTCATAGATATATATTTTATAAATGTGAAATTTCTAGTGAGTAGAACCTAGTTTTCATAGTATATGTTATTTTATTGAAATATTGTTGTATTTGGATGGTATTTTCATGTAATGGTGATTTCTTTGATTTAGAAAACTTGGAATTTTATATAATATAATTAAAATATATATTTTGATAATAGCTATATATTTAATAAAAATAATTTTATTTATTCTTGTAGAAATATCATTTTCTAAAGAAAAATGCATTAAAAATTCCATCGAGATCGAATGCTCCTTTCGGATGTCTGCATCTCGCTCTACTAGATCCGAGAATGTGCGATAATTCACACCATCTCGACCGGGGTCCCCAAAAGTGGGTTGTAGAGGCGTAATTGTAAGGAATTGATTAATACACTTTTTAAAGAAATGGTTTTGCAAGTTTGATGGTATTTATTTGTAATGTCGTATTATCCCATAACTAATATCCCAAACTTTTATCGTACTATGTAAAGATATGTGTTGTGATGAGATAGGTCATTAGCTCGTGAGTTATCTAAAAGTAATACAAGTATTATGTTATGTCGAAAATGAAGCATGTGGTATTTTACCGTAAAAATACGATAAAAGTTGCATAAAACATTATTTTGAATTGAAACTTATTTTAAAGTGTTTGTTAATATTTGTTAAAAAAATATATAAGGGTATGGTATTTTATTGATTAAGAAAAATGAATTTTTAAAAGGAAAACCAAATCGGAAGTCGGATTAACTCCGCTTCCGTCGGATTTTAGAAATGAAAGTTTTTACAATAGAAGAAGAGAGGGGGAGAGGGGACTTACTAGCTAGGAAACAAGAGAAGAGAGAGGGGAAGGTTAGGGAAGTGTCGGGACGTCGTTTCGTCGCCGGAATCTCCTTGGAATTTCGCCTTTCGCTAACTCCACCTGCACACTAAAGGACTTGTGAATTTTTGAGAGTTTTGGCAGGGAATTTCTGAGTGAGGATGAGTGAAATGGAGTGTGGTATTTATGGGAAAAATTAGGGTTTAAAGGGTTAAAAAATGTATTGAAATTTTACATTAAAAATTGGATTAAAGGTGATTTATTCTTCTCTGAAAAATATGCAGAGAAAATAAACAATATGAGAGAAGTGGGGTAGCTGAAGAGGTGCTCGGGTGAAAAGATGGGAACCATTTCCTACGGACGGCCTGGGGGGATTCGATCACATGGGCTACGCCACAGCAGTGCAAGGCTTTACCAATATGCTACAAATACTTGCTTGTTGTTCTAAAGTAAAACAAATATTTATAGTGTACACAGTATTGCAAATACCCCAATTGTACATTAATTTTTAAATAATTTTTTGTACATTGAAATTGGAGTTGTTACATACTCCGGGAAGACCTTCTAAAAGGTCTGGTGCAATCTCGAAGACGAGACGCTGAGGAAATTCCCGGTGCGTCGCATTTAGTCCAACTCTGCTGTCCCCAAGAATGTAGTGGGTTTGCACAGATGGCATGTCACCTGCCACGTGTCGTGATCTGGGAAATTCCTGCTTACGGGTATCATCAATGGCAACCAAAAAAAAGAGAGAGGGTGGAGTTGGAAATCTACAAATCAGAGCTGGAAATGTACAAATCTAGAATTTCGGAGGATTCCAATTAATTTTCTTTTGATTCTTTAATGCCATGTCGCTATTTTCTATTGGGGACACAACATAACTCACCTGATGACCAATTATGCAGTTACCACCATAAAATTTATTACAATGTAGATTCAATTCCTACATACTCAAGTTGTCAAACAGGCCCTAAAACATTATTCCTTTTACCCCAATAGCCTTTTAATTCTTTGTTTCTTAGGTCTAAAATTCCCAAAATTGTGTTTATACTAAAAGAGAAAGCAGGGGTAACCAAATTTCATCCCCTTTTTTGGGTGTAAACTAGCCGGTAAGTCTTACCCATGCACACAACAAACCAGCATACACAGCACATAGAAACACACAACACACACACGAACACAGGGGACCCACGAATTTGCCCTGAAAATTGTGGCCGCTTCCCCTCCTAAGAATCGAACACCGTACTCTCCACAGAAAAGAAAACACCATACCAACTGAGTTACTGCTCATTGGTCAAATTTCATTTTTTGATATAAAAAATGGATAAATTGTCAAAAAGCCTCCTGGATCGCTTCAAACTTGTGTGAAAGCCCATGGACTTTTTCTCTTGTCAAAAACCTTGGGCCCAATCAAAACCACATGTATACTAGTTGTCTGTAATATCTAAGCAATTGTCTGTGATGTCTAAACAGTTGTCGTAACATTTGTGTTTTTCAAATACATAATAAAAGGCTTTTTAAATTTTTTCCATATGTCAAATATTTTTCTTGAAGACTTCCTTTAAAGGATAATGCTTGGAAATAATTTATTAATTTTTAAAGCAAATAAATATAATTTTTAGTAACTTTTAAATAATTAATTTGAATTTTTAGAAAAGGATAAAGATTTATAAGATATTTTTAATACTGGAAAAAAGTTATTTTTTACCAAATTTTACTATAAATGACAGAAAACATTAAAATATATTTTTCTAGAATTTTCTTAATTTTTCCAAGATTTTTAACTATTTTAAAATTATTTTTCTAATTAAAAATCCAATTTTAAAGAAAACAAATTTAATTTTAAAAAAAGAAAAAGAAAAATTAAATAATTTACAACCGCAAGGAAATGGAGGCCGTTGGATCTTTGATACAACGGCCCTGATTTCCCCGTGTGAGGGACAGGCGCATGGGGGCCACGCGCCTGTGCGTGCATCCACATGAGTGACTCATGTCCACGAGCGTGGGAGTGGACCGTTGGCTCGTTTGATTCAGTGGTGGAGGCGAGCGGTCAAGGTAACGGCTCGTAACGAGCATGCGAGTTCGGGCGCGGGTTCGAGCATGGGTCTGCCTGATTCCGACTCTGTTTAAATGCTCGAAAACCTATAAAAATATCCTCATTCTTTCTCTTTTTTCTCAAAAATTACTCAGCAAAAAAATTCTGAAAAAAAAAATCACGTTCTTCGTTTTCTCAACACTGACACTGTGGTACTACCCATTAGTCCAGCAAAAATCTGAGGAAGGGGATATTCGCGTTAGAGTGTCACTCGATGTTTTTCGACTCGTTCTTTCACTCGTCTCAAAACGGTAGCATCCATCTCTCTCCCTCTCAATCTTGTTGCCTCTACTATGCATGCTAGATCAGTCCTAGATGCCAACTGCACTCTAAATATTTAACAGGGTTATGCTAGTTATATTTGTTAGCTTATAATCGATAACCACTACCAAATCCACTTTTGTAATCTTTAACTTCAAACCCGATATGTACTCACACTTCATAAATGAAAATTATTCCACGGAGTAACGACCTATCCTCACTCCTTCATGCTCATGCTATAACACATTAATACGCCGTTATGCTGCCATTTGTAAAATGATAAAATACCTTTAATATTTCTAAAAGTTAGTCACAATTAAATACCACAAATGTTTTCAAAAGTTATGTTTTTATAAAACTATCACTAAATTTTTCAAATTAGATTTTTCAATAAAAATACTTTTTACTTCTGAAAGTTAAGATTTTCAATAAAACATCCTTAACTTTTGAAAGTTAAGATTTCATTAACCTGACGTTTAAAACTTAAGTTTTTCATAAAAGTAACCTTAATTTACAAAAGTTAAGATTTTCACGAAAACACCCTTAACTTTCCAAAAACAAAGACAAAACTAAGTTTTGATAAAATACCCTTTAACTTTTAAAATAGCGCATCTTTGCATAAAACACCCTCGATACTTTAAAATAGTGTATTACATAAAACACCCCTGATACTTTAAAATAGTATATTTTTACATAAAACACCCCCGAGACTTTAAATAGCATATTTTTACATGAAACCCCATCGAAACTTTAAATAGCATATTTTTACATAAAACCCCATCGAATATTTAAATAGCATATTTTTACATAAAACCCCATCAAGACTTTAAATAGCGCAATTTTACATAAAACACTCTTGAGTTTCCAAAACACCCTAAAAGTTCATGTTGGCTATCGTGTCCTCAAGATAGTTATTGTAATCGCAGACAAGCGATTATGATGATTGAGAGAGGACCTATACGGATAGAATAGTCTTACTTGAGATGATAGTATACTATCTGGCTTGTCTTTATCATCATGTACATGTATTATGTGGTATTACAGATCACTATTACAAGTTGATAGAGCCCATAAGTTCATGCTTGACTACCAGTGTTATTGTGGCGATCACATTTACGAGAACTGGGTAGCCTACAAGCAAATTCTTAAATGTTCTTAGCCGTGGAAATATCAAGACTGGACATCGATATTCCAGAGTAGACCTGTGTATACGTTTCTTGATCCCGACGAGGGGCAATGGCCGGTCTCACAGCTATTGGTGTTAGTTAGTCACCAAAAATTGTATACAGGTGCTCATTGGATTATGAGTTACACAGGAAGGACTCGCCAGGAACTTGCTAGATGGCATTATACCTATTGTCAGGTAGCAGTTCTTTAGTGACATGAGTACAGGTTAGTCTGTCGACCTGAGATCGTCATTTGTCTCGTGTGAGTTCCCACTGTGCTTTGATTACTACCCTACCACGACTCTACTGAGTCGTGCAAACAAGTTTTAGCTGGGTACGGTCCTGAGTCACATGGAGGCAGTAAGCGGATCGTCAGGGGTTCGCCTATCCCGGTAATGGGGGTAGATGTCACGCAGTGCACGGGTGGCCATCACCAGCAATCCTTAGCCAAAGTGAACGCGATTTACTGATTTGGATCAGTAGTTTCTCTGTAGATGATGGGTTTCACACCGATGAAAGTTCCAAGTGCCCTCACCGCTAATCCGCGGCCAATGCGGAATACAAAAACGAAAATTTTGATGGCACTGGAAACTTATATCCAAGAATCTAGACCAAACACCTAAACTGGCCAGCACAAAAGAATAGAAATCACAACCTTTGTAGTATCTTCATTTGCTTCCATTGGGTTGGACTCTAGCATGCTCTTAAGAGCTTCGGATCACGCTTGCAAGCCGGCCTTCTTTCGCCGAAGATGATCTATCCGAGAGAACCAAGTTCAAGCTTTAACTTAATCAAAGAAATAACTAAAGATCCTAAATTGCTAATCTAGGATACTTAGTGATGTGTGTGAGTGTTCAAGCATTTTTCTTTCTCTTTATCTTCATGATTCTCAACTCATGAGAGGGTTGAAGATGAAGAAAAAGAAGAAGGAGGAACCATGGAAGAGAGAAAAGCTAATGTAAGTCGATGTCATGCACCCCGCGGGTTCGCGGGGAGGCGGAATATTTAAAAAAAATGATTTTTACAAAGCTCACAACACCAACTTGAACTCCAGAATCGATACTAAATCCTAACTAGCAAACTACTATGAGGTAAACTGCATCGATAGAATGTTATACCTCATGATTTCATGCCCTTCGGGTCTTCTTATCGCTGTCCTCCTCCTCGTCATAGGCTCCAAGGATCTTAACGGATCGAGCCTCCTCATCGGTCCTCTCATGTCAAAAACGATCCACCCGAAAGTCTGTATATCAAGCTCCCACCTCAAATCTGAAATAACTAGGGTACCTAGTTCGCTACACTAGATGACCTAGATGATGTAGAGAATATAGATGGAATGGTTTGTCTCTCAAAGCCTTTGGTTTCTCAACACATGAGACATGAAAGGCTAGAGGTATAAGAAGAAGAACTTGAGGAAAATGTTAGTTATATGTATGCCCTAGAGGCCATTATTGTACATATGATGTATATTATAGTAGATGCTTGGACATATATAGAGGAAAATGTTAGTTATATGAAAATGTTAGTTATATGTATGCTATCTGGTTGCTCTTTGTCTTAACATGTAGACTTGTATTGTGATACTGTCTTGCTCTCACATGTTGATAAAGCCCTTATGATGTGTACTTGACTACCAGGACTATGATGGAGATCATACTAGTGGGGCCAGGTTAGTCTACAAGTACGTCCTTTAATTGTTCCTAATCAAGGGTGTATCGAGACAGGGCATCGATATTCCAGAGTAGACTAGCGTATACGCTTCTTGACCCATATGATGGACGATGGATTATCCCACATCCATTGGTGTTTGACATCAAAAACGGTATACGGGTGCTCAATGGAGACTGGGTACACTGAACAGGACTCGCCGAAAACTCCTTGTTGGTATTATACCTATCGTCAGATAGCAGTTCTCTGGTGACACTGGTACAGGTTAGTCTGTAGACCCGAGATCGTCATAGAGTCTTGTATGATTCCCACTGTGCTTTTATTTTCATCTTACCACGTTCAAGAGAACGTGCAAAACGGTGGCTTTTGGGTACAGTCCCGAGTCAAATGGAGGCAATGAGCGATAGGAGGGGATTCGTCTCTCCAGGTATTGGGGGTTGATGTTGCGCTATGCTCGATTGGCCATAACCGGAAGTCCCTGGCCAGGGCTAATACGGAGATCTACTGGTAAGTGTTATCAGTAGTTTCTCGACCCGTTATGAGCCTTTCATCGGCAAGACTTATCGGTTACTGGTTCTGACGTTTACCACCCCTAAACTAGATATGCGACATATCAGACGAAGAGACCGGACTGTACGGTAGTGTTACTGACAGGCTTTACAGTAGTATGAGCAGGCTTGCTTGTTGATATTCTGATCGCTCAATATCCGGGTAGCTGTTACGTCCAGCTAGTACCGCTGACGGCTTGTGGGTGCTTGATATAATCATCACCTACTGCCGGCGTATTGACGAGTCTTTAGAGTCCTACACAAAGGTTTCCTGGCTCAGGCGGAACGAAGTAGGAGCACATATGTGATATGTGCAGGACCGAGATTAATATGAGTATGTGATACCGTATTCTATTCTCGCGATTTGTGATATCGGTCGGTTATATGTGATATAGCCGGGTTGTCGAATCAAGTGTTGATTCGATAAGTTGATATATATGATATTATTCGGTTATATGTGATATAGCCGGATTATTAAATCAAGTGTTGATTTAATAATTTAATGTATAATTGTATATTTGATACACTAACATACATTAACTAATATTAGCTCACTTAAGCATTTCTTTTTCTCACATGTGTACACTTAATATATATGTGATATATATTATTATGTCATATTTGTTGCTACATGCAATATGGGTGTATGAGACTCACACTATGCTTATGATAATGTGAGGTTTATTTATTTAAAGTAAATCAAAATTAGATGGAATTTAGTCATGGTTGATACTTAGTGGAAGCTTGTAGAACCCATTGACTTGGTCCACTAATTTTTTCTTACATTTGATATTTATTAACCCAACCATTGTCATTAGCCATGCTTAAGTCTCTACAAGAGTTATATGAGATATTTTCTTACCCATGGTTGCTATTCTCACTCGTTCTATTTTCCTCTTCATCTTCTTCTTCATCAAGAGAGAGCTCTCTAGGTTTTGGGGAGATGAAGAAAATTAGTGAGAAAATTAATTCTAAAGTGAGTAAAAATCCTACTTCATCATTCTCTGCTAGACTAGCCATTTAGTTTAGGGTGTTAGCTTCACTAACTCCAAATTAGTGAAGAGGTAGCTTGAGTTGGTGTCTCCTCGACGTAGATCATCTTCGGCCTCGAAGACTTCTAGCAAGCTTGTTCCTTTCATCTTGTGGAGCCATTTTAGAATCCGGAAGATCACTACTTGGAGCGAAGGAACTACTACACGGAGCTTTTGAAGTGAAGGACTGGTCTACAAAGGTTGTATTCCTTGTTCACTTAGATGTAAAGTTGTTTACAAGCATGTATTGTCCAATTCTCTAGTTAAGATTCTAGGGTTAGGGTTATTTAGCATGACAAATTTTTAAAATGGCATGGTCAGTGCCTCCCGAAACCTTGCTGTCGTGCTAGGCAACCCTTTAGCGGTATCAGATCCAAGCTAGAGAATTAGAAGATGTTTGTAGAATTACGAAACCGAAACAACTCCGAAACATCGAAATATATAACCTAATTTCTGTCAAAATTTTCAGAGTGTCTAAATTTTGTTTAAGCAATTGCAGAATGTTGCATGAGATGTAACATGAACACCAGACAAAAACGAGCTCTTTTTGCCGGATTTGGACTGGCCACATGTTGCTACAGGACCGTCCCGACCGGTTTTCTAGGCTCTTCTAGGGTTCGTTTTAGTGTGGTGTTCCGGTCTTTGGGTTTTGGTGTTTCAGGTGTTGCTTGTTTTTGTTAAGATTGCATGTGATGTTATCTTTCTGTAAAGGCAATTTGAATTGTTTCGTAGTCGTAATTCTAACATCGTTGCGGGTAATTTAGACGACGTTAAAAAGTTCGAACGAATATCAATAACTCATTTTCTCCCTCGTTGGAAATTTTCCAAAAGTTGGATTTTCTCCAAGTTAAAAACATTCAAAAATCATGCAAGTAATTCTATGGACCCTCTAGAAGAACGAAACCCTAACTCGATTCTATGACCGTCGGAACCGCCACCAAACCCTAGGGTTTGTGGTAGTTCCACGGCGCCATAAGTGAGGCAAGGGTTGGCCCTTCTACGGCTGGTCCATAGGTATTGTGGCATGCTATGAGTATTTTTAAACCGTGCTCAAGTGTTGAGCTCTTCGGGAAATTTTGGGTGGTTGTTGATTCGATCGGAATGTTTAACATCGTTTAGCTATCTATGGTATATGATACAATATTTGGAATCTACACTAATTAGTTTTGTGAAAATTTATTTGTTGCTTGTAAATCTAACATTTCGGTCACGGAGGGAACGGGATTCTTGTTGAATTACACGATTTCTTTTGAAAAGGTGTTTTCATGAGTGGGACCCAAATGTAAGGTTTACAATGTTAGGTATGAAATCCGACGAATGTGATATTCCGGGTTTATGATGTCTAAGGGCTATGTCGATTCCAAATATTGTAGTTTGACATTTTCTTTTCTGGGACCGTAAGTGTAATATGTGGTGTATCGCCGGTTTCGTTGCTATATGTCAACGACAATTGGGATACGCATATTTACTTAAGTTAATGACATATGATGTTATGTGTTGCTGGGATATGTTATTTGGATCATCGTGTTTTGAATAGCCGGTTTTTTTTTATGTGAGATGAGATTTTTTCATTTTCGTTCATGTAAAAACCTGTATGTAATATTCTTTTATTGGGGCACTTTCGGGTTGAGGATGATGTCACCATTGTTGTATATTATTTACTTTTCAGCATTAGGATAGACCCAAGGTGGGGAGCACAAGTAACCGGGTTCTAGGGTCCAATGGGAGACCATCTCGAGGAGTCGAGTCCGGGTCTCCTAACTCCAGAATTGGAAGGGTTGCTTGCCGCTCTCGTAGGAGTCTAGGGATATGGGTTTTCTATTCGACGCGACCGTGGAATCCGTGTTTTTTTACTGGCTTAATATAAAACACGGACCTCCTAGAATATCCAATATTTCATATGTTGTTTTCTGCTGCTGATATTCTGTGATGTGATCACTTTATATGAGCGAGACGAATACTTTATTATTTGTATAATAAACGTTGCTTATGTTTTGCACCCGCGCTAGTCCCGCCCCGCTATGCCGTTAGTTAAGTAACCTAACGGTGCATAACAGGACACTGTGGCGAATGCGGATGGCATAAGTGTACGTTGTATTTTCGTTTCTTTTGTGATGCTTAGGAAGCATAATTGATGGGACTTCATTAATGAGATTAATGAAAAAGAAAGAAACCTGTAAGATGTTGTGGAATCAAATTTTCTAAAAAGGGTAGCTCTAATTTTTGTTTTGCATAGCGGTATTCCTTGTAGAATATCCAACACCTCATTCAATGAGGAAAGAGCCGATATTCCTTCACCGGGAGTGACCTCTTTAGCGAAACTAGCAGATGCTACAACCCACTCGGTTTTGTTTTTGATTGCTTTTTTAGTTTTTTTCTTTGCATAGCGGTATTCCTTGTAGAATATCCAGCACCTCATTCGATGAGGAAAGAACCGAGATCCCTTCATCGGGAGTGATCTCTTTAGAGAAACTAGTAAAAGCCTAAAAAACACTCATTTTCAAAATCACTCGATTCCGCAATGATATCAAGTTCATTACGCAAAAAGTTTTCTTAAAAACCTGTCATATCCCTCCGTCATTTCAGATAAGGACTATTAAGTATTCGTGCTGTGTTTGTTGACCTTGTCAAGGCGCAGAGTACGGTAGCTGATTAGTGCTTATCTGCTAAAGTATGAGATGCGATTGGATTAAGGTATTCGTGCGGCCTTATTGACATTGTCAAGGGTCGTGCGGGTGGGTTTAATTCAATCATGAAATGCACGGGTTGAACTTGACCTGCGATTTATGGTTTGTTGACCTTGTCAAGGTCATAAATCGCTTGGGGCAAAATATTATCGGGAATTTCAATTGTTGAAATTTGCAATGAGATTGCATACCTTCTATGAGATAGTTAGATTCCGATACCCACTGCGAGTAAGAGTTACACCTGGGAGAATTTTACACATCACAATTATCCGATCAAGTAGGTGTCTAGAAAGGTGTTAACGGGGTTATGCCCCTGGGAAAACAATGTTTATTTTAATTAGGTCAGTGCGAAAGCACGGGAAACCTTCCTCAAAGTACCGACACTGGCCTGACTAAAAGATTGGCGAACTTGTACGGTGTAATTAATCCCGGCTAGTCTTACCTTTTAGGGTTTGAAGGAAGATTTGATAAAAACAGTGGGAGCCATCATAATTAGATAAGATAATAACCAATCTAATCTTGAAAGAGCATACGCTAAGTGTTTTCTTCTCTCTTTCTCTCCAGGTAGCGACTATGTCAGGCCTTAATCAAGATAATAATATGGATGTATTGACCGAACCCGCTTGTTATACTGAGCAGGGGAACGTTGGTTCCGTTCTTTCTTATAATTGTCATAAGACTGAGCAGGAAATAGGGGAATATCCGGATTCCCACGCTACCCAAACGAAGAATAAGCATATTGATGCATTTTCTTCGGGTGTGTTAGTTACCGAGAGCTGTTTCTCAGTACACTCTACGTCCTGGGTATTAGATACCGAATTGGGATCCCATATATGTAATATGTTGCATGGGCTAAAGAAAGGTAGAGAACTGGGAATGGGTGATCATTCTGTAAGAGTAGGGAATGGTGCAAATGTTGTAGCCAAAGCAGTTGGCGAATATCACCTTTTATAACCAAATAGTAATATATTGATTCTGAACGAATGCTATTACATACCGAACCTGATATGCAATCTTATATCAGTTTCGTTATTAAGTAAAGAAAGATATAATTTTGTAGTACAGGATAATGTTATGAATATTTTTCTGAATCAAAAGTTGATTAGATCAGGCTCGTTAAATAATGGCATATACGTTCTAATTCAAACCACAGTTCTTAACATACAAAACACACACAAGAGGAAGAGTTCAGAAATGAACGAATCTTTCTTGTGGTATTGTAGAGTAGGTCATATCAATGCGACACGACTTGCTAAGTTACATAAGGATGGATATTTGAATCCGTTCGAATTATCATCTTATGAAACTTATCAGTCATGTCTCAAAGGCAAGATGACCAAAACTCCGTTTACTGAACACAGAGAGAGAGTTATGGAACTCTCGGGACTGATACATCGTGATGTATGCGGTCCCATGTCTAATCATTCCAAGAATGGTTCCTCATACTTCATTACATTCACTGACGATCTCTCAAGATACGAACATATGTTCCTGTTGAAACACAAGTATGAAGCTTTTGAGAAATTCAAAGAATATAAGTATGAAGTCGAGAACCAGACGGGTAAAAGTATTAAAATCCTTCGATCTGATCGGGAAGGAGAATACTTGAGCAATGAGTTCCTGGACTATTTAAAAGAGAATGAGATTCTCTCTCAGCTTACTCCTCCGTATACACCACAGCACAATGGTGTATCGGAGCGGAAGAATCATACCCTATTAGATATGGTGCGCTCTATGATGAGCACCGCTGAGTTACCTATTTCCTTTTGGGGTTATGCGCTTGAGACAACAGCATACCTATTGAATTAAATTCCATCTAAATCTGTACCTACAACACCATATGAGATATGGAGTGGGAAGTGACCATATCTTAAACGAGTTAAGATATGGGGCTGTCCGGCCTATGTCAAAAGACAAAATCCGGACAAACTCGAGGCACGATCAGTTCTTTGCAAGTTTTTAGGATATTCAAAGAATTCATATGGATATTTTTTCTACCACAGTGAGGAACAAAAGGTGTTTGTTGCTCAACATGTCACCTTTTTAGAAAAGGAATTTCTTGTAAAAGAAATTCGTGGTAAAGAGGTAGAGCTGGAAGAAGTTCCAGTTACACAGACTACAATTGAAGATTTAGTGGAACCAGAGGATTCGATAGTTCCCAACGAACCTCAGCCTCTCCGCCGATCTAGTAGGGTTCCTCATCCACCTGAGAGATACTACGGTTTTATTATTGATGGTGGGAGAGAGGATTGCATCATGGAAGATGATGACCCAACTTGCTTCGAGCAGACCATCATGAGTGGGGACTCTGTGAAATGGTTGGATGCAATGCGATCTGAGATGGAATCCATGTACACCAACAAAGTATGGACTTTGGAAGTTGCTCCCGAAGGGGTAAAACCCATTGGGAGCAAATAGATCTTTAAGAAGAAACTTAGTGTAGATGGAAAAGTTGAGACTTTCAAAACTAGACTTGTTGCAAAAGGTTTTCGTCAACGACCAGGTGTGGATTATGATGAAACCTCTTCTCCAGTGGCTATGCTTAAGTCCATCCGGATCCTACTTGCTATCGTTGCGTACCATGACTATGAAATCTGGCAAATGGATGTTATGACCGCCTTTCTAAATGGTGATTTAGAAGAGAGCGTATACATGACTCAGCCAGAGGGCTTTGCGGACAGTGGGAGCAGTAGAAAGGTGTGCAAGCTGCTTAAATTAATCTACGGGTTGAAGCAGGTATCGCGGAGTTGGAACATCTGTTTTGATGTGGTTGCCAAAGAGTTTGACTTCATCAAAAACGTAGATGAACCTTGTATATACAAGAAGGTGGCAGAGAGTAAGGTTGTCTTCCTCATATTGTACATGGATGACATACTCTTGATAGGAAATGATATTCCTATGCTTCACTCGGTCAAGCTCTTCTTATCACAAATATTTTCAATGAAAGATCTAGGTGATGCCTCCTACATCTTGGGAATTAAGATCTATAGAGATAGATCTAAACGGATGCTGGGATTGTCCCAATCCAGGTATATAGACACCATACTAAAGAGGTTTAGTATGGAAGATTCCAAGCATGGGAATTTACCCACAATCTCAGGACTCACTCTCTCCAAAGAGATGTCTTGACCGATTTGGAAAGAGCTCCCATGCAAGGGATACCTTATGCTTCGGCAGTAGGCTCTATCATGTACGCGATGTTATGTACCAGACCCGATGTAGCATACTCACTAAGTGTAGTGAGTAGGTATCAAGCAGATCCAGGAGAGAATCACTGGACAGCTGTGAAGAACATTCTTAAGTACTTGAGAAGGACTAAAGAGATGTTCTTGGTGTATGGTAACGGTGAACTCCAAGTGGAGTCCTTTACCGATTCGAGCTTCCAGAGTGATAAGAACGACTCTAAGTCGGTATCGGGATTTGTCTTTACCCTCAATGGAGGGGCGGTTTGTTGGAAGAGTTTCAAGCAGGAAACCGTGGCAGACTCGACGATAGAGGCTGAATACATCGCTGCCAACAATGTTGCCAAAGAGGCTGTCTGGATGAAGAAGTTCATAACTGAACTTAGAGTGGTTCCGTCCATCGAGCATCCAATACCTTTGTATTATGATAATAATGGAGCAGTGGCTTTGGCCAAGAAACCCAGGTCCCATCAGCGATACATGCATATTCTGAGGCATTATCACCTGATCCGGGAGTTAGTTGATCGCCGGGAGGTCGAGGTCAGGAGAGTTGACACGAAGAATAACACGGCGGATCCACTCACAAAGGCCATACCCCAAACTCTTCGGGATGTTGGGTATGAGATACTACAACAACTAGCCTTAGTGCAAGTGGTAGATTGTTAGTTATATGTATGCCTTAGAGGCAATTATTGTACATATGATGTATATTATGTTAGTGATATATGCCCTAGAGGCCATTATTGTATCATACTGGATTGTATATTACTTAATGGAAGCTTGGGATACACGGATATAATAACAGTCTTGCTCAAAATGGTAGTATGCTACTTGATTTGTTTCTACCTTAATATGTGCATGTGTTTTCATAGCATATCGCTTATACATATTGATAGAGCCTTTAGGATCTTTGCTTGATTACCAGCGTTGTGATGCCAGTCACACTAGTGGGGGCTGGGTAGTCTATAAGCACATCCTATACAGGTCCTTAGTCGTAGGATTATCAAGACGGGGCATCGATACTCCACAGTAGACTAGTGTATACGCTTCTTATCCTAGCAGGGGAGATAGTCTGTCCCACAGCCATTAGTACGTCGTAATGGAGATAGTATGCATTGCTCATTAGGTTATGAGTACACTGGATAGGACTCGACGGGAATTGTTGGTAGGTATTATACCTATCGTCGGGTAGCAGTTCCCAGGTGACAAGAGTACAGGTCCATCGACTTGCCACTGCTACTTATCCTTGAGTGTGTTCCCACTGTACTTTGATTACTACCCTACTATGGCTCAAAGGAGTCGTGCAAACAGGTAGTAGTTGGGTGTAGTCCTGAAGTACTTGGAGGCAGTGGCGATTATATAGGATTCGTCTCTCCCAGTATTGGGGTTTGATATCGCGCTGTGTTCGGAAGGCCATTACGCAAAGTCCTTGGCCAAGGCAAGCGAGATTTACTGGTAGGTACTCCAGTAGTTTCTCAGGGTGTTTTGGGCTATACTCCGACAAGACTTATTATGCTATTAGGGTCTGACGATTACCGCCCCTAGGCCCGATATGCGATACTCGTAGACCAACAGACCGGACTGTACAGAGATTGTCACATACAGGCTCAGAAGGAGTTTGGATGAGTTAGCTCATCAGCCTTCTTATCGACACATACCTTTGTAGACGTTACGTGCAGCTAGTACCGCTTGCGACTTGTGGTTAAACCCACGACCAGCGTAGTGTCGAGTCTTTAGAGTCCTACATAGAGGGTTTCCCGGCACCGGGAAAAAGGTGTAGAGGCCGTATGGTTTTATGGCAGGGCTTCGATCACTTACGTGTACTTGTGCACGTATGATGATCGGGCGGATAATACTAGTGGGCTTTGGTTTAAGCCGGATCCTAGTATTATATTGATGGATTTATTTCGTCTCTTTGTATTCGTATTTTTCGGAATGCGGATGCGAGTATGTATATACGGATGAGGGGCATTCTCGTAATTCCTTGGGATTGGCTTCTAGAAGGGGGACACCTATTAAAGTTTTATTCTTTATGGATTAAACTTTATTTGGATGGAGGAAATGAGGTGGATTTTGAGCATTGAACCTAGCATGTCTACTTGGTGACTCATGGTCATGAGTCACCACAAGATATTTGTGAAGAGTTGTAGATATTTTAGTGTGATTTTTATCTCACAAAATATCTCATATTCTTTATTCTATAAAAAATGGACAGCTATGCCTCCTTCAAGCTCTTTTCTCTTTTCTCATTTCCTCAAGCCTTTTCTCTTCATCAAAAACCCTAAAAGCTCTCATGTGTTGAGAATCCAAGGGTTTCAAGAGACAAATCTCTCCATATTCTCACTCTACACAACCTAGGACTTCTAGTTTAGTGAACTAGAAGCTGTAGTTAGCTCGGATTTGAGGCAGGAGCTCGGACTATAGACTCTCGGGTGGATCGTCTTTGACTCGAGAAGGCCGTCGAGGTTGCTACGATCCATTACGATGCTTAGATCCGACGACGGGTGGAGGACAGTGATGAAGATCCGAAGGACATGTATCGTGAGGTATAACTTTGTATCCGAGTAGTTAAACCCCAAGTAGTTTGCTAGCTATGGTTTATGTTCGATCCTTGGTTCTAGTCGGTGTTGCGAAGCCCATAAAAATCATTTTTTGCAATTTCCGCCTCCCCGAGAACACGTGGGGTGTGCGACATCGACTTAAAGTAGTATCAGAGCCTCTCATAAACCCTAGATAGCTTGTAGCGACGTTAGAAATCCGCCGTTTTTGTCGCGCAAAAATTGCCGAAAAAACAGTTTCCAAAATTGATGTTTTGAGTTGTTTGCACACCCCGCGGGCTCACGGTTTGAACCGAGAAGCCATGGGGGGGGTGAGAATACGCACTCTGAGGACCCTCTAGGGGGGCGAACGGCTGGGCGCACTCCCCAAGACCACCACAAGGTGATCTTGGCGGCGGGATCCGAAACTGCCCCACCTTGGGCAGTTTCGGGTCTGCCTCACCCCCTGGCCACCTCGTGGTGGACTCGAGGGTGAGGTACCCGCTCTAAGCCCTCCGACTCGAAGTTAATTTCATGCTCTAACTTCCCGCGAAGGTTCGAGCGCGTTTCGTTTTGATTCGGACTTCCGAATTGGCTTAAAACGATCGATTTTGGAACTTTAGCTCACTCAATTTTTCGTGTTTTGGAAAAATTGTTTTAGTTTGCTAATTGCGTGCGGAATTCTAATGTCGCGGATACTTTACAAGCTTTGTGATGTGTATATGTGTTTGGAAACGTCGACTAATTGCTATACGTCGATTAGTCGGGGTTGCACATATCTGTGATGATGTTATGTTGGTTTGTATATATAAACTTGTTGGATCGTCGTGGATGAAAAGACGGGGACGCGAGATGAGGGTTTTCATTCTTTCATTCGATGTAAAATTTGTAAAGTGATATAATATTATTTTTGTGGGGCATATCCGGGTTGAGGTTGTAACCACCGTTGTATTATTTCTTTTACTGTTTTTGCTCCTAGGATAGATCGAAGGTGGGGTGCACAAACTACCGGGTATTTTGAAGTGCCGAGTGGCCTACTCACTTTGTTGAGAGAGGTTGCTTCACTTCGGATATTTGGCGGGTAGTTTGCCGCACCTGTAGGGGTCTAGGATGGGGTTTGGCTATTCATCACAACAGTGGAATCTTTCTTTCGTTAGAGGCTCAAACGAAACGGGGAATTCTTAGTATATCCAATATGTTCATCTGTGATCTGGAATGTCTATTATTGCGCGAGACGAATGTATATATCTATATATGATATCTAGTAGGCGTTGCTTATGTTTTGCATCCGCGCTAGTCCAGCCCCCGCTCTGTCGTTAGTTAAGTAACCTAAAGGGTGATGACGGGGCCCAGTAGCGAATGCGGATGGCATAAGTGGACATGGTACTTTCGTCTTTCTCTGTGATGATAGGTGTAAATGATGGTGTAGGGTTCCTAGGAACTCTAGTTAGGTCTCACAAGGCATAAAAAAAAATGGTGCCGAGAAACCCTAGACTACGGATCTTAGACTAGATATTTAGGCGAAATGATAATCTAGTTAACACTTAACTACTTGGATATGGAAATTACAACCTTTGTAGATCCGAATATCCACCTCCATGGCTCCGCAACGAAGTCTCCTCGCTGTCCATGTCGAACCCCGGGCTCTAGCGTCGGCTTCATCGGAGAATCGGGTGAGCTAGGTCGCCGGCTTCGTGTCAAAGACGATCTACGTCGAGGCATCGCAAGTTCAAGCTCCGACTTCACAAAGTGATGAAACTTGTGAAGAAAACACACTCTACAACTTGGCTAGAGGTAGAGGATGAAGAAATAGGAGGTGGGTTCTCTTTGGAATTGGATTTCTCACTCTCAAGCTCAAGTTGCCATTGATGGACCTTGAGCTTTTGTTGAAGAAGAAGATGAAGATGAAGAAAGAAATATGATAAGTGTTTTTTTAATAATGAAATAAAATTGATACTTATCATAATCTAACATGGGTTAAGTGTAGAGAGCAAACCATGGTAAGTGGGAATAGTTAGGGTTTAGCATAAAGACAAAATGGTCTTTGAGTCAAACCTTCATGAAGCTTCATTAAGCTTCATGACAAAAGAAAACCATTTTGTTTTTATAAAACAATTTAAATAAAAAGGAATGGATAAATAAATGTGTGATAAAACCAAAACCCTAATTATCCTCTTAACCATGGGTTTATTCTTTACACTTAACCAAATAAACATGCATCATCTAAAATGATACAAACAAGTGTACAAAAGTATATCACATATACATCATGCACATCAAGTGAGAAAATCCATTTAAAGTGAACCCATATTAGTTAATGTAAAGTAATATATCAAATATATAATTATACATTAAATCATTAAATCAACACTTGATTTAACGACCCGGTCATATCGCATATGACCGACTAATATCAATAGTAACAACTTATCGAATCAACACTTGATCCGATAACCCGGCTATAATGCATATAACCGATCAATGCTACAAATCGCGAGAATGAAATGCGGTATCGCATACACGCATTATTCTCGGTCCCGCACATATCTCATATGCGCTCCTATTTCGTTTCGCTTGAGCCAGGAAACCTCTGTGTAGGACTCTAAAGACTCGTCAATACGCCGGTAGCAGATGATGATCATATCAAGCACACACAAGCCGCAAGCGGTCTGCTAAACGTAACGGCCACCCGGGTATTGAGCGATCAGAAGATCGACGAGCTAGCCCGCTCACACTCCTGCGAATCCGATCAGTAACACTTACCGTACAGTCCGGTCTCTTCGTCTGATACGTCGCATATCTGGTCTAGGGGTGGTAAACGTCAGACCCCAATACTCGATAAGTCGTGCCGATGTGAGGCTCATAACGGGTCGAGAAACTACTGGTAACACTTACCAGCAAATCTCTGATCAGCCCTGGCCAGGGACTTCCCTGTTACGGCCAATCGAGCACAGCACAACATCAACCCCCAATACCGGGAGAGACGAAACCCCTCCTATCGCTCATTGCCTCCATGTGACTCGGGACTGTACCCAAAGACCACTGTTTTGCACGCCCTCATGGACATGGTAAGGTGGAGATCAAAGCACAGTGGGAATCACACAAGACTCTATGACGATCTCGGGTCTACAGACTAACCTGTACAAGTGTCACCTAAGAACTGCCATCTGACGTGAGGTATAATACCATCTGGGAGTTCTCGGCAAGTCCGTCCAGTGTACCCAGTCTCCACTGAGCACCCGTATACCATCTCTGATGTCAAACACCAATGGATGTGGGATCATCCATCGCCCATCTCATGGGTCGAGAAGCGTATACGTTAGTCTACTCTGGTATATCGATGCCCCGTCTCGATACACCCACGACTAGGGACCTTGAAGGATGTACTTATGGACTACCATGTCCCCACTAGTATGATCTGCATCACAGTCCAGGTAGTCAAGTACATATCCTAAGGGCTTTACCAACATGTAACTATAAGACAGTATAAAGAGACTAGTGTACATGTTAAGATAAAGAGTAACCAGATAGCATACTATCATATCGAGCAAGAAAGTCATCTCTATATATGTCCAAGCATCCAATATAATATACATCATCTGTACAATACTGGCCTCTAGGGCATACATACAACTAACAATCTCCCACTTGCACTAGGGCCAGCTGCTGTAGTATTTCATACCGAGCATCCCGAAGAGTCTCTCAAACTGTGTCTGGGGAATGGCCTTCGTGAGTGGATCCACCGTGTTGTTCTTCGTGTCAACTCTCCTGACCTCGATCTCCCGGCGATCAACTATCTCCCGGATCAGGTGATACCGCCTCAGAATATGCCTGGACCGCTGATGGGACCTGGGTTCCTTGGCCAAAGCCACCGCTCCATTGTTATCGCAATACAAAGGTATTGGACGCTCAATGGATGGAACCACTCCAAGTTCAGTAATGAACTTCTTGATCCAGACAGCCTCTTTGGCAGCATCGTTGGCAGCGATGTATTCAGCCTCCATCGTCGAGTCTGCCACGGTTTCCTGCTTGGAACTCTTCCAGCTAACCGCCCCTCCGTAAAGGGTAAAGACAAAGCCCGACTGCGACTTAGAGTCGTCCTTATCACTCTGGAAGCTCGAATCGGTAAAGGACTCCACTTGGAGCTCTCCGTTACCATACACCAAGAACATATCTCTAGTCCTTCGCAAGTACTTGAGAATGCTCTTCACAGCTGTCCAGTGACTCTCTCCAGGATCAGCTTGATACCTGCTCACTATACTTAGTGAGTATGCAATATCGGGTCTAGTACATAGCATCACATACATGATAGAGCCTACTGCCGAAGCATAGGGTATCCCTTGCATGCGAGCTCTCTCCAAATCAGTCTTGGGAGACATCTCTTTGGAGAGAGTGACTCCAGAGATCGTGGGCAAGTTCCCACGCTTGGACTCTTCCATACTAAACCTCTTTAGTATGGTGTCAATGTACCTGGATTGGGACAATCCCAAAATCCGTTTGGATCTATCTCTATAGATCCTAATCCCCAATATGCAGGAGGCATCACCAAGATCTTTCATTGAGAATCTTTGTGATAAGAAGAGCTTGACCGATTGCAGCATAGGAATATCATTTCCTATCAAGAGTATGTCGTCCACGTACAATACGAGAAAGACAACCTTACTCTCTGCCACCTTCTTGTAGATACAAGGTTCATCTGGATTTTTGACGAAATCAAACTCTTTGATAACGACGTCAAAGCAGATGTTCCAACTCCGCGATGCTTGCTTTAATCCATAAATGGATTTAAGCAGCTTGCACACCTTGCCGCTGCTCCCACTGTCTACAAAGCCCTCTGGCTGAGTCATGTACACGCACTCTTCTAAATCACCATTTAGAAAGGCGGTCTTAACATCCATTTGCCAGATTTCGTAGTCGTGATATGCAGCGATGGCAAGCATGATCCGGATGGATTTAAGCATAGCCACTGGAGAAAAGGTTTCGTCATAGTCCACACCTGGTCTTTGACGAAAACCCTTTGCTACAAGTCTAGCTTTGAAAGTCTCCACTTTCCCATCTACACCAAGTTTCTTCTTGAAGATCCACTTGCTCCCAATGGGTTTTACCCCTTCAGGAGCAACGTCCAAAGTCCATACTTTGTTGGTGTACATGGATTCCATCTCGGACCGCATAGCATCCAGCCATTTCACTGAGTCCCCACTCGTGATGGCCTGCTCGAAGCTAGTTGGGTCATCATCTTCCATGATGCAATCCTCGCTTCCACCATCAATGAGAAAACCGTAGTATCTCTAAGGTGGACGAGAAACCCTACCAGATCGGCGGAGAGGCTGAGGTTCGTCGGGTACTACCGAATCTTCTGGTTCCACTAAATCTTCAGTTATAGTTTGTGTTTCTGGAACTTCTTCCAGTTCTACCTCAGAGCCACTAATCTCTTTTGCAAGAAATTCCTTTTCTAAAAAGGTGGCATGTTGAGCAACAAACACCTTTTGTTGTTCACTGTGGTAGAATAGATATCCATACGAATTGGTTGGATATCCTACAAACTTACAAAAAACTGATCGTGCCTCGAGTTTGTCCGGGTTATGCATTTTAACATAAGCCGGACAACCCCATATCTTAACTCTTTTAAGAGATGGTCTCTTTCCATTCCATATCTCATATGGAGTGGTAGGCACAGATTTAGTTGGAACTCTATTCAATAGGTATATGGCTGTCTCCAGCGCATATCCCCAGAAGGAAATAGGTAACTCAGCTGTGCTCATCATAGAGCGCACCATATCTAATAGGGTGCGGTTCCTCCGTTCTGATACACCGTTGTGCTGTGGTGTATATGGAGGAGTCAGCTGAGAGAGAATCCCATTCTCTTTTAGGAAGTCCAGGAATTCATTGCTCAAGTATTCACCTCCTCGATCAGATCGAAGGATTTTAATACTTTTTCCGGTTTGGTTCTCAACTTCTTGTTTATATTCCCTAAATTTCTCAAAAGCTTCTGATTTGTGTTTCATCAGGAACACATACCCGAACCTAGAGAGATCGTCAGTGAATGTAATGAAGTATGAAGAACCATCCCTGGCATGTGTAGACATGGGACCGCATACATCACTATGAATAAGTCCCAAGAGTTCGGTAACTCTTTCTCCGTGTCCCGTAAACGGAGTTTTGGTCATCTTGCCTTTGAGACATGACTGGCAAGTGTCATAAGATGAAAATTCAAACGGATTTAAATATCCATCCTTATGCAACTTAGCCAGTCGTGTCGCATTGATGTGACCCAGTCTACAATGCCACAAGAAGGATTCGTTGAGTTCAGAACTCTTCCTCTTGTGTGTGTTTGTTATGCTCAGAACTGTTGATTGATTTAGAACATAAATGCCATTGCATAACGTGCCTGATCCAACCAACTTTTGGTTACGGAAAATGTTCATAACATTGTCCTGTAATACAAAATTATATCCCTCTTTACTTAATAAAGAAACCGATATAATGTTGCATATCAGGTTCGGCATGTAATAGCATTCGTTCAGAACCAATGTATTACCAGTTGGTAATACAAGGTGATATTCCCCGACAGTCTTAGCTGCAACAATTGCACCATTTCCAACTCTAATGTCTTTATCACCTTCTCCAAGTTCTCTACCTTTCTTGAGCCCATGTAACTGATTACATATATGGGATCCTGACCCGGTATCTAATACCCAGGACGTAGAGCAAATGGAGAAACAGTTCTCTGTAACGAACACACCCGAAGAAAATGCATCAACATGTACTTTCTTCATTCGGGTGGCATGGGAATCCTGGTATTCCACTATATCCTGTTCATTCCTATAACTCTTATAAGAAAGAACGGAACCAACGTTCCCCAGCACAGTATAACATGCGGGTTCGGTCAATACATCCATATTATTATCTTCATTAGGGCATGAAATGGTCGCTACCTGGAGAGAGAGAGAAGAAAACACTTTAGCGTATGCTCGTGCAAGATCAGATTGGTTATTATCTTATCTAATCAGGATGGCTCCCACTGCTTTTTATCAAATCTTCCTTCAAACCCTAAAAGGAAAGACTAGCCGGGATTAATTACACACTACAAGTTCGCCAATCTTTCAGCCAGGCCAGTGTCGGTACTTTGAGGGAGGTCCCCCGTGCTTTCGCACGAACCTAATTACTGTAAACCTCGTTTTCCCAGAGGCGTAACCTCGTTAACACCTTTCTAGACACCTACTTGATCGGCTAATTGTAATGTGTAAAACTCTCCCAGGAGTAACTCTTACTCGCAGTGGGTATCGGGATCCAACTATCTCATAGAAGGTATGCAATCTCATTGCAAATTTCAACACTTGAAATTCCCGATAATATTTTGCCCCTAGCAACTTATGACCTTGGCTAAGGTCAACAAATCATAAGTGCTAGTCAAGTTCAACCCGTCATTTCCTGATTGAATTAAACCCACCCGTACGACCCTTGGCTAAGGTCAACAAAGTCGCACGACTACCCTAACTCAATCACATCTCATGTTTTAGCAGATAAATACTAATTAGCTACCGTACACCACGCCTTGGCTAAGGTCAACAAACGCAGCACGAATACTAACTAGTCTTTATCTGAAATGACGGAGGGCTACACAGGTTTTTCTGAAAACCATTAGCGTAATGAACTTGATATCGTTGTAGAATCAAATGAAGTTGTGAAATGGAGTGATTTTGAGGTTTTTTCTAGTTTTGCTAAAGGAGTCACTCCCGGCGAAGGGATCTCGGTCCTTTCCTCGTCGAATGAGGTGCGGGATATATCATATATATCGCTGTGCAAAGCAAAACTCAAAAACAATCAAAAGCAAACCGAGTATGTAGCATCTGCCAGCTATTGCTAAAGGAGTCACTCCCGGTGAAGGGATCTCGGTCCTTTCCTCATCGAATAAGGTGCAGGGTATATCATATATACCGCTATGCAAAGCAAGAACTGTAGCTACCTGTTTTGTTTGAAATCTGATTCTACAACATCTTAGGTTTCTTTTCTTTCATTAATCACATTAATGAAGTCCCATCATTTAAATACCTAAACATCACAGATAGATATGACGTACACTTATGCCATCCGCATTCGCCTCGATGTCCCCTCATGCACCGTTAGGTTAGGTAACTAACGACAGAGCAGGGCAGGGCTAGCGCGGGTGTAAAACATAAGTAACGTCTATATAATATATCATATATACTATATACTATATCCATCACAGAGTCACAACACATATATCGCAGCAGAATCAACATATGAAATATTGGATATACTAGGACGTCCGTGTTTTCAATACGAGCCAGTATAAAACACGGATTCCACGGTCGTGATGAATAGCCAATCCCACACCCCTAGACCCCTACGAGAGCGGCAAGCAACCCTGCCAATTCTAGGGTTAGGAGACCCGGACTCGACTCCTCGAGTTGGTCTCCCACTGGACCCCAGAACCCGGTTACTTGTGCTCCCCTCCTTGGGTCTATCCTAATGCGGAAAAGTAAACAATATATAAAGGGTGACAGCTTCTGCTACCTGGAAGTGCCCCAAATAAAAGAATATTACATACAAGTTTTTACTTGAATGAAAATGGAAAACACTCATCTCACATAAAAAAACTCCGGCTATTCGAACACGACGATCCAATATAACATATCCAGCAACACATAACATCACATGTCATCAACGTAAGTAAATATGCGCATCCCAATTGTCGTTGACATATAGCAACGAAACCGGCGATATCACATATTACACTTACGGTCACAGAAAAGAAAATGTAAAACTACAACAATTGGAATCCGCAACTTCTTTAGACATCGCATGCCTAATCAAATGAAATACTTAGACATCACATGCCTAACAGATATAAATCCCGCATTTTAGTCTCATTATCGAAAACTCTTTTCAATATCAAATGAAACTAAACCGCTAGATTTATATCATTCATTCAGTTATCACATAACTGTTTGTGAATTCCAATTATTGTATCCCATTCCAGATAAATAGAATATATTAAACTTTCCGATCGAACATTCGAATACCCAAGTTTTCCCGAAACCATCCAACACATGAAATAGGTTCAAAGACATTCGTTTCATGCCTCAGTACCGACGGTCCAGCCGTAGAAGGGTCAAGCCAACGCCTCACATGTGGCACGCCGTACTGCCCCAAACCCAAAGGTTCAAAGGGCAGTTCAAGACGGTCACATAATCGAGTTAAGGTTTGTTGTCTTCTAGAGGGACCATCGCGTTACTTGCACTACTCAGAACGTCCTTAAACCACACAATAATCCAACACTTGGATATTTTTGGCAGGGGAAAGATTGAGTATTTATATCCGGTCGAACTTTTTAACATACCCAAAAAATATCCGGAAAACACATAGACAAAGTTCGATAATCCGATCGAATCGACAATTCCCAATACAACCCCAAAATACTCAAACCTGGAGCCAAATTAAAATTCCCAGAAAACTCAGAATAATAAATCAGGTATTACTGTGCAAAGAAGTGGGGCTGACGTCATCAAGGAGCCGCGGAACCGCCGCAGAAGCCAAGCTTCTGCCGTGGTTCCGCCGCAGTTTGTACTGTTCACAGGAAACTTTTTACACAGTAATTCTTAGATTTTATTGCTGATTTTTTTAGGCATTTTTAATTGACAAAAAACCACAAATTCGGAAAATTTCCAGAGAGCTATTTTGGGGTTGGGTTTTCGGTTCGTCCGGGTTTCAAACTCCGTCTGGACTTCGCCTAAGGCTCTAGCTAGGCTCTGATACCACTGTAGGGTTCCTAGGCACTCTAGTTAGGTCTCACAAGGCATCGAACATGCCAATTAAAAAAAAATGGTGCCGAGAAACCCTAGACTACGGATCTTAGACTAGATATTTAGGCGAAATGATAATCTAGTTAACACTTAACTACTTGGATATGGAAATTACAACCTTTGTAGATCCGGATATCCACCTCCACGGCTCCGCAACGAAGTCTCCTCGCTGTCCATGTCGAACCCCGGGCTCTAGCGTCGGCTTCATCGGAGAATCGGGTGAGCTAGGTCGCCGGCTTCGTGTCAAAGACGATCTACGTCGAGACATCGCAAGTTCAAGCTCCGACTTCACAAAGTGATGAAACTTGTGAAGAAAACACACTCTACAACTTGGCTAGAGATAGAGGATGAAGAAATAGGAGGTGGGTTCTCTTTGGAATTGGATTTCTCACTCTCAAGCTCAAGTTGCCATTGATGGACCTTGAGCTTTTGTTGAAGAAGAAGATGAAGATGAAGAAAGAAATATGATAAGTGTTTTTCTAATAATGAAATAAAATTGATACTTATCATAATCTAACATGGGTTAAGTGTAGAGAGCAAACCATGGTAAGTGGGAATAGTTAGGGTTTAGCATAAAGACAAAATGGTCTTTGAGTCAAACCTTCATGAAGCTTCATTAAGCTTCATGACAAAAGAAAACCATTTTGTTTTTATAAAACAATTTAAATAAAAAGGAATGGATAAATAAATGTGTGATAAAACCAAAACCCTAATTATCCTCTTAACCATGGGTTTATTCTTTACACTTAACCAAATAAACATGCATCATCTAAAATGATACAAACAAGTGTACAAAAGTATATCACATATACATCATGCACATCAAGTGAGAAAATCCATTTAAAGTGAACCCATATTAGTTAATGTAAAATAATATATCAAATATATAATTATACATTAAATCATTAAATCAACACTTGATTTAACGACCCGGTCATATCGCATATGACCGACTAATATCAATAGTAACAACTTATCGAATCAACACTTGATCCGATAACCCGGTTATAATGCATATAACCGATCAATGCTACAAATCGCGAGAATGAAATGCGGTATCACATACACGCATTATTCTCGGTCCCGCACATATCTCATATGCGCTCCTATTTCGTTTCGCTTGAGCCAGGAAACCTCTGTGTAGGACTCTAAAGACTCGTCAATACGCCGGTAGCAGATGATGATCATATCAAGCACCCACAAGCCGCAAGCAGTCTGCTAAACGTAACGGCCACCCGGGTATTGAGCGGTCAGAAGATCGACGAGCTAGCCCGCTCACACTCCTGCGAATCCGATCAGTAACACTTACCGTACAGTCCGGTCTCTTCGTCTGATACGTCGCATATCTGGTCTAGGGGTGGTAAACGTCAGACCCCAATACTCGATAAGTCGTGCCGATGTGAGGCTCATAACAGGTCAAGAAATTACTGGTAACACTTACCAGCAAATCTCTGATCAGCCCTGGCCAGGGACTTCCCTGTTACGGCCAATCGAGCACAGCACAACATCAACCCCCAATACCGGGAGAGACGAAACCCCTCCTATAGCTCATTGCCTCCCTGTGACTCGGGACTGTACCCAAAGACCACCGTTTTGCACGCCCTCATGGACATGGTAAGGTGGAGATCAAAGCACAGTGGGAATCACACAAGACTCTATGACGATCTCGGGTCTACAGACTAACCTGTACAAGTGTCACCTGAGAACTGCTATCTGACGTGAGGTATAATACCATCTGGGAGTTCTCGGCGAGTCCGTCCAGTGTACCCAGTCTCCACTGAGCACCCGTATACCATCTCTGATGTCAAACACCAATGGATGTGGGATCATCCATCGCCCATCTCATGGGTCGAGAAGCGTATACGCTAGTCTACTCTGGTATATCGATGCCCCGTCTCGATACACCCACGACTAGGGACCTTGAAGGATGTACTTATGGACTACCATGTCCCCACTAGTATGATCTGCATCACAGTCCAGGTAGTCAAGTACATATCCTAAGGGCTTTACCAACATGTAACTATAAGACAGTATAAAGAGACTAGTGTACATGTTAAGATAAAGAGTAACCAGATAGCATACTATCATATCGAGCAAGAAAGTCATCTCTATATATGTCCAAGCATCCAATATAATATACATCATCTGTACAATACTGGCCTCTAGGGCATACATACAACTAACAGATGGGACTGCATTAGATTAATGCAAAGCAAACAATCCAAAGGTGAATCGTTGGAACAAATTTTAAAAACCACTTGGTTATTTTAAAACAGGAGACTTTTAAATGCGGAGCTTAAACCACTCCTTTTAAAAGTTATCAGGTTTCTTCGATTATATCAACTTCACTACGTTCACGGTTTTGCCAAAACCATTCGTATCCCTCCGTCATTTCAGTTGAATAATCAGTAGTATTCAAGCTATGTATTTTGACCTTCGCCAAGGCATAGTGATTGGTAGCTGCTGGATATTCATCTGTACAATAGATAGATGCGTTGGTTTGGGACAGTCGTACTACTATTTTGGCCTTCGTCAATGGTATGTACGGATGGATTCAAATTAACCTGGACAATGATGGGTAGAACTTAACATGTGACTTATGATATGTTGGCCTTCGTCAAGGTCATAAGAGCATGGGGCAAAAATCCACATCGGGGGTTTCTAAAGAAACTGAAACTTGCTAGTGCTGCATACCATTTGGAGTGTGATAATGTTGGTAGGATTTCTTCAAGATTATCACACAATGATATTTGGATCCCGATCCTACTGTGAGTCTCCGCTACTCCGCGGGAGATTCTTCACTTAACGATCAATGCTATAAACCAAGTAGGTGTCTAGAACAATGTTAGCGGGGCTACGCCTCCAGAGAAAAGAGGTTTTTTAATTAAGGAACTTCACGAAAGTGTCGTAAAACATTCCTTGAAGTACCGACGCTAGCCTGGCCGAACGGATAAGCAAGTATTGTATAGTGAGATCAATCCTGACAAATTCTTCTTTTATGGTTTGGGAAAGGATTCGAGAAAAAGTGGGAGCCATCCTGTTTAGATAAATTATAAACCAATCTAAACATGCAAGAGCATCATGCTGAGTATTTTCTTCTCTCTCTCCTAATTGCAGTGACCAGGTGACCAGATTAGCTTATAGATAGATAATAAAATGACTGAGTTATACTATATTGACTGGCAAAGATTTGTCCAGATGTCTATTATTTATGACAAGCGGGACCACCTCATTACTACTCAAGCCCCCGTCGTCCCAGGTCCAGTTTCCAACGTCACGGATGTTGATATCCGTAAGACAAGGGAAAAAGACTGTGCGAATGCCAAGTGCCTTGTGTTGGCCTCAGTTGATGGTGTATACCAGAGGCATCACGAGAAGATGTACTTAGTTTCTATCTTCCTCCATAACAAATTTTTATATGGAGAGCAATCTCATATCGCAATATATGAGACCTTGAAGGAATTGCTTCAAGCGAGGTTAGCTGTCGGGTCATCTGTAGGGGACCACGTCCCTACAATGATTAGCTATATTAAAAAGCTCACGGACCTGGAGACCATGTTAGAGAACGAGTCATATGCTGACTTGATTCTAAGTCCCTACCTCCTACTTATGCCCAGGGGAAGAAAGTTATACTTTCAGTTGAGGCCACCCTGAAGGAAACTAGGGAGACACCTGCTCTACTTATTGGGGAATCTTACTCTTCTGGATCTAAGGCGGATGCCAAGGGTGAGAAGAAGAAGACCTCCACAAAGCCGATAGGCGGTGTCAGTAAGGTAGAAGAAAAGGGAAGGGCAAAAGTTTCGGGGTTAACAGTAGGGAAGGAGGGATGTTCCTATTGTTACGGGAAATGGCATTGGCAGAAGGAATGCAGGGCTTGGAAAGCCAGAATCCAGGATCCGAAGCATGTTGTAGCTTCGACTTCGGGTGTGTTTATGATTGAAAATGGTTTGTCAATTAACTCTACTTCCTGGGTACTAGATACCGGATCAGGATCTCATATCTGTAATTCATTACAGGCTTTGAGAAACCGTAGAGTTATCAGGCAGGTGATATGGCTCTCAGGGTTACTAACTGAATGAGCGTGGACGATGTATCCGTAGGGTATATCACCTAGAATTGACGAGTGGGCAGATATTGATTCTACGTAATTGTTTGTGTATACCAAGTCTAGTTTGTAAGCGATGTAGTTCACATCCAACTAAATCAAAATTTGATTGGGTCGGGTACACTAAAGGACAATATATATTGAATCAAGCTTAGGTTTTCAAACGTCCAGAACACACTTAAAAAAAAGTCACCAGAATTAAATAAAACTTTCTTATGGCATTGTAGACAGGGTCACATCAATGAAACACGGTTGACGAGGTTACATAGAGAGAGATATTTGGATCCGTTCGAATATCAGTCTTATGCAACTTGTCAATCTTGTCTCTTAGGAAAGATGACAAAGACTCTGTTCACTGGACATGGAGTAAGAGCGAGCAAGCTCTCGGGACTCATACACAGCGATGTGTGTACTCTAATATCTACAGATGCACGAAGTGGTTATTGCTATTTCATTACTTTTATGGATAATTTCTCTAGGTTAGGACATGTCTTCTTGTGAAAGCATAAATCCGAACCCTTTGAAAAATTCCCGGAAATATAAGAATGAAGTAGAAAAATAAACATGAAAAAGTATCAAGACACTGAGATCTGATCGACGTGGTGAATACTTAATTTTCCGAGTTCCTGGATTACCTAAAAGAGAATGAAATTCTCTCTCAGCTTACTCCTCCATACACACCACAACACAACGGTGTATAGAAAAGGTGGAACAGAACCCTATTGGATATTGTTCGTTCCATGATGAGTAACGCTGAGTTGTCACGGTACTTCTGAAGTTATGTACTAAAACCAGCTGCATATCTTTTGAATAAGGTTCCTACCAAGACTGTGCCTACCATACCATATCAGATGTAGAGTAAGAAGAAACCCTATCTTCAGTATCTGAAGATATAGGGATGTCCAGCTTTTGTTGAAAAGCAGTATATGGACAGCTCGAGGCACGCTCAGTACTGTATAGGTTTGTGGGATACCCAGAAAACTCCAGGGTGTATCTTTCCTATTACGTAGAAGAACAAAAGGTTTTTGTTCCTTGTCATGCCCACTTTTTAGAAAACCATTTTTTTGTGAAAAGGAAATAGTGGGAGCACAATAGAACTGGAAGAAATTCCAGAACCACAAACTATTACTGAAAGTATGGTAGAACTAGAGGTTTCAAAAGAACCGGACATCCCTGTGCTAGCCCGCAGGTCTAGTAGGAAGCCTCATCCACCCGAGAGATACTACAGTTTTCTCGTAGACGGGGATGAGAGGATTGCATCATTGACATTGATGAGCCAACTAGCTTCCAGTAAGCCATTCAGAGTGGCGACTCGGTAAAATGGCTGGATGCAATATGGACCGAAATATAGTCCATGTACACCAACAAAGTATGCACTTTGAACATTGCTCCAGAAGGGGTAAAACCCGTAGGATGCAAATGGATCTTCAGAAAGAAGATTGGTGTAGATAGATAGGTTGAAACCTATAAGGCTAGACCTGTTGCAAAAGGTTTTCGTCAAAGACCTGGTTTGGACCATGATGAAACATTTTCTCCACTGTCTATTCTTAAATCCATTCGGATCCTTCTTACCATTGCTGCCTTCCAAGATTTTGAGATCTGGCAGATGGAAGTAGAGACGGCATCTCTAAATGGTAATTTGGAAGAGTGCGTCTATATGGATCGGCCAGAGGGTTTAAATCAGAGTGGGAGCAGCGGGACAGTGTGCAAGTTGCTTAAGTCCATTTATGGACTAAAACAGGAATCGCGGAGTTGGAACATCTGTTTTTATTGAGACGGTCAAAAGAATTCGACTTTATCAAAAATACAGATGATCCATGTATTTATAGTAAGATTGTAGTAAGAACTGTGGAATTCCTCGTTGAGTACGTAGATGATATTCTCTTGATAGGAAATGACATTCCTATGCTACAATCAGTCAAAGGATTCTTGTCACAGTGGTTCTCTATGAATTACCTGGGTGATAACAACTATATTCTGGGGATCCAGATCTATCCTGATAGATCAAAAAGGATGGTGGGACTTACACAGTCAAGGTACAACAACACCATACTGAAAATATTTAGTATGGACGATTCTAAGTGTAGTAGTCTACCGGCTTGTCACGGAATCACCCTCTCCAAATAGATGTCTTCCAAGACTGATTTGGAAAGGGCTCGCATGTCGATTATACCCTACACTTCTGCGGTAGGCTCTATAATGTATGCGATGTTGTGTAACAGACTAGATGTAGCTTACGCACTAAGCGTGGTAAGCTGGTATCAGTCAAACCCAGGGGAGAAAAACTGGGAAGCAATAAAGAACATTCTCAAATACCTGAGAAGGACTAAGGAGATGTTCTTGGTGTATGGCGGAAAAGACTTCCAGATCGAGTACGTTGCTGACTCTAGCTTTCAGAGTGATAAGGATGACTCCAAGTCCATGTCGGGTTATGTATTTACCCTCAGTGGAGGGGCGGTCTGTTGGAAGAGCTCCAAGCAGGACACCGTTGCAGACTCGACAATGGAAACAGAGTAGTTTGCTGCATGAGACGCTGCAAAAGAGGCAGTCTGGATATGGAAGTTCTTAATTGAACTTCAGGTGGTTCCTTCTATTTGTTGGTCCAATACTTTAGTATTGTGACAACATATGGCGCTATAGCTTTAGGGAAGGAACCCAGGTCCCATCAGAGATCCAGACATATCTTGAGACGGTATCACCTAATCAGGGAGATCGTTGATCCCCAGGAGATCGAGGTGAGGAGGGTAGATACGGAGAACAACACTGCATATCCACTCACAAAGGCCATCCCTCAGACAGTATTCGAGAGGCTATTCAAAATCTTCGGTCTGCGATATGCCAGTATATGGCCTTAGTGCAAGTGGTGCTGGGTTACGGCAGCGCCCCGGCCATCATACCGTAGCCAAATGCGGAACAAAAATTTACTAAACTGGTGCTACCATTACCCGATGCCCGGATCTACCTTAAACCCTAAAGTAGCAAGCTATACATAAGAAGTTAGATGGTTATATCGAGTTGATCCGCGTCCTTCGATCTTCAACCATCATCCCCAAGCTCCTAGAGTCTCCTTGATCGAGTTTGGTTACCGGTCTTCCTCCATCCATGATGATCCACCTGAGGGAAACGACGCAAGCTTCAGCCTCGTCGAGCGAGGCAACTGACGCTCCAAGGTTGCTAGCAATAGAGAGTGGAGGTGTAGGAATGTGTCACTATATTTTTCTCTAATCACAATGCTCCATAGAGCAACTCAAGAAGATAAAAGGATGTGAGGAAACATATGGCATGAGCAACTCAAGAAATGTGCTAAGTATTATCTCCAAGTGAGTGAGAGTGAGAGTGAAGCATGAAGCAAGTGAAGAAAATCAAGAGAAGAAAAGAATTGAGCATAGCCTCATCAAGAAGTGGCTGCCTGATTGGTAGATTTTAGTGCGTGCGTTTTGAAATCAAAGAATTAACCGCAATCAAGAACGGTGTCGCTTGTTAGCTAGCTGGTTGAGTACGGGTCGGTCCACAGAGAAAACGTGTATTTTCTAGTTGTTCTAACGAGTCAATTCCTATTTGTGGTAGGTTTTGATTTTCAATAAAAAATGAAGTTGAGTTTGATTAGGATTAGGTTAGTTTGGAAAGTCAAGTTCTCTCACTGCTTTCTATGCCCTAATTAAGAACTTTTAGGTGTTAAGGTAATAGTTAACAAAGGAGATTAGCACGATCGGGAAGAAACTAGGTTTCTTCCCTTTGGTCCTTGTCCGTCCTTTCTTAACTCTTAGCCCTAACCTTTATGGATATCAAACACAACCGGTCTTTAACTATGGAATCATCGCTAACTCGTGGGATAGGGTGCCGTAGTGAGCGATGTGTGTATGTTTGCATAGAGTCCTACTTTAAAATATTGAACGGGCAAAGAAAGGGGTGAGAGATTTTTCATCTCTCAAACCTTTCCCTAACCTAACCCTAATAAGTGAGGAACTACTCACTCATTAGGGAATTAATAAAGGAATTCATTTTTATGATTTTTATTTAATAGCCTAATTAACTTGCAGAAAATAACTACGGCAGATAAAAAATTGCAGAGAAATAAAATTTGCAGATACGAAATTCAAGATAAGAAAACTTACTTTATTGATGCACTCTTTGACAATTACAAGGAATGAAAATTTAAACTAGAGAAATGAAAAAAGGCATGCTCCAAAAAGAGCTGTAGGATTCCTATTTATAGATAATAGAAACCCTAGGGTTTACATCTGATCCATATCTAGAATTACAAAAATACCCTAAGAAAACCGGGTCAATGCACCGACTCCACCGACACACACCGACACGTGCCGACACGTGCACAGCACGGCCGCGGATTCATGGACATATGCCTTGTTTGGCCGCGGATCCGCGGCCATTTGATGGGCTTGTTGGCTCATTTCTTCAGGGCTTCTTTCTGTTGCTTTTTCCTTCTATTTTCTTCACTTGGTTCTTCAGAATGTCTTCTAGTTTCTTCCAGATTTCTACAGTGCAGAATGTTGTGGACTTTTACCGTTTGCTTCGCGTTGAAGTCTTGAATCTTGTGCTGCCCTTGTACTTTGTGTACTGAACTGTTTGTTGATCTTCATTTGTTCCTCAACTGTAGACGGCATCATAAAGATTCTTCTATTTGTTGGTCGCAGTCTCATTTTTGTAGCATTTTTTCATCATTTTCACTGTATTATTCCGAGAACCAATAACCTGCAACTATTCAGCAGACATGGATCAAAAGCACCTATTTATTTGCAATATGATTAAGAATAGGGAATATAATAATGCAAAACTCTGATATGAACAAATACCCCCAAATTTATCTTTTGCTCGTCCCGAGCAAAACTAGTTTTATTCTCGAAAAAGCCTCACTTTCGCAGGGAAAAGCGATTGCATTGAGCTCATGCAACAAGCCGTTAAACCTCTAGGTGTCTCTAGTAGGAGGAGTGTTGTCTCCTGAGGGTTTTCAGCGGATACTACCCATAAAATCCTATCAATTTGGCCTATTGACTTTTATTCTTCATTTCGGTGTTCTAACAAGAAATTCTATTATCTTCAACTCAGAAATTATCAACCCATATTTTTCATGCTTCCTTATCATTTAACTCAAGATTGTATATGTTCTGTAAATTTATTTAGCTTTTAGCATCTTTTGAATTTTCCTTCTAAGCTTCCATCTCAACTTAGGAATTTTTATCATCTCTACTGAAAATATAAGTCCTATTTTTCATTCCTATCTTTCATCCAAACCCCAATCATATACCCCTACGTGTGTGTATGTATCACCCCTACACTTGGAAATTCAATTCAAGCTATTATACTCTTGTCCATCATCCAAAGTACTTTTAGCTGGTGCAATTTTAGATGAAATTGCTCACACATCCTTCATGCGACCGTTAATACTTCTTGAAGTACTAACGACCGATTACAAAATGTGTTTGCGCATTAAGACGTAATTCCTCGTCTTGTAATACCTACGGCTTTAGCAGTGACTCCCAAATCAGTTGGTCTAAGGCACTAGGTGATAAAGCACCCTCGCTAAGTATTTTTTTTATTTTATACAGCCTTAAGTAATTATAAAACCAGTTTTCATTTTTTTTATATCTCTTTATTCGCACTTATAATTTTATTTTCCTTCATACTAAGGATTTTAGACAAGAGCATTTCAAGGTATCCTCTACTATTCCAAGTTTCAAGGTTCGTGTTTGTGCAAGTTGTAGGGTATATATTTTCAGAATTTAGACTTAAACTTAGGAATTATTTTTCAGACTTACACTTTAATAAAAATTTCAATTTTCCCCCTTATTTTGACTTAGCCCAAGAAGTGAACTCAAAATTTTCCTATTTCTAAGTAAACTACAAAGACATATATTTTCTATCGTTAAATTTTAAGAAAGGTTATTTTTAGGGTTTTTAATTTACTAAGTTTTGGATCTAGTTTTTCCTATCTAGTTAACCGTCTTGTCAGACTTAAGTCAATTATGGCCAAAATTGAATTTTTCAATTTTTATAATTTTTTTAAAAAAAAATTTACAATTTTTTATTTGATTTTTTAATATTTTTTATTTCATTTTTTTTCAATTTTTATAATTTTTATATAAAGATGCAATGGAGAATTAAACATGCAAAAGAAAAAGAAAAAATATATACAAAAATTAAAAAAAATATGCAATGCAATGATAACTATTTACAACCACCTCCTCCCCCAAACTTACCAAAAACAGTGCCCTCACTGCTCGGCCCCTTGCCGTGCCCTTGAGCATGAACGGGAACGCTCCTCTCTAGCTAGCAGGGTTCTGACCCCTTGCTCTACCTCTATCGAACGCCGATCTTGTTCCCTCATCATCCCCCTCAAATCGTCAATCCCCCTAATGGCTTTTCTCATTAAATTTGCAAGTTCTAAGGGAGTGAGCTCTCTCTCGCTCGCGGTCGAGCTGGAGCTAGGTGTTCCGGCGGGCACGTGTTCCGCCGGTTCTGTTCGCAACCAAACATCTGTCAAGCGTGTATAGGACGTAGATACGCCCTCAATAAGAGGCTTGATGGGTATACCTCCATGCATGTAAAATTCAAATTCCTCCACAGGGAGGAAATAGCGACACAGTTGTGTCACTAGCATGGGGCATGGGTAGTTCGCGGCCTTTTTGCCCGCACCAATTGAGTTAAGAAGAACCGTGCACATGTCGAATCTAGGGGTCCTTATCATTAGTGTGTACACGATATATAGTGATGGGGTGAAAAATGTGGTGTTATGGGAACTCCCAAAAATATTGTTTTGTGCCCACCGACACACGGTTAAAACGTTAGCAAAAAGGGTTCTCGCTTGTATTCCTTTCCTTAGTTCTCTCGAGCAATCATTACCCATTAAGGGCATGTAATCTTCAAACTGAAGGGGTTGATCGTGAACAGGTAACCTAGGGATTAAAGTGACTTCATGGATGAAGTCTCTGTCAATAATTATCTCCCTATCACCCCACAGTAACTTGATAAAACCAAATTGTGTCAGGCAGCCGTCTTCCATGCACTCGTAAAAACGAGTGACTAGATCTGGAAGGGCGTAAGCATTTGGGTGATTATAGATCAAAAAATTCCAGCCCCTCCGTGCGATTTCATCACTAAAATAACTTTCATATATCGTGTGTGAAAAAATTTGTGAGAAATCACGCTCTAACTGCATATTTGGTGCTATCACAGAGAATCTACAGATCTACAAAAATTAAACAGAGAGGAGTTTAGAGATCGAACCGCCTCTGAAAAAATCAGAGGGTGACGCGGCATATCAGCGGCGGAAGCGCGGCACTAAGCAGGGATCGGCGGCGGAAACGCGGTGGCGGAGCGAGTTCTCTCTGCAGATGTTGGAGCGGCGGCTAGGGTTTTCTGTGAGCAAATTGTTTTTAGGGTTTGTGAAACAGAGAGGGTCGGGGTCTTATTTATAGTGGGGGAAAGTGTTGGCTATTTGTAAAAAAAACCTCTAAAAAAGAGGAATTTATTTGCAAATAAAATTTTTATTTTTATTTTATTAAATCTGGAAATTTGCAAAAATACCCAATTTTTTTTTATTTTTATATTTACAAGTGGTAAACGTACCCCCAATCATATGGTTAGCTAAAAATCATTTTCTTTCTATAGCCAAAATAATCTCCCCCAAACTTGAATTAAACAATGTTACAAGTCAATGCCAAGCTTTGCAAAGGCCAAAAGTCAATACCAATTATTCGAAGAATTTATCAGTGAAACACAGCGGTTGGTGGAAGAGGATGTTGTCTAGAATCACGAAGAAGTGGGGAAGAGATGAGTGATGTAACAGAAATGGATTGCATCTCAATTTGAAGAGATGACAAAGTGATAGTGACGATGGATTACTCGCATTTTTGTGATTGTCAAGAAGAAGGGGTGGAGGTTCAATTTCTTTTTGGAGTTGATTCATCTCAACAGCCGTGTTTGCTAAAAATGAGAGCTCATCAGCGAAAATTTCCTCAAAGCTTTCATCGATACCCCGAAGAATAATGTCATCCGAAAGAGTGGGGTGATCTCTAGACTCCATGAAAGATTCATAATCAGCGTTAAATGTTGACCCGGACAACTTAATGGAAGATTCTGTATGTGTATAATACATAGTTGGGTCAAACAACGTATGAATAGGATTTAGATTGGTATCCTGAAGCGGATCAAATTCGCTGTTGTCGACATCCATTAATTCGACAGAACATGCATGAGCAGAAGATTCAGAGGGCAGACTTCCTATCTTATAAATGTTGAACTCACTTGACATCTTCCCGAAGGATAGAGTTATAGAGCTGTTACGACAGTTAATTAGAGCATTGGAAGTGGCCAAAAATGGTTGACCGAGGATCACCAAAATTTGGTTCCGTGGGTTAGCCACAGGTTGTGTGTCCATAACAATGAAATCAACGGGGAATATGAAGTCCTCTACCTTAATCAACACATCCTCTAACTCACCCCTAGGATGGGTGATGGATCGGTCGGCCATTTGGAGAGTACAATGTATGGGTTTCAACTCTCCAATGCCTAATTGCTCATATACGGAATAGGGAAGCAAGTTAACACTGGCACCAAGATATAAAACTGCGCAGTTGATGTTCTTATCCCCAATAGTTATTGAAATTGTAGGACAGCCAGGGTCCTTTCATTTTTGGGGCAAAGGTTGGGTAAGAGCATTTCTCACGGCAGTAGCTACGAAAACTTTCTTAGGTATCTGCGATTTTCTCTTCTTGGTGCATAAGTCCTTCAAGATTTTAGCGTAAGAAGGGACTTGTTGGATTGAATCCAAGAGAGGAATATTAAAGTTAACTTGCTTAAATAATTCCACAATCTTCTCCATTTATGGAGTTGGTTTATTGGATCTCAACCTATTTGGAAATGGAACATTTTGAAAATTCGTTGAGTCCAATATCTGTGGAGTAGATTGCGGAGTTGGAATGGATCCCAGTGTTGGTGTTTTCGTGGAGTGAGATGAGGGTCCGTTCGAATTAGTAAAAGAAGTAGAGCCTTGTGAAGAATGAAGAACAGGCTCAGAAGAATATGAAGAAGATGATGAAAGAGAAGAAGAAGAAGAAGATGAAGAGGATGAAGATGCAACGGCCGGGGTGTCATCACTAATGCCCACATTGTTGTGCAATACCTTTCCAGATCTCACGTAGTCACATCACTTACATTATGATTTTGTTGTTCATAAGAAACATTTGCATTTTGTGTGTGACCGGGATTTTGCAATGGTTGAGACGGAAGCTTTCCCCTTTCTCGCTCGCTTAACGCAGCAGTCAGTTGTGCAATTTGGGCTTCAATTGTTTTGATGCTCTGATCATGTGAAGCAGTGTTTTGCACTAAAGACTGAGTGGAAGACTGGATGCTTGCTGATGATTGTGTAGATTGTTTTAAAAACGCATCCAGACTTCGTTCTAGCGAGGAAACCTTATCATTATTTGGCTGAACAAAATTGTTTTGAGGATAAGAGTTGTTTGGTACAAAATTGTTCATCTTATTTTGGTATGGTTGGGGTTGGAAAGGTTGCTGATATTGAGTTTGTTGAGGGGCTTGTTGTTGTGGAGGAGGCTTTTGAAAGTTGTTATTGCCTTGGAATTGTTGTTGATTTTGATTCCAAGCAAAATTTGGGTGGCACCTCCAACCAGGATTATAAGTTGAAGAATATGGATCATTTCTTTGTCTTTGCTGAAAGGCAGTATTGACTTGATCTTGTCCTTGAACAGGTGGATTGTAAGGACACTCTTCGGTTAGATGGGACGGATCAGAACAACAAGCGCAAACTGTGCATGGGGGTAAAGCAGGGGAAGGAGAAGGCGATGAGAATTTGCTCTCAATTGCTTCTAGCTTTTTCGTGAGTGCAGCCATTTCGGCCTTCATTGCAATCGACATATCAAATTGATATATGCCTGCCCTAGACTGACCTGATGAAGTAGATGAGGTGGTCTTAGTGCTTTCCCACTGAAGTGTTTGTTCAACAAGATCGTCGAGAAATTGCCAAGCTTCCTTGCTTGATTTTGTAAGAAAGTGACCTTGACAAATGGTTTCCAACAACTGCTTTGTTGCTGGGTTCAGTTCTTCGTATAAAGTTGGGCAAAGTTGCCAATTCTCGATACCATGGCGAGGACACTGAATAAGTAAGTCCTTAAATCTTTCAAAACACTTCCAAAAAGGTTTGGAAGGAAGCTAGGAAAATTGTATAATTTCGTTGCGAATTCTCGCGGTCTTGTGGTGTGGGTAAAACTTTTTTAGAAAAGCCTAAACAAACTCTTCCGAATTTTTTATGGAGTGTGATGTTGTGCTATATAACCATTTTTCAGCCAGGTCACATAATGTGAATGGAATGACACGTAGCCTTATAGCATCATCAGAAAGTTGTGTGGTCTTCATTATTGCACAAACATTCTGAAATTTATTAATGAAAATGTAGGCATCTTCGGATTCCAGCCCGTGAAATTTGGGCAACATATTGATGAAGTGGGGTTTAATTTCAAAGTTATCCTCATCAGCCGGTGGAAGTCAAAGACAAGTGGGAAGTGCGGTGCGGATAGGATAGAAAAGATCCTGGTGCGCGATTCGTTGGGGCGCTTCGACAGGAGGGTGTGGTGGGTTATTCACACCCAGTGGAGGTGGAATCAGTCCCGTAGGTAAGGGGTTGTTAGGATTGAATCCCGACATCTCCTTAGAAGATGATAAATTTGAAGATGAAGGTAAAGAAGTGAATGGAATTTTGATTTCGGAGTCGAAAGTGTCGTCAATCGGCACTAACGAGACACGGACTAAACGGGCGCTAGTGTCCCTAGTCCAATTGGACATACACTAAAGAGGTGTAGTGTAGTCAAAAAGAAAAAATAGAAGGTGGGGGTAAGAAAACGTCAATAAGAGAAAGTGTCGTGCAATGGATTTCTAGCGAAAAATTGGCAAGTTTTTGTGAAAATCTTGTTTTGTGGTTTTTTTATAAGGAGTTTTTGCAAAAAGATTTTTATAAGGAGCTGAGACACACTTTCAAGCAATCACAATATGCACAATCAAGCCTAGAGCTAGGGTCTCCTAAGTCAACTAGACTGCTCCTAACTGTTCCAAAGGGCAAGTTGTGAGATCCTCAAATCGCCTCTTCACCGCCAATTGTGGCCAGGTAAGCACAAGTAAAGAAAGGAGGGATCCGCTCACGAATCACCGTGAGACGGGCCTTTTAAAATTACCTTTCCCACTTGTGTAGCCTAGGCACCACAAAGTCTGGTTTAGATAAACGACCGATACCTACAACTTTTCCTTTGTCCTAATGAGCATGACAGTCCTTATTGGCTGAGTCTAATATTTTTTAATTAACTCGAAGGTTTATGCGAATGTTTTTTTGTGATTTTTGGGGTCTTAGAAAGGGTAATGAAATCCCCATCCAATCTGGATTGGTGTTATAGCCCCTTAAAAGTCCGTTTTAAAAATGCAAAGCAGTAAGCACACAAAAATCCAAAACACTTGCCAAATTTTTTTTATTTGCGGCGCAAAGAATCCTGCACAAGATCAAGTTATTGGAGAAGGGGGAGAAGTTTTGCACAAAGAACCCTGCAGGAAAATTTTTCAGAGGATTTCAGAGGACAGAAGAGAGGAAAATAAACTTACAGAGAGGTTTTGAGTTGCTGATGTCAGCGAAGTGCCGCTGATCCGCGGTCAAAGGTGCTTAACTGCGGCGGTTCCGCGGTCAAAAAGTTGGATCAGCCCTCCAAAATTCTTCTGTTGTCTGTTGTGGTTCTCCTCTGTTTGTTCAGATCTGTTGTTTGCTGTTTTGTGCACTGGATTTTTCCAGATCTGAATCTGTTCATCTTTCCGATCCTACACAATTCGAATGAAAAACCTTCAAAAAATAACAAGATGATTTTTTTTTATATTTTTATATTTTTCAGTTTTTATGTTTTTTTTTAATTTTGAACTAACCCGAAATTACAAAAAGAAAATAACTACCGTTATCCCCGGCAACGGCGCCATTTGATTGGTAGATTTCAGTGCGTGCGTTTTGAAATCAAAGAATTAACCGCAATCAAGAACGGTGTCGCTTGGTAGCTAGCCGGTTGAGTACGGGTCGGTCCACAGGGAAAATGTGTATTTTCTAGTTGTTCTAACGAGTCAATTCCTATTTGTGGTAGGTTTTGATTTTCAATAAAAACTGAAGTTAAGTTTGATTAGGATTAAAACCTTGTTAGGGTTAGGATTAGGTTAGTTTGGAAAGTCAAGTTTTCTCACCGCTTTCTATGCCCTAATTAAGAACTTTTAGGTGTTAAGGTAATAGTTAACAAAGGGGATTAACACGATCGGGAAGAAACTAGGTTTCTTTCTTTTGGTCCTTATCTGTCCTTTCTTAACTCTTAGCCATAACCTCTATGGAAATCAAACACAACCGGTCTTTAACTATGGAATCACCGCTATCTCGTAGGATAGGGTGCCGTAGTGAGCGGTGCGTGTATGTTTGCATAGAGTCCTACTTTAAAATATTGAACGGGCAAAGAAAGGGGTAAGAGATTTTTCATCTCTCAAACCTTTCTCAAACCTAACCCTAACAAGTGAGGAACTACTCACTCATTAGGGAATTAATAAAGGAATTCATTTTTATGGTTTTTATTTAATAGCCTAATTAACTTGCGGAAAATAACTATGGCAGATAAAAAATTGCAGAGAAATAAAATTTGCAGATACGAAATTCAAGATAAGAAAACTTACTTTATTGATGCACTCTTTGACAATTACAAGGAATGAAAATTTAAACTAGAGAAATGAAAAGAGGCATGCTCCAAAAAGAGCTGTAGGATTCCTATTTATAGATAATAGAAACCCTAGGGTTTACATCTGATCCATATCTGAAATTAAAAAAATACCCTAAGAAAACTGGGTCAATACACCGACTCCACCGACACGCGCCTACGCATGCACAGCACGGCCGTGGATTCATGGCCATATGCCTTGTTTGGCCGCGGATCCGTAGCCATTTGATGGGCTTGCTGGCTCATTTCTTCAGGGCTTCTTTCTTTTGCTTTTTCCTTCTATTTTCTTCACTTGGTTCTTTAGAATGTCTTCTAGTTTCTTCCAGATTTCCACAGTGCAGAATGTTGTGGACTTTTACCGTTTGCTTCGCATTGAAGTCTTGAATCTTGTGCTGTCCTTGTACTTTGTGTACTGAACTGTTTGCTGATCTTCATTTGTTTCTCAGCTGTAGGCGGCATCAAAAAGATTCTTCTATTTGTTGGTCGTAGTCTCACTTTTGTAGCATTTTTCATCATTTTCACTGTATTGTTCTGAGAACCTGTAACCTGCAACTATTCAGCAGACATGGATCAAAAGCACCTATTTATTTGCAATATGATTAAGAATGGGGAATATAATAATGCAAAATTCTGATATGAACACTGCCCCCCTCTCTCTCACACACAAAATATCTCATCTCGATTTTGCAATAAACAATTGCAAACCATACCTTTCTACATGCCTTGACCCATGCTCATGCCAACTCACCCTCCACCTCATTTCCTAATTGATTTTCTAAAAAGAAAATCCAATAATGAGGTGGCCATCTTCTAGAAGCCATTCCGTATAAATATGGAATGCAACCCGGTACACGTATCGAAATACATATACGCGTATTCGTACAAAAATACGAATAGCTAAGAGAGAAAATGAATAGTGAATAATAATACTAGAATACATATATATAAATACATATACATATATATATATAAATTATTAAATCAAAACCTGATTTAATAGTCCGGCTTAATCTTAAACCGCTAGTATTATCAACCGTCTGATTAAAGTCTGTGCAGCATGTGCACATATTTAATCGGACACCTGTATGTACCAACATACTTCATCTACACCATATCGCCTGAACGGTGAAAACTCTCTGTGTGGGACTCTAAAGACTCATCAATACGCTAGCAGTGAGTTTAACCACAAGCACGTCATCGGCACTAGCTGTACGTAATGACTACCCAGGTATTGAGCGAAAGGGGGGCCGACAAGCAAACTCATCCTGAACCCTTACTGAGCCTGACAGTGACAATATCCGTACAGTCCGGTCTGTTCGTCTAAGAGTATCGCATATCGAGTCTAGGGGGTGGATAAAGTCAGACCCCTAACAACACGACATTTAGTGTCGGCATGAAACCCATCACCACCTGAGAAAATATCGATCCTGGATCGGTTATTCTCATTTACCATGGCCATGGATTTCCGGTGATGGCTACCCATGCACAACACGACATCAACCTCCAATACCGGGAGAGATGAATCCCCGACGATCCGATCACTGCCTCCATGTGGCTCGGGATTGTACCCAACTAAAACATGTTTGCACGACTCCTTTAAGCCATGGTAGGGTAGTAATCAAAGCACAGTGGGAACTCACACGAGGCAAATGACGATCTCAGGCCGACAGACTAACCTATACACATGTCACCTGGGAACTGCTATCTGATAATAGGTATAATACCAACTAGCACGTTCCCGGCGAGTCCGTCCAGTGTACTCATAACTCAATGAGCACCTGTATTCTATCTTAGGTGAACAAACTAACACCAATGGCTTGTGAGACCTGGCCATCGCCCCTCGTTGGGGTCTCGATCAGTATACACTAGTCTACACTGGAGTATCGATGCCCAATCTCGATTCTCCCACGACTAAGGACATTTAAGGATGTGTTTATAGACCCCCAGCTCCCACGTATATGATTTCCATCATAATGCTGGTAGTCAAGCAAGAATCCTATTGGCTCTATCAACATATACATGATGATAAAGACAAATCAGATAGAACACTATCATCTCGAGTAATACTGTTCTACCGTTATAGGTCCTCCCTCAATCATCATAATCACCTGCCTGCGATTACGATAATTGCCTTGAGGGCACTATAGCCAATAAGTGGGAGATTGTTAGTGATATATACCTTAGAGTCCATTATTGTATCATACTGGATTGTATATTACTTAATGGAAGCTTGGGATATACACGGATATAGTAACAGTCTTGCTCAAAATGGTAGTATGCTATCTGGTTTGTTTCTACCTCAATATGTGCATGTGTTTTCATAGAATATTGCTTATACATATTGGTGGAGCCCTTAGGATCTTTGCTTGATTACCAGCATTATGATGGCAGTCACACTAGTAGGGGCTGGGTAGTCTATAAGCACATCCTATACAGGTCCTTTGTCGTAGGATTATCGAGATGGGGCATCGATACTCCACAGTAGACTAGTTTATACGCTTCTTATCCCAGCAGGGAAGATGGTCTGTCCCACAGCCATTAGTACGTCGTACTGGAGATAGTATGCAGGTGCTCATTAGGTTTTGAGTACACTGGATAGGACTAGTCGGGAACTGTTGGTGGGTATTATACCTATCGTCGGGTAGCGGTTCCCAGGTGACATGAGTACAACTTAGTCCATCGACTTGACACTACTACTTCGCCTCGAATGTATTCCCACTGTATTTTGATTACTACCTACCATGGCTCGAAGGAGTCGTTCAAATAGATAGTAGTTGGGTGCAGTCCCGAAGCACTTGGAGGTAGTGGCGGTTATTTAAGATTCGTCTCTTCCAGTATTGGGGGTTGATATCGCGCTGTGTTCGGAAGGCCATTACACAAAGTCCTTAGCCAAGGCAAGCGGGATTTACTGGTAGGTGCTCCAGTAGTTTCTCAGGGTGTTTTGGGCTATACTCCGACACGACTTATTGCGCTATTAGGGGTCTGACGATTACCTCCCCTAGGCCCGATATGCGATACTCGTAGACGAACAAACCGGATTGTACAGAGATTGTCACATACAGGCTCAGTAGGAGTTCGAATGAGTTAGCTCATCGGCCTTCTTATGAACACATACCTGGGTACGTGTATCTAGTACCGCTTGCGGCTTGTGGTTAAACCCACTGCCAGCGTAGTGTCGAGTCTTTAGAGTCCCACACAGAGGGTTTCCCTGCACCGGGCAAAAGGTGTAGAGGCATTATGGTTTTACAGCAGGGCTTCAATCACTTACGTGTACTTGTGCACGTATGATGATCGGGTAGATAATACTAGTGGGCTTTGGTTTAAGCCGGATCCTAGTATTATATTGATGGATTTATTTTGTCTCTTTGTATTCGTGTTTTTCGGAATGCGGATGCGGGTATGTATATTCGGATGAGGGGTAATCTCTTAATTCCTCGGGATTGTCTTCTAGAAGGGGGACACCTATTAAAGTTTTATTCTTTATTTATTAAACTTTATTTGGATAGAGGAAATGAGGTGGATTTTGAGCATTGAACCTAGCATGGCTACTTGGTGACTCATGGTCATGAGTCACCACAAGATATTTGTGAAGAGTTGTAGATATTTTAGTGTGATTTTTATTTCACAAAATATCTCATATTCTTTATTCTATCAAAAATGGATAGCCATGCCTCCTTCAAGCTCTCTTCTCCTTTCTCATTTCCTCAAGCCTCTTCTCTTCATCAAAAACCCTAAAAGCTCTTATGTGTTGAGAATCCTAGGGTTCCAAGAGATAAATATCTCCATCTTCTCACTCTACACAACCTAGGACTTCTAGTTTAGCGAACTAGAAGCCGTAGTTAGCTCGGATTTGAGGTAGGAGCTCGAACTATAGACTCTCGGGTGGATCGTTTTTGACTCGAGGAGGCCGTCGAGGTTGCTACGATCCGTTATGATCCTTGGAGCCGACGACGGGTGGAGGACAGTGATGAAGACCCGAAGGACATGTATCGTGAGGTATAACTTCGTATCCGAGTAGTTAAATCTCAAGTAGTTTGCTACCTATGGTTTATGTTCGATCCTTGGTTCTAGTCGGTGTTGGGAAGACCGTAAAAATCATTTTTTGCAATTTCTGCCACCCCGAGAACACGTGGGGTGCGCAACATCGACTTACATATTATAGTGGATGCTTGGACATATATAGAGAGGACTTTCTTGCTCGACATGATAGTATGATATCTGGTTGCTTTTTGTCTTAACATGTAGACTTGTATTGTGATACTGTCTTGCTCTCACATGTTGATAAAGCCCTTAGGATGTGTACTTGACTACCAGGACTATGATGGAGATCATACTAGTGGGTCCAGGTTAGTCCACAAGTACATCTTTTAATTGTTCCTAGTCGAGGGTGTATCGAGACAGGACATCGATATTCCAGAGTGGACTAGCGTATACGCTTCTTGACCCATATGATGGGCGATGGATGTGTTAGTTATATGTATGCCCTATAGGCCATTACTGTACATGTGATGTATATTATAGTAGATGCTTGAACATATATAGGGAGGACTTTCTTGCTCGACATAATAATATGCTATCTGCTTGCTCTTTATCTTAACATGTATACTCATTGTCTCTCTATTACATGTTGATAAAGCCCTTAGGATCAGTACTTGACTATCAGGATTATGATGCAGATCATACTAGTGGGGACAGGGTAGTCGATAAGTACATCCTTCAAATGTTCCTAGTCGTGGGAGTAACGAGACATGGCATCGGTACTCCAGAGTAGACTAGCGTATGCGCTTCTTGACCCATATGATGGGCGATGGATGATCACATATCTATTGGTGTTTGACATCAGAGAAGGCATACGGGTGCTCAGTGGAGTCTGGGTACACTGGACGGACTCGCCGAGAACTCCTAGATGGTATTATACCTATCGTCGGATAGCAGTTCTCTGGTGACACTGGTACATGTTGTAAGTGCACGGCGGCGCCCCGACCTCCATCCCGAGGCCAAATGCGGAAGCGATGGTTAACTTTAATTTTGCAAACTAGCAAACCGGCACCACCGCGCACTAAAACCCGGATCGAACCATTAACTAGTCCTAGCTAACTACAAGATGGGGAATAGAGATATACCGACTGATCCGAGTCCTCCGGTCTTCTCGTCGTCGTCCCAATCTCCTGCTGAAACTCCGGTCGTCGCCTCCTTGCCGGAAGGGCACCACATCGTCTGCATCTTTTACGGGCTCCCACCTCAATACCGAGGCAACTCGGGCACGAAGCTGGCTAGTCGACGTGCCCAAGATTTGCTGTAGAATGTGTAGTGCTTGTGTCTCATTTTGGGGTAGTGGAGGTTGCCATTGGTGGAGGAAATGATACATGAACTTTTTCTAGGTGAACTTGGGGATTTTTCTTGCATGAAGAGAACCAAAATCCCCCCATCAAAATAATGGGCAGCCCCTCTAGCAGCATGGCCGGCCACTACAAGTGAGGGGAGAGTGAGAGAGTGGAGAGTGACCAAAAGAATGAGTGGGAAACTCTATCATGCAAGAGAGAGGGAAAAAGAAATCATGTGAACCAATGATAACAAGGCAAAACCAACACTCAACTATCACTCATCACAAACAAAGTCCAACCATCATGAACCATCATGAAGTCAAGAAGTCAAGGTATGGAGCTCCCATCATGATGCAACAAAATGAAAAAGCCCCCCTCCACAAATACTTATTTGCAACAATGCAAATAAGCCCTCCTCCACCAATCTTCGGCCAATGAACGATACAAAGGAAATCGGCCGAAACGGAAAGCAAACTGGCAACTCCAGAAAACTGGTCCCGTAATAAATTATAGGGAAACCCCGATGCAGTGCATACACACCCGCATTTGTATTCCGACCGAAATACAAATGCAATGAGACAAAATCTACACTGTACTAAACTAGGATCCGGCTTAAACCAAAGCCGGCTAGTATTATCCGTTTGATCCTGATCCATGCAATACCGCACGTATATGACCGAACCCTGCCATATCTCCATACGGCCTCTAGTACAAACTGTCCGATCCTGATCCGTGCAATACCGCACGTATCTGATCGGACCTTGCCATACCTCCATACGGCCTCTATATCTTTTCGCCCGAAAACTTGAGTAACTGAATGTGGGGGACTCTAAAGACTCATCAACACCTTGGTTATGGATTTAACCACTAGCACGTCAGAGGTATAAGCCAATACGTAACGGGCTACCAGGTATTGACAAAAAGGGACGTCTGTGAGCGAACTCAGCCTGACACCCTACTGAGCCTTGCAGTGACAATATTTGTACAGTCCGGTCCGTTCGTCTATGAGCATCGCATGGCGGGCCTAGGGGGTTGGTAAAAGTCAGACCCCCAAAAGCGGTACAAGTCGTATCGGAGTGTAGCCCAGAACACCCTGAGATACTACTGGAATACCTACCAGTAAATCTCCTGCCTTGGCCAAGGACTTCATGTAATGGCTCTCCTAGACACAGCGCGACCTCACCCCCAATACCGGAAGAGACGAACCCCTGAAGATACGCTCACTGCCTCCATGTGGCTCGGGACTGTACCCAACTAAACCTGTTTGCACGTCTCCTTTGAGCGTGGTAGGGTAGTAATCAAAGTACAGTGGGAACTCACACGAGACAAATGACGATCCTCAGGTCGATGAACTAACCTGTACACATGTCACCTGGGAACTGCTATCTGACGTCTGGTATAAGACCAACTAGCATGTTCCCGGCGAGTCCTGTCCGGTGTACTCATAACCCAGTGAGCACCTGTATACATCTTAGGTGATCCAACTGACACCAATGGCTTGTGAGACCGGCCACCGCCCCTCGTCGGGGTCTCGACTGTATACACTAGTCTACTCTGGAGTATCGATGCCCTGTCTCGAAACTCGCACGACTAGGGACCATTTAAGGATGTGCTTATAGACCCCCAGCTCCCATTTATATGATCGCCCTCATACTGCTGGTGGTCAAGCAAGAATCCTAGGGGCTCTATCAACGTGTAATAGCGACCTGTCAGGTCACCTAAGCAGTACACGATGATAAAGATAAACCAGATAGCATACTATCATCTCGAGTAAGACTGTCCTACCGGGACAGGTCCTCCCTCAATCATTGCAATCACGTGCCTGTGATCCAATAATTGACTCTGAGGGCACTATCTCCAACAATCTCCCACTTGCACTCAAAGCTATTTATTGCGATGTCGCATACTCACAGCCTGTGTGATACCGAACACCCAACTCCTCTACTTGTCAGTCTCACAAAGCTCGTTTGCGAAACTATTGCGTTCGAAGAATAGCCTCAGTGAGTGGATCCGCTTTGATGTTTCTTTCTATGTCTCTCTATATCTCAAGTTCGCGGAGAAAGCCATCTCCCGAAATGAGCAATACCTGTCTTAGAATGTGTCTGGATGTCTGATGGGACCTAGCTCATAAATGAACTCCAAATCCAAACTTCATAGACTTTATCGTCAACCGAACTTAATCAGTATCCTGCGCCATGCCTCCCTCAGTATTGCCTTGGACCACCTGCCCAAAATACTGCCCCTCGTCAGAAGGAAAATTATAACTCTGACAACCTTCTTGTCGTCCAGGTCACCTTGGAAGCCTGGAATGATAACTGTCTCCTGCATGAGGCTGTCGTTATCATATCCCTAGAACATCCACTTATGTTCTAAAACTGCTTCCGACTGCTTCTCCAGGATTGGATCAATGTCAACTTATTGCATCTAGTGCAAGAACAACATCTGGTGTGGTACTTGACATCTCATGATTGACTCAATTGCATGAGCAAGTGATCTGCCAATCATGCACATCCCTCTCCCCTTTAGTCTGTAAGACACCTTTAGAGAGGGTAACTCCATTACCTGCAGGTACACTACCGTGCCAGGAGTCGTCCATTCTAAATACTCTTAGAATGCTGTCTAAGTACCCTGATTGGGAAACCACCCAAATCTAGATCTAAAACCATAGATCTAGTAACCAGTATGTCTGATATAATGTCCAAGTCCCATGTGGAGAAACCACTGTGTGACGACCAAAATGTAACCGATTGTAGCATAGGAATATCACATCCTACTCTGTGTATGTCATCCAAATACCATGACATCACACCCTACTACCTTCTCAACAGATCCATCCCCTATTCTGATGAAGTCAAACCTATGACTGTCACATCAGAAATAGATGATCTATCTCCGCTACATCTTCTTTAGTCTATAAATAGACATAAGCCACCTGTCCACCAATGCTTCCGCTGCTCCTACTGACTACGACAACCCTCTGGCACAGTCATATAGACGTACACTTCTAAAACAAGTTTAGAACGACGCTATACTCATCCTCCTGCCGGGTCTCACAGTCTGGAACAACAGCAATGGCAAGTGTGGGTAAACAAGAACCTCCCTGTCACCGTCCTTGAGGCTACCGGAGTACCTCTCGGGTGCCTGAAGTTACCCACCTTATCTGCAGAGTGGCCAATGGAATGTCAAACTAGATTGAATCTTTAGGTTCCTATCAAATCTTCAGTAATCGTTTGTGGTTCTGGAATCACTTCCAGTTCTACCATACTCCCATTACTGTTTTCTGAAAAAATCCATTTTTATTAAAACTGTGGCGAATCTAGAACAGTATCGCTATTGTCCATCCAGATGGTAGAAAATCAACCCGCGTCATAGCCTGGGTCAACCCACAAACTGCCATTACAGAAACATGCCTTGAGTTATCCAGAGTCTGGTTTTAAGCATAAGCCAGACAACTCCCCGTACCTTAAGAACGTTAAGATATGAACTGGTCTATATCCAATATAGAAACAGAGGCACTGATTTAATTGAACCAGATTCAAATCATGCAGCCGTCCCCAGTGCATGTCAACTAAATGGAAGGATGTCGATCAGCGTTACTCAACTTAAGAATGCTTCCAATTATGAGTAACCTGAAAAAGAAGCAAGTTCTCTTAATCATCACTATTAACTGAATACTATACACAAGTATCTACATCTTCGATCAACTTGAAGAATCCCGATACTTGCAACACTGGTTCTCTACTTTATTCAAATACCTATAACTTCTCAAAATTCGGACCCTGTGTTTCCACGAAACACCTGTCTAAAAACTAGAGAAGTCATAAGTAAACCGAATATAGTACGAGGACCAACCCCTCTGTCCTGATGGACCCTGGACAACATACAATACTCTGTATAAGTCCCTTGAGTCTGATAACTCATTCACTGTGTGTCGTAGGTTAAAAACTGTACTTATGGTTAAGAAGAATTACACCGCTGTTTAATGCTTCTTACCTAACCATCCACTGATATAGGTAAATGTCATAGACATAATTTCAAAAAGGTATATCTCACTCTATGAAAATAGACGTATAGATATATCAATTTGAAATTGGTGCATGACAGCGGATATTCAAAACCAAATATTTGCCGACTGGCAAACAGCCCAGGTGATTTCCTCAAATATCACCGATTACAACGAATCCCGATATAATGAGGATGATCACCCAATTCCCAATAACTTACTCCCACTCAATATCTGTAAAACCATACAGATGTGAGAATCATACCTGGTAAATACATACCCTGGAGCAAGTGTCTAATTGGGAAATCAGTTTTCCATTAACAATATACAGTGAAACTGAAACATTGAAATGTTTCGATGGGGTATCCCGGTATTCCTAGTAATGCCTCTTCCAGATTCACGACTGTAACCGTATAATTCTTTGCCACCTCTCCAAATCCCTTTATATGTCTTTAGTCATTACCTTCTGCACACCCCTTAGGCCAAATGGTTTTCTTTCTTCCCTACCGTTCGACACCAGCCTATGGTTTGGAAGAAGACTATCCAATAAGCATAATGTGTGTACTGTCCTAATCCTAGGAGCACTCGGAATGCGAGAGAAGGTGAAGATAAAAGACAACCGAATAAACCTTATTCCTATTTCTCCTGAACCAGAATCCATCCCCGAACTGGAACAAGTTCCTTTCGAGTTCGTATATAACCATACGATGGAGTATCCAATAAACTGTGGATCTTCGTAGTGATACGGAGTGTCCTGGAGAAATACAAAGGTGAAGTGGGAGTGGTAATGAAATACCTGGTTTTGTCGTGAATATCAGTTGCAATTTACTTTGCCCTCTTACTAATCCCTTGCTTTGTCTTAACTTAATACCTTCTGTACACCATCGTTATGCTAATTGGTTTTCTTCATTCCCCACCTATCGGCACCAGCCTAAGGTTTGGAAGAAGACTATCCAATTTGCGTAATAGGTGTACTATCTCCTAAACCAAGGAGTACTCGCAACCTGAGAGAAGGTAAAAGGAAAAGACAACTGAATAGTCCTATCCATTTTCTCCAGAACCTGAAACCATCCTCGAATAAATTCTTTCAAGTTCGTATCTAACCATACGATGGTTTTGTCCAATGGAAGTGGACGTTCGTAGTAATATGGGGTGTCCTGGAGAAAAGGGTAAAAGTAGGAGTGGCAAAGAGGTCTGCAACTCTGACAATCCAAAAGCCAGTGTTTAAGAAGGTTCGGTCAATTTTGGTCACTAAGTCATAGTCTTAGGGTCGGGTCAATGGTCGCTGCCGAAGAGAGAGAGAAAAGAAACACTCAGCGTGCACTCTAACCTAGATCAGAATGGTTACCAATTTATCTAATATGGAAACCTCCCACTGTACCGTCAAATTCTCCTCCAAACCTGAAAGAAGAATTAGTCGGGATCACCCAAGGAGTAAACTAACTCATCAGTGGGAATCGGGATCCAACTCTCATCGCATGATAACGTGACGGAATCCGCTCATGCTATCACACTCCAGAAGGTATGCGCATATCTGGCAAGTTTCAGTTCTTTTGAATCTCCCGATGTGGATTTGTGCCCCATGCTCTTATGACCTTGACTAAGGCCAACAAATCATAAGTCACATGTCAAGTTCTACCCGTCATTGTCCAAGTTGATTTGAACCTACCCGTACAAGCCCTTGACTAGGGTCAACAAGGCTATACGACTGTCCCAAACCAACGCATCTATCTATACTACATATGAACACCCAACAGCTACCAAACACTGTGCCTTGACTATGGCCAACAAACACAGCTTGAATACTATTGACTATCCATATGAAACGACGGAGGGCTACGAATGGTTTCTGGCGAAAACCTTTAACGTAATGAACTTGATATCGTTGAAGGAACCGGATAGCTTTTTGAAAATATAGTGACGAAAACCTTTGCTAAAGAGGTCACTCCCGGTGAAGGGATCTCGGCTCTTTCCCCGTAGAATGAGGTGCAGGATATTCCAACTGAATACCACGATGCAAAGCAAAAGTAATCGGCTATAGTGAAGTTATTGCCCTGACGCAAACTTCTGTCCAAGGGGTCACTCCCGGTGAAGGGATCTCGGTCCTTGCCTCGTCGACTGAGGAGCAGGATATTCCAACTGAATACCACGATGCAAAACAAAAGTGAACGACCTTGCAATAACAGCTTTTTGAAAAGTGTTCCAACAACATCAGATTAGGTTTGTTTTTAACTTGCATTGATCCAAATCAACACAGTCCCATCAATTGATCACACCACAAAGAACGAAAATAATATGACGTACGTATATGCCATCCGCATTCGCCACTGGGTCCCGTCATTACCCGTTAGGATAGCTAACTAACGACAGAGCGGGGACTGGACTAGCGCGGATGAAAACATATACAACATCTACTAATATATATACCGATATATTATATTTCGCTCAAGGCGTGATAAAAAACAACATCACAGAAATGTACAGCATCACAGAACAATACAGATATCTGGGATCCCCGGGTTTCACAGAGCCGCTGAAACCCGACGTTCCCCTGGTCGTGTGGATAGCCTGTGCAATGAAATCCTAGACCCCTACAGGCGCGACAAGTCACCCGCCAAAACCTGAAGCGAGGCAGCCCCCTTCAGCTCCGTGAATGGACCACCCAGCACTTCACGGAATCCGGTAACTTGGGCACCCCTCCTGGGTCAACCTGTACCCCCTACGAGTGCGGCGAATAGCCCGCCAATTCTAGAGTGAAGCCCCTTCCGTCTCAATGCCATGAGATGCGGGCTCATTTCCCTCTAGAACCCGGCTATCCGTGCACCCCTCCGCGGGGCAATCCTAGTACAGAAAGTAAAATATACATACAAAGGGTACATCGACCGCAACCTGGTCGTGCCCCAAAAGAATAATACAAACAGGCAGTGACGGCAGTCCACATGTCGGACGCTCGCCCCGCAATATCAAATGTACATAATACAACAAAACTGTACTAGCATTGCATCCAGGCTATCCCCCACGACCGATCCGCAACATCACAGCAATACACAGAACATCAACGTGAAAATCACGTTCGCAAATCCGTCTAACCGGGCTATAGCAGTTAGACAGGATTTACCGATCAAGTGACATTCACGGTCGCAGATATAATGTAAATACTGTGAAATAATGTGTTTAAAATATCCAATCGATCAAATTTTAACAAGTGGGCCCCAAGTACTACTGTAGCACATCAAGAAATTCTGGGCCCAAAATTAATATTCCAAAAACCCTAAAATCAAACCAGAGAGCAACTGCAGAAATTTGATGCAGTGATCTCAACAGAGTGCGGCGGAACCGCGGCCCAAAGGGGTTTTTGGCCGCGGTTCCGCGCTCCCTCTGTGGAGTCACTGTATCGAATTTCTACAGTGTTCTTAGAATTTCCAGTTCATCACTTTTCTGCAACCTGAAAAATTTTTCGACTCCAGAAAATTTCAACAGAAAACTGATGCATGTGAAAAACGCGGATTTTTGAATTTTGGTCGATCGGAAATGTAAACACATTAGACAAAGCTAGACTAGGTTAATGGTAAGGCTCTGATACCACTGTAAGTGCACGGCGGCACCTCGGCCTCCATCCCGAGGCCAAATGCGGAAGCGATGGTTAACTTTAATTTTGCAAACTAGCAAACCGGCACCACCGCGCACTAAAACCCGGATCGAACCATTAACTAGTCCTAGCTAACTACAAGATGGGGAATAGAGATATACCGACTGATCCGAGTCCTCCGGTCTTCTCGTCGTCGTCCCGATCTCCTGCGGAAACTCCGGTCGTCGCCTCCTTGCCGGAAGGGCACTACATCGTCTGCATCTTTTACGGGCTCCCACCTCAATACCGAGGCAACTCGGGCACGAAGCTGGCTAGTCGACGTGCCCAAGATTTGCTGTAGAATGTGTAGTGCTTGTGTCTCATTTTGGGGTAGTGGAGGTTGCCATTGGTGGAGGAAATGATACATGAACTTTTTCTAGGTGAACTTGGGGATTTTTCTTGCATGAAGAGAACCAAAATCCCCCCACCAAAATAATGGGCAGCCCCTCTAGGAGCATGGCCGACCACTACAAGTGAGGGGAGAGTGAGAGAGTGGAGAGTGACCAAAAGAATGAGTGGGAAACTCTATCATGCAAGAGAGAGGGAAAAAGAAATCATGTGAACCAATGATAACAAGGCAAAACCAACACTCAACTATCACTCATCACGAACTAAGTCCAACCATCATGAACCATCATGAAGTCAAGAAGTCAAGGTATGGAGCTCCCATCATGATGCAACAAAATGCAAAAGCCCCCCTCCACAAATACTTATTTGTAATAATGCAAATAAGCCCTCCTCCACCAATCTTCGGCCAATGAACGATACAAAGGAAATCGGCCGAAACGGAAAGCAAACTGGAAACTCCAGAAAACTGGTCCCGTAATAAATTACAGGAAAACCCCGATGCAGGGCATACACACCCGCATTTGTATTCCGACCGAAATACAAATGCAATGAGACAAAATCTACACTGTACTAAACTAGGATCCGGCTTAAACCAAAGCCGGCTAGTATTATCCGTTCGATCCTGATCCGTGCAATACCGCACGTATATGACCGAACCCTGCCATATCTCCCTACGGCCTCTAATACAAACTGTCCAATCCTGATCCGTGCAATACCGCACGTATCTGATCGGACCTTGCCATACCTCCATACGGCCTCTATAGCTTTTTGCCCGAAAACTTGAGTAACTGAATGTGGGGGACTCTAAAGACTCATCAACACCTTGGTTGTGGATTTAACCACTAGCACGTCAGAGGTATAAGCCAATACGTAACGGGCTACCAGGTATTGACAAAAAGGGACGTCTGTGAGCGAACTCAGCCTGACACCCTACTGAGCCTTGCAGTGACAATATTTGTACAGTCCGGTCCGTTCGTCTATGAGCATCGCATGGCGGGCCTAGGGGGTTGGTAAAAGTCAGACCCCCAAAAGCGGTACAAGTCGTATCGGAGTGTAGCCCAGAACACCCTGAGATACTACTGGAATACCTACCAGTAAATCTCCTGCCTTGGCCAAGGACTTCGTGTAATGGCTCTCCTAGACACAGCGCGACCTCACCCCCAATACCGGGAGAGACGAACCCCTGAAGATACGCTCACTGCCTCCATGTGGCTCGGGACTGTACCCAACTAAAACCTGTTTGCACGTCTCCTTTGAGTGTGGTAGGGTAGTAATCAAAGTATAGTGGGAACTCACACGAGACAAATGACGATCCTCAGGTCGATGAACTAACCTGTACACATGTCACCTGGGAACTGCTATCTGACGTCTGGTATAAAACCAACTAGCATGTTCCCGGCGAGTCCTGTCCGGTGTACTCATAACCCAATGAGCACCTGTATACATCTTAAGTGATCCAACTGACACCAATGGCTTGTGAGACCGGCCACCGCCCCTCGTCGGGGTCTCGACTGTATACACCAATCTACTCTGGAGTATCGATGCCCTGTCTCGAAACTCGCACGACTAGGGACCATTTAAGGATGTGCTTATAGACCCCCAGCTCCCACTTATATGATCGCCCTCATACTGCTGGTGGTCAAGCAAGAATCCTAGGGGCTCTATCAACGTGTAATAGCGACCTGTCAGGTCACCTAAGCAGTACACGATGATAAAGATAAACCAGATAGCATACTATCATCTCGAGTAAGACTGTCCTACCGGGACAGGTCCTCCCTCAATCATTGCAATCACGTGCCTGTGATCCAATAATTGACTCTGAGGGCACTATCTCCAACACATGTTAGTCTGTAGACCCGAGATCGTCATAGAGTCTTGTGTGATTCCCACTGTGCTTTGATTTCCACCTTACCACGATCAAGAGATCATGCAAAACGGTGGCTTTTGGGTACATTCCCAAGTCACATGGAGGCAATGAGCGATAGGAGGGGTTTCGTCTCTCCCGGTATTGGGAGTTGATGTTGCGCTATGCTCGATTGGCCATAACAGGAAATCCCTGGCCAGGGTTGCTAAGATTTATTAGTAAGTGTTACCTGTAGTTTCTTGAATCGTTATGGACCTTGTATTGGCATGACTTATCAGGCTATTGGGGTCTGACGTTATACCAACCCCAGGCTGTTGATATGCGACATATCAGACGAAAAGATCGGACTGTACGGTAGTGTTACTGATTGGATTCGCAGGAGTTATAGAAGTCTTGCTTGTTGATCTTCTGATCGCTCAATACCCGGATGGCCGTTACGTTTAGCAGACCGCTTACGGCTTGTGGGTGTTTGATATGACCATCACCTACTGCCGGCGTATTGACGAGTCTTTAGAGTCCTACACAGGGGTTTCCTGGTTCATGCGAAACGGAGTAAGAGCACATATGTGATATGTGCAGGACCGAGATTAATACGAGTATGTGATACCGTATTCTATTCTCGCGATATGAGATATCGGTCGGGTATATATGATATAGCCGGGTTATCGGATCAAGTATTGATTCGGTAAGTTGATTCATTTCATATTAGTCGGTTATATGTATTATAGCCGAATTATTAAATCAAAAGTTGATTTAATAATTTAATGTATAATAATATATTTGATATATTAAATTATATTAACTAATATTAGCTCAATTAAGATTTCTTTTCTCACTTAATGATACATTGATATATATATATATATATATATATATGATATATGGTATATGTATTGTTTTCGTTTTGCACAAAATATATATGTGATATATATTGTTGTGTCATGCTAGGTTACACATGCAACATGTATGTATGAGACTCACACCATGCTAGGGTTAAGTTGGGGTTTTATTTTTTTTAAGTAATTCAAACATTTGGATAATGAGTCATGGATGAAGCTTGGAGAAGCTTGTGGAAAACATTGACTTAGTCCACTTATTTGTCTAGCTTAAGATATTTTTCAATCCAGCCCTTAACTCATAGCTATGGTTAAGTATCTACAATGGTTAGTGGATGACATACAAAAACCATGGTTGCATTTCTAACCTCATGAGTTCATTCATCTTCTTCTTCTTCTTCATCAAGTGAAAAAAGCTTGCTAGCTTTTTCAAAAGTGATGGAAACTTGTGAGAAAAAATATATCTAAAGTGAGCCCACTTCTTTCTTCATCATCATATACTTTTAGCCATTTAACTTAGGGTATTTGCTTCACTAATCTACACAATTAGTGAAGAGATAGCATGAGCTAGTGTCTCCTCGACGTAGATCATCTTTGGCCTCGAAGACTTCGAAGCAAGCTTGTTCGTTTCTTCATGGGAGCCTTTCTAGAGTCCGGGGGATCGTGATCGCAGCGAAGGGACCACTACACGGAGCTATTGAAATGAAGGACCGGTCTACAAAGGTTGTATTCCTTGTTCACTTAGATGTAAAGAGTTTACATATTATGTTTAACCCTAAGTCTCTAGTTCGATTCATGGCGGGTTGGTTTAGCACCCCAAAAATTTCAAAGCAGCATGATTGATGCTTGCCAAAACCTTCACAAGGTGCTAAGCTAACCCTACAGTGGTATCAGAGCCAAGCTAGAGCATTAGGCGCTGTCTAGACGAAGTTTAAAGTCCGATCGAAACTCTGAAAACCCGATTATACCCCCTCTCTGGAAATTTTTCAAAAAGTTGGATTTTTCCATGTTAAAAATACTCAGAAAATCATGCAGGGAATTCTATGGACACACCTGAAGAACGAAACCCTAACTCATCCAAGTGACCGCGGAACCGCGAACAAAACATGGTTTTGGCGGCGGATCCACGACGCCACTTGAGAGGCTTGGGTCGGGCCCTTCAGCTGTTGGTCCATAGGTACTGTGGCATGTCTCTGGTTAACTTTAACCATGCTCAAGTGTTGAGCTCTCTAGGAATTTTTGGGTATTCGTTGCATCGATCGAATTATCTAACTTCGCCTAGCTATCTGTGATTGTGATACAATATTTGGAATTCACAGAATTAGTTATGAGATAACTAGTTTGAATTTTATAAATCTAGCGGTTTAGTCTCATTTGATCGGTTGCCACAGGATTTTGATGTTGATCAAAAGTCCGTTGTAATCAGGTGGTGTACGCGGATACTCGCCGGGTAACCTTACTAGATAGCCACGCCCCATAGCCCCGACCAAGTGACTGTAGGAGAACCCCGTCGCCAAAAAACATACGTTCGGGTGCCAGCGGCCGCAGTGTTCCGCCTTAATGCACTTCGTCGACGGCATCGGGGGGTGCGGCCGTCTATTAAAGTTTCCGATGAGCATTCGATCATATTAGCGGGAATCTTGTTGAATTACCCGACAGGTTATTGAAAAGTGTTTTCAATATCGAGACTAAAATGAGTGGTTTATAATTGTTAGGCATGCCATGTCTAAGGAATTCATTTGGTTAGGCATGAAATCCAATATATGTGATACGCTGGGTTTATGATGTCTAAGTTGGTTGCGGATTCCAACTGTTGTAGTTTTTCGCTTTCTTTTCTGTGACCGTAAGTGTAATATGTGGTGTATCGCCGGTTTCGGTGCTATATGTCAACGACAATTGGGATACGCATATATACTTACGTTGATGATATGTGATGTTATGTGTTGCTGTGATATATTATACTGGATCGTCGTGTTTTGAATAGCCGGGGTTTTATGTGAGATGAGAGTTTTTCTTTTTCATTCATGTAAAAGCTTGTATGTAATATTCTTTTATTGGGGCACTTCCGGGTTGAGGATGATGTCACCATTGATGTATATTATTTACTTTTCTGCATTAGGATAGACCCATGGCGGGGAGCACAAGTAACCGGGTTTTAGGGTACAGTGGGAGACCATCTCGAGGAGTCGAGTGATTGTTGTGGATTTTTAGTGCTTACGCTATTTGTGATCAAAGAATTAACCGCAATCAAGAACGATATCGCTTGGTAGCTAGCCGGTTGAATACGGGTCGGTCCACAGGGATTTTGTGTATTTTCTAGTTGTTCTAACGAGTCAATTCCTATTGTGGTAGGTTTGGTTTTCAATAAAAACTAAAGTTGAGTTTGATTAGGATTAAAACCTTGCTAGGGTTAGGATTAGGTTAGTTAGGAAAGTCAATTATTTCTCACCGCTTTTTTTGCCCTAATTAAGAACTTTTAGGTGTTAAGGTAATAGTTAACAAAAGGGATTAGTACGATCGGGAAGAAACTAGGTTTCTTCCCTTTGGTCCTTGTCTGTCATTTGTTAACTATTATCTTAACACCTAAAAGTTCTTAATTAGGGCAAAGTAAGCGGTGAGAAATAATTGACTTTCCAAACTAACCTAATCCTAACCCTATTAAGGTTTTAATCCTAATCAAACTCAACTTTAGTTTTTATTGAAAATCAAACCTACCACAATAGGAATTGACTCGTTAGAACAACTAGAAAATACACAAAATCCCTGTGGACCGACCTGTATTCAACCGGCTAGCTACCAAGCGACACCGTTCTTGATTACGGTTAATTCTTTGATCACAAATAGCGTAAGTACTAAAAATCCACAACAATCAAATGGCGCCGTTGCCGGGGAGACGGTAGTCTCTTTATTTGTGTAATTTCGGGTTAAAAAAATTAAAAAATTATAAAAATTGAAAAATTTTAAAACAAAAAAAAATAATAAAATAAAATAAATTTTCATCTTGTTCTTTTTGAGAGGTATTGTGTGAATTGTACAGGATCGGAGAGACGAATAGATTTAAATCTGGAAAAATCCAGTGAGCAAAACAGCAAACAGCAGATCTGAACAAACAGAGGATAACCACAACAGAGAAACAGAAAGATTTTGGAGATCTGAACTAACTACTCAACCGCGGATCCGCCGCACTTTGTTGCTTTTGACCGCGGGTGACATCAGCAAGAGGAATCTTCTCTATAAGCATTATTTTCCTCTTTTCTGCCCTCTGAAAATTTTTCCTGCAGGGTTCTTTGCGCAAAAATCTTTCTCCCTCTCCAATAAATTGTTTTTGTGCAGGATTCTTTGCACTGCAAAATAAAAAAAAAATTGAAAGTGTTTTAGATTTTTGGTGTGTTAATTGCTTTGCATATTTAAAACGGACTTTTAAAGGGCTATAACACTAATCAAGATTGGGTGGGGATTTCATTACCCTTCCTAGTACCCCAGAAATCACAAAAAGCATTTGCATCAACCTTCGAGTTAATAAAAAATATTAGACTCAGCCAATAAGGACTGTCGCGCTCAATAGGACAAAGGAAAAATTGTAGGCATCGGTCGTTTATCTAAACCAGACTTTGTGGTGCCTAAGCTAGACAAGTGGGAAATGTAATTTTAAAAGGCCCGTCTCATGGTGATTCGTGAGCGGATCCCTCTTTTTTTTTACTTGTGCTTACCTGGCCACAATTGGCGGTGAAGAGGCGATTTGAGGATCTTACAACTTGCCCTTTGGAACAGTTAGGAGCAGTCTAGTTGAATTAGGAGACCCTACCTCTAGGCTTGATTGTGCATGCTTATATTGTGACTATTTGAAAGTGTGTAGTAGTCCGTACAAATTGTGCAAAAATTCTTTCTAAAAAAAATCACTTTCAAAAATTTCAAAAACCCAAAAACAAACACTTTCGTTAAAAAAAATATCATCACATCCTTTTTCTTCTCCTTTCTTACATCATGGGTACCCCACCTCGCAAAACTTTTGCCGAACTTTGGTACCCTCAACCTGACATTAATTCCTACGCTCATCGTTTTGGTCAAATTACGGACAACCCCTCCATACCCAAAATTTCTTTGAAAGATCGAATAGAAGCATCTAGGAGAAACAGTTGGACTCCGCAATCCACTTTGTATCAACCGTTTCAACCTTCACCATCTTCTTACGTTGATATCCCTTTTGAGAGTCCAGAGGTAACTCCGAAACCCATGTCTATTGCTGAACATATTGAACAATCTCGTAACCGATCTTTCACTCCTTTCAACACTTCTTGTTCTTGGGATCAATAAGTCCATTCACCTTTTTATGCAAATGTTGATCCTACTCCTGTCCAACCATTCAATTCCTACCAATCCTACCCGACTTTCGCACCTTTCCTAGATGTTGCTTCTACACAGCCATTTAGGAGTTTCCAGTATCCAAACAACTTTGAATATTTTACCGAAACCCCTTCACAATCCATGTCTAGTCTGGAACAGTCGTTGGAAGCTTATATTGTAGCGACAAACCAACAGATGAGGGATTTGGATCCGTCCATGGCCGCTCTTATACAACCTAGTGACCCGGTAGTTAGTTTCCAACTAGCTCCAAAAATTCCAATGTATGATGAGGCGGTTGGACAGATCGAGAATTTGAGTGGAGAGAGTGAGCTATACACCCTTCCAAATCAAACCTACCCATCCCCAATTGAATCCCACAACTCCGGTTTTGAATGTCTATCAAGTGTCCCAAATGATTCACCAGTTGAAGATAAAACGTGTAATGAGTTGTGCGACTTTGTAGTGTTTGATTTACCTGATTGTAAAGAGCCCTTTTCGAGTGAAACCATCACCAATGCTTTTGACCTCTACACCTCCACTCTAGAACCTGAATTGATTGATATCCATGCTTTTGATGAGGTGTCTGAGAAAATTAATTTTCACTTGATCGAGAATATTAACGCTGAGAATATTTTGGATGATGAACCCGCAGATTTGACTGAATTTTTCTCTCCAATTCATCATCCCGAATCATTAAATGTTTTTCCCGAACTTCATATGCGTCTTGATTTTGATGAGAATGGCATGGATAAGCTAAATTTTGAGGAGAATATTGAGGAAATTATTGAGAATAAACCAGTTTTGTTTGATGAGTCGGATTTTCCAATTCATCATGTTCGTTCCACTGACTGTGTACACCCTCCTGAACCTTTAACTGTGACCCTTCCTAAATCACTCCCTTCGTCCTTTCCATCGTTTCGACCACGCAAGAATCCGTCACGCTTCCATTTTCAATGTCTGGTTTACCAAGTTCAACATACCCATGTTTTCTCACGAATTTTGAGGGATTTGACCTCATTTCTCAGTGGGTTGATAGAGTAGCACAATCGATTTTTGAACATTGGTCATTACAAATTATGCTAATTTATACACTCTATCTCCACCCTCAAGTTCGTATTTACTTCTTTCTCCCGCTTTCTCAGGTTCCTCTTCTATTCTTCCTATAATTTCAGTGAGTGGTGATGAATCACAATCCGATAATTCAAGTTTGATCATTCCAGAAGGTCAACTTGATTTGGATATTTTTGAAAATGAGGTAGATGAGTTTTTCGAGTCTTCTACCTCCTTAATTTTTGACAAATCAAGTCTGATAAATTCTGGCACAAAACTTACTGACAGCAAAATGTTCAATTACATCGATGAGAGTTTTGAAGAAATTTTTGCTGACGAACTTGCATTCCTAAACGACACAGATTTTGTGATTAATCAATCTCCACCCGAAGAAGTCGAACCACACCACCATTTCTTTTTCCCTTCCGCCATTCTTCTCCTCCACCGAGACCGTATACTGCTTCTATCTTCACACGGTCTCGTGTGCTTATCATTTCTTTTCTCCACACTTCATTCTTTCACCAACCATACCATTATAACGATAAAATTTTTGAATGGTTGGTGCTAACCTTTGGCCTGTGTAAGGCCTTGTATAGCTTGATACTGTGTTTTTCTTCTCCCTAACTCTGAACTTTAATACTTCAACAGTGGAAACACTGTTTCACTTAAGTTTGGGGGGAGCTTTTTATGTGTATATTTTTTTTGTTTTCTTTTTCTGTTAATAATAAAAAAGAGAAAAAAGAAAAAAAGGGAGTGCCGACAATTTTGACCCTCTTGGAGTAGCCTGACAGTGAGGGCACTGTTAAGTTTAAGTTTGGGGGTGCACTCGGTAAGGTTTCTTCCTTCGCATTAATATGTATATTTTTGCATTTGCATACTTATTTTAAAACCCATAAAAATTGAAAAAATTTAAAAATTATAAATATTGAAAAGTTCAATTTTGGCCATATTTGACTTAAGAATAGTAGGGAAAAACTAGATCCTAAACTTAGTAAATTAAAAACCCAAAAAATAACCTTTCTTAAAGTTTAACTGTAGAAAATATATGTCCTTGTAGTTTATTTAGAAATAGGCAAATTTTGAGTTCACTTCTTAGGCTTAAGTCAAAATAAGGGAAAAGTATTGAAATTTTTATTAAAGTGTAAGTCTGAAAAATAATTCCTAATCATAAATCTAAATTCTGAAAATATATACCCTACAACTTGCACAAACACGAACCTTGAAACTTGGAATAGTAGAGGATACCTTGAAATGCTCTTGTCTAAAATCCTTAGTATGAAGGAAAATAAAATGATAAGTGTGAATAAAGAGATATAAAAAAATGAACACTGGTTTTGTAATTACTTAAGGCTAGGTAAAATAATATATATACAGCGAGGGTGCTTTATCACCTAGCGCTTTAGACCGACTGGTTGAGAGTCGCTGCTAAAGCCTTAGGTATTACAAGACGAGGAATTACGCCTTAATGTGCAAACACATTTTGTAATCGGTTGTTAGTACCTCAAGAAGTATTAACGATCGCATGAAGGATGTGTGAGCAATTTCATCTAAAAATTCACCAACTAAAAGTACTTTGGATGATAGACAAGAGTATAATAGCTTGAATTGAATTTTCAAGTGTAGGGGTGATATATACACACACGTAGGGGTATATGATTGGGGTTTGGATGAAAGATAGGAATGAAAAATAGGACTTATATTTTCAGTAGAGATGATAAAAATTCCTAAGTTGAGATGGAAGCTTAGAAGGAAAATTCAAAAGATGCTAATAGCTAAATAAATTTACAGAACATATACAATCTTGAGTTAAATGATAAGGAAGCGTGAAAAATTTAGGTTGATAATTTCTGAGTTGAAGATAATAGAATTTCTTGTTAGAACACCGAAATGAAGAATAAAAGTCAATAGGCCAAATTGATAGAATTTTGTGGGTAGTATCCGCTGAAAACCCTCAGGAGACAACACTCCTCCTACTAGAGACACCTAGAGATTTAACAGCTTGTTGCATGAGCTCAGTGCAATCGCTTTTCCCTGCGAAAGTGAGGCTTTTTCGAGAATAAAACTAGTTTTGCTCGGGACGAGCAAAAGATAAGTTTGGGGGTATTTGTTCATATCGGAGTTTTGCATTATTATATTCCCTATTCTTAATCATATTGCAAATAAATAAGTGCTTTTGATCCATGTCTGTTAAATAGTTGCAGGTTACAGGTTCTCGGAACAATACAGTGAAAATGATGAAAAAAACACTACAAAAATGAGACTACGACCAACAAATAGAAGAATCTTTATGATGCCACCTACAGTTAAGGAACAAATGAAGATCAATGAATAGTTCGATTTCACAAAGTACAAAGGCAGCACAAGATTCAAGACTTCAACACGAAGCGAACGGGAAAAATCCACAACATTCTGCACTGTGGAAATCTGGAAGAAACTAGAAGACATTCTGAAGAACCAAGTGAAGAAAATAGAAGGAAAAAGCAACAGACAGAAGCCCTGAAGAAATGAACCATCAAGCCCACCAAATAGCCGCGGATCCGTGGCCAAAAAGGCCTTTCTGTCGCGGAACCGCAGCTGTGCTGTGCACATGTCGGCGCATGTCGGTGCGTGTCGGTGGAGTCGGTGCATTGACCCGGTTTTCTTAGGGTATTTTTGTAATTCTAGATATGGATCAGATGTAAACCCTAGGGTTTCTATTATCTATAAATAGGAACCCTACAGCTCTTTTTGGAGCGTGCCTCTTTTTGGGTGCCTTTTTTGAGATGCCTATTTTTATTTATCTAGTTTAGAATTTTTATTCCCTGTAATTTTCAAAGAGTGCATCAATAAAGAAGTAAGTTTTTTTTATCTTGCCCTAATTATTTTAATTTCTTTTCTGCCCTAGTTATTTTTCTGCCCTAGTTAATTTCTTTTCAACCCTAGTTATTAATTCCCTAATGAGTGAGTAGTTCCTCACTTGTTAGGGTTAGGTTTGGGGAAGGTTTGAGAGATGAAAATCTGTCACCTCTTTCTTGCCCGTTCAACATTTTAAAGTAGGCTTAACGCATACATACACACACCGCTCACTACGGTACCCTATCCCACGAGGTAGCGGTGATTCCATAATTAAAGACCGGTTGTGATTGTTTTCCATAGAGGTTAGGGTAAGAGTTAAGAAAATACGGACAAGGACCAAAGGGAAGAAACCTAGTTTCTTCCCGATCGTACTAATCCCTTTTGTTAACTATTACCTTAACACCTAAAAGTTCTTAATTAGGGCAAAGAAAGCGGTGAGAATAATTGATTTTCCAAGCTAACCTAATCCTAACCCTAGCAAGCTTATAAAAAGTCCCCGGCAACGGCGCCATTTGATTGATGAGAGATTTTTGCTTACGCGTTTTGGAATCAAAGAATTAACCGCAATCAATAACGGTGTCTCTTGGTAGCTAGCCGGTTGAGTACGGGTCGGTCCACAGGGAGATGGATTCCTTTTCTTTGTGTTTTAGCAAGTTAAATCCAAAAGATTTTGGGTTTTATTTTAAGATCTAAGAATGAGATAAAAGTTTATAATAAGCTTGCTAGGGTTAAGATTAGGTTAGTTTGGAAAATCAATTATTCTCAACGCTTTTTTTTGCCCTAATTAAGAACTTTTAGGTGTTAACGTAATAGTTAACAAAGGGAATTAGTACGATCAGAAAGAAACTAGGTTTCTTCCCTTTGGTTTTTGTCCGTCCTTTCTTAACTCTTACCCTAACCTCTATGGAAAACAATCACAACCGGTCTTTAACTATGGAATCACCGCTACCTCATGGGGATAGGGTGCCGTAGTGAGCAGTGTGTGTATGTATGCATTGAGCCTACTTTAAAATGTTGAACGGGCAAGAAAGGGGTGAGAGATTTTCATCTCTCAAACCTTCCTTAAACCTAACCCTAATAAGTGAAGAACTACCCACTCATTAAGGAATTAATAACTAGGGCATAAAAGAAATTAACTAGGGCAGAAAAATAACTAGGGCAGAAAAGAAATTAAAATAACTAGGGCAAGATAAAAAAATCTTACTTCTTTATTGATGCACTCTTTGACAATTACAGGGAATAAAAATTCTAAATTAGATAAATAAAAAGAGGCATCTCGCATATGTAATATGTTACATGGGCTACAGAATCCTACTACGTCTGGGTATGTGATACCGAATCAGGATCCCGCATATGTAATATGTTACATGGGCTACAGAATGGTAGAGAACTGAGGAGTAGTTCAGAAATGAACGAATCCTTCTTGTGGCATTGTAGACTAGGTCATATCAATGCGACACGACCAGCTAAGTTACATAAAGATGAATATAAGAATCTGTTTGAATTTTCATCTTATGATACTTGCCAGTCTAGTCTAAAAGATAAAATGACCGATACTCCATTTACTGGAAATAGAGAAAGAGTTAGTGAACTCTTGGGACGGATACATGATGATGTATTCGTTCCTATGTCTACAAACGCCAAAGTTGGTTCTTCGTACTTCATTATATTCACTGATCTTCTCTTAGGATTCAGACATATGTTCCTGTTGAAACACGAGTCTGAAACTTTTGAGAAATTCAAGAAATGTAAGCTTGAAGTTAAAGAACCAGATGGGTAGAAGTATTATGTCCTAAGATGTGATCGAGGAGAAGAATACTTGGGCATGGAGTTCCTGGATTTTCTTAAAGGAGAATGTGATTCTCTCTCAGCTTACTCCCTCATATACACCACAGCACAACGGTGTATCGGGGCGGAGTTATCGCACCCTATGAGATATGGCGCGCTCTATTATGAGTACTGCTGAGTTACCTATTTCCTTTTGGTGTTATGCACTTGAGAAGCTGCATACCTATTGAATGGGGTTCCATCCAAATCAGGGCCTACCACTACATATGAGATATGGAATGGGAAGAGACCATGTCTTAAACGAGTTAAGATATGGGGTTGTCCGGCCTATGTTGAAAAGCAAAATCCGGACAAGCTCGAGGCAAGGTCAGTTCTGTACAAGTTTGTTAGGATATCCCGAACATTCGCAAGGGAATATCTTCTACCACTCTGAGGGGCAAAAGGTGTTTTATTTCTCAACATGCCACCTATTTAGAAAAGAATTTTCTTATGAAGAAATTTGTGGACATGAGGTAGAACTGGATAGAGTTCCAGCTAGATAAACTAACGGCTGATGATTTGGTAAAACCAAAGGATTCAATAGTCTCGAACGAATCTCATCCTCTCTGCGAATCTAGTAGGGTTCCTCATCCACATGAGAGATACTACAGTCTTCTCGGTGACAGTGGGAGCGAGGATTGCATCATGAGATGATGGCCAACCGGGTTCAGGCGGTTGGAATGTCTGTTTTGATGAGATAGTCAAAGAGTTTGACTTCATCAAAATGGTAGATGAACCTTGTATATACAAGAAGGTTGTAGAGAGTAAGGTTGTCTTCCACGTATTGTATGTAGATGACATACTCTTGATAGGAAATGGTTTTCTATGCTACACTCGGTCAAGCTCCTCTTATTACTAGGATTCTCAATATAAGATCTGGATGATACCTACTACATCTTGTGGATTATGATCTATGATGATAGCTATATGTGGATGTTGGGAGTGTCCCAAATCTAGATACATTAACACCATACTAAAGGGGTTTAGTATAGAAGATTCTAAACGTGGTGGTTTGCCCACTTACTCATAGATCACTCTCTCCAAGACAAATTTGGAGACAGCTCGCGTGCAAGGGATACCCTATGCTTCGGCAGTAGGCTCTATCAGAGTGTGCGATATTATGTACCAGACTAGATGTAAATGACTCACTAGGTATAGTGATTAGGAATCAATCGGATCTTAGGAGAATCACTGGACAGCTGTGGAGGACATTCTTAAGTACTTGAGAAGCACTAAAAGAAAGTTCTTGGTTTCAGCTTCCAGAGTGATAAGTTCAACTGAGAGTCAGTCACAGGCATTGTGTTTACCCTCAGTGCAGGGACGGTATGCTGGAAGAGTTCCAAACTAGATACCGTGACATACTAGACGATAAAGGCTTAATACATTACTACCAACGATACTACCAATGTGACTGTCTGGACATTTCTTGTTCATGAGATGAACATGGTTCCTACCATTGAGCGTCCAATAACTGTTATTGTGACAACAATGGAGTTGTGGCTTTGGCCCAGGAACACCGGTCCCATCAGCATTCCAGACATATTCTGAGGCAAGTATCACCTGATCAGGGAGATGGCTGATCTCCAAGGGATCGAGGTAAGGAGAGTAGACACAAAGGATAACACAGCGGATCCACTCACAAAGGCCTTACCCCTAGAGAGACTTCTATGGGATGGTTGAGTATGGGATACTACAACCACTGCTATATTGTTGGGTATTGGATACTACAACAGATGGCCTTAGTGCAAGTGGGAGATTGTTAGTTATATGTATGCCCTAGAGGCCATTACTGTACATGTGATGTATATTGTAGTGGATGCTTGGACATATATAGGGAGGACTTTCTTGCTCGACATAATAGTATGCTATCTGGTTGCTCTTTATCTTAACATGTATACTTATTGTCTCTCTATTACATGTTGATAAACCCCTTAGGATCAGTACTTGACTACCAGGATTATGATGCAGTTCATACTAGTGGGGACAGGGTAGTCGATAAGTACATCCTTCAAATGTTCCTAGTCGTGGGAGTATCGAAATAGGGCATCGGTACTCCAGAGTAGACTAGCGTATGCGCTTCTTGACCCATATGATGGGCGATGGATGATCCCATATCCATTGGTGTTTGACATCAGAGAAGGCATACGGATGCTCAATGGAGACTGGGTACACTGGACGGACTCGCCAAGAACTCCTAGATGGTATTATACCTATCGTCGGATAGCAGTTCTATGGTGACACTGGTACAGGTTAGTCTGTAGACCCGAGATCGTCATAGAGTCTTGTGTGATTCCCACTGTGCTTTGATTTCTATATTACCACGGTCAAGAGATCATGCAAAACGGTGGCTTTTGGGTACACTCCCGAGTCACATGGAGGCAATGAGCGATAGGAGGGGTTTCGTCTCTCCCGGTATTGGGAGTTGATGTTGCGCTATACTCGATTGGCCATAACAGGAAATCCCTGGCCAGGGTTGCTAAGATTTATTGGTAAGTGTTACCAGTAGTTTCTCGAACCGTTATGGACCTTGTATCGGCATGACTTATCAGGCTATTGAGGTCTGATGTTATACCAACCAAGGCTGTTGATATGCGACACATCAGACGAAGAGACCGGACTGTACTGTAGTGTTACTGATTGGATTCGCAGGAGTTATAGCAGGCTTGCTTGTTGATCATCCGATCGCTCAATACCCAGGTGGTCGTTACGTTTAGCAGACCGCTTACGGCTTGTGGGTGTTTGATATGATCATCACCTATTGCCGGCGTATTGACGAGTCTTTAGAGTCCTACACAGAGGTTTTCTGGTTCATACGAAATGGAGTAGGAGCACATATGTGATATGTGCAGGACCGAGATTAATACGAGTATGTGATACCGTATTCTATTCTCGCGATATGAGATATCGGTCGGGTATATGTGATATAGCCGGGTTATCAGATCAAGTGTTGATTCGATAAGTTGATTCATTTGATATTAGTCGGTTATATGTATTATAGCCGGATTATTAAATCAAGAGTTGATTTAATAATTTAATGTATAATTATATATTTGATATATTAAATTACATTAACTAATATTAGCCCACTTAAGATTTCTTTTCTCACTTAATGATACATTGATATATATGTGATATATGTTATATGTATTGTTTTCTTTTTGCACAAAATATATATGTGATATATATTGTTGTGTCATGCTAGGTTACACATGCAACATGTATGTATGAGACTCACACCATGCTAGTGTTAAGTTAGGGTTTTATTTGTTTTAAGTAATTCAAACATTTGGATAATGAGTCATGGATGAAGCTTGGAAAAGCTTGTGGAAAACATTGACTTCGTCCACTTGTTTGTCTAGCTTAAGATATTTTTCAACCCAACCCTTAACTCATAGCTATGGTTAAGTCTCTACAATGGTTAGTGGATGACATACAAAAACCATGGTTGCATTTCTAACCTCATGAGTTCATTCATCTTCTTCTTCTTCATCACGTGAAAAAAGCTTGCTTGCTTTTTCAAAAGTGATGGAAACTTGTGAGAAAAAATATATCTAAAGTGAGCCCACTTCCTACTTCATCATCCTATACTATTAGCCATTTAGTTTAGGGTGTTTGCTTCACTAATCTACACAATTAGTGAAGAAATAGAATGAGCTAGTGTCTCATCGACGTAGATCATCTTCAGCCTCGAAGACTTCGAAGTAAGCTTGTTTGTTTCTTCATGGGAGCCTTCTTAGAGTCCGGGGGATCGTGATCGCAGCGAAGGGACCACTACACGGAGCTATTGAAGTGAAGGACCGGTCTATAAAGGTTGTATTTCTTGTTCACTTAGATGTAAAGAGTTTACATATTATGTTTAACCCTAAGTCTCTAGTTCGATTCATGGCGGGTTGGTTTAGCACCCCAAAAATTTCAAAGTAGCATGATTGATACTTGCCAAAACCTTCACAAGGTGCTAAGCTAACCCTACAGGATGATCCCACATCCATTAGTGTTTGACATCAAAGATGGCATACGGGTGCTCAGTAGAGACTGGGTACACTGAACAGGACTCGCCGAGAACTCCTAGTTGGTATTATACCTATCGTCAGATAGCAGTTCTCTGGTGACACTGGTACAGGTTAGTCTGTAGACCCGAGATCGTCATAGAGTCTTGTGTGATTCCTACTGTGCTTTGATTTCCACCTTACCATGTTCAAGAGAACATGCAAAACGGTGGTTTTGGGTACAGTCCCGAGTCATATGGAGGCAATGAGCGATAGGAGAGGATTCGTCTCTCTCGGTACTGGGGGTTGATGTTGCGCTGTGCTCGATTGGCCATAACAGGAAGTCCCTGGCCAGGGCTGATATGAAGATTTACTGGTAAGTGTTATCAGTAGTCGACCCGTTATGAGCCTCTCATCGGCACGACTTATCGGTTACTGAGGTCTGACGTTTACCACCCCTATACTAGATATGCGACATATCAGACGAAGAGACCGGACTGTACGGTAGTATTACTGACAGGCTTTACAGGAGTATGAGCAGGCTTGCTTATTGATATTCTGATCGCTCAATACCCGTGTAGCCGTTACGTCTAGCTAGTACCGCTGACGGCTTGTGAGTGCTTGATATGATCATCACCTACTGTTGGCGTATTGACGAGTCCTTAGAGTCCTACACAGAGGCTTCCTGGCTCAGGCGAAATGAAGTAGGAGCATATATATGATATGTGCGGGGCCAAGATTAATACGAGTATGTGATACCGTATTTTATTCTCACAATTTGTGATATCGGTCGGTTATATGTGATATAGCCAAGTTATTGAATCAAGTGTTGATTCGATAAGTTGATACATATGATATTAGTCGGTTATATGTGATATAGCCGGATTATTAAATCAAGTGTTGATTTAATAATTTAATGTATAATTTTATATTTGATAAACTAACATACATTAACTAATATTAGCTCACTTAAGCATTTCTTTTTCTCACATGTGTACACTTAATATATATGTGATATATATTATTGTGTCATGCTTGTTGCTACATGCAACATGGGTGTATGAGACTAACACCATGCTTATGATAATGTGAGGTTTATTTATTTAAAGTAAATCAAAATTAGATGGAATTTAGTCATGGTTGATGCTTAGTGGAAGCTTGTAGAACCCATTGACTTGGTCCACTAATTTTGTCTTATATTAGATATTTATTAACCTAACTAGTGTCATTAGCCATGGTTAAGTCTCTACAAGAGTTATATGAGATATTTTCTCACCCATGGTTGCTATTCTATCTCATTCTATTTTCCTCTTCATCTTCTTCTTCATCAAGAGAGAGCACTCTAGGTTTTGGGGAGATAAAAAAAATTAGTGAGAAAATTAATTCTAAAGTGAGTAAATCCTACTTCATCATTCTCTACAAGACTACCCATTTAGTTTAGGGAGTTTGCTTCACTAACTCCAAATTAGTGAAGAGGTTGCTTGAGTTGGTGTCTCCTCGACGTAGATCATTTTCGGCCTCGAAGACTTCTAACAAGCTTGTTCCTTTCATCTTGTGGAGCCATTCTAGAGCCCGGAAGACCACTACTTGGAGCGAAGGGACTACCACACGGAGCTTTTGAAGTTAAGGACCGGTCTACAAAGGTTGTATTCCTTGTTCACTTAGATATAAAGTTGTTTACATGTATGTATATTCTAATTCTCTAGTTAAGATTCTAGGGTTAGGGTTATTTAGCATGACAAATTTTTGAAAATGGCATGGTTGATATCTCCTGGAACCTTGCTGTCGTGCTAGGCAGCCCTACAGAAAAAGCTAGTGATGTTTTTGCATAACAAAGAGAATGAGCCCCCTTGTCTCAAAACTGAACCATACCCATTTCTCAATAGAATAATTCATATTAGAAAATCAAATATAGTTCATATTCAACTTAGTGAGTCATGGTTTGAAAACCCTCCATGTGTCACTGAGAGCCATGCTAAAAAATATGCAAAAATCCACCTCATTTCCTCCACCTTATAATACAATAAACATTTAACCTAAAATGATAAATACAAAATATGAGGTGTCTTCTTCTAGAAGCATCTTTGAAAAAATTACAAAAATTTCCCTCATCCGCATATACATACCCATATCCGTATTCCGAAAAATACGAATACAAAAGAGACGAAAATAATCCATTAGTATAATAGTAGGATCCAGCTTAAACCAAAGCCCACTAGTATTATTTGTCCGAATCATCATCCGTGCACAAGTACACGTACGTGATCGAACCCTGTTGTAAAATCATACGACCCCTACATCTTTTGCCCGATGTAGGGAAACCCTCCGTGTGGGACTCTAAAGACTCGACACTACGCCGGCAGTGCGTTTAACCATAAGCCGCAAGCGGTACTAGCTGCACGTAACAGCTACCCAGGTATATGTTGATGAGAAGGATAATGAGCAAACTCATCTGAACTCCTGCTGAGTCTATCTGTGACAATCTCCGTACAGTCCGGTCTGTTCGTCTAAGAGTATCGCATATCGGGCCTAGGGGTGGTAATCTTCACACCCCTAATAGCGTAATAAGTCGTGTCGAAGTGTAGCCCAAAACACCCTGAGAAACAACTGGAGTACCTACCAGTAAATCTCGCTTGACTTGGCCAAGGATTTTGTGTAACGGCCTTCCAAATACAGCACGATACCAACCCCTAATACCGGGAGAGACGAATCTTATCTAACCGCTACTGCCTCCAAGTTCTTCGGGACTGCACCCAACTACTACCTGTTTGCACGACTCCTTTGAGCCGTGGTAGGGTAGTAATCAAAGAACAGTGGGTACACACTCGAGGTGAAGTAACGGTGTGAAATCAACGGACTAAGCTATACTCATGTCACCTGGGAACTGCTATCCGACGATAGGTATAATACCCACCAACAGTCCTCAACGAGTCCTTTCCAGTGTACTCATAACCCAATGAGCACCTGCATACTATCTCCAGTACGACGTACTAATGGCTGTGGGACAGAACATCTCTCCTGCTGGGATGAGAAGCGTATACACTAGTCTACTCTGGAGTATCGATACCCCGTCTCGATAATCCTACGACTAGGGACCTGTATAAGGACATGCTTATTGACTACCCAGCCCTCACTAGTATGACTGCCATCACAACGCTGGTAGTCAAGTAAAGATCGTAAGGGCTCTACCAATATGTATAAGCAATATGCAAAAACACATGCACATATTGAGGTAGAAACAAACCAAGTAGCCTATTACCATTTCGAGCAAGACTATTACTAAGTCCTTATGTATCCCAAGCTTCCATTAAATAATATACAAACCGGTATGATACAATAATGGCCGCTAGGATATATATCACTAACAGCTAAATGGTAGAATGAAAAACTTCTCACAAATTCAAGCATAATTCATTTATTTTGTTAAAAGAATTCTCATATTTTAAAATTGCAACCATGCTTGAATAGTTTGTGCAAATGAATTAATAATTTCATTTTCCCATACCCTCCACCATTTCTTTCTTCCACCTCATTTCTTAATTTCTTAAAAAAGAAATAAAAACCAAGATATGAGGTGTCATCCTTCTAGAATTATTCTTATATAAATACAAGAATACGTCCCCACAAATATATGCCCGTATTCGTATCAAAATACAAATACCCAAGAGATAGAAAAATACAATGAACATAATAATAGAATATACACATCGAAATATATATATATATATATATATATATATATGTGTGTGTGTGTGTGTGTGTGTGTGTGTAAATTATTAAATCAAAATATGATTTAATAATCCGGCTTAATCCTAAGCTGGCTAAGATTATCATCCGCCCGAATAAAGTCTGTGTGGCTAGCACATATATCTAATCGGAACCCTGCACGTATCAATATTCAGCCACTACATCTTTTTGCCTGAACTAGAAAAACCCTCTATGTGGGACTCTAAAAACTCGTCAATATGCTGGCAGTGGGTTTAACTACAAGCACGTCAGCGGCACTAGCTGTACGTAATTGATATCCAGGTATTGACCGAAAGGAAGGCCGACAAGCAAACTCATCCGTACCCTTACTGAGCCTGCCCGTGACAATCTTCGTACAGTCTGGTCTCTTTTTCTGAGATAATCGCATACCGGGTCTAGGGAAGTGGATAACGTCAGACCCCTACTAACCCGATAAGTCGTGCCGGTCTGAAGCTCATCACCCACTGAGAAACTACTGATATTATATTAGAAAATCTCATCCACCTTGGCCAAGGATTTTATGATGACAGCTGACCAACAGAGCACAACATCGACTCCAAATACCGGGAGAGACGAATCCCTAACTATTGTTCACCGCTTCCATATGGCTCGGGACTGTACCCAACTAAAACCTGTTTGCACGATTCTTTTGAGACATGGTAAGGTAATAATTTAAATACATTAGGAACTCACATGAGACAAATGAAAATCTCATGTCAAAGGGCTAAACTGTACTCATACTACAAGAGAACTTCCATTTAACGATAGGTATAATACCATCTAGAAGTTCTCGGCGAGTTCGTCCGGTGTACCCACCTCCAGTGAGTACCTGTGTACTATCTCAGGTGACTCAACACCAATGGCTTGTGAGACCGGCCACCACCCCTCGTCGGGGTCTCGAAAAGTATACACTAGTTTATTTCGGAGTATCGATGCCCAGTCTTGATACTCCCTCGACTAGGGACATTTAAGGATGTGCTTATAGACCACACAACTCCCACGTATATGGTCGCTATCATAATGCTAGTAGTCAAGCAATAATCCTACGGGTTTTATCAAAACGTATACACATAATGACAAAGACAAAGCAGATAACATACTGCCATCTCAAGTAAGACTGTTCTACCTGTATAGGTTCTCGTTCAATTATCATAATCGCCTACCTGTAATTACAATAATTGCCTTAAGGGCACTATATCCAACAACCAACATGACTTATCGTGTTATTAGGGGTCTGACTTTATCCACCCCTAGACCCGATATGTGATACTCTTAGATGAATAGACCGGACTGTACGGAGATTGTCACTTTCAGACTCAGTAGGGATAAAGACAAGTTTGCTTGTCGACTATCCTTTCGTTCAATATCTGGATAGCCGTTACGTACAGCTAGTGCCACTGATGTGCTTATGGTTAAATCTACTGCCAGCATATTGTCAAGTCTTTAGAGTCCCACATAGAGGGTTTCCTAGCTCGGGCGAAATGATGTAATGTACGTATTTTGATACGTAGTTAGGTTTGATTAAATATGTATTTTTATACATATACTTTTAATCAGACATTTTGTTAATACTAGTCGGTTTGAAAGATATCCAGATTACACATTTAGATGAAATGTGAGTTAGTATTATATATCTCTTTTAGTATCTCTTTTTTACGGTATTTGTATTTTAACACGAATACTGTATTTATACGAATATGGGTATTTGTGTCTTAAAATAAATACGAGTATTTGTATCTTAATATAAATATGGGTATTTGTATTTTATACGAATACTGGTATATATATTTGGATACGGATACGAGTGAATGTATTTGTAGCATATATTTGTATCAGTGCATGTGTATATATGTGTGTGTGTGTACACTTGAGGTGGCATTCTTTTCTCTTCTCCTTTCTTCATGTTCTATTTAGAATTATGTAGACTTGTAATTTACCATGGTGAGTCACAATTCCACTTAATGAATTCTAAAAAGAAAGAGAGAGAGATGAGAATTTTAGTAGCCATCCTTGGCCTCTTCATCATCATCATCTTCCCCTCTTCTCTTGAGTTTTGTTACTGAAAAAAGGAAAAAGAAAAGAGATAAAATATAAATATTAGCCACAACTATATTCTAGTGATCAATTCTTAGCAAGTTCTGATCACTAGTTGCTTCACTTTGTTATTTTAGAGTGAAGCTAGAGCCTAGATTTAGGTTCCTTCAAGTGGATCATCTTCGACAAGGAAGACCGACTTCCAAGCTCGTTCCCGGTAGACCTGAGAGCTTAAGAAGTGGAATAAGAAGAAGGACATGACTACAAAGGTTATAATTACTAACTGAGTAGTTATACTCCTTTTAGTGTCACTAGTTTAGTGTTTGGATTCGATTCTAGGTAATAGTAGTTCGTGCTCTTGTTTTTAAAATTTTTGTTTTGCATTCCGCCTTGGTCGCAAGTTTGTAGCAATAGCACGAGCGTCTACTAACAAGGTATCAGAGCCATCCAAAAACTTAAACTAGTATTAGACGATATTTACGTTTCGAAACTAAAAATTTCCATTTTTCGAAACCATGAAAACCATATTTCTGTTCTATTTTTTTTTATCTCTGTAATGTTTTTAAACAAGTGTAGAGATCTTGTTATGAGATATAGGAACTTGGAAAGAAATACGAGGACCTAACTCGGTAACAACACCTCCTAAATTGCCAAATTTCCCTCCATGGTCGGTTTTTGTTTTGCTTCTGGTCCCTGAATTTTTCTAGTGGATTATACTCATGAAAACTTGGTTTTTGGTTATATTTGTTTTGGGCCAAATTTCATTTACTATTATCTTTGCATGCGGGCAACACGAAAAGATTTAAAATCGAAGCTTTTGCATCGTTTATATCTTTGTGTTTATATTTGTGTTTGTAAACGTCGTCTAATTGCTATAGGTCGATTACACGGGGTTGAAAACACTTGCTTGTGCTGTGGTGTTGTATATCTTGTGATGGTTTAGCCGAATAGTCGTTGTGGATAGCCCCTCTTCGTAGAATGTTTGTATATTCATTTATTCAGGACAAACGGCCGGATTGTGGCCGTCGTTACTGCTTTATATATATTGTTTTATTAGAACATGACCGGGTTGAGGTCGATATTACCATTGTATATTTATTCATTCATTCTTGTATTAGAATAACCCATAGAGTAGTGTTCGAGTAGCCGGGTTCTAGAGTGTGTTAGGTGGTCGCCTCATAGTGATAAGTACCAGTGTAAGTGTATATGTACTCCTTGCCGTGACAACTACGGCTATGTGGAATCAAAAACTTTAAAAAACTTACGCACAATACACTAAAATCCCAGGATACAAGCCCAAAAAATATACTAAACAAACCCTAACTAGGAGTTTTAGCTACTAGGTTGGGATTACAACCTTTGTAGTCGGTCCTTCGGGTCTTGAAAGGTGGACTCCATAAGCTTCATGGGTTGATGGAACGAGCTCTCTGTTAGTTGTATGTATGCCCTAAAGGCCAGTATTGTACAGATGATGTATGTTATATTGGATGCTTGGACATATATAGAGAGGACTTTCTTGCTCGATATGATAGTATGCTATCTGGTTGCTCTTTATCCTAACATATATACTTGTCACTTGATACTGTCTTATAGCTACATGTTGATAAAGCCCTTAGGATGTGTACTTGACTACCTGGACTGTGATGCGGATCATACTAGTGGGGCCATGGTAGTCCATAAGTACATCCTTCAATGTTCCTAGTCGTGGGTGTATCGAGACAGGGCATTGATATACCAGAGTAGACTAGCGTATACGCTTCTCGACCCATGAGATGGGCGATGGATGATCCCATATCCATTGGTGTTTGACATCAGAGATGGTATATGGGTGCTCAGTGGAGACTGGGTACACTGGACGGACTCGCCGAGAACTCCCAGATGGTATTATACCCCACGTCAGATGGCAGTTCTCTGGTGACACTTGTGCAGGTTAGTCTGTAGACCCGAGATCGTCATAGAGACTTGTATGATTCCCACTGTGCTTTGATTTCCACCTTACCACGTCCATGAGGGCGTGCAAAACGGTGGTTTTTGGGAACAGTCCCGAGTCACATGGAGGCAATGAGCGATAGGAGGGGTTTCGTCTCTCCCGGTATTGGGGGTTGATGTTGCGCTGTGCTCGATTGGCCGTAACAGGGAAGTCCCTGGCCAGGGCTGATTTAGAGATTTTCTGGTAAGTGTTACCAGTAGTTTCTCGACCCATTATGAGCCTCACATCGGCACGACTTATCGGTTATTGGGGTCTGACGCTTACCACCCCTAGATTTGATATGCGACATATCTGACGAGGAGACCGGACTGTACGGGAAGTGTTACCGGCAGGCTTTTACAGGAGTTGGAGCGGGCTTGCTTGCTGATCTTCTGATCGCTCAATACCCGGGTAGCCGTTACGTCCAGCTAGTACCGCTGACGGCTTGTGGGTGCGTGATGTGATCATCACCTACTGCCGGCGTATTGACGAGTCTTTAGAGTCCTACATAGAGGTTTTACTGGCTCAGGCAAAATGAAATAGGGGCGCATATGTGATATGTGCGGGACCGAGAATAATGCGTGTATATGATACCGTATTCTATTTTCGCGACTTTATGTATCGGTCGGTTATATATGATATAGCCGGGTTATCGAATCAAGTGTTGATTAGATAAGTCGATACATTGGATGCTAGTCGGTTATATGTGATATGACCGGATTATTAAGTCAAGTGTTGATTTAATAATTTATTGTATAATTGTATATTTGATATACTAGTTTACATTAACTAACACATGTTAACTTAGGGTTTTTTCTCACATGTACACATCTTTACTATATATAAGATATATATTAAAATGTGTTATCTTTTTGTATCATGGTTGATGATACATCATCCATGGGTGTATGAGACTTACACTATGCTAATTTTTAGTTTGGGTTTTAATATTTAAAGTAATTACAAAATCAAGTGGAGGATTAGAAAATGCATGAAGCTTGTGGAAGCTTGTGGATGCATTGACTAATTCCACTTGAGTTTGTTTTTACTATGGATATTTATTAACCCAACCGTAACAATTAGCCATGGGTTAAGTCTCTACATGAGTTAGTATATGATACTCACTCACCATGGTTAGCTCACTCACTTGATCATTATCCTCTTCTCTCTCTTTTGTTCATCTTCTTCTTGGTTAAAAAGAAAATGCTTGCTAGGGTTTGATCAAAAAGTGAGAATCATTGTGAGAAATAAAATTCCAAAGAGAACCCACTTCCTATTTCTCCATCCTCTACTAGACTAGCACTTTAGTTTAGGGTGTTTGCTTCACTAATTCTCTAGTTAGTGAAGTAGTAGCCTGAGTCGGTATTCCCTCGACGTAGATCATCTTCGGCCTCGGAGACTTCAAGCTAGGACGTGTCTTTCGCCTCGTGAAGCCATGCAAGAGCCCGGGAGAACCATGATCGCAGCGAAGGGACTACGACAAGGAGCCTTAAAAGTGAAGGACCGATCTACAAAAGTTGTATTTCGCATACCCTTAGTCGTAAAGTTGTTCACTTGCTATTTGATTCGCCTAATCTCTAGTATACGATCTTGCCTAGGGTTGTTCGGCACATAAAAATTTAATATTGGCATGGTCGATGCCTTGTAGAGCCTTGTTAGTATGCATAGTAACCCTACAGTGGTATCAGAGCCTAGCTAGAGCATTAGGCAATGTGTTAACGAAGTTAAAACCCCGATCGAACCCAAAAACGTCAAAGTTAACCCCCTCTCTGGACATTTTTTCAAAACTGTGTTTTTTCTGAATTAAAAATACCTAAAAAATTCAGCAGGGTTTTCTAAGCATCACTGTGCAAAACGAACACCTAAATCGTACGAACCGCCGCGGTTCCGCATCAAAACCCTGCTTGTGCCGCGGAACCGCGGCCGTACAGTGTCATTGGGATTTTCTGTTTATACAGTAATGTTCACTTCTGTTATTGGATCTTTATGGGTATTTTTAATTTGACTCAAGTGTTGAGTATTCTGGGGTTTATTTTGTATTCGTTAATTCGATCGGGAATTTTAAGTTCGTTATTCTTTTCCGGATAATTTAGAAAGTATTAAAATGTTCGAACGGATATCATTAACTCATTATTTCCCGGCACGAAAAACATTCAAGTGTTGAATTTTTCTCGGGTTTAAATCTTTCGGAAAAACGTGCATGTGACGTGATGGACCCTCTAGAAAACAACAAACCTTAACTCGATTATGTGACCGTCTTGAACAGCCTTTTGAACCTTAGGGTTTGGGGCAGTACGGCGTGCCACATGTGAGGCGTTGGCTTGACCCTTCTACGGCTGGACCGTTGCTACTGTGACGTATTCTGGAATTTTTGAACTCCGCTCAAGTGTTGAGCTATTATGGAAATCTTGGGTATTTGATTATTCGATCGGAAAGTTTAATACTGTCTATTTATCTGGAATGTGATACAATATGTGGAATTCATACAGTTAGGCATGAAATGCGAAGTATGTGATATTTCGGATTTACGATGTCTAAAGAGATTGTGGATTCCAAATGTTGTAGTTTTACACTTTTTTTTCTGCGACCGTAAGTGTAATATGTGATATCGCCGGTTTCGTTGTTATATGTCAACGACAATTGGGATGCGCATATTTACTTACGTTGATGACATGTGATGTTATGTGTTGCTGGTATGTTATATTGGATCGTCGCGTTCTGAATAGCCGGGTTTTTTTTTATGTGAGATGAGGGTTTTTATTTTCATTCATGTAAAATTAAAATGTATGTAATATTCTTTTATTGGGGCACTTCCGGGATGAGGTTGATGTCACCATTTGTATATTATTTACTTTTCCACACTAGGATAGACCCAAGGAGGGGAGCACAAGTAACCGGGTTCTAGGGTCCAGTGGGAGACCAACTCGAGGAGTCGAGTCCGGGTCTCCTAACCCTAGAATTGGAAGGGTTGCTTGCCGCTCTCGTAGGGGTCTAGGGGTGTGGGTTTGGCTATTCATCGCGACCGTGGAATCCGTGTTTTATAGAGGCTCAAAATAAAACACGGACGTCCTAGTCTATCCAATGTTTCATATGTTTCTTCTGCTGCGATATATGTGATGTGATCATTTGATATGTTGTGATAGATACTATATATAGTATATATGATATATTATATAGACGTTACTTATGTTTTACACCCGCGCTAACCCTGCCCCGCTCTGCCGTTAGTTACCTAACCTAACGGTGCACGAGGGGACATCGAGGCGAATGCGGATGGCATACGTGTACGCCGTATTTATCTGTGATGTTTAGGTGACTTAAATGATGGGACTTCATTAATGTGATTAATGAAAGAAAAGAAACCTAAAAGATGTTGTAGAATCAAATTTTTCAAAAAGGGTAGCTACAGTTTTGCTTTGCATAGCGATATATATGATATATCCTGCACCTTATTCGATGAAGAAAGAGCCGAGATCCCTTCACCGGGAGTGACCTCTTTAGCAAAACTGGCAGATACTACAACACTCGGTTTGACTTTTGACTGCTTTTGGAGTTTTGCTTTGCATAGCGATATATATGATATATCCTGCACCTTATTCGATGAGGAAAGAGCCGAGATCCCTTCAACAGGAGTGACCTCTTTAGCAAAACTAATGAAAGCCTCAAAATCACTCCATTTCAAAATTTCACTTGATTCTACAACGATATCAAGTTCATTACGCAATAGGTTTTCAGAAAAACCTGTCGTAGCCCTCCGTCATTTCAGATAAGAACTGTTTAGTATTCGTGCTGCGTTTGTTGGCCTTTGTCAAGGCGTAGTGTGCGGTAGCTGAATAGTACTTATCTGCTTGTGCATATGATGCAGATTGTTTTGGGGTAGTCGTACGACCTTGTTGGCCTTTGTCAAGGGTCGTGCGGGTGGGTTTGATTCAATAATGAAATGACGGGTTGAACTTGACTAGTATCATATGATTTGTTGGCCTTTGTCAAGGTCATAGGGGTTAGGGGAAAAATATTATCGGGAATTTCAAGTGTTGAAATTTGCAATGAGATTGCATACCTTCTATGAGATAGTTGGATCCCGATACCCACTGCGAGTAATTGTTACTCCTGGGAGAGTTTTACACGGGACAATTAGCCGATCAAGTAGGTGTCTAGAAAGGTGTCAACGGGGTTACGCCTCTGGGAAAATGAGGTTTACTTTAATTAGGTCCGTGCGAAAGCATGGGGAACCTCCCTCAAAGTAACGACACTGGCCTGGCTGAAAGATTGGCGAAATTGTAGGGTGTAATTAATCCCGGCTAGTCTTTCCTTTTAAGGTTTGAAAGAAGATTTGATAAAAACTGTGGGAGCCATCCTGATTAGATAAAATAATAACCAATCTGATCTTGCAAGAGCATACGCTAAAGTGTTTTCTTCTCTCTCTCTCCAGGTAGCGACCATATCATGCCTTAATCAAGATAATAATATGGATGTATTGACCGAACCCGCATGTTATACTGTGCTGGGGAACATTGGTTCCGTTCTTTCTTATAAGAGTTATAGGACTGAACAGGATATAGGGGAATACCAGGATTCCCATGCCACCCGAATGAAGAAAGTACATGTTGATGCATTTTCTTCGGGTGTGTTCGTTACAGAGAACTGTTTCTCCATTTGCTCTACGTCCTGGGTATTAGATACCGGGTCAGGATCCCATATATGTAATCAGTTACATGGGCTTAGAAAAAGTAGAGAACTTGGAGAAGGTGATAAAGACATAAGGGTTGGAAATGGTGCAATTGTTGCAGCTAAAACCGTCGGGGAATATCACCTTGTATTGCCAACTGGTAATACATTGATTCTGAACGAATGCTATTACATGCCGAACCTGATATGAAACATTATATCGGTTTCTTTGTTGAGTAAAGAGAGATATAATTTTGTATTACAGGATAATGTTATGAACATTTTCCTGAACCAAAAGTTGGTTGGATCAGGCACGTTGTGCAATGGCATTTATGTTCTAAATCAATCAACAGTTCTGAGCATAACAAACACACACAAGAGGAAGAGTTCAGAACTGAATGAATCCTTCTTGTGGCATTGTAGACTCGGTCATATAAATGCGACACGGCTAGCTAAGTTGCATAAGGATGGATATTTAAATCCGTTTGAATTTTCATCTTATGATACTTGCCAGTCATGTCTCAAAGGCAAAATGACCAAAACTCCGTTTACGGGACACGGAGAAAGAGTTACCGAACTCTTGGGACTGATACATAGTGATGTATGCGGTCCCATGTCTACACATACCAGGGATGGTTCTTCGTACTTCATTATATTCACTGACGATCTCTCTAGATTCGGATATGTGTTCCTGATGAAACACAAATCAGAAGCTTTTGAGAAATTTAGAGAATATAAACAAGAAGTCGAGAACCAAACCGGAAAAAGTATTAAAATCCTTCGATCTGATCGAGGAGGTGAATACTTAAGCAATGAATTCCTGGACTTTCTAAAAGAGAATGGGATTCTCTCTCAGCTAACTCCTCCATATACACCACAACACAACGGTGTATCGGAACGGAGGAACCGCACCCTATTAGATATGGTGCGCCCTATGATGAGCACAACTGAGTTACCTATTTCCTTCTGGGGGTATGCGCTGGAGACAGCAACATACCTATTGAATCAAGTTCCATCTAAATCTGTACCTACCACACCATATGAGATATGGAGTGGGAAGAGACCATGTCTTAAACGAGTTAAGATATGGGGTTGTCCGGCCTATGTCAAAAGGCAAAATCCAGACAAACTCGAGGCACGGTCAGTTCTATGTAAGTTTGTGGGATATCCCAAACATTCACATGGATATATTTTCTACCATAGCGAGGAACAAAAAGTGTTAGTTTCTCGACATGCCACCTTTTTAGAAAAAGGAATTTCTTGCAAAAGAAATTAGTGGCAGTGAGGTAGAACTGGAAGAAATTCCGGCTACACAAACTCAAACTGAAGATTTAGTAGAACCAGAGGATTCGGTAGTTCCCAACGAACCTTAGCCTCTCCGCCGATCTAGTAGGGTTCCTCACCCACCTGAGAGATACTACGGTTTTCTTATGGATGGTGGAAGTGAGGATTGCATCATGGTTGATGATGACCCAACAAGCTTCGAGCATGCCATTACGAGTGGGGACTCAGTGAAATGGCTGGATGCAATGCGGTCCGAGATGGAATCCATGTACACCAACAAAGTATGGACTTTGGAAGTTGCTCCTGAAGGGGTAAAACCCATTAGGAGCAAGTGGATCTTCAAGAAAAAACTTGGTGTAGATGGGAAAGTGGAGACTTTCAAAGCTAGACTTGTTGCAAAGGGTTTTCGTCAAAGACCAGGTGTGGACTATGAAGAGACCTTTTCTCCAGTGGCTATGCTTAAATCCATCCGGATCATGCTTGCCATCGCTGCATATCATGATTGCGAAATCTGGCAAGTGGATGTTAAGACCGCCTTTCTAAACGGTGATTTAGAAGAGTGCGTGTACATGACTCAGCCAGAGGGCTTCGTAGATAGTGGGAGCAACGGGAAGGTGTGCAAGCTGCTTAAATCCATTTATGGATTAAAGCAAGTATCGCGGAGTTGGAACATCTGCTTTGACGTCGTTATCAAAGAGTTTGATTTCGTCAAAAACGTAGATGAACCTTGTATCTACAAGAAGGTGGCAGAGAGTATGGTTGTCTTCCTCGTATTGTACGTGGACGACATACTCTTGATAGGAAATGACATTCCTATGCTTCAATCGGTCAAGCTCTTCTTATCACAAAGATTCTCAATGAAAGATCTTGGTGATGCCTCCTGCATATTGGGAATTATGATCTATAGAGATAGATCTAAAAGGATATTGGGATTGTCCCAATCCAGATACATTGACACCATACTAAAGAGGTTTAGTATGGAAGAGTCCAAACGTGGGTTTTTACCCACGATCTCAGGGCTCACTCTCTCCAAAGAGATGTCTCCCAAGACTGATTTGGAGAGAACTCGCATGCAAGGGATACCCTATGCTTCGGCAGTAGGCTCTATCATGTACGTGATGCTATGTACCAGACCCGATGTAGCATACTCACTAAGTGTAGTGAGTAGGTATCAAGCTGATCCTGGAGAGAGTCACTGGACAGCTGTGAAGAGCATTCTCAAGTACTTACGATGGACTAAAGAGATGCTCTTGGTGTATGGTAATGGAGAACTCCAAGTGGAGTCCTTTACCGATTCGAGCTTCCAGAGTGATAAGGACGACTCTAAGTCGCACTCGGGATTTGTCTTTACCCTTTACGGAGGGGCGGTTAGCTGGAAGAGTTCCAAGCAGGAAACCGTGGCAGACTCGATGATGGAGGCTGAATACATCGCTGCCAACGATGCTGCCAAAGAGGTTGTCTGGATCAAGAAGTTCATTACTGAACTTGGAGTGGTTCCATCCATTGAGCATCCAATACCTTTGTATTGTGATAACAATGGAGTGGTGGCTTTGGCCAAGGAACCCAGGTCCCATCAGCGATCCAGGCATATTTTGAGGCGGTATCACCTGATCCGGGAGATAGTTGATCGCCGGGAGATCGAGGTTAGGAGGGTTGACACGAAGAACAACACAGCGGATCCACTCACGAAGGCCATTCCCCAGATACAGTTTGAGAGACTCTTCGGGATGCTCGGTATGCGATACTACAGCAGCTAGCCCTAGTGCAAGTGGGAGATTGTTAGTTGTATGTATTCCCTAGAGGCCAGTACTGTACAGATGATGTATATTATATTGGATGCTTGGACATATATAGAGAGGACTTTCTTGCTCGATATGATAGTATACTATCTGGTTGCTCTTTATCTTAACATGTATACTTGTCTCTTAATACTGTCTTATAGCTACATGTTGATAAAGCCCTTAGGATGTGTACTTGACTACCTGGACTGTGATGCAGATCATACTAGTGGGGCCATGGTAGTCCATAAGTACATCATTCAATGTTCCTAGTTGTGGGTGTATCGAGACAGGGCATCGATATACCAGAGTAGACTAGCGTATACGCTTCTCGACCCATGAGATGGGCGATGGATGATCCCATATCCATTGGTGTTTGACATCAGAGATGGTATACGGGTGCTCAGTGGAGACTAGGTACACTGGACGGACTCGTCGAGAACTCCTAGATGGTATTATACCTCACGTCAGATGGTAGTTCTCTGGTGACACTTGTGCAGGTTAGTCTGTAGACCCGAGATCGTCATAGAGTCTTGTGTGATTCCCACTGTGCTTTGATTTCCACCTTACCATGTCCATGAGGGCGTGCAAAACGGTGGTTTTTGGGTACAGTCCCGAGTCACATGGAGGCAATGAGCGATAGGAGGGGTTTCGTCTCTCCCGGTATTGGGGGTTGATGTTGCGCTGTGCTCGATTGGCCGTAACAGGGAAGTCCCTGGCCAGGGCTGATTTAGAGATTTTCTGGTAAGTGTTACCAGTAGTTTCTCGACCCGTTATGAGCCTCACATCGGCACGACTTATCGGTTATTGGGGTCTGACGTTTACCACCCCTAGATTTGATATGCGACATATCTGACGAGGAGACCGGACTGTACGGGAAGTGTTACCGGCAGGCTTTTACAGGAGTTGGAGCGGGCTTGCTTGCTGATCTTCTGATCGCTCAATAACCGGGTAGCCGTTACGTCCAGCTAGTACCGCTGACGGCTTGTGGGTGCGTGATGTGATCATCACCTACTGCCGGCGTATTGACGAGTCTTTAGAGTCCTACATAGAGGTTTTACTGGCTCAGGCAAAATGAAATAGGGGCGCATATGTGATATGTCCGGGACCGAGAATAATGCGTGTATGTGATACCGTATTCTATTTTCGCGACTTTATGTATCGGTCGGTTATATATGATATAGCCGGGTTATCGAATCAAGTGTTGATTCGATAAGTCGATACATTGGATGCTAGTCGGTTATATGTGATATGACCGGATTATTAAGTCAAGTGTTGATTTAATAATTTATTGTATAATTGTATATTTGATATACTAGTTTACATTAACTAACACATGTTCACTTAGGGTTTTTTCTCACATGTACACATCTTTACTATATATATGATATATATTAAAATGTGTTATCTTTTTGTATCATGGTTGATGATACATCATCCATGGGTGTATGAGACTTACACTATGCTAATTTTTAGTTTGGGTTTTAATATTTAAAGTAATTACAAAATCAAGTGGAGGATTAGAAAATGCATGAAGCTTGTGGAAGCTTGTGGATGCATTGACTAATTCCACTTGAGTTTGTTTTTACTATGGATATTTATTAACCCAACCATAACAATTAGCCATGGGTTAAGTCTCTACATGAGTTAGTATATGATACTCACTCACCATGGTTAGCTCACTCACTTGATCATTATCCTCTTCTCTTTCTTTTGTTCATCTTCTTCTTGGTTAAAAAGAAAATGCTTGCTAGGGTTTGATCAAAAAGTGAGAATCATTGTGAGAAATAAAATTCTAAAGAGAACCCACTTCCTATTTCTCCATGCTCTACTAGACTAGCACTTTAGTTTAGGGTGTTTGCTTCACTAATTCTCTAGTTAGTGAAGTAGTAGATTGAGTCGGTATTCCCTCGACGTAGATCATCTTCGGCCTCGGAGACTTCAAGCAAGGACGTGTCTTTCGCCTCGTGAAGCCATGCAAGAGCCCGGAAGAACCATGATCGCAGCGAAGGGACTACGATAAGAAGCCTTAGAAGTGAAGGACCGATCTACAAAGGTTGTATTTCGCATACCCTTAGTCGTAAAGTTGTTCACTTGCTATTTGATTCGCCTAATCTCTAGTATACGATCTTTCCTAGGGTTGTTCGGCACATAAAAATTTAATTTTGGCATGGTCGATGCCTTGTAGAGCCTTGTTAGTGTGCCTAGTAACCCTACACTCTCAAATCCGATCTTTCGCGTCAAAGACGATCCACCCGAGGATGTTGATTCAAGCGATAGCTCCGACCGAAACAACTAAAGATCAAGTCCTTCAAGAACAAGATACTTAGAATGGTGTAGTTTGTGAACAAGATGCTCTCTTTTAATACTCAAGAACTCAAGAAAAGAAAATGAGGAGGAGAAAGAAGAGATGGCAACTCAAGAATTTTCCTCTCTTGTTAAAATGATAACCATCACTTGAAAAAATCAACATCACATATTCTACACTACTCTATCATTCTTATCTCCTCTCATGAAAAACAAAAGAGTGGGTATGTGGGTTGTGACTCACTAGTGTGTTGGATTATGCCAGCGCCCTGTCCATCTACCGTGATCGTTTGCGAAACAAAAAATTTATAAACTGGCGCTAGAACAACCCGATAACCCGGATCTACCATAAACCTATAAGCTTGCAAACTAAAGGAGTTAGAATGGTTATACCGAATGATCCGTGTCCTTCGGTCTTCTACCATCTTCATAAGCTCTTAGTGGTCTCTATGATCAAGCTTGATCGTCAATCTCCCTCCATCGAAGATGATCCACCTGAGGATTTGTAGTTCGAGCTCCAATCTCAATACTGAGGTAACTAGGGTACCTAGTTCGCTAAACTAGATAGCCTAAAGGATGTAGAGTCTAATGATGGATTAATATGTCTCACAACACCCTAGGTTTCTCAACACATGAGATTTTTAGGGTGGAGGTAGAAGAAAGAAGCTAGAGAGGATGAGAGTGTTGTAGTAGATATTTTCCATCCATGAAAAAATCTCCAAGTCTTGTGAATTATTGAAGCAAACCATATAAATCAAGCATGCATCAATAGTTCACCAAAGCATGAGTCACCAAGTGAGCCATGCTTCAATAAATGCATATAACATCTCATCCTCCACCTCATTAACTATTTAATCTTAAATGGTTATAAACAAAATGAGGTGTCTTCTTCTAGAAGCACCCTTATAATAAATTACAAGAATACCCATCGCCGAATATACATACCTATATCCATATACGAATACAAAGAGACGAAAATAATCCAATAATATAATACTAGGATCCGGCTTAAACCAAAGCCCACCAGTATAACCATCCGAATCATGATACATGCACAAGTGTACGTATATGATCGAACATTGCCGTAAAACCATACGGTATCTACATCGTTTCGCTCGAAGCAGGGAAATCCTCTGTGTGGGACTCTAAAAACTCGACAATATGCTGGCAGTGGGTTTAACCACAAGCACGTCAGCGGCATTAGCTGTACGTAATGGCTACCAAGGTATTGAACGAAAGGAATGCCGACGAGCAAACTCATACGAACCCCTACTGAGCCTATCTGTGATAATCTGCGTACAGTCCGGTTTGTTCGTCTAAGAGTATCGCAAATCGAGTCTAGGGGGTGGATAAAGCCAGACCTCTAATAACGCGATATTTCGTGTCGGTATGAAGCCCATCACCAAGTAAGAAACTACTGATCTAAATCAGTAATTCTCGACTACCTTGATCAAGGATTTCTGGTGATGGCCACCCGTGCACCTCGCGACATCAACCCCTAATACCAGGAGAGACGAATCCCTGACGATCCACTCACTTCCTCCATGTGGCTCTGGACTGAACCCAACTAAAACCTGTTTGCACGACTCCTTTGAGCCGTGGTAGGGTAGTAATCAAAGTACAGTGAGAACTCACACGAGATAAATGACGATCTTAGGTCGACAGACAAACCTGTACACATGTCACATGAGAACTGCTATCTGACAATAGGTATAATACCAACTAGCATGTTCCCGGCGAGTCCGTCCAGTATACTCATAACATAATGAGCACCTGTATATTATCTTAGGTGGCTAACTGTGTAACGCTTCGAAAATCGTTTAGGCAGTTTTTCGATAATCGGCAAAATAATCAGTCTTTTCCGTAAAAAATCAAAATAATTATTTTTTCAATATAGACCTAATTATATAAAATTTAGATAAGATAATGCTAGAAATTGGTCACTAAATTATCACTTAAAAATTTCTAGTCTTTTAAAAGTTTTTCCTTAATTAATTATTTTTAATATTATTTTAAGCTTTTAAAAATACACTAAATTAGTGATAAATACAAATTTAAATGGGTAAATTACATAATTAGGAACCATTATAAACTAAAATCTAGTGTTAATAAAATTTGTATCAAGACTTTCCAAGTTTGTAGTTATATGGTTTGAAAATGGATCAAAATTGAATTAAAATGGGTTTTTTTTTGTAAAAATGATGTCATAAGCATTAAATGCACTTGAGAGATGGTTTCTTCTTAGAAATTTCTACACCCTCACTTTCCCCTCCCCACACCCCTTGGTCAAGCCTCTCTTGCTGCTGTCCCCATTTCCCCCCTCTTTTTTCTCTTCAAAATTCATGCAAAAATTCACAGAAATCCACAAAAATCTTCACTAATTCAAACCTAAACCCTATTCTACCTCTTCCCAAACCCAAATTGGTTTAAAACAAGGAGAAAAGAGGAAACTTTGGAGGCTAAGTGCAAGCGGTTCACAACTTGTAAGGTATAATTTTAATCTAGTTGTTAAATTGGTGGTTTAAATAGGCTAATTTAGAATTTTAAAGTGTTAATTTGGTTATAATTTCTTGTTTAGGAAATTCTAGAAAAGGTTTGAAATTTTAATTAGGGTTTGAAGTATTGTAATTGGGTTAAAATTTGTGTTGTGGCCTTCTAGTAGTTTGAATTGGATGTTGGTGTTAGATTGAGATCGCTTTACCGTTAATTCGCGATGTTTGCATCGAAATCGCTATGTTAATGCTTACTAGGTTTTCTATAAAATTAGGAGGTGATTTAATTGTGATATATTGACGATAATATTAGCATCTAATACAACTTTTAGGGTGTGCGAATGCGGAATTTGGTTTAATCGGGTTTTAGTTTTGACGGTTGCCTCGAAACGATAATTTTAGTTAAGCTTTTAGTGGTTTTCGTGTGTGTTCCGCGCGTTTAGTGCACGTTGTGCCTAACTTGTGGATGTTGATTTTTTTATTTTGTAAGTTGCTCATTTCTTGATGTGTAATCTTAAGTTTGTGTTGTGTGATTTTAGGATCGGTTGCGGAAATATCGGACACGGCGCGCAAAGGCAAAGCGGTGGTTGGATCAGATTAGCGAGGCGTCCGGGTGAGTAGATGTATACATCTATGGGAAATCGTCTGGATGGCGCGAGGCACCCCATAGTTAGGATCACTTTATTACTTGCAAAGTATATGCATAGTTATTTAGTTAACCATCCCATTCATATGCATAGTTTTCTGGTCATCTATATACACCTGTGTGATTTCACCCCTTAGGACGCTTACACTATTACCATTGGCTCATGTTGCATACGCACTATTCATGTGACACACACGCCTTTGGTAATTGTCATGCCACGAGCACTGTAGAACCTGCTTAGTTCAGAATCAACACTTGCATCGTATATGATACATTGAATTGCATAGCATATATATATATACCTCACTTCATCATCATGCATATATAGATTCCTTGCCATAAATCACATTGCATACCTTTGACATCATAAGCATTTATCATATACAACATGTTGGGTATTATGATTTTCTTGAGGATTTCACTATTGATGAGATTTCTGGATTTTGGGGGAAAACCGCAAGAATTTAACAAAAGCATTATTATTATCATTTTTAAAATAAAGCTGTGGTTTTCTCGTGATGTATGTGTTGTTAGTTATATGTATGCCCTAGAGGCCATTACTGTACATACGATGTATATTGTAATGGATGCTTGGACATATATAGGGAGGACTTTCTTGCTCGACATGATAGTATGCTATTTGGTTGTACTTTATCTTAACATGTACTCTGATTGTCTCTATATTACATGTTGATAAAGCCCTTAGGATATGTACTCGACTACTGGGACTATGATGAGATCATACTAGTGGGGCCACGGTACTCGACGAGTATATCCTATAACTGTTCCTAGTCGAGGGTGTATCGAGACAGGGCATCGATACACCAGAGTAGACTAGCGTATACGCATCTTGACCCATATGATGGGCGATGGATGATCCCATATCCATCGGTGTTTGACATCAAGGATGGTGTACGGGTGCTCAGTGGAGACTGGGTACACTGGACGGACTCGCCGAGAACTCTCAGATGGTATTATACCTCACGTCAGATGGCAGTTATCCGGTGACACTGGTACAGAGTAGTCTGTTGACCCGAGATCGTCATAGAGTCTTGTGTGATTCCCACTGTGCTTTGATTTCCATCATACCATGTCCAAGAGGGTGTGCAAAAAGGTGGCTTTTGGGTACAGTCCCGAATCACATGGAGGCAATGAGCGATAGGAAGGGATTCGTCTCTCCCGGTATAGGGAGTTGATGTTGTGCTGTGTTCGATTGGCTATAACTGGAAATCCCTGGCCACGGTTGCTGAGATTTACTGGTAAGTGTGACAATGGAGTTGTGGCTTATGCCAAGGAACGTCCGTCCCATCAGTGATCCAGATATATTCTGAGGCAGCATCACCTGATCATGGAGATAGATGATCTCCAGAGTGATCTATGTTAGGAGAGTAGACTCAGAGGGCAACACTGCGGATCCACTCACAAAGGCTTTTCCCAGAGAGAGAGAGATATGGGATGGTTGAGTATGTGATACTACAACCACTGCTACAGATGGCCCTAGTGCAAGTGGGAGATTGTTAGTTATATGTATGCCCAAGAGGCCATTACTGTACATTGGATGTATATTGTAGTGGATGCTGGGACATATATAGGTAGGACTTTCTTGCTCGACATGATAGTACGCTATCTGGTTACTCTTTATCTTAACATGTATACTTTCTGTCTCTCTGTTACATGTTGATAAAGCCCTTAGGATGTGTACTCGACTTCCAGGACTGTGATGCAGATCATACTAGTGGGCCTGAGTAGTCCATGAGTACATCCTTCAATATTCCTAGTCGTGGGAATATCGAGACAGGGCATCGATATTCCAGAGTAGACTAGCGTATATCTTCTCGACCCATGTGATGGGCGATGGATGATCCCATATCCATTGGTGTTTGACATCAGAGATGGTATGCGGGTGCTCAGTGGAGACTGGGTACACTGGACGGACTAGCCGAGAACTCCTAGATGGTATTATATCTCACGTCAGATGGCAGTTCTCTGGTGACAGTGGTACAGCTTAGTCCGTTGACCCGAGATCGTCATAGAGTCTTATGTGTCTCCCACTGTGCTTTGATTTCCACCCTACCACGGCTCTACTGAGTCGTGCAAACAGGTGGTTTTTGGGTACAGTCCCGATTCACATGGAGGCAATGAGCGATAGGAGGGGATTCGTCTCTCCCGGTATTGGGGGTTGATGTTGCGCTATGCACGACTGGCCATAACTGGAAATCCCTGGCCAGGGTTGGAGTGATCTACTGGTAAGTGTTATCAGTAGTTTCACACATGTTATGGACCTTACGTCGGCATGACTTATCAAGCTATTGGGGTCTGACGTTTACCACCCCTAGGCAAGATATGCGACATATCAGACGAACAGACCGGACTGTACGGTAAGTGTTACTGGTTGGATTCACAGGAGTGTGAGCGGGCTTGCTCGTCGATCTTCTGATCGCTCAATACCCGGGTGGCCGTTACGTTTAGCATACCGCTTGCGGCTTGTGGGTGTTCGATATGATCATCACCTGCTGCCGGCGTATTGACGAGTCTTTAGAGTCCTACACAGAGGTTTCCTGGCTCAAGCGAAACGAAATAGGAGCGAATATGAGATAAGTGCGGGACCGAGAATAATACCAGTATGTGATACTGTATTCTATTCTCGCGATATGTATCATGGGACGGTTATATGTGATATAGCCAGGCTACCGAATCAAATGTTGATTCGATACATTGATACACTTGATATTAGTCGGTTATATGCAGTATGACCGGATCATTAAATCAAGTGTTGATTTAATGATTTAATGTATAATTATATATTTGATATATTACTTTGTATTAACTAATATTGGTTCACTTTAGATGGATTTTCTCACTTGATGTGCACAAGTTGTATATGTGATATATTTTTGTGCACTTGTTTGTATCATGTTTGATGATACATGCAAACATGGGTGTGTATAAGACTTAAACCATGTTTAATGAATGGTTAGGGTTTCATTTCACTTATTCATTTATTCATTTATTTTTGGCAAAGAGAAATGGTGGCTTTCTTTTGTTGTTATGCTTGAAGCTTCACGAAGCTTTTCTAGCATCTTTGAAAAAGTCCACCATTTTTGTTTTGTCCTTAACCCTAACCATTCAACTAAACCCTAGTTCATTCTCTACACTTAACCATGGTTGCTAAAATGATAAGAATGACTTTATTTTCCATTTATTCACAATTCTTATCATATTCTTTTTCTTCTTCTTCTTCTTCTTCAACAAGAAGAAACCTTGCTACCATTAATGGTGTCTTGAGAAAAAGAGTGAGAAATCCAATTCCAAAGTGAACCCACATCCTATTTCTTCATCCTATACCACTTGCCATATAGTATAGGGTGTTTTTCTTCACAAGTTTCATGACTTGGTGAAGTTGGAGCTTGATCTTGTGTTGCCTCGACGTAGATCATCTTCGGCATCGAAGTCGACGACCTAGCCCGATCATTTCTCCGACGAAACCATCAACAGAGTCCGGGATCCGATGATCGCAGCGGAGGAACGTCATCATGGAGCTTTGGAGGTAGAGTACCGGATCTACAAAGGTTGTATTTTCCGTCACTCTTAGTTAAGTTGTTAACTAGCATCTTTATGGCCTTACCTCTAGTCAACGATCCGTATTAGGGTTTCTCGGCACATAGAAAAAATTTGAATTGGCCATGTTTGATCACTTATAGAACCTCATGGGTGTGCCTAAGAACCGTACAAGGGTATCAGAACCTAGCTAGAGCCTTAGGCGATGCGTAGACGAAGTTAGAAACCCGATCGAACCCGAAACCCTAACTCAAAACTACTCTCTGGACATTTTCTGGAATTTTGGATTTTTGTGAATTAAAAATATGCAGAAAAATAAGCAGGGTTTTCTAAGAAATACTATGCAAAATGATCCCCTGAATCGATTAAAGCGCCGCGGAACCGCGGCAAGAGCATGGCTCATGCGGCGGTTCCGCGGCCGTATGGTCACCTTTTGCATTACTTTTTGCACAGTAACTTCTTTATTTCATTGCTGAGTTTTCTGGGAATTTTTAATGTTTACTCAAGAGTTGAGTTTTCTGGGTTGTATTGGGAGTTCTTAGATTCGATCGGATTATCAAACTTTGTCTATGTGTTTTTCCGGATATTTTTATAGCATGTTAAAAAGTTCGACCGGATATAAATACCCACTTTTTCCCCTGCCGGGAAATTTCCAATTGTTGGATTCTTCCGTAGTTTAATGACGTTCTAAGTAGTGCAAGTAACGCGATGGTCCCTCTAGAAGACAACAAACCTTAACTCGATTATGTGACCGTCTTGAACTTCCCTTTGAACCTTAGGGTTTGGGGCAGTACGGCGTGCCACATGTGCGGCGTTGGCTTGACCCTTCTACGGCTGGACCGTTGGTACTGAGGCACGAAGTGAATGTTTTTAAACTTATTTCATGTGTTGAGCTGTTTTGGGAAAACTTGGGTGTTCGATTGTTCGATCGGAAAGTTTAACATTTTCTATTTATCCAGAATGTGATACAATAATTGGAATCCACAAGCAGTTATGAGATAACTGATTTGGATGTTATAAATCAAGCACTTTAGTCTCACTTGATCGGTTGCCACGGAATTTTGATGCGATCAAAAGTCCGTCGCAATCGTGTAACGTACGCGGATACTTGCCGGATAAACTTAATAGATAGCTACACCCCATAGCCCCGACCAAGTGACTGTAGGAGAACCCCGTCGCCGAAAGCATCCGTTCGGGTGCTCGCGGTAGCGGTGTTCCGCCTTAGTGCACTTCGTCGACGGTATCGGGGGTGGGACCGTCTACTAAAGTTTACGACGAGCATTCGTTCAGGATGTCGGGAATCTTGTTGAATTTCCCGACTTGATATTGAAAAGAGTTTTCGATAATGAGACTAAAATGCGGGGTTTATAACTGTTAGGCATGCGATGTCTAAGGAATTCATTTGGTTAGGCATGTGATGTCTAAAGGGGTTGCGGATTCCAACTGTTGTAGTTTTACACTTTCTTTTCTGTGACCGTAAGTGTAATATGTGATATCGCCGGTTTCGTTGCTATATGTCAACGACAATTGAGATACGCATGTTTACTTACGTTGATGACATGTGATGTTATATGTTGCTGGATATGTTATATTGGATCGTCGTGTTCGAATAGCCAGGTTTTTTTTTACGTGAGATGAGTGTTTTTCCTTTTCATTCATGTAAAAAACTTGTATGTAATATTCTTTTATTGGGGCACTTCCAGGTTGCGGAAGATGTCACCATTTATGTATATTATTTACTTTTCCGCATTAGGATAGACCCAAGGAGGGGAGCATAAGTAACCGGGTTCTAGGGTCCAGTGGGAGACCAACTCGAGGAGTCGAGTCCGGGTCTCCTAACCCTAGAATTGGTAGGGTTGCTTGCCGCTCTCGTAGGGGTCTAGGGATGTGGTATTGGCTATTCATCATGACCGTGGAATCCGTGTTTTATACTGGCTCGTATTAAAAACACGGGCGTCCTAGTATATCCAATATTTCATATGATATTTTCTGCTGCGTTATCTGTGATGTGATCATGTGATTTTTTAAGATAGATATTATATATAGTATATATGATATATTATATATACGTTGCTTATGTTTTACACCCGCACTAGCCCTGCCTCGCTTTGGAGTTAGTTACCTAACCTAACGGTGCAGACGGGACATCGAGGCGAATGCGGATGGCATAAGCATACGTTATATTTATCTGTGATGTTTAGGTGGACTTAAATGATGGGACATTCATTAATGAAATTAATGAAAGAAAATAAACCTAATTGATGTTATGGAATCGAATTTCAAAATAAAAACAGGTAGCTACAGTTCTTGCTTTGTATCGCGGTGTTCCTTGTAGAATATCCTGCACCTTATTCGATGAGGAAAGGACCGAGATCCCTTCACCGGGTGTGACTCCTTTAGCAATAACTGGCAGATGCTACACCCTCGGTTTGTATTTTGATTGCTTCTATAGTTTCTGCTTTGCATAGTGATATATATGATATATCCCGCACCTCATTCGACGAGGAAAGGGCCGACGATCCCTTCACCGGGAGTGATCCCTTTAGCAAAACTAGAAAAGCCTCAAAAACATTCCATTTAAAATCCATTTGATTCCGCAACGAGATCAAGTTCAAAGCGTTAAAGGTTTTCATGAAAACCATTCGCAACTCTCCGTCATTTTAGGAAGTAGAGTACTTAGTATTCGTGCTGTGTTTGTTGACCATAGTTAAGGCACAGTGTACGGTAGCTAAGTGATATCTTCCTACACCGTATATGATGCGATTAGTTAGGACAGTCATGTGGCTTTGTTGACCTTAGCCAAGGGTCATGTGGGTGGGTCTAATTAATCACGAAATGACGGGTAGAACTTGACTAGTGCTTATAATTTGTTGACCTTAGCCAAGGTCATAGGTGCTAGGGGTAAAAACCATTATCGGGAGTTTCAAGTGTTGAAATTTGCAATGAGATTGCATACCTTCTATATGATAGTTGGATCCCGATACCCAATGCGAGTAATTGTTACTCCTGGGAGAGTTTTGCACTTTGCAATTAGCCGATCAAGTAGGTGTCTAGAAAGGTGTCAATGGGGTTATGCCTCTGGGAAAACGAGGTTTACTGTAGTTAGGTCCGTGCGAAAGCACGAGGAACCTCCCTCAAAGTACCGACACTGGCCTGGCTGAAAGATTGGCGAACTTGTAGAGTGTAATTAATCCCGGCTAGTCTTTCCTTTTAGGGTTTGAAGGAAGATTTGATAAAAACAGTGGGAGCCATCCTGATTAGATAAAATATATAACCAATCTAATCTTGCAAGAGCGCACGCAGAGTGTTTTCTTCTCTCTCTCCAGGTAGCGACCATATCATGCCTCAATCAAGATAATAATATGGATGTATTGACCGAAGCTGCTTGTTATACTGAGCTGGGGAACGTTGGTCCCGCTCCAACTTATAATTGTTATATGACAGAGCAGGAAATAGACGAATACCAGAATTCCTATGCCGCTGAAACGAGGAAAGTGCATATGATGCATCTCCTTCGAGTGTGTTCATTACAAAGAACTGTTTCTCAGTATCCTCTGCATCCTGGGTATTTGATACCGGATCAGGATCCCAGATATGTAATATGTTATATAGGGCTACAGAAAGGTAGAAAACTGAGAACGGGTGATAAGTTTCATGAGACAGAAAACGGGGCAAGTGTTAAGCCAAGTCTGTTGGTCACTGTCACCCTGTATTACCAATACATTGATTCTGAACAAATGCTATTAGATACCGAACCTGATATACAAAATCATATCAGTCTCTTTATCAGTAAAGAAAGGATATAATTTTGTATTGTTGGATAATGTTTTGAACATTTCCAATATCAAAAGTTGATTGGTTCAGGCACGTTATCTAAAAGCATTGACGTTCTAAATCAAACTACAGTTCCTAGTATACAGAACACACACAAGAGGAAGAGTTCAGAAATGAACGAATCCTTCTTGAAGCATTGTGGACTAGGTCCTATCAATGCGACCCGACTGGCTGAAGTTACATTTTAGATGCATATTTAAATCAGTTTGAATTTACATCTTGTGAAACTTGCCAGTTATGTCACAAAGATAAGATGATCATAGCTCTGTTTATTGGAAACAGAGAAAGAGTTGGTAAACTCTTGGGACTGATACATAATGATGTATGTAGGGTCTCCTGTCTACACATGCCAGGACTGGTTCTTTATACTTCATTACGTTCTCTGATGATCTCTCAAGATTCAAACATGTGTTCCCGTTGAAACACAAGTCCGAACCTTTTGAGATATTTACAGAATATAAGCTAGAAGTAGGGAACCAATACGGGTATAAGTATTATGTCCTTTGATGTGATCAGGGAGGAGAATACTTGTGCATAGAATTCCTGGATTATTCTAAAGGAGAATGAGATTCTCTCTCCGTATTACTCCTCTGAATACACCACAGCACAACGGTGTATCGGGGCGGAGCAATCGCACCATATTAGATATAGTGTGCTCTATGATGAGTACTACTGAGTTACCTATTCCCTTTTGGGGTTGTGCACTTGAGAAGCTGCATACCTATTGAATCAGGTTCGAATCAGATCACTGCCTACCACTCCATATAAGATATGGTATGGGAAGAGCCTATATCTTAAGTAAATTAAGATTTGGGATTGTCCGGCCTATGTCTAAAGCAAAATCCGGACAAGATCTAGGCAAGGTCAGTTCTGTAGAATTGGAAAGGTTCCAGCTATACAAAATTGCAACTGGTGATTTGAACGAACCAAAGGATTCAATAAGTCCCCGACGAACCTCAGCCTCTCCGCCGAACTAGCAGAGTTCCTCATCCGCTTGAGAGATACTTTGGTTTCTCGATGACAGTGGGAGCGAGGAATGCATCATGAGATGATGACCCAACTAGTTTTGAGCAGGTCATCGAGAGTGGGGACTCTGTAAGAATGGCTGGATGCTTAGCGATCTGAGATGGAATTCATGTACACCAGCAAAGTATGGACTTTGGCTGTTATATCTGAAAGGTTAAATCCCCATCAGGAGCAAGTATATCTTGAGAAGATTACTTGGTGTAGATGGAAAAGTTGGGACTTTCAAACCTAGACTTGTTAAAGGTTTTCGTCATCGACCAGGCGTGGATAATGATAAAACCTTTTCCAGAGACTATGCTTAAGTCCATCCAGATCCTACTTACCATTGCTACATACCATGACTACGATATCTGGTGGTTGGGTGCCATGACTACTTTTCTAAATAATGATTTAGAAGAGAACGTCTATAAGAACACAGCCAGAAAGCTTCGTAAACAGTGGGAGCAGCGGAAACGTGTGCAAGTTGCTTTACAGAATAAAGCAGGCATCGCGGAATTGGAACGTCTATTTTGATGTGGTAGTCGAAGTGTTTGACTTCATCAAAATGGTAGATGAGCCTTGTATATACAAAAAGGTAGTAGGGAGTATGGTGGTGATCCTCATAGAGTACGTAGATGACATACTCTTGATAGGGAAGGAGTTTCTTATACTACACACGGTCAATCTCCTCTTATCACAAGGATTCTCCAAATAGGATAAAGGTGAATCACTGGAAAGGTTCCAGGGTGATAAGGATGACTGAATGTCAGTCACATGCATTGTCTTTACCCTCAGTAAAGGGACGGTATGTTGGAAGAGTTCCAAGCTAGATACCGTGGCAAACTAGATGGTAAAGGCTGGTAACATCGCTATTAAAGATACTACCAAAGAGGCTGTTTGGGTGTATATTAGTTCATGAGATGAACTCAGTTCCTCCCATTATGTGACAATGAAGTTGTGGCTTATGCCAAGGAACTTTCGTCCCATCAGTGATCCAGACATATTCTGAGGCAGCATCACCTGATCATGGAGATAGATGATCTCCAGAGTGATCTAGGTTAGGAGAGTAGACTCAGAGGGCAACACGGCGGATCCACTCACAAAGGCTTTTTCCCAGAGAGAGATAGATATGGGATGGTTGAGTATGTTATACTGCAACCACTGCTACAGATGGCCCTAGTGCAAGTGGGAGATTGTTAGTTATATGTATGCCCTAGAGGCCATTACTGTACATTGGATGTATATTGTAGTGGATGCTGGAAAATATATAGGTAGGACTTTCTTGCTCGACATGATAGTACGCTATCTGGTTACTCTTTATCTTAACATGTATACTTTCTGTCTCTCTGTTACATGTTGATAAAGCCCTTAGGATGTGTACTCGACTTCCAGGACTGTGATGCAGATCATACTAGTGGGGCCTGAGTAGTCCATGAGTACGTCCTTCAATGTTCCTAGTCGTGGGAATATCGAGACAGGGCATCGATATTCCAGAGTAGACTAGCGTACATCTTCTAGACCCATGTGATGGGCGATGGATGATCCCATATCCATTGGTGTTTGACATCAGAGATGGTATGCGGGTGCTCAGTGGATACTGGGTACACTGGACGGACTCGCCGAGAACTCCCAGATGGTATTATACCTCACGTCAGATGGCAGTTCTCTGGTGACACTGGTACAGCTTAGTCTGCTGACCCGAGATCGTCATAGAGCCTTGTGTGTCTCCCACCGTGCTTTGATTTCCACCCTACCACGGCTCTACTGAGTCGTGCAAATAGGTGGTTTTTGGGTACAGTCCCGATTCACATGGAGGCAATGAGCGATAGGAGGGGATTCGTCTCTCCCGGTATTGGGGGTTGATGTTGTGTTATGCACGACTGGCCATAACTGGAAATCCCTGGCCAGGGTTGGAGTGATCTACTGGTAAGTGTTATCAGTAGTTTCACACATGTTATGGACCTTACGTCGGCATGACTTATCAAGCTATTGGGGTCTGACGTTTACCACCCCTAGGCAAGATATGCGACATATCAGACGAACCGACCGGACTGTACGGTAAGTGTTACTGGTTGGATTCACAGGAGTGTGAGCGGGCTTGCTCGTCGATCTTCTGATCGCTCAATACCCGGGTGGCCGTTACGTTTAGCAGACCGCTTACGGCTTGTGGGTGTTCGATATGATCATTACCTGCTGCCGGCGTATTGACGAGTCTTTAGAGTCCTACACAGAGGTTTCCTAGCTCAAGCGAAACGAAATAGGAGCGCATATGAGATATGTGCGGGACCGCGAATAATACCAGTATGTGATACTGTATTCTATTCTCGTGATATATATCATGGGACGGTTATATGTGATATAGCCGGGCTACCGAATCAAATGTTGTTTCGATACATTGATACACTTGATATTGGTCGGTTATATGCAGTAATACCGGATCATTAAATCAAGTGTTGATTTAATGATTTAATGTATAATTATATATTTGATATATTATTTTGCATTAACTAATATTGGTTCACTTTAGATGGATTTTCTCACTTGATGTGCACAAGTTGTATATGTGATATATTTTTGTGCACTTATTTGTATCATGTTTGATGATACATGCAAACATGGGTGTGTATAAGACTTAAACCATGTTTAGTGAATGGTTAGGGTTTCATTTCACTTATTCATTTATTCATTTATTTTTGGCAAAGAGAAATGGTGGCTTTCTTTTGTTGTTATGCTTGAAGCTTCATGAAGCTTTTCTAGCATCTTTGAAAAAGTCCACCATTTTTGTTTTGTCCTTAACCCTAACCATTCAACTAAACCCTAGTTCATTCTCTACACTTAACCATGGTTGCTAAAATGATAAGAATGACTTTATTTTCCATTTATTCATAATTCTTATCATATTCTTTTTCTTCTTCTTCTTCTTCTTCAACAAGAAGAAACCTTGCTACCATTAATGGTGTCTTGAGAAAAAGAGTGAGAAATCCAATTCCAAAGTGAACCCACTTCCTATTTCTTCATCCTCTACCACTTGCCATGTAGTATAGGGTGTTTTCTTCACAAGTTTCATGACTTGGTGAAATTGGAGCTTGATCTTGTGTTGCCTCGACGTAGATCATCTTCGGCACCGAAGTCGACGACCTAGCCCGATCATTTCTCCGACGAAACCATCAACAGAGTTCGGGATCCGATGATCGCAGCGGAGGAACGTCATCACGGAGCTATGGAGGTGGAGGACCGGATTTACAAAGGTTGTATTTTCCGTTCACTCTTAGTTAAGTTGTTAACTAGCATCTTTATCGCCTTACCTCTAGTCAACGATCCGTATTAGGGTTTCTCGGCACATAGAAAAAATTTGAATTGGCCATGTTTGATCACTTGTAGAACCTCATGGGTGTGCCTAAGAACCCTACAGTGGTATCAGAGCCTAGCTAGAGCCTTAGGCTATGCGTAGACGAAATTAGAAACCCGATCGAACCTGAAACCCTAACTCAAAACTACTCTCTGGACATTTTCTGGAATTTTGGATTTTTGTGAATTAAAAATATGCAGAAAAATAAGCAGGGTTTTCTAAGATATACTGTGCAAAACGATCCCCCTGAATCGATTAAAGCGCCGCGGAACCGCGGCAAGAGCATGGCTCATGCGGCGGTTCCGCGGCCGTATGGTCACCTTTTGCATTACTTTTTGCACAGTAACTTCTTTATTTCATTGCTGAGTTATCTGGGAATTTTTAATGTTTACTCAAGAGTTGAGTTTTCTGGGTTGTATTGGGAGCTCGTAGATTCGATCGGATTATCAAACTATATCTATGTGTTTTTCCGGATATTTTTAGAGCATGTTAAAAAGTTCGACCGGATATAAATACCCACTTTTTCCCCTGCCGGGAAATTTCCAATTGTTGGATTCTTCCGTAGTTTAATGACGTTCTAAGTAGTGCAAGTAACGCGATGGTCCCTCTAGAAGACAACAAACCTTAACTCGATTATGTGACCGTCTTGAACTGCCCTTTGAACCTTAGGGTTTGGGGCAGTACGGCGTGCAACATGTGAGGCGTTGGCTTGACCCTTCTACGGCTAGACCGTTGGTATTGAGGCATGAAGTGAATGTTTTTAAACTTATTTCATGTGTTGAGCTGTTTCGGGAAAACTTGGGTGTTCGATTGTTCGATCGGAAAGTTTAACATTTTCTATTTATCCGGAATGTGATACAATAATTGGAATCCACAAGCAGTTATGAGATAACTGATTTGGATGTTATAAATCAAGCACTTTAGTCTCACTTGATCGGTTGCCACGGAATTTTGATGCGATCAAAAGTCCGTCGCAATCGCGTAACGTACGCGGATACTCGCCGGATAAACTTAATAGACAGCTACACCCCATATCCCCGACCAAGTGACTGTAGGAGAACCCCGTCGCCGAAAGCATCCGTTCGGGTGCTCGCGGTAGTGGTGTTCCGCCTTTGTGCACTTCGTCGACGGTATCGGGGGTGCGACCGTTTACTAAAGTTTGCGACGAGCATTCGTTCAGGATGTCGGGAATCTTGTTGAATTGCCCGACTTGATATTGAAAAGTGTTTTCGATAATGAGACTAAAATGCGGGGTTTATAACTGTTAGGCATGCGATGTCTAAGGAATTCATTTGGTTAGGCATGTGATGTCTAAAGGGGTTGCGGATTCCAACTGTTTTAGTTTTACACTTTTTTTTCTGTGACCGTAAGTGTAATATGTGATATCGCCGGTTTCGTTGCTATATGTCAACGACAATTGGGATACGCATGTTTACTTACGTTGATGACATATGATGTTATATGTTGCTGGATATGTTATATTGGATCGTCGTGTTCGAATAGCCGGGTTTTTTTTTATGTGAGATGAGTGTTTTTCCTTTTCATTCATGTAAAATACTTGTATGTAATATTCTTTTATTGGGGCACTTCCAGGTTGCGGAAGATGTCACCGTTGATGTATATTATTTACTGTTCCGCATTAGGATAGACCCAAGGAGGGGAGCACAAGTAACCGGGTTCTAGGGTCCAGTGGGAGACCAACTCGAGGAGTCGAGTCCGGGTCTCCTAACCCTAGAATTTGTAGGGTTGCTTGCCTCTCTCGTAGGGGTCTAGGGATGTGGGATTGGCTATTCATCACGACCGTGGAATCCGTGTTTTATACTGGCTCGTATTAAAAACACGGACGTCCTAATATATCCAATATTTCATATGATATTTTCTGCTGCGTTATCTGTGATGTGATCATGTGATTTGTTCAGATAGATATTATATATAGTATATATGATATATTATATAGACGTTGCTTATGTTTTACACCCGCGCTAGCCCTGCCTCGCTCTGGCATTAGTTACCTAACTTAACGGTGCAGACGGGACATCGAGGCGAATGCGGATGGCATAAGCGTACGTTATATTTATCTGTGATGTTTAGGTGGACTTAAATGATGGGACATTCATTAATGAGATTAATGAAAGAAAATAAACCTAATTGATGTTGTGGAATCGAATTTCAAAATAAAAACAGGTAGCTACAGTTCTTGCTTTGCATCGCGGTGTTCCTTGTAGAACATCCTGCACCTTATTCGATGAGGAAAGGACCGAGATCCCTTCACCGGGAGTGACTCCTTTAGCAATAACTGGCAGATACTACACCCTCGGTTTGTCTTTTGATTGCTTCTATAGTTTCTGCTTTGCACAGTGATATATATGATATATCCCGCACCTCATTCGACGAGGAAAGGGCCGACGATCCCTTCACCGGGAGTGACCCCTTTAGCAAAACTAGAAAAGCCTAAAAAACATTCCATTTAAAAACCATTTGATTCCGCAACGAGATCAAGTTCAAAGCGTTAAAGGTTTTCATAAAAACCATTCGCAACCCTCCGTCATTTTAGGAAGTAGAGTACTTAGTATTCGTGCTGTGTTTGTTGACCATAGTCAAGGCACAGTGTACGGTAGCTAAGCGATGTCTTCCTACACCGCATATGATGCGATTAGTTAGGACAGTCATGTGGTTTTGTTGACCTTAGCCAAGGGTCATGTGGGTGGGTCTAATTAATCACGAAATGACGGGTAGAACTTGACTAGTGCTTATGATTTGTTGACCTTAGCCAAGGTCATAGGTGCTAGGGGTAAAAACCATTATCGGGAGTTTCAAGTGTTGAAATTTGCAATGAGATTACATACCTTCTATATGATAGTTGGATCCCGATACCAACCGCGAGTAATTGTTACTCCTGCGAGAGTTTTGCACTTTGCAATTAGCCGATCAAGTAGGTGTCCAGAAAGGTGTCAACGGGGTTACGCCTCTGGAAAAACGAGGTTTACTGTAATTAGGTCCGTGCGAAAGCACGGGGAACCTCCCTCAAAGTACCGACACTGGCCTGGCTGAAAGATTGGCGAACTTGTAGAGTGTAATTAATCCCGGCTAGTCTTTTCTTTTAGGGTTTGAAGGAAGATTTGATAAAAACAGTGGGAGCCATCCTGATTAGATAAAATATATAACCAATCTAATCTTGCAAGAGCGCACGCAGAGTGTTTTCTTCTCTCTCTCTCTCCAGGTAGCGATCATATCACGCCTTAATCAAGATAATAGTATGGATGTATTGACCGAACCCGCTTGTTATACTGAGCTGGGGAACGTTGGTCCCGCTCCAACTTATAATTGTTATAAGACAGAGCAGGAAATAGACGAATACTAGAATTTTTAAGCCGCCCAAACGAGGAAAGTGCATATGATGCATCTCCTTCGGGTGTGTTCATTACAAAGAACTGTTTCTCAGTATCCTCTGCATCCTGGGTATTTGATATCGGATCAGGATCCCAGATATGTAATATGTTACATAGGGCTACAGAAAGGTAGAAAACTGAGAACGGGTGATAAGTTTCATGAGACAGAAAACGGGGCAAGTGTTGCAGCCAAGTCTGTTGGTCACTGTCACCCTGTATTACCAATACATTGATTCTGAACAAATGCTATTAGATACCGAACCTGATATACAAAATCATATCAGTCTCTTTATCAGTAAAGAAAGGATATAATTTTGTATTGTTGGATAATGTTTTGAACATTTCCTATATCAAAAGTTGATTGGTTCAGGCACGTTATCTAAAAGCATTGACGTTCTAAATCAAACTACAGTTCCTAGTATACAGAACACACACAAGAGGAAGAGTTCAGAAATGAACGAATCCTTCTTGAAGCATTGTGGACTAGGTCCTATCAATGTGACCCGACTGGCTGAAGTTATATTTTAGATGCATATTTAAATCAGTTTGAATTTACATCTTGTGAAACTTGCCAGTCATGTCACAAAGATAAGATAACCATAGCTCTGTTTATTGGAAATAGAGAAAGAGTTGGTAAACTCTTGGGACTGATACATAATGATGTATGTAGGGTCTCCTGTCTACACATGCCAGGACTGGTTCTTTATACTTCATTACGTTCTCTGATGATCTCTCAAGATTCAAACATGTGTTCCCGTTGAAACACAAGTCCGAACCTTTTGAGATATTCACAGAATATAAGCTAGAAGTAGGGAACCAATACGGGTATAAGTATTATGTCCTTTGATGTGATCAGGGAGGAGAATACTTGTGCATAGAATTCCTGGATTATTCTAAAGGAGAATGAGATTCTCTCTCCGTATTACTCCTCTGAATACACCACAGCACAACGGTGTATCGGGGCGGAGCAATCACACCATATTGGATATAGTGTGCTCTATGATAAGTACTACTGAGTTACTTATTCCCTTTTGGGGTTGTGCACTTGAGAAGCCGCATACCTATTGAATCAGGTTCGAATCAGATCACTGCCTACCACTCCATATAAGATATGGTATGGGAAGAGCCTATCTCTTAAGTAAATTAAGATTTGGGATTGTCCGGCCTATGTCTAAAGAAAAATACGGACAAGATCTAGGCAAGGTCAGTTCTGTAGAATTGGAAAGGTTCCAGCTATACAAAACTGCAACTGGTGATTTGAAAGAACCAAAGGATTCAATAAGTCCCCGACGAACCTCAGCCTCTCCGCCGAACTAGCAGGGTTCCTCATCCGCTTGAGAGATACTTTGGTTTCTCGATGACAGTGGGAGCGAGGAATGCATCATGAGATGATGACCCAACTAGTTTCGAGCAGGTCATCGAGAGTGGGAACTCTGTAAGAATGGCTGGATGCTTAGCGATCTGAGATGGAATCCATGTACACCAGCAAAGTATGGACTTTGGCTGTTATATCTGAAGGGTTAAATCTCCATCAGGAGCAAGTATATCTTGAGAAGATTACTTGGTGTAGATGGAAAAGTTGGGACTTTCAAACCTAGACTTGTTAAAGGTTTTCGTCATCGACCAGGCGTGGATAATGATGAAACCTTTTCCAGAGACTATGCTTAAGTCCATCCAGATCCTACTTGCCATTGCTACATACCATGACTACGATATCTGGTGGTTGGGTGCCATGACTACTTTTCTAAATAATGATTTAGAAGAGAACGTCTATAAGAACACAGCCAGAGGGCTTCGTAAACAGTGGGAGCAGCGGAAACGTGTGCAAGTTGCTTTACAGAATAAAGCAGGCATCGCGGAGTTGGAACGTCTATTTTGATGTGGTAGTCGAAGTGTTTGACTTCATCAAAATGGTAGATTAGCCTTGTATATACAAAAAGGTAGTAGGGAGTATGGTGGTGATCCTCATAGAGTACGTAGTTGACATACTCTTGATAGAGAAGGAGTTTCCTATACTACACACGGTCAATCTCCTCTTATCACAAGGATTCTCCAAATAGGATAAAGGTGAATCACTGGAAAGGTTCCAGGGTGATAAGGATAACTGAATGTCAGTCACGGGTATTGTCTTTACCCTCAGTAAAGGGACGGTATGTTGGAAGTGTTCCAAGCTAGATACCGTGGCAAACTAGACGATAAAGGCTGGTAACATCGCTATTAAAGATACTACCAAAGAGGCTGTTTGGGTGTATATTAGTTCATGAGATAAACTCAGTTCCTCCCATTGTGTGACAATGGAGTTGTGGCTTATGCCAAGGAACGTCCGTCCCATCAGTGATCCAGACATATTCTGAGGCAGCATCACCTGATTATGGAGATAGATGATCTCCAGAGTGATGTAGGTTAGGAGAGTAGACTCAGAGGATAACACGGCGGATCCACTCACAAAGGCTTTTCCCAGAGAGATAGATATGGGATGGTTGAGTATGTGATACTGCAACCACTGCTACAGATGGCCCTAGTGCAAGTGGAAGATTGTTAGTTATATGTATGCCCTAGAGGCCATTAGTGTACATTGGATGTATATTGTAGTGGATGCTGGGACATATATAGGTAGGACTTTCTTGCTCGACATGATAGTACGCTATATGGTTACTCTTTATCTTAACATGTATACTTTCTGTCTCTCTGTTACATGTTGATAAAGCCCTTAGGATGTGTACTCAACTTTCAGGACTGTGATGGAGATCATACTGGTGGGGCCTGAGTAGTCCATGAGTACATCTTTCAATGTTCCTAGTCATGGGAATATCGAGACAGGGCATCGATATTCCAGAGTAGACTAGCGTATATCTTCTCGACCCATGTGATGGGCGATGGATGATCCCATATCCATTGGTGTTTGACATCAGAGATGGTATGCGGGTGCTCAGTAGAGACTGGGTACACTGGACGGACTCGCCGAGAACTCCCAGATGGTATTATACCTCACGTCAGATGGCAGTTCTCTGGTGACACTGGTACAGGTTAGTCTGTTAACCCGAGATCGTCATAGAGTCTTGTGTGTCTCCCACTGTGCTTTGATTTCCACCCTACCACGGCTCTACTGAGTCCTGCAAACAGGTGGTTTTTGGGTACAGTCCCGATTCACATGGAGGCAATGAGCGATAGGAGGGGATTCGTCTCTCCCGGTATTGGGGGTTGATGTTGCGCTATGCACGACTGGCCATAACTGGAAATCCCTGGCCAGGGTTGGAGTGATCTACTGGTAAGTGTTATCAGTAGTTTCACACATGTTATGGACCTTATGTCGGCATGACTTATCAAGCTATTGGGGTCTGACGTTTACCACCCCTAGGCAAGATATGCGACATATCAGACGAACAGACCGGACTGTACGGTAAGTGTTACTGGTTGGATTCACAGGAGTGTGAGCGGGCTTGCTCGTCGATCTTCTGATCGCTCAATACCCGGATGGCCGTTACGTTTAGCATACCGCTTGCGGCTTGTGGGTGTTTGATATGATCATCACCTGTTGCCGGCGTATTGACGAGTCTTTAGAGTCCTACACAGAGGTTTCCTAGCTCAAGCGAAACGAAATAGGAGCGCATATGAGATATGTGCGGGACCGAGAATAATACCAGTACGTGATACTGTATTCTATTCTCGCGATATGTATCATGGGACGGTTATATGTGATATAGCCGGGCTACCAAATCAAATGTTGATTCGATACATTGATACACTTGATATTAGTCGGTTATATGCAGTATGACCGGATCATTAAATCAAGTGTTGATTTAATGATTTAATGTATAATTATATATTTGATATATTACTTTGCATTAACTAATATTGGTTCACTTTAGATGGATTTTCTCACTTGATGTGCACAAGTTGTATATGTGATATATTTTTGTGCACTTGTTTGTATCATGTTTGATGATACATGCAAACATGGGTGTGTATAAGACTTAAACCATGTTTAGTGAATGGTTAGGGTTTCATTTCACTTATTCATTTATTCATTTATTTTTGGCAAAGAGAAATGGTGGCTTTCTTTTGTTGTTATGCTTGAAGCTTCAAGAAGCTTTTCTAGCATCTTTGAAAAAGTCCACCATTTTTGTTATGTCCTTAACCCTAACCATTCAACTAAACCCTGGTTCATTCTCTACACTTAACCATGGTTGCTAAAATGATAAGAATGACTTTATTTTCCATTTATTCACAATTCTTATCATATTCTTTTTCTTCTTCTTCTTCTTCTTCAACAAGAAGAAACCTTGCTACCATTAATGGTGTCTTGAGAAAAAGAGTGAGAAATCCAATTCCAAAGTGAACCCACTTCCTATTTCTTCATCCTCTACCACTTGCCATGTAGTATAGGGTGTTTTCTTCACAAGTTTCATGACTTGGTGAAGTTGGAGCTTGATCTTGTGTTGCTTCGACGTAGATCATCTTCGGCATCGAAGTCGAAGACCTAGCCCGATCATTTCTCCGACGAAACCATCAACAGAGTCCGGGATCCGATGATCACAGCGGAGGAACGTCATCATGGAGCTATGGAGGTGGAGGACCGGATCTACAAAGGTTCTATTTTCCGTTCACTCTTAGTTAAGTTGTTAACTAGCATCTTTATCGCCTTACCTCTAGTCAACGATCCGTATTAGGGTTTCTCGGCACATAGAAAAAATTTGAATTGGCCATGTTTGATCACTTGTAGAACCTCATGGGTGTGCCTAGGAACCCTACAAATTTAATTTTAATAATATATATGATATATTAAATTACATTAACTAATATTAGCTCACTAAAAGATTCTTTTTCTCACTCGGGTAATACATTGATATATATATATATATGCGATATATGTTAATTGTATTATTTTCTTTTGTTACAATAAATATTATATATGTGATATATAATATTATAACATGATATGATAACTAATGCAACATGTTTAGTAGAGATTAAATAAGATTAGGGTTTGATTTGGGTTAATGCTTTCTAGATGATTCTAGAAGGTTTAGTTTTGTTTTGTGCAAGATATTTTCAAGTGACTCATTCTTAACCTTACCCAAACCCTAGCCTTGGTTAATTCTCTACAATGGTTTAGTCAACCATGGTTGCATTATTCATCATATTTATCCTTTCATTATTCATCACAAACGGTTTCATGTTGATTGTCCATCTTCTTCCTACTTTCTTTCATGGAAATAGCTTTCTAGCTTTTTCTAAGTGATGAAAAATGTGTGAGAAAAAGATTATAAATGAGAGCAAAAATTCTACTTCATTATCCTCATCTATCCTTGCCATTTAGATGAGGGTGTTCACTTCATTTAGTGTGTGTTAGCTTGTGTTAATGAAACTTCAAGGTAGATCATCTATGTTATCGAAGATCGGAAGCAAGACTGCATCTTTCTCTTCGCGGAGCCTCTCGAGAGTCTGGAACACGATGATCGCAGCGAAGGGACCTCAACACGGAGCTTAAGAAGTGAAAGACCGGATCTACAAAGGTTGTAATCCCTCTCACTTAGTGTTAAAATGTTTAACATGCTTGTTTTCGCTTAAACCCTAGTTTATAGATCCGGCTTTGGGTCGTTCGGCACGGCTAAAATTTTAATCGGGCATGGTTGATACCTCGTATAGCCTTGTGCGCATGCCTAGCAACCCTAAAGTGGTATCAGAGCCAAGCTAAAGCTTTAGGCGAAGTCTACACGAAGTTTAAAGTCCGATCGAACCCAAAAACCCCGATATTTACCCCTTTCTGGAAATTTTGTAAAACTGTTGATTTTTTCATATTAAAAATACTCAAAAAAAAATCAGCAGGGTATTTTAGGAATTACTGTGAAACACGACATCTTAATTCCACTAAATGGCCGCGGAACCGCGACAATACCTTGCTTGCGCGGCGGTTCCGCGGCGGAATAGTAGAATTAGGGTTAGGGTTTTTTACAGTAACTTCAGTACCAACTTCCTGATTCTTCTGGGAATTTTTAATTTTACTCAAGTGTTAAGTTTTCTGGGATGTATTGGGGTCTCGAAGATTCGATCGGATAATTTAACTTTGTTTATATTTTTTCTGGATAATTTTAGAAACTGTTAAAAAGTTCGAACGGATATCAATAACTCACTTTTTCCTCAGTCAGAAATTTTTTCAAAAGTTGGATTTTTTCTCGAGTTTGAAACTTTCTAAGTCATGCAAGTAACGCGGTGGACCCTCTAGAAGACAACAAATCTTAACTCGATTATGTGGCCGTCTTGAACTGCCTCTAAACCTTAGGGTTTGCGGTAGTACGGCGTGCCACATGTGAGGCGTTGGCTTGACCCTTCTACGGCTGGACCATTGGTACTGTGGCATGTGATGGATTTTTTAAAACTAATTTCAAGTGTTGAGAACTATTTGGGAAAACCTGGGTGTTTGATTATTCAATCGGAAAGTTTAACATTGTCTATTTATCTGGATTGTGATACAATATTTGGAATCCACAAGTAGTTATGAGATAACTAATTTGAATATTATAAATCAAGCACTTCAGTCTCAAATTGATCGATTGCCACGGGATTTTGATGTGGTCAAAAGTCCGTCGCAATCACGTAGCGTACGCGGATACTCGCCGGGTAAACTTAATAGATAGCCACGCCCTATTGCCCCGACCAAGTGGCTGTAGGAGAACCCCGTCGCCAAAAGCATCCGTTCGGGTGCTCACGGCAGCGGTGTTCCGCCTTAGTGCACTTCGTCGACGGCATTCGGGGGTGCGACCGTCTACTAAAGTTTGCGACGAGCATTCGATCAGGGTATCGGGAATCTTGTTGAATTGTCCGACTTGATATTGAAAAGAGTTTTCGATAAAAGAGACTAAAATGCGGGGTTTATAATTGTTAGGCATGCGATGTCTAAGGAATTCATTTGGTTAGGCATGCGATGTGTAAGGAGGTTGCGGATTCCAACTGTTGTAGTTTTACACTTTCTTTTCTGTGACCGTATGCGTAGTATGTGGTGTATCGCCGGCTTCGTTGCTATACATCAACGACAATCGGGATACGCATATTTGCTTACGTTGATTATATGAGATATTATGTGTTGCTGTGATATGTTGTATTAGATCGTCGCGTTTGAATAGCCGGGGGTTTTATGTGAGATGAGAGATTTTCTTTTTCATTCATGTAAAATTCATTTGTATGTAATATTCTTTTATTGGGGCACTTCCGGGCTGAGGATGATGTCACCATTGTATATTATTTACTTTTCCGCATTAGGTAGACCCAAGGCGGGGAGCACAAGTAACCGGGTTCTAGGGTCCAGTGGGAGACCATCTCGAGGAGTCGAGACCGGGTCTCCTAACCCTAGAATTGACAGTGTTGCTTGCCGCTCTCGTAAGGATCTAGGGATGTGGATTTGGCTATTCATCGCGACCGTGGAATCCGTGTTTTATACAGGCTCGTATTGAAAACACGGACATCCTAGTACATCCAATATTTCATATATGTTCTTCTGCTACAATGTTCTGTGATAAGATCATATTACTGTCTGAGACGAATGTTTATATTATATATATGAGATATATATTATATTGTTGATTTCGTTTCATATCTGATGCTTGTGAAGCATAATAAAATAGGACTTCATTAATGAGATTAATGAAATAAAAGAAACCTAAGATGTTGTAGAAACTTGTTTAAAAACTGGTAGCTCTAGTTCTTGCTTTGCTTAGCGGCGTTCCTTATAGAACATCCAGCACCTTATTCGATAAGGAAAGAGCCGAGATCCCATCACCGGGAGTGACCTCTTTAGTGAAACTAGCAGATGCTACAAACTCGGTTTGTCTTTTGATTGCTTCTATAGTTCTTGCTTTGCATAGTGATATTTGTGAAATATCCTGCACCTTATTCGATGAGGAAAGGGCCGACGATCCCTTCACCGGGAGTGACCCCTTTAGCAAAACTAGAAAAGCCTAAAAAACACTCTATTTAAAATCACTCGATTCTACGACGATATCAAGTTCATTACGCAAAAGGTTTTCTTAAAAACCTGTCGTAGCCCTCCGTCATTTCAGATAAGTACTAGTTAGTATTCGTGGTATGTTTGTTGACTATGTTAAGGCGTAGTGTGCGGTAGTTGATTAGTGCTTATCTGTATAAGCATATGTTGCGATTGGATTAGGGTAGTCGTGCGACTTCGTTGACTATGTTAAGGGTCGTGCAGGTGGGTTTAATTCAATCGGGAAATGACGGGTTGAACTTGACTAGCACTTATGATTTGTTGACTATGTTAAGGTCATATAGCTGCTAGGGGCAAAATATTATCGGGAATTTCAAGTGTTGAAATTTGCAATGAGATTGCATACCTTCTATAAGATAGTTGGATCTCGATACCCGCTGCGAGTAAGAGTTACTCCTGAGAGAGTTTTACACATTACAATTAGCCGATCAAGTAGGTGTCTAGAAAGATGTCAACGGTGTTACGCCCTTGGCAAAACGAGGTTTACTTTAATTAGGTCCGTGCGAAAGCGCGGGGAACCTCCCTCAAAGTACCGGCACTGGCCTGGCTGAAAGATTGGCGAACTTGTATAATGTAAGTAATCCCGGCTAGTCTTTCTTTTCAGGGTTTGAAGGAAGATTTGACTAAAACAGTGGGAGACATCCTGATTAGATATATTACATAACCAATCTAATCCTGCAAGAGTATACGCTGAGTGTTTTCTTCTCTCTCTCTCCAGGTAGAGACCATATCACGCCTTAATCAAGATAATAATACGGTTGTATTGACCGAACCCGCTTGTTATACTGTGCTAGGGAACGTTGGTCCCGCTCCAACCTATAATTGTTATAAGACAGAGCAGGAAATAGGGGATTACCAGAATTCCCGTACCGCCCAAACGAAGAAAGTACATGTTGATGCATCTTCTTCGGGTGTGTTCATTACCGAGAACTGTTTCTCAGTATCCTTTATGTCCTGGGTATGTGATACCGGATCAGGATCCCGTATATGTAATCTGTTACATGGGCTACAGATAGGTAGAGAACTGAGAACGGGTGATAAGTTTCATGAGATAGAAACGGTGCAAGTGTTGCAGCCAAGTCTGTTGGTCACTATCACCCTGTATTACCAGAATACATTGATTCTGAACGAATGTTATTAGATACCGAACCTGATATACAAAATCATATCGGTCTCTTTATTAGTAAAGAAAGGATATAATTTTGTATTATTGGATACTGTTTTGAACATTTCCTATATCAAGAGTTGATCAGTTCAGGTACGTTATCAAAAAGCATTGACGTTCTAAATCAAACCATAGTTCTTAGTATACAGAACACACATAAGAGGAAGAGTTCAGAAATGAACAAATCCTTCTTGAGGCATTGTAGACTAGGTCATATCAATGCGACCTGACTAGCTGAAGTTACATTTAGATGTATATTTAAATTAGTTTGAATTTACATCTTGTGAAACTTACCGGTCATGTCACAAAGATAAGATGACTATAGCTCTGTTTATTGGAAACAGAGAAAGAGTTAGTGAACTTTTTGGATTGATACATGCTGATGTATGAAGGTCCCCTGTCTACACATGCCAAGACTGGTTCTTTGTACTTCATTACATTCTCTGATAATCTCTCAAGATTCAGACATGTGTTCCTGTTGAAACATAAGTCCGAAGCTTTTGAGATATTCACAAAATATAAGTTAGAAGTAGAGAACTAAAATACGGGTATAAGTATTACATCCTTTGATAAGATCAGGGATGAGAATACTTGAGCACAGAATTCCTGGACTATTATAAAGGAGAATAAGATTCTCTCTCAGCATTACTCCTTCGTATACACCATAGCACGATAGTATATCGGGGCGGAGCAATAGCACCCTATGTGATATGGTGTGCTCTATGATGAGTACTACTGAGTTTCCTATTTCCTTTTGGGAGTTATGCACTTGAGAAGCTGCATACCTATTGAATATAGTTCAAATCAAATCAGTTGCCTACCACTTCATATGTGATATAGAAAGGGAAGAGCCCATATCTTAAGTTTGTTATGATTTGGGGTTGTCCGGCCTATGTATAAAAGCAAAATCCGGACAAGCTCGAGGCAAGGTCAGCTCTGTAAAACTGGAAGTAGTTCCAGCTATACAAACTGCAGCTGATGATTTGGTAGAACCAAAGGATTCAATAGTAACCAACGAACCTCAGCCTCTCCGCCGATCTAGTAGCGTTCCTCACCCACCTGAAAGATACTTCGGTTTCTCTATGACAGTGGGAGCGAGGGTTGCATCATGAGATGATGACCCAACTAGTTTCGAGCTGGCCATAAGGAGTGGGACTCTGTAAGAATGGCTAGATGCTTAGAGATCTGAGATGGAATCCTTATACACCAACAAAGTATGGACTTTGGTTGCTTTATCTGAAGGGTTAAATCCCCATCAGGAGCAAGTATATCTTGAGAAGATTACTTGGTGTACATGGAAAAGTTGAGACTTTCAAAGCTATGCTTAAGTCCATCCAGATCCTACTTGTCACGGCTACATATCATGACTACGATATCTGGTGGTTGGGTGTCATGACAGCTTTTCTAAATGATGTTTTAGAAGAGAGCGTCTATAAGTACACAGCCAGAGGGCTTCGTAGACAGTGGGAGCAGCGGAAACGTGTGCAAGATGTTTTATATGATAAAACAGGCATCATGGAGTTGGAACATCTGTTTTGATGTGGCAGTCAAAGAGTTTGACTTCATCAAAATGGTAGATGAACCTTGTATATACAAAAAAGGTAGTAGGGAGTATGGTGGTGATCCTCGTAGAGTACGTGGATGACATACTCTTGTTAGGGAAGGAGTTTCCTATGATACGCTCGGTCAATCTCCGCTTATCACAAGGATTCTCCATAAAGGATCAAAGTGATACCTCCTAAATCCTGGGTTTTGGATCTATGAGATAGATCTAATTGGATGTTAGGATACTCACTAGTTGTAGTGATATGGTATCAATCGATCCTAGGGAAAATCACTGGAAAGGTTCCAGGGTGATAAGGATGACTGAATGACAGCCGCAGGCATTGTCTTTACCCTCAGTGGAGGGACGGTATGTTGGAAGAGTTCCAAGCTAGATACCGTGACATACTAGACGATTAAAGGCAAGATATATCATTACCAAGGATGCTACCAAAGAGGCAGTCTGGATATATATAAGTTCATGAAATGAACTTCGTTCCTACCATTGTGTGACAATGGAGTTGTGGCTTTAGCCAAGGAACTACCGTCCTATCAGAAATCCAGATATAATTCTTAGGCAGTATCACCTGATCATGAAGATGGTTGATCTCCAGGGAAATCGAGGTTAGGAGAGTAGACACAGAGGACAACAACACGGATCCACTCATAAAGGCCTTTTTCCCAGTAGAGACTTTTATGGGATGGTTGAGTATGAGATACTTCAACTACAGCTAATTGTTGGGTATGTGATACCACAATAGATGGCCCTAGTGCAAGTGGGAGATTGTTAGTTATATGTATGCCCTAGAGACCATTACTGTACATACGATGTATATTGTAATGGATGCTTGGACATATATAGGGAGGACTTTCTTGCTCGACATGATAGTATGCTATCTGGTTGTACTTTATCTTAACATGTACTCTGATTGTCTCTATGTTACATGTTGATAAAGCCCTTAGGATATGTACTCGACTACTGGGACTATGATGAGATCATACTAGTGGGGTCACGGTAGTCGACGAGTACATCCTATAACTATTCCTAGTCGAGGGTGTATCGAGACAGGGCATCAATACACCAGAGTAGACTAGCGTATACGCATCTTGACCCATATGATGGGCGATGGATGATCCCATATCCATCGGTGTTTGACATCAAGGATGGTGTACGGGTGCTCAGTGGAGACTGGGTACACTGGACGGACTCGCCGAGAACTCCCAGATGGTATTATACCTCACGTTAGATGGCAGTTATCCGGCGACACTGGTACAGTGTAGTCTGTTGACCCAAGATCGTCATAGAGTCTTTAGAGTCTTTAGAGTCCTACATAGAGGTTTCTTGGCTCAGGCAAAACGGAGTAGGGGCACATATGTGATATGTGCGGGACCGAGGATAATGCGATATGAGATACCGTATTCTATTCTCGCGATATTTGATATCAACCGGGTCATCGGATCAAGTGTTGATTCGATGAATCGGTACAGATAAATATATTAGTCGGTTATATGCGATATAGCCGGATTGCCGGATCAAGTGTTGATTCGATAATTTAATGTATAATAATATATATGATATATTAAATTACATTAACTAATATTAGCTCACTAAAAGATTCTTTTTCTCACTCGGATAATACATTGATATATATGCGATATATGTTAATTGTATTATTTTCTTTTGTTACAATAAATATTATATATGTGATATATAATATTATAACATGATATGATGACTAATGCAATATGTTTAGTAGAGATTAAACAAGATTAGGGTTTGATTTGGGTTAATGCTTTCTAGATGATTCTAGAAGGTTTAGTTTTGTTTTGTGCAAGATATTTTCAAGTGACTCATTCTTAACCTAACCCAAACCCTAGCCTTGGTTAATTCTTTACAATGGTTTAGTCAACCATGGTTGCATTATTCATCATATTTATCCTTTCATTACTCATCACAAAAGGTTTCATGTTGATTCTTCATCTTCTTCCTACTTTCTTTCATGGAAATAGCTTTCTAGCTTTTTCTAAGTGATGAAAAATGTGTGAGAAAAAGATTATAAATGAGAGCAAAAATACTACTTCATCATCCTCATCTATCCTTGCCATTTAGATGAGGGTGTTCACTTCATTTAGTGAGTGTTAGTTTGTGTTAATGAAACTTCAAGGTAGATCATCTATGTTATCGAAGATCGGAAGCAAGACTGCATCTTTCTCTTCGTGGAGCCTCTCGAGAGTCCGGAACACGATGATCGCAGCGAAGGGACCTCAACACGGAGATTAAGAAGTGAAGGACCGGATCTACAAAGGTTGTAATCCCTCTCACTTAGTGTTAAAATGTTGAACATGCTTGTTTTCGCTTAAACCCTAGTTTAAAGATCCAGCTTTGGGTCGTTAGGCACGGCTAAAATTTTAATCGGGCATGGTTGATGCCTCGTAGAACCTTGTGCGCGTGCCTAGCAACCCTACATGTGTTATCCACCATGAGTTTTCATGTTTTCTGTTGGATTTCAAGACCCGATTCGAGGAGTGGATGAACCGTCTCGGGTACATGGTGGGCCCGGTATGGTACCCCGGGGCAAGAAGATCGATTTGTTGACGATGAGCCTGGACGGGGAAGACTACCTACCGGTGATGTCTGGCGCGGCGGATATCCATAGGATACCGACCGTTGTTGTGAGATTTGATGATATGGGCCGATCCCGACTGACGGAGCCCGATGTATTGAGATATTGATATAGTGAGACATTGAGACAGATATATTTTCAGATTTGGTGTCGATGCTTGACACGGTTTTCGGATTATTTCATTGATGGTACCTAGCTATTGTACAGATGTTTTTCTAAGTTAAGAAGGCAGAGAATCATCGTATTTAAACACTTAAAGATTTCGTATTGATTTTTGCATACATATGCATACATACTAGTGGCATTACATCTTATCTAGATATACATATTGTGATGCATTTGCGTGCATTCTTACGATAGCCTTATTCGACGTTATATTCTACTCACGAGTTGGCAACTCACCCCCATTGTGCCACAGTGTCTTGCAGGTCGGACCCGTCAGCCTCGTAGCGGCGGGCTTATCTTATCATTGGCTTCTTTTGCTCAGACTCGTGACATTGCTCTTAGGTGGGTTGCGAGGACACTTTTATCTTTTTGTACTATCTTTGTATCTAGTATTCTCCATCTACCACTTCTTATTTGTATATGCGACCTAGTGTTGAGACTGAGAGATTTGTTTATATGTGGTTTCTCTGGGGTCGAGCTCACTTGAGCCGACGTTGTGTTTTCTTTATTCTTGTGCTTCTTTATGCTTCTTTGCTTGATATTGCATATATATTGCGTGTGGTTGTGATCTGCCTTGGGCGAAGAGCTAGCTCCCGCTTGGGGATACCATTTTGTTATTACAGGTTTATATATCTGGTTGTACCCATTTTGGGGGCTAGTATTTACATGGGAGACTCTGCCGAAATATTCGGAAAATTTTGATGTTTTTAAAAAGGGGGTTAACTCAACTTAATTGATTTTAAAGTCGTTTTCATGAAAGGTTTCCTTCACTCTTATTGTTTATGGTTTAGATTTTCTAGGCTTTGGCTGACTTAGGTTACGTTACGCCTTGAGACGTCTCGTAATCTAAGTGCCAGTCATGTTCCGTACTTTCGGGCCATGACAAAATTGGTATCAGAGCGTAGGTTTTACCTTTCTGAGTGTAGGACGACCCTTGGTAGATGGAGTAGGTGACTTAAGCAGAGTGGCGTAGCGTGGGTATGTTCCGCGGCATACTTACGATACTGTACTCCGCCTAAGTGACCTTAGTACATAATTACTTGTATTTTCCCTCTTGATTCCTTGCATTCCTTGATTCAATTGCAATGTTCTTATCGCTCCTGTTTCTTATTCCAACTTCGATGCCGCCAAAGACTACGAAAGCTCAACGGGCTGCCGCTAGGGATGAGCTTCGAGCGGGCTCGTCTGAGGCAAGGATCGAGCGGGATAATACGCCTACCCCTTATGGTCAGATTGATCCGCCCTCTCCATACCGTATTTCCAGATTAGAGTCCGGTATGCAGGAGTTGCGACAGATGATGGGATCTTTAGTTGAGTCCAGTCAGGCACAGAGATCCATGGACGTTCCTTCCACCACACAGACCATGATTGTACCTGATGCCCAGACGGTTGCTCCTGCTACTATTGCGACTATTCCCGTATCACTACAAGAGTTTATGAGGCCGAGACCTCCAGCTTTTACCGGCACGGATGTGACAGAGGACCCGCAGGCATTTCTTGATAGGATGGCTAGGATTTGCCGTTCGTTGAGGTGTTCTGATGATAGATGGGTGGAGTTCACGAGTTTTCGTCTGGAGGGCCTTGCCCAGACGTGGTACGATTCAGTAGAGAGAGGCCGAGCTGCAGGTCTATCTCCTATGACCTGGGACGAGTTCACAGCTGCATTTCTTGCCCGTTTTCTTCCGGAGAGTGTCCGAGATGCTTGAGCCCGTAGTTTTGAGTCTTTTTGCAAGACTCCTGGGTTGACAGTGTCCGAGTATGACATACAGTTTACTCAGTTGTCTCGATATGCTCCGGACCTAGTAGACACTGAAGAGAAGAGGATAAAGAGGTTTGCACGAGGACTCGACACACAGTTATTCCTTGCCATCGGCACCCAACACTTTGACACATACGCAGCTGCGATGGATACAGCCTTACTTTTGGAGGAGCGCATTTCTGAGACTCTGGTCGTTTCTGGGCCGAAGAGGATTCGTACTGATACGCCTGCTCAGCGGCAGATAGGTAGACACCGTGATTGATTCTTTCCGGGAGATGGTGGCGGCAGAGGATTGAGATGGGGTCGGTTATTTGGTTCATATCCGTGGACCCAGCAGTCGTCGACGGCTTTAGGGCGCGACGACAGTACTACATGTGACCTTACCACCTTCACAACCTCCTCAGAGAGCTCTACTTCCTACCCCTGATGAGGCTCCACGCCCGGCAGATGTCCCTAGAGGTCGTGGGCGTGGCGGTCCTGTTCAGAGAGGACGAGGCGACAGAGGCAGAGGCAGAGGTAGAGGCAGAGGACAGCCAGCTATTAAAGGTGGACATGCTCGAGTGATCGCGTTGACTCCTCAGGATGCGCAGGCATCCAATGCCATCGTGACAGGTACTCTGCCAGTATGTTCTTTTGATGCACGGGTATTATTTGATCCAGGCTCCACACATTTTTATGTATCCACATACTGTGCACCGAGGTTGGGCTGAGAGTCTTCTTCGTTAGATCAGCCGCTTGTCGTTATTACTCCGGTAGGCGAGTCGTTTGTTACCCGTTTTGTGTACCGATCGTGTCCCGTTCGTATCGGGAAGAGAGATTCTTCAGTTGATTTGATTCTTCTCGATATGCTAGACTTCGACGTTCTTCTTGGTATGGACGGCTAGCCACCTGTTATGCATCTGTAGACTGCCGTGAGAAGGCGGTCAGATTTAGTTTTCCTGGTGAGCCGATTCTTGTTATTCAGGGAGATCGTAGCGCTACCCTTCCCAGCTTGATTTCTTCTCTTCGTGCTGGTCAGCTCTTGAGGAAAGGGTGTCAGGGATTCTTAGCCTATGTTTGTGATACTAGCGCCACAGAGGTTCCGTTAGACCAGGTCCCTGTTGTGAGAGAGTTTCCTGTTGTATTCCATGACGAGCTGCCTGGTCTGCTACCAGAGCGTGAGATTGAGTTCTGCATTGACTTGATCCCCGGCAAGGGGCCTATCTCTATACCGCCTTATCGGATGGCCCTGGCGGAGCTTAGAGAGCTAAAGGATCAGTTACAGGACTTTCTGGAAAAGGGGCTTATCCGACCGAGTGTGTCACCTTAGGGTGCTCCCATCCTGTTTGTTAAGAAGAAGGACGACAGTATGCGCTTATGCATTGATTATCGTCAGCTGAACTGGGTTACTGTGCGGAACAGATATCCCCTACCCCGCATTGACGACTTATTCGATCAGCTCCAGGGTGCAGGGTTTTTCTCGAAGGTTGATTTACGGTCAGGTTATCACCAGTTGCGGGTTCGGAAGGAGGGTATTTCGTAGACCTCTTTCCGTACACGTTATAGTCATTATGAGTTCTTGGTGATGTCGTTCGGGCTCACCAACGCCCCGGCAGCATTTATGGACTTGATGAACCATGTATTCAGGCCGTATCTTGATCAGTTCATCATTGTGTTCATTGAAAACATCTTGGTTTATTCTCGGAGCCGGGAGGAGCATGAGCAGCACTTGCGTATCACATTGCAGACTTTGAGGGAGCATCAGTTGTTCGCCAAATTTTCCAAGTGCGCATTCTGGCTAGACAGTGTCGACTTCTTGGGTCATGTGGTGATGAGAGATGGTATTTGTGTGGACCCGAAGAAGGTCGAGGCAGTTCAGCGTTGGCCTAGACTGGTATCAATTACAGAGGTTCGTGACTTTCTAGGTCTTGCCGGCTATTATCGACATTTTGTCCAGGATTTCTCCCGTATTGCTGCACCTTTGACCGGGTTAACCCGGAAGCGGGTTCCTTTTGATTGGACCGAGGCATGTGAGGATAGCTTCCAGCAGTTGAAGACTCGTCTGACTACTGCACCAGTGTTATCTTTGCCTTCAGGATCGGGAGGTTTCGTGGTATATTGTAATGCTTCTCGAGTGGGGCCGGGCTGTGTATTGATGCAGTACGACAGAGTTATCGCGTGTGCTTCTCGGCAGTTGAGGAAACACGAACAGAACTACTACACTCATGATTTAGAGATGGCTGCAGTGGTATTTGCACTTACGATCTGGAGATATTACCTATACGGCGAGTCGTGCCAGATATTCACTGACCAAAAGAGTTTGAAGTATATCTTTCAGCAGTGAGATTTGAATCTGAGATAGCGCCGTTTGATGGAGTTGGTAAAAGACTATGACTGCGAGATTCTATACCATCCGGGCAAGGCGAATGTGGTGGCAGATGCTTTGAGTAGGAGGCCCGGAGGTAGCTTATCTTGTTTGAGCGCAGTACAGATGCAGTCGATGGCGGATTGGCAGGTTTTATGTGACTGCAGAGTAGTGTTCGAGTTTAATCCTACAGGGGGACAGCTGGCCTATTTCAGACTACGCCCACAATTGCTTGACCGTATCCGCGAGGCACAGTCCGGCGATGCCCGTATTTTAGAGATTATCGAGCAGATTCGGCAGGGCAGAGTTTCTGAGTTCGTGATTGATGATCAAAGGATACTTCGATTTGGGACTCGACTGTGCGTACCAAATGCTGAGGGACTGGGGCGTGATATTCTAAAAGAGGCACATAGATCAGTGTACAGTGTGCATCCAGGTTCCACCAAGATGTACCGTGATTTGAGAGAGGTTTACTGGTGGGACGGGATGAAGAAGAATGTTACAGACTTTGTATCGAGATGCATGACTTGTCAGCAAGTCAAGGCTGAGCACCAGAGGCCAGCCAGCGAGTTACAACCTTTGCCCATTCCTGAGTGGAAGTGGGAACAGGTCTCCATGGACTTCATTGTGGGTCTACCCAGGACCAGTCGAGGGTATGACTCTATTTCGGTGATTGTGGATCGACTGACGAAAGCGGCTCACTTCCTGCCAGTGAAGACCACATTTGGATTTGCTCAGTACGCCCAGGTTTATATTGATGAGATCGTGCGACTGCATGGCGTCCCGACTTGCATCGTGTCCGACCGGAGCACCCAGTTTACCAGCCGATTATGGCAGAAACTTCAGAAGGCTTTGGGCACCCGATTGGGTTTTAGCACAGCTTTTCATCCGCAGACTGACGGTCAGTTAGAGCGTACTATTCAGACTCTTGAGGATATACTCAGAGCTTGTGTTTTAGATTTCGGTGGTAGTTGGGATCGTCATTTGCCCTTGATCGAGTTCTCCTACAATAATAGCTTCCAGGAAACGATTCAGATGGCACCTTTTGAGGCTTTATATGGGAGGAGATGTGGATCACCTGTATGTTGGACAGAGCTCAGGGAGAGCAGTATTTTGGGGCCGCAGATCATAAAGGAGACGACCGAAAATATACAGCTGATTCGGGACAGGATGAGAGCGGCTCAGAGTAGGCAGAAATCGTATGCTGACAAGCGTCGTCGCCGACTCGAGTTCGCTGTTGGCGATCATGTTTTCCAGAGGGTCTCTCCGATGAAGGATGTGATGAGATTTGGGAGAAAAGGGAAGCTTAGTCCTAGATATGTTTGTCCCTTCGAGATCCTAGAGCGTGTTGGTTCGGTGGCTTATCGGTTGGCTCTTCCGCCCAGCTTCCCCAATATTCACTCCGTGTTTCGTGTTTCGATGCTCCGCAAGTACCTTCATGACCCTTCCCATGCGATTCAGCACCAGACGATCCAGCTAGAGCGCGATCTTTCATTCACCGAGCAGCCGGTGGTCATTTTGGATCGGTAGGTGAAAATATTGAGGTCGAAGGTTATACCGTCCGTCAAGGTTCTTTGGCGTGGCCCGAACAGCGAGGAGGTCACCTGGGAGACCGAGGACGAAATGAGGAAGAAATATCCCCATCTTTTTGAAGGTACGCATAGTTAAATTTTAAATTCGGGGACCAAATTTGTTTAAGGGGGAAGATTGTAACGCTTCGAAAATCGTTTAGGCAGTTTTTCGATAATCGGCAAAATAATCAGTCTTTTCCGTAAAAAGTCAAAATAATTATTTTTTCAATATAGGCCTAATTATACAAAATTTAGATAAGATAATGCTAGAAATTGGTCACTAAATTGTCACTTAAAAATTTCTAGTCTTTTAAAAAAATTTCCTTAATTAATTATTTTTAATATTATTTTAAGCTTTTAAAAATACATTAAATTAGTGATAAATACAAATTTAAATGGGTAAATTACATAATTAGGAACCATTATAAACTAAAATCTAGTGTTAATAAAATTTTTATCAAGACTTTCCAAGTTTGTAGTTATATGGTTTGAAAATAGATCAAAATTGAATTAAAATGGTTTTTTTTTTGTAAAAATGATGTCATAAGCATTAAATGCACTTGAGAGATGGTTTCTTCTTAGAAATTTCTACACCCTCACTTTCCCCTCCCCACACCCCTTGGCCGAGCCTCTCCTGCTGCTGTCCCCATTTCCCCCCTCTCTTTTTTCTTCAAAATTCATGCAAAAATCCACAAAAATCCATAATTTTCTTCACTAATTCAAACCTAAACCCTATTCTACCTCTTCCCAAACCCAAATTGGTTTAAAATAAGGAGAAAAGAGGCAACTTTGGAGACTAAGTGCAAGAGGTTCACAACTTGTAAGGTACAATTTTAATCTAGTTGTTAAATTGGTAGTTTAAATATGCTAATTTAGAATTTTAAAGTGTTAATTTGGTTATAATTTCTTGTTTAGGAAATTCTAGAGAAGGTTTGAAATTTTAATTAGGGTTTGAAGTATTGTAACTGGGTTAAAATTTCTGTTGTGTCCATCTAGTAGTTTGAATTGGATGTTGGTGTTAGATTGTGATCGCTTTATCGTTAATTCGCGATATTTGCATCGAAATCGCTATGTTAATACTTACTAGGTTTTCTAGAAAATTAGGAGGTGATTTAATTGCGATATATTGACGATAATATTAGCATCTACTATGATTTTTAGGGTGTGCGAATGTGGAATTTGGTTTAGTCGGGTTTTAATTTTGACGGTTGCTCCGAAACGACGATTTTAGTTAAGCTTTTAGTGGTTTTCGTGTGTGTTCCGCGCGTTTAGTGCACGTTGTGCCTAGCTTGTGGATGTTGATTCTTTTATTTTGTAACTTGCGTCGTTTCTTGATGTGTAATCTTAAGTTTATGTTGTGCAATTTTAGGATCGGTTGCGGAAATATCGGACGCGGCGCGCAAAGACAAAGCGGTGGTTGGATCAGATTAGCGAGGCGTCCGGGTGAGTAGATGTATACATCTATGGGGAAATCGTCTGGATGGGGCGAGGCGCCCCATAGTTAGGATCACTTTATTACTTGCAAAGTATATGCATAGTTATTTTGTTAACCATCTCATTCATATGCATAGCTTTCTGGTCATCTATATACACCTGTGTGATATCACCCCTTAGGACACTTACACTATTACCATTGGCTCATGTTGCATACGCACTATTCATATGACACACACGCCTTTGGTAATTGCCATACCACGAGCACTGTAGAACCTGCTTAGTTCAGTATCAACACTTGCATCGTATATGATACATTGAATTGCATAGCATATATATATACCTCACTTCATCATCATGCTTATATGGATTCCTAGCCATAAATCACATTGCATACCTTTGACATCATAAGCATTTATCATATACAACATGTTGGGTTCCACCATGAGTTTTCATGTTTTCTGTTGGATTTCAAGGCCCGATTCGAGGAGTGGATGAACCGTCTCGGGTACATGGTGGGCCCGGTATGGTACCCCGGGGCAAGAAGATCGAGTTGTAGACGATGAGCCTGGAAGGGGAAGACTACCTACCGGTGATGTCTGGCGCGGCGGATATCCGGAGGATACCGACCGTTGTCGTGAGATTTGATGATATGGGCCGATCCGGACTGACGGAGCCCGATGTATTGAGATATTGATATAGTGAGACATTGAGACAGATATATTTTCAGATTTGGTGTCGATGCTTGACACGGTTTTTGGATTATTTCATTGATGGTACCTAGCTATTGTACTGATGTTTTTCTAAGTTAAGAAGGCAGAGAATTGTCGTATTTAAACACTTAAAGATTTCGTATTGATTTTTGCATACATATGCATACATACTAGTGGCATTACATCATATCTAGATATACATATTGTGACGCATTTGCGTGCATTCTTACGATAGCCTTATTAGATGTTATATTCTACTCACGAGTTGACAACTCTCCCCCGTTGTGCCACAGTGTCTTGTAGGTCGAACTCGTCAGCCTCGTAACGGCGGGCTTATCTTATCATTGGCATCTTTTGCTCAGACTCGTGACATTGATCTTAGGTGGGTTGCGAGAACTCTTTTATCTTTTTGTACTATCTTTGTATCTGGTATTCTCCATCTACCACTTCTTATTTGTATATGCGACCTAGTGTTGAGACTGAGAGATTTGTGTATATGTGGTTTCTCTGGGGTCGAGCTCACTTGAGCCGACGTTGTGTTTTCTTTATTCTTGTGCTTCTTTATGCTTATTTGCTTGATATTACATATATATTGCGTGTAGTTGTGATCCGCCTTGGGCGAAGAGCTAGCTCCCGCTTGGGGATGCCATTTTGTTATTACGGGTTTATATATCTGGTTGTACCCATTTGGGGGGCTAGTATTTACAAGGGAGACTCTGCCGAAATTTTCGGAAAATTTTGATGTTTTTAAAAAGGGGGTTAACTCAACTTAATTGATTTTAAATTCATTTTCATGAAAGGTTTCCTTAACTCTTATTGTTTATGGTTTAGATTTTCTGGGCTTTAGCTGACTTAGGTTACGTTACGCCTTGAGACGTCTCGTAATCTAAGTGTCAGTCACGTTCCGTATCTTCGGGTCGTGACAAACTGACACCAATGGCTTTTGAGACCGGCCACTGCCCCTCATCGGGGTCTCGATAAGTACACACTAGTATACTCCGGATTATCAATGTCCAGTCTCGATACTCTCTCGACTAGGGACATTTAAGGATGTGCTTATAGACCACCCAGCTCCCACGATATGATCGCCATCATAATGCTGGTAGTCAAGCAAAAATCCTATGGGCTCTATCAACAAGTAATAGTGACCTGTAATACCATATAATGCAGGTACATGATGATAAAGGCAAACCAGATAGCATACTATCATTTTGAGAAAGACCGTTCTATCCGTATAGGTCCTCCCTCAATCATCATAATCACCTGCCTGTGATTATAATAATTGCCTTAAGGGCACTATGACCAACAATCTCCCACTTGCACTTAAGACTAATTATTGCGGTGTCGCATACTCACAGCCCGTGTGATACCGAACACCCAACTTCTCTACTAATCAGTCTCGCAAAGATCGTTTGTGAAACTATTGCATTCGAGAAATTTTTGGGTTACGGCAGCGCCTCGGCCATCAATCTATGACCAAATGCGGAACCAAATTTATAAAACTTGGCTCTACCACAACCAATTACCCGGATCTACCAATAAGCCCAAGATAAAAAAATATGCAAAGGAGTTAGAATGGTTGTACCGATTAGATCTGTGTCCTTCGGTCTTCAACCATCATCCCAAGCTCCTAAGGGCTTCCTTGATCAAGCTTGATCTCTGGTCTCCCTCCATCGAAGATGATCCACCCAAGAGTCTATGCAACGAGCTCCAACCTCATATCCGAGGCATCCAGGACACCTAGATCGCTACTCTAGATACCGTAGATGAAGTAAAGAGTGATGAAGGATTAATTTGTCTCAAGACACCCAAGGATTCTCAACTCATGAGAGGGTTTGGGTGGAGCTAGAGGAAGAAGAAGATGCCATGAGAATGAGGTGTTGAGGGCAACTCAAGAAAGAGAAAGTAAAATGAATAATGGCTTGTTTTTTTGTTTGCTATGTGAGTGTGATAAGAAATAATGGAGCCATCACATAAATGTCCATGTCTCCAAAATATCTTAGTCAACAATAAATATCTCAAGTCAACATAATCTCACAACAAACAAAAACCCTAAGCATGCTAGAATAGTAACCATGGGTCACTAATTAGCCATGCCACAAAAATGCAATAAACACCTCATCCTACACCTCAATAACCTTTTAATACAAAAAGGTCTAAACCATAATGAGGTGTAATCTTCCAAAAGTAATCTTGTAGGAAATTACAAGAATACCACCCATCCTTATATACATACCCGCATCCGTATTCCGAAGAATACGAATACAATGAGACGAAAATAATCCAACAATATAATACTAGGATCCGGCTTAAACCAAAGACTACTAATATTATACGTCCAAACATCATCCATGCACAAGTACACGTATGTGATCGAACCCTGCCGTAAAACCATACGGTCTCTACATCGTTTCGCCCGAAGTAGGGAAACCCTCTGTGTGGGACTCTAAAGACTCGTCAATATGCTGGCAATGGGTTTTGTTAGTTATATGTATGCCCTAGAGGCCATTATTGTACATGCGATGTATATTGTAGTGGATACTTGGACATATATAAGGAGGACTTTCTTGCTCGACATGATAGTATGCTATCTGGTTGCACTTTATCTTAACATGTACACTTATTGTCTCTCTATTACATGTTGATAAAACCCTTTGGATGAGTACTTGACTACCAGGATTATGATGCAGATCATACTAGTGGGGCAGAGGTAGTCGGTAAGTACATCCTTCAACTGTTCCTAGTCGTGGGAGTATCGAGACAGGGCATCGATACTCCAGAGTAGACTAGCGTATGCGCTTCTTGACCCATATGATGGGCGATGGATGATCCCACATCTATTGTTGTTTGACATCAGAGAAGGTATACGGGTGCTCAGTGGAGACTGGGTACACTGGACGGACTCGCCGAGAACTCCTAGATGGTAACATACCTATCGTCAGATAACAGTTCTCTGGTGACACTGGTACAGGTTAGTCTGTCGACCCGAGATCTTCATAGGGTCTTGTGTGATTCCCACTGTGCTTTAATTTCCACCTTACCATGTTCAAGAGATCGTGCAAAACGGTGGTTTTTGGGTACAGTCCCGAGTCACATGGAGGCAATAAGCGATAGGAGGGGATTCGTCTCTCCCGGTATTGGGGGTTGATATTGCGTTATGCTCGATTGGCCATAACAGGAAATCCCTGGCCAGGGTTGCTGAGATCTACTGGTAAGTGTTATCAGTTGTTTCTTGAACCGTTATGGACCTTGCTTCGGCATGACTTATCAGGCTATTGGGGTCTGACGTTATACCACCCCCAGGCTGTGATATACGATATATTTGACGAGGAGACCGGACTGTACGGTAGTGTTACTTGATGGATTCACAGAAGTATGAGCTGGCTTGCTTTTTGATCTTCTGATCGCTCAATACCCAGGTGGTCGTTACATTTAGCAGACCGCTTGCGGCTTGTGGGTGACTGATATCATCACCACATACTCCCATCATATTGACGAGTCTTTAGAGTCCTACACAGAGGTTTCCTGGCTCAAGCGAAATGAAATAGGAGCACATATGTAATATGTGAGGGACCGAGATTAATGCGCGTATGTGATACCATATTCTATTCTCGTGATATGTGATATCGTTCGGTTACATGTGATATAGCCGAGCTGTCGAATCATGTGTTGATTCGATAAGTTGATACATATGATATTAGTCAGTTATATGTGATATAGCAGGATTATTAAATCAAGTGTTGATTTAATAATTTAATGTATAATTATATATTTGATATATTATCTTACATTAACTAATATTAGCTTATTTAAGATTTCTTTTTCTCACTAGTGTACACTTAGTATATATATAATATATATTAATGTACATCTTTTGTGTCATACTTGATGTCACATGCTACATGGGTGTATGAGACTCACACCATGCTTATAATAATGATAAGGTGCTATTTATTTAAAGTAAATCAAATTAGTTGGAATTTAGTCACATAGTTGAAGCTTGTAGAAGCTTGTGGAACCATTGACCAAGTCCACTAATTTTTTTTACTTGTAGATATTTATTAACCCAACCATTATTGTTAGCCATGGTTTATTCTCCACATAAGTTAGTGTACGACACTAACTCACCCATGGTTGCTATTCTCACTCATTTTTCCATTCACACTTCATCTTCTTCCTCATCTCCAAAAAGCTTTCTAGCTTCATGAGAGGTGAAGAAATATAGTGAGAAAATTATTTCTAAACTGAGCGAAATTCCTACTTCATCATCCTCTTCTCTACTAGCCATTTAGATTGGGTTGTTTCTTCACCAAGTCCATCACTTAGTGAAGAGTTAGCTTGAGTTAGTGTCTCCTCGATGTAGATCATCTTCGGCCTCGAAAACTTCAAGCAAGCTTGTTCATTTCACCTTGTGGAGCCTCACTAGAGTCCGGAAGATTACAACTAGGAACGAAGGGACTACTACATGAGGCTATTGAAGTGAAGGACCGGTCTACAGAGGTTGTATTTCTTATTCACTTAGATGTAAAGATGTTTACATGCTTGTTTGTCTAATTCTCTAGTTTAGATTCTAGCGTTAGGGTTCTTTAGTGCGCCAATTTTTAAAAAACGGCATGGTCGATGCCTCCCGAAGCCTAGTGGCCGCCTAGGGAACCATGTAGTGGTATCAGAGTTGAGCTCTTTGGGAAATTTTGGGTGTTCGTTTATTCGATCAAAAAGTTTAATTTCGTCTAGCTATCTGTGATTGTGATACAATATTTAGAATCCACAATATTTAGTTATGTGATAACTAGTTTGAATTTTATAAATCTAGAAGTTTAGTCTCATTTGATCGGTTGCCATGGAATTTTGATGTGGATCAAAAGTCCATCGCAATAACGTAGCGTACGTGGATACTCGCCTAGTAACCTTATTAGATAGCCATGCCCCATAGTCCCGACCAAGTAACTGTAGGAGAACCCCGTCGCCAAAAGCATCCATTTGGGTGTTCACGGCCACGGTGTTCCGCTTAAGTGCACTTCACCGACGGCATCGGGAGTGCGGCCGTCAAGTTTCCGACGATCATTCGATCAGGTTATCGGGAATCTTGTTGAATTACCTGACTGGTTATTGGAAAGTGTTTTCAATATCGAGACTAAAATGCGGGGTTTATAATTGTTAGGCATGTGATGTCTAAGGAATTCATTTGGTTAGGCATGAAATCCAAAGTATGTGATACATTGGGTTTATGATGTCTAAGTTGGTTGCGGATTCCAGTTGTTGTAGTTTTTCACTTTCTTTTTTGCGACCGTAAGTGTAATATGTGGTGTATCGCCGGTTTCGTTGTTATATGTCAATGATAATTGGGATACGCATATTTACTTACGTTGATGACATGTGATGTTATGTGTTACTGTGATATGTTATATTGGATCGTCGTGTTTTGAATAGCCGGGCTTTTTATGTGAGATGAGAGTTTTTCATTTTCATTCATGTAAAAGCTTGTATGTAATATTCTTTTATTGGGGCACTTCTGGGTTGAGGATGATGTCACCATTGATGTATATTATTTACTTTTCCACATTAGGATAGACCCAAGGAGGAGGGCACAAATAACCGGGTTCTAGGGTCCAGTGGGAGACCATCTCAAGGAGTTGAGACCGGGTCTCCTAACTCTAGAATTGGTGGGGTTGCTTGCCGCTCTCGTAGAGGTCTAAGGATGTGGGTTTGGCTATTCATCGCGACCGTGGAATCCGCGTTTTTTACCGGCTTAATTTAAAATACGGAATTCCTAGTTTATCCAATATTTCATATGTGTACTTCTGCTGCTGATATTCTGTGATGTGATCACTTGATATTCTGAGACGAATGCTTTTATTATATATATGATATATAATAACTATTGCTGCTTTCGTTTCTTTTGTGATGCTTAGAAAGCATAATTGATGGGAATTCATTAATGAGATTAATGAAATAGAAGAAACCTAAAGATGTTGCAGAATCATGTTTTAAAAACTGGTAGCTCTAGTTCTTGCTTTGCATAGCGGTATTCCTTGTAGAATATCTAGCACCTTATTCGATAAGGAAAGATCCGAGATCCCTTCCCCGGGTGTGACCTCTTTAGCAAAACTGGTAGATGCTACAACCCACTCGGTTTGTCTTTTGATTGCTTTTTTAGTTCATACTTTGCATGGTGGTATTTATGAAATATCCAGCACCTCATTCGATTTAGAAAGAGCCGAGATCCCTTCACCGGGAGTGGCCTCTTTAGCAAAACTAGTAAATGCCTCAAAAACACTCCTTTTTCAAAATCACTCGATTCTACAACGAGATCAAGTTCATTACACAAAGGGTTTTCTTAAAAACTTGTCGTAGCCCTCCGTCATTTTAGATAAGGACTATTTAGTATTCGTGCTGCGTTTGTTGACCTCTATCAATGCGTAGTGTGCGGTAGCTGATTAGAGCTTATCTGCAAAGAATATGATGCGATTGGATTAGGGTATTCGTACGACCTTGTTGACCTCTGTCAAGGGTCGTGTGGGTAGGTTTGATTCAATCAAGAAATGACGGGTTGAACTTGACTAGCACACTATGGTTTGTTGACCTCTGTCAAGATCATAGGACGCTAGGGGTAAAATATTATCGGGAATTTCAAGTGTTGAAATTTGCAATGATATTGCATGCATTCTATGAGATAGTTGGATCCTGATACACATTGCGAGTAAGAGTTACTCTTAGGAGAGTTTTACACATTACAATTAGCCGATCAAAGTAGGTGTCTAGAAAGGTTTTAACAGGGTTACGCCCCTGGGAAAACGAGATTTATTTTAATTAGGTTCGTGCGAAAGCACGGGAAACCTCCCTCAAAGTACCGGCACTGGCCTGGCTGAAAGATTAGCGAACTTGTACGGTGTAATTAATCCCGGCTAGTCTTTCCTTTTAGGGTTTGAAGGAAGATTTGATAAAAACAGTGGGAGCCATCCTGATTAGATAAAATATATAACCAATATAATCTTGCAAGAGCACACGCAGAGTGTTTTCTTCTCTCTCTCTCCAGGTAGCGACCATGTCACGCTTTAATCAAGATAATAATATGGATGTATTGACCGAACCCGTTTGTTATACTGAGCTGGGGAACGTTGGTCCTGCTTCAACTTATAATTGTTAAAAGACCGAGCAGGAAATAGGGGAATATCCGGATTCCTACGCCACCCAAATAAAGAATAAGCATGTTGATGCATATTCTTCGGGTGTGTTCGTTGCCGAGAACTTTTTCTTAGTATCCTCTACGTCCTAGGTATGAGATACCGAATCAGGATCCCACATATGTAAGAGTTACATGGGCTACAGAAAGGTAGAGAACTGAGAAAGGGTGATAAAGTTTTAAGAGTTAGAAACGGTGCAATTGTTGCAGCCAAGATGTTGGCAGTTATCACCTTGTATTACCAATAGCCTCGAAGACTTCAAGCAAGCTTATTCATTTCACCTTATGAAGCCTCACCAGAGTCCGGGAGATCACTACTTGGAGCGAAGGGACTACTACACGGAGCTATTGAAGTGAAGGACCGGTCTACAAAGGTTGTATTTCTTGTTCACTTAGATGTAAAGATGTTTACATGCTTGTTTGTATAATTCTCTAGTTTAGATTTTAGCGTTAGGGTTCTTTAGTGCGCCATTTTTTAAAAAACGGCATGGTCGATGCCTCCCGAAACCCAGCGGCCGCCTAGGGAACCCTGCAGGTTTCACCACAAGCACCTCAGCGGTACTAGCTGTACGTAACGGCTACCCAGGTATTGAACGAAAGGGAAGCCGACGAGCAAACTCATCCTGAAACCCCTTCTGAGCCTGACAGTGATAATATCCATACAGTCCGGTCCGTCCGTCTATGAGTATCGCATATCGAGTCTAGGGGGGTGGATAAAGTCAGATCCCTAATAACTTGATATTTAGTATCGGTATGAAGCCCATTACCACCTGAGAAACTACTGATCCGAATCAGTAATTCTCGACTATCTTGGCCAAGGATTTCTGGTGATGGCCACATGTGCACAACCGTGACATCAACCTCCAATACCGGGAGAGACGAATCCACCGACGATCCGCTCACTGCCTCCATGTGGCTCGAGACTGTACCCAACTAAAACCTATTTGCACGACTCCTTTGAGCCATGGTAGGGTAGTAATCAAAGCACAGTGGGAACTCACATGAGGCAAATGACGATCTCCAGTCGATAGACTAACCTGTACACATGTCATCTGGGAACTGCTATCTGACAATATGTATAATACCAACTAGCATGTTCCCGGCGAGTCCGTCCGGTGTACTCATAACCTAATGAGCATATGTATACATCTTAAGTGAACCAACTAACACCAATGGCTTATGAGACCGGCCACCGCCCCTCGTTGGGGTCTCGATCTGTATACACTAGTCTACTCTTAGAGTATCGATGCCCAGTCTCGAAACTCCCATGACTAGGGACATTTTAAGGATGTGCTTATAGACCACCCAGCTCCCACATATATGATCGCCATCATGCTGCTGGTAGTCAAGCATGAATCCTATAGGCTCCATCAACATGTAATAGTGATCTGTAATGTCACCTAAAGCATGTACATGATGATAAAGACAAACCAGATAGCATACTATCATCTCAAGTAAGCCTGTTCTACCGGTATAGGTCCTCCCTCAATCATTGCATTCACATGCCTGCGATCCAATAATTGACTTGAGGGCACTATAGCCAACAATCTCCCACTTGCACTTAAGGCTAATTATTGTGGTGTCGCATACTCATAGCCCGTGTGATACCGAACACCCAACTTCTCTACTAATCATTTTCATAAAGCCCGTTTGTAAAACTATTGCTTTTGAGAAATAGCCTAAGTGAGTGGATCCGCTCCAATGTTTTTTTCTATGTCTCTCTTTATCTCAAGTTCGCGGAGAAAACCATCTCCCGAAAAGAGCAATACATGTCTTAGAATATTTCTGGATATCTGATGGGACCCAGTTCACAAATGAACTCCAAATCTAGCAAACTTCTTAGACTGTATCGTCCACTGAATTTAATCAGTATCCTGCACCATGCCTCCTCAGTATCTGCTTGGACCACCTGTCCAAACTACTACCCCTTGTCAAGAGAGAAAACTATAACTCTGACAGTCACTCTGTCATACAGGTCACCTTGGAAGCCTGGAATCATAACCGTCTCTCGAAGGAGGCTGCCGTTACCAAATCCCTAGAACATCCACTTATGTTCATAAACTGCTTCCGAACGTTTCTCCAGGATTGGATTAATATATAAACTTATTGCATTTAGTACAAAAACAACATCTGGTGTGGTACTTGACATCTCATGATTGACTCAATTGCTTAAGCAAGTGATATGCCAATCATTCACATCCCTCTTCCCTTTAGTCTGTAAGACATCTTTAGAGAGGCTGACTCCATCACCTGCAGGTACACCACCTTGCCAGGAGTCGTCCATTCTAAAACACCTTTAGAATACTGTCTAAGTACCCAGATTGGGAAACTACCCAAATCTAGATCTAAAACCATAAATCTAGTAACCAGAATGCCTGATATAATATCCATATCCTATGTAGAGAAACCCTTATGTGACAACCACAGTATAACCGATCGTAATATAGGAATTTCACTTCCTACAAAGTGTGTGTCATCCAAATATCAGGACATCACACCCTACTACCATCTTAACAGATCCATCTCCTATTCTAATGAAGTCAAAACCTATGACTGTCACATCAGAAATAGATGATCTATCTCCGCTATACTTGTTTTAGTCTATAAATAGACATAAGCTACTTGTCCACTATGCTTCCGCTGCTCCCACTGACTACAACAACCCTCTGGCAGAGTCATATACACGTACACTTCTAAAGCTATTTTAGAACGACGCTATACTCATCCTTCTGCCGGGTCTCATAGTCTAGAATAGCAGTAATGGCAAGTCTGGGTAAACAAGAACCTCCCTGTCACCTTCTTTGAGGATACCGAAGTACCTCTCGGGCCCCTGAGGTTACCCACCATATCTGCGGAATGGCTAATAGAATGTCAAACCCGATTGAATCTTTAGGTTTTATTAAATTTTCAGTAATCATTTGTGGTTCTGGAATCACTTCCAGTTCTACCATACTCCCACTACTGTTTTCTGAAAAAGTCGATTTTGCTAAAACTGTGGCGAGTCAAGAACAATATCACTATTGATCTTACAGATGGTAGAAAGTTATCCTTCAACATAGCCCGGGATAACCCACAAATAGCCATTACTGAAACGTGCCTTGATTTTATCAAGAGTCTGGTTTCAAGCATAAGCCGGACAATTCCATATACCTTAATATCGTTAAGATATGAACCATTCTATATACAATATAGAAACAGAGGCACTAATTTAATTGGAACCAGATTCAAATCATGCAGCTGTCTCCAGTGCATGTAAACTAAATGGAGACAGGCCGATCAGCATTACTCAACTAGGAGTGCATCCAGATATGAGTAACCTGAAAGAGAAGCAAGTTCTCAAAACCATTGCTATCAACTGAATACCAAACACAAGTATCTACATCTTCGATCACCTTGAAAAATCCCGATACTTGCAACACATGGTTCTCTACTTTATTCTTGTACCTATAACTTCTCAAAACTTGGACCTTGTATTTCAGTGAAACACATATCTAAAAACTAGAGAAATCACAAGTAAATAGAATATAGTACGAGCACCAACCTCTTTGTCCTAATGGACACTGGACAACATACAATACTTTTTATAAGTCCCCTGAGTTGAATAACTCAAACCCTGTACGTCGTAGGTTGAAAACTGTACTATGGTTAAGAAGAATTACACTGTTGTTTAATACTCCTTACCCAATCATCAACTGATATAGGTAAATGTCATAAACATAATTTCAAAAGGTTATATCTCACTTTATAAAATAAACGTACAGATATATCAGTTTGAAACTGGTGCATCATTACGGATATTCAAAACCAAATATTTGTCGTCTGGCAAAAACCCAGGTGATTTCCTCAAATATCACCAATTACAACGAATTCTGATATAATGAGGATATAATCACCTAATTCCCAATAACTTACTCCCACCCAACATCTGTAAAACCATACAGATGTGAGAATCAAAGCTGGTAAATACATACCCTGGAGTAAGAATATAATTGGGAAATTATTTATTAATTAACAACGCATAGTGAAACTGAAACATGAAAATGTTTCGAAGGGGTAGCCAGGTGTTCCTAGTAATGCCTATTCCATTATCCAGATTCATGACTGTGACCGTATATTTCCTTGCAATCTCTCCAAATCCCTTTATTTGTCTTTACTCATTACCTTCTGTACACAACCCTTAGGCTAAATGGTTTTCTTCCTTCCCTACTGTTCGGCACCAGCTTATGGTTTGGAAGAAGACAATCCAATAAGCGTAATAGGTGTACTCTCCTAATCCTAGGAGCCCTCGCAACCTAAGAGAAGGTACCTAAGAGAAGGTAAAGATAAAAGACAACTGAATAATCCTTATTCTATTTCTTCTGAGCCAGAATCCATTCTCAAACTGGAACAAGTTCCTTCGAGAACAAATATATGTATACGATGGATTATCCAATAAATGTGGATCTTCATAGTGATACGGGGTGTTCTGGAGAAATTCAAAGGTGAAGTAGAAGTGGCGATGATATACACAGTTTCTTCATGAATGATAGCAGTTGCAATTTACTTTACCCTCTTTCTAATCCCTTAATTTGTCTTTACTTGTTACCTTCTATACACCACACTTAGGCTAAATGGTTTTCTTCCTTCCCCACATTTCGACACCTACCTATGGTTTGAAAGAAGACTATCCAATAAGCGCAATAGGTGTACCTTCTCCTAATCCTAGGAGCCCTCACATCCTGAGAGAATGTAAAAGGAAAAGACAACTGAATAGTCCTATTCAATTTCTCCAGAACCGGAAACCATTCTCGAATCTGAATGAAATTTCTTCGAGTTCGTATGTAACTATACGATGGTCTTATCCAATAAATGTGGATCTTCGTAGTGATACGGAATGTTCCGGAGAAAAGCAAAGGGTAAAATTAGGAGTGGGAATGAAGTATGCAATTCTGATAATCCAAAAACCAGTGTTTTTTAAGAAGGTTCGGTTAACTTGGTTTATGAGTTTTAGTCTAGGGCCGGGCCATGGTCACTGCCAAAGAGAGAGAGAAAAGAAACACTCAGCGTGCACTCTAACCTAGATCAAAATGGTTAATCACTTTATCTAATAAGGATGTCTTCCACTGTATCCTCAAATTCTCTTCTAAACCTGAAAGAAGAATTAGTCGGGATCATCTAAAATCACCCGAGGAGTAAACCATCTCATCAGTGGGAGTTGGGATCCAACTATCATCGCATGATAACCTGTAGAATCCACTCAAGTTATCACACTCCAGAAGGTATGCGCATGCCTGGCAAGTTTCCTGTATGTTTGAAACCCCCGATGTGATTTTTACCCCATGCTCTTATGACCTTGATGAAGGCCAACAAATCATAAGTCGCATGTCAAGTTCTACCCGTCATTGTCCAGGTTAATTTGAACCCACCCGTACTCGCCCTTGACGAAGGCCAACAAGGATGTACGACTGTCCCAAACCAACGTATCTATCTATACAACAGAAAAGTAACAAACAGCAACCATATACTATGCCTTGACGAAGGCCAACAAACATAGCATGAATACTAAGTGCTACCCGTCTGAAATGACGGAGGACTACGAATGGTTTTTAGCGAAAAACCTTTAACGTAATGAACTTGATATCGTTGAAGGAACCGGATAGCTTTTTACAAATATATAGTGGCGAAAACTTTTGCTAAAGAGGTCACTCCCGGTGAAGGGATCTCGGCTCTTTCCTCGTAGAATGAGGTGCAGGACATTCCCACTGAAAATCTCAAAGCAAAGCAAAAAGTAATCGACTATAGTGAAGTTATTACCCTGACGCAAACTTCTACCTAAGAGGTCACTCCCGGTGAAGGGGTCTCGGCTCTTGCCTCGTCGAATGAGGTGCTGGATATTCATAACCGAATACCGCTGTGCATAACAAAAGAAAACGCCCTTGTAATAAAATCTTTTGAAAATTGTTCCAACAATATCGAATAGGTCTGTTTTCCTTGCATTGATCAGAATCAATGCAGTCCCATCAATTAATCACACCAGAAAAGAACGAAAATATGATGTACGTATATGTCACCCGCATTCGTCACTGGGCCCCGTCATCACCCGTTAGGTTACTTAACTAACGACAGAGCGGGGGATGGACCAACGCGGGTGCAAAACATATACAACATCTACTAGTATATATATAACAATATATAATAATCATTCTAGGCATGATATATGCAACATCACAGATAAGCGATAAGTATCACAGAACAATACTGATAATCTGGGAGCCCCGGGTTTCCTTTGAGCCGCAAGTGAAACCCGACGTTCCCCTGGTCGTGTGGATAGCCTGTGCAATAAAAACCTAGACCCCTACGAGCGCAAAAAGTTACCCGCCAAAACCAGAAGTGAGGCAACCCCCTTCATCAAAGTGAATGGGCCACCCGGCACTTCACGGAATCCGGTAACTTGAGCACCCCTCCTTAGGTCATCCTGTACCCCCTACGTGTGCGGAGAATAGCCCGCCAATTCTAGAGTGAGGCTCACTCCGTCTCAACGCCATGAGATGCGGACCCGTTGTCCTCCAGAACCAGGCTATCCGTGCACTCCACCGTGGGGTAATCCTAGTACAGAAAAGAAAAATATGTACAACGGTGACATCGACCTCAACCCATTCTTGCCCTAAACAAATAATATACAAACTGGCAGTGACGACAGTCCACATGTTGGAAGCTCGCCCCACAATATCAAATGTACAAATAAATCCAAACTGTGCTACCATTTCACCCAAGCTATCCACCACGACGATCCCGCCATAACCACGCCAGAACACAGAACATCAACGTGAATGTCACGTTCGCAAACCCGTCTAAAAGTCATATAGAAATTAGACGAGTTGTACCGCTCTAATGACATTCACGGTCGCAGACAGCAATGTATGTACTGAATACTACGACATTAGAATTCCACACGCAATTAGCAAACTAAACCAATTTCCAAAACCATGAAAAAACAGTGAGCTAAAGTTACAAAAACCGACCGTTTAAAGCAAATTCGAAAGTCCGAATCAAAACGAAACGCGCCCGAACCTTTGGGGGGAGTTAGAGCACGAAATTAACTTCGAGTCGGAGGGCCTAGAGGGGGTTCCCCACCCCCCGAAGCCACCACGAGGTGGACAGGGGGTGAAGCAGACCCGAAACTGCCCAAGGTGGGGCAGTTTCGGGTCCCCACTGCCAAGAACACCTTGTAATGGTCTTGGGGAGTGGGCCCAGCCGTTTGGTCCCCCCAGGGGTTTCCCGGGGTGCCCATGCACCACCCCGCGGCTTCTCAGTTCAAACCGTGAGCCCGCGAGGTGTGCAAACATCTCAAACTTTCATTTTTCGGAATTGTTTTTGTCGGCGGATTTTGCACGACAAAAACGGCGGATTTCTAATGTCGCAATGAGTTAACTAAGGCTTATGGAGTGGCTGTGATACCATTTTGGGTTACGGCAGTGCCCCGGCCATCAATCCGTGACCAAATGCAGAACAAAATGTATAAAACTTGGCGCTACCACAACCAATTACCCGGATCTACCCATAAGCCCAAAATAACAAAACATGCAAAGGAGTTAGAATGGTTATACCGAATAGATTCGTGTCCTTCGGTCTTCAACCATCATCCCAGGCTCCTAGGGGCTTCCTTGATCAAGCTTGATCTCCGGTCTCCCTCCATCGAAGATGATCCACCCAAGAGTCTATGCAACGAGCTCCAACCTTATATCCGAGGCAACTATGGCACCTAGATCGCTACTCTAGATACCGTAGATGAAGTAGAGAGTGATGAAGGATTAATTTGTCTCAAGACACCCAAGGATTCTCAACTCATGAGAGGGTTTGGGTGGAGCTAGAGGAAGAAGAAAATTCCATGAGAATGAGGTGTTGAAAGCAACTCAAGAAAGAGAACGTGAAATGAATAATGACTTGTGTTTTTGTTTGTTGTGTGAGTGTGATAAGAAATAATGGAGCCATCACATAAATGTCCATATCTCCAAAATAACTTAGTCAACAAAAAATATCTCAAGTCAACATAATCTCACAACAAACAAAAACCTTAAGCATGCTAGAATAGTAATCATGGGTCACTAATTAGCCATGCCACAAAAATGCAATAAACACATCATCCTACACTTCATTAACCTTTTAATCCAAAAAGGTCTAAACCATAATGAGGTGTAATCTTCCAAAAGTAATCTTGTAGGAAATTACAAGAATACCCCTCATCCGTATATACATACCCCCATCCGTATTCCGAAGAATACGAATACAATGATACGAAAATAATCCAACAATATAATACTAGGATCCGGCTTAAACCAAAGCCCATTAATATTATCCGTCCGAACATCATCTGTGCACAAGTACACGTATGTGATCGAACCCTGCCGTAAAACCATACGGCCTCTACATCGTTTCGCCCGAAACAGGGAAACCCTTTGTATGGGACTCTAAATACTCGTCAATACGCTGGCAGTGGGTTTAACTGTCATGACCCAAAGTTTGGATGTGACCGGCATTCAGATTGCATAATATCTCAAGATATTTACACAACCCGAGTAAGCCAAAAACCAAGTTCAAAACCCTTTTTGCGGAAATTGTATGAAAATTTAGTTTTTAAGTAAAAATCACAGTTTTAAGTAATTAAGATCTTAACAGTAACTCCCTATTGAATTCATAACAAAAACAGTTATAAAGTGTCTAATTTGGTTGCATCCCTAGTTGGGATCAACAATGCCAACAGCGGAATAAATCTACAACTTTATACAACATCAGTAAGAATCTCGGATATAAGTAAAAGAAATATCAATCCATATAACCAAACGATCTCATCTGTCGAAATAATATAAATATAACCATATATCGTTCTAAGTCATTATATAGGGTCTGATGGAGATATTCTAGATTCAATATACAATACCAAAAAAGGAGGTTACTGCATGGATAACCCACCTAGCAAAAGATGCGATAAAAGCTGATAAATGGATCTGTACTGCTGCTAACCGTCCACTCTACCCCTGCAAGGAACTGTAGCACAACGGGATGAGTTGTCAACTCAGTGAATATAACTAACATATAACGGCTGATAATGTAAATATGACGAACTATAACTAACTGCGGTGTGGATAAGTATGATGCATGATAGCATGTGGAAAACATGAAATTTGTACTACTAATCACATAAACTCAAAACTGAAATCTCATCACTTTTTCCCTATAAAGTTTATCTTTCCATGTCCAACATTGACACAAATCTTCTGTTTCCCTCAGGCATCATTCCTCTAACGATCATGTAATCAATAACACTGGTCGGTATCATCTAGATATCCGCCGTGTTCATAACTATCTCCGGTATCGAGTATTCTCGTTAGGCTCCCGCCTAAAGTGCGGCAATCCTGCCCCTCGGTCTCGACCGGGTCCACCATGTATCTAACTGTATCCCCACTGACTCAGTCTGGATAAAATTATAAATCCGTAACCGTATACCCCTAGACTTGGTCCGGAATAAAACCAAATCATAAAAACGACATTTCATGGTGGACGTGACACATAATCATAAAAATCACTGATTTTTCGTAATAGTATATGAAAACTTAAAACCATAAATCCTCAATAATACAAATGCCTCTTATATCAACTACTAATACTTGAATACGAAATATGATGTTATATATGCTAATTACTACGACTATTGAAATTTAAGGTATGATAAGAATCATTTTTAATAAAATAATTTCTAAATGTGAAGTGACATGTTAATATCGACAAGGTGTAGTGTAACATGTAGATATGTGCATGTGCGGCATAACTCGTTGATAATGGTGCAGTGTTCTAACAAGTATTAATCATGGAGGTATATATGTAGATTTAAGAATGCATATGATAAAGTTAACATACAAAATAAAAACAATAATTTAAATCTAACTACGGGCGTATTACGCTATCTTTATAAGATCCCCCGGTAGATGTTTAGTCTACTCACCGGAATACGTCGTAACTACTCAGAAATCGCCAATCCTTTTCCTTTCCTTGCTGCCTCCGAAGTTCCCGTATTTGAATCTAACATCGAAATTTACTTGTATAAGGAAACGGCTAACTCCGATACAGCCAAATCATGAAAACACAAGTTGTACGTACTAATTATACTATGTATGACTATTGCAAATGATCTAACACTTAACTTTACTGAATTTTAACCGAACACTGTTTCGCAAAAGAAAACAGAACGCGTTACGTTTTACTCGTGTCGTATTTGAGAATTTCGATCCCTTTTCCGATATTTTCTCCCAGATTTTATATACAGTTAAACTAACTTAATTAAACAATACCAAATTATCCCAAGTTCTATACAGAGACCTACTCCAAACCTCAAAACACCAAACTTCCCTGCAAATCCGGCGATGCCGGAATTTGCCTATACCTCGCCGGCCAAAATCCTAGCCCCTGGGTTCGTGCTCCTATGGTTTGTTCTAGGTCCAACATACAACATTAAGACACTGTTTGGTTAAATTAACTTTTATCTAAACTATAGCAGATTAAAATAGAGCTCAGTTTTTCCTAAAATACGATATTATAGGCATTTTGATTTCTAATTTAAACTAGTTACAACTAAATTCCTACAGTTTTTTAAGAATTTTACTTACAAGGGATTGCTGGAAGAACTCCCTTCAAGATGCACAAGCTCCTAGTTCCTAACTTGATGGTGGAAATCCTAGAACTTGGCTCTTCTCTTCTCCTTTCTCTTGTTCTCCCTTGCTTGTTCTAGTTTTCTATTTCTTTCTTTTAATTTTTCAGATTTTAATTTAGCTAAATGATCTGAACACATGCTATATATGACAAAGGTAAGAGTGAGGTGTAGTAAGAGGTGTCAAAGATCAAGGTGTACCATCCTCATGCAAGGAGGAGGTGTTGTGTGTGTGTTGTGCATGCAAGAAGGATGTGTCAAGGTATTACCATTTCCAAATTGATTTATCTTGTGATAAATTCTGAATTAAACCTTATTTAACCTCTTTTCTACTTACACCCTTAAAAATTCCAATTTGCACAATTTCCTAAATTTTTACATAAAGACCCCTCACTAATTATGTTATTTTATAACACTATTTTAATTAAAATGAAGCTAAATTTTACAGTAAAACCCTTATAATTTATTTATGTTACATATTAAAATTTTTATTTAATTTGTTTTACATACTATTTATGAAAATGTCATATTTGGTTTTAATAACTTTTTAATTTAACATTTTATTATTTAATTAATTAATTTTATTTATTTCTAATTTTTTTCAAAATGCTACATTAACCACAAGCACGTCAGCGGCACTAGCTGTACGTAAAGGCTACCTAGGTATTGAACGAAAGGGAGGCCGATGAGCAAACTCATCCTCAAACCCTAATACCTAGGTATTGAACGAAAGGGAGGCCGATGAGCAAACTCATCCTCAAACCCCAACTGAGCTTGACAGTGACAATATCCGTACAGTCCGGTCTGTCCGTCTATGAGTATCGCATATCGAGTGTAGGGGGTGGATAAAGTCAGACCCCTAATAACTTGACATGTAGAGTCGGTATGAAGCCCATCATCACCTGAGAAACTACTGATCCGAATCAGTAATTCTCGACTATCTTATCCAAGGATTTTTGGTGACGGCCACCCGTGCACAACCGCGATATCAACCCCCAATACCGGGAGAGGCGCATCCTCCGACGATCCGCTCACTGCCTCCATGTGGATCGGGACTGTACCCAACTAAAACCTGTTTGCACGACTCCTTGGAGCCATGGTTGGGCTAGTAATCAAAGCACAGTGGGAACTCACACGAGATAAATGACGATCTCAGGTCGATAGACTAACCTGTACACATGTCACCTGGGAACTGCTATCTGACAATAGGTATAATACCAACTAGCATGTTCCCGGCAAGTCCGTCCGGTGTACTCATAACCCAATGAGCACCTGTATACATCTTAGGTGAACCAACTAACACCAATAGCTTGTGAGACCGGCCACCGTCCATATTCGGGGTCTCGATCCATATACACTAGTCTACTCTTGGAGTATCGACTCCCAGTCTCGAAACTCCCACGATTAGGGACATTTTAAGAATGTGCTTATAGACCACCCAGCTCCCACGTATATGATCGCCATTATACTGCTGGTAGTCAAGCATGAATCCTATGGGCTCTAACTGTAGGGTTACTCAGCGCAACAGCAAGGTTTCGGGAGGCATCGTTCATGCCGTTTTCAAATTTTTGCCATTCTAAAGAACCCTAACCCTAGAATCTTAACTAGAGATTTAAACAAACTAGCAATATTAACATTTTAACATCTAAGTGAATGAGGAATACAGCCTTTGTAGACCGGTCCTTCACTTCAAAAGCGCTGTGTAGAAGTCCCTTCGCTGCGAGTAAGAATCTCCCGAACTCTTGAGAGGCTCAACAAGGTGAAAGATGCAAACTTACTCGAAGTCTTCGAGGCCGATGATCTACGTCGAGGAGACTCTAGCTCATGCTACCTCTTCACTAAATTAGGGTTTAGTGAAGCAAACACCCTAAACTAAATGGCTAATAGGAGAGCGTGATGAAGTAGGAAATGGGCTCTCTTTAGATTTATTTTTCTCACAATATTTTCTCACCATTTTCAAAATCTAGAAATCTTTTCATAAGGAAGAAGAAGCTCAATTGAAGAAGAAGGAGAGAATGAACTCATAAGGTGATAATATGAACCATGGGTGAGTTAGTGTCATACACTAACTCATGTAGATGGTTTACCATGGTTAGTATAATGGTTGGTTAATAAATATCTACAAGTGAAACAAAAAAGTGGACTTGGTCAATGAATCCACAAGCTTCGACAAGTTTGTAGCCATGCCAAATATCCATCCAATTTTTGAATTACTTAGATAAATATAAACCCTACATTATATCAAGTATGGTGTAAGTCTCATACACCCATGTATCATGCATTATCAAGCATGACACAATAAAATGTACATTAATATATATCACATATATATTATATGCACACAAGTGAGAAAAAGAAATGTTTAGTGAGCAAATATTAGTTAATATAAGTTAATATATCAAATATATATAATTATACATTAAATTATCATATCAACACTTGATTTAATAATCCGGCTATATCACATACAACCGACTAATATCATATGAATCAACTTATCGGATCAACACTTGATCCGATAACTCGGCTATATCTCATATAACCGTCCGATATCCCATATCGCGAGAATAGAATACGGTATCACATACACGCTTTAATCTCGGTCCCGCACATATCACATATGTGCTCCTACTCCGTTTCGCATGAACCAGGAAACCTCTGTGTAGGACTCTAAAGACTCGTCAATATGCCAGCAGTAGGTGATGATCATATCAAACACCCACAAGCCGCAAGCTGTCTGCTAAACATAACGGCCACCCGGGTATTGAGTGATCAGAAGATCAACAAGCAAGCCTGCTCATACTCCTTTGAATCCAATCAGTAACACTACCGTACAGTCCATTCTCTTCGTCAGATATGTCGTATATCATAACCTGGGGGTGGTATAACGTCAGACCCCAATAGCCTGATAAGTCTGTTAGTTATATGTATGCTCTAGAGGCCATTACTGTACATTGTATGTATATTGTAGTGGATGCTGGGACATATATATAGGTAGGACTTTCTTGCTCGACATGATAGTACGCTATCTGGTTGCTCTTTATCTTAACGTGTATACTTTCTGTCTCTCTGTTACATGTTGATAAAGCCCTTAGGATGTGTACTCGACTTCCAGGACTGTGATGCAGATCATACTAGTGGGGCCTGGATAGTCCATGAGTACATCCTTCAATGTTCCTAGTCGAGGGAATATCGAGACGGGGCATCGATATTCCAGAGTAGACTAGCGTATATCTTCTTGACCCATGCGATGGGCGATGGATGATCCCATATCCATTGGTGTTTGACATCAGAGATGGTATACGGGTGCTCAGTGGAGACTGGGTACACTGAACGGACTTACCGAGAACTCCCAGATGGTATTATACCTCACGTCAGATGGCAGTTCTCTGGTGACACTGGTACAGCTTAGTCTGTAGACCTGAGATCGTCATAGAGTCTTGTGTGTCTCCCACTGTGCTTTGATTTCCACCCTACCATGGCTCTACTGAGTCGTGCAAACAGGTGGTTTTTGGGTACAGTCCCGATTCACATGGAGGCAATGAGCGATAGGAGGGGATTCGTCTCTTCCGGTATTGGGGGTTGATGTTGCGCAATGCACGACTGGCCATAACAGGAAATCCCTGGCCAGGGTTGCTGTGATATACTGGTAAGAGTTATCAGTAGTTTCACGAAAGTTATGGACCCTACGTCGGCATGACTCATCAAGCTATTGGGGGCTGACGTTTACCACCCCTAGGCGAGATATGCGACATATCAGACGAACAGACCGGACTGTACGGTAAGTGTTACTGGTTGGATTCACAGGAGTGTGAGCGGGCTTGCTCGTCGATCTTCTGATCGCTCAATACCCGGATGGCCGTTACGTTTAGCAGACCGCTTGCGGCTTGTGGGTGTCTGATATGATCATCATCTGCTGTCGGCGTATTGACGAGTCTTTAGAGTCCTACACAGAGGTTTCCTGGCTCAAGCGAAACGAAATAGGAGCACATATGGGATATGAGCGGGACCGAGAATAATGCGTGTATGTGATACCGTATTTCATTCTCGCGATGTATGTGTCGAATGGTTGTATGCGATATAACCTAGTTATCGAATCAAGGATTGATTCGATAAGCCGATACGTTGGATACTAGCCGGTTATATGCGACATTACCGGATCATTGAATCAAGTGTTGATTTAATGATTTAATGTATAATTATATATATTTGATATATTACTTTGCATTAACTAGTATTGGTTCACTTTAAATGGATTTACTCACTTGTATTGCACATTGTATATGTGATATATTTTTTGTGCACTTGATTGTATCATGTTTGATGATACATTCTAGCTTGGTTTTGTGTGAAGTATTAAACCATGGTTAGTTAGTGGTTAGGGTATCATTTCTTTTACTTATTCATTTATCTATTTATTTATTTCATTTAGAAAAGATAAAGAGAAAAGAATGGTTGCTATTTTTTTGTTTTTATTTGAAGCTTCTTGAAGCTTTGAACAAGTCCATCATTCTTGTCCCTTCTCTAACCCTAACCACTCATCTAACCTTAGTTAAATCTCTACACTAAACCATGGTTGAAGTCATGATAAGTATTGATTTATTTATGAAATAAAATATAACTTATCATATATTCATCTTCATCTTCTTCTTCTTCTTCTTCAAGAAGAAGCATTCCTCCATCAATGGCAACTAGCCAAAACAAGTGAGAAATCCAATTCTAAAGTGAACCCACCTCCTATTTCTTCATCCTCTACCTCTTGCCAAGTAGTATAGGGTGTTTCCTTCACAAGTTTTCCTGACTTGGTGAAGTTGGAGCTTGATCTAGCGATGCCTCGACGTAGATCATCTTCGGCATCGTCGTTGGTGACCTAGCCCGCTTTTTCTCCGATAAAGCCGACGCTAGAGCCCAAGATCCGATTTGTACAGCGAGGAGACTTCATCGCGGAGCCATGGAGGTGGAGAACCGGATCTACAAAGGTTGTAGCCACTTTCCTTTAGCATTTAATTCGTTTACATGCTTGCATCGCCTCATTATCTAGTTAACGATCTGTATTAGGGTTTGTAGGCACTTGTAAAATTTCAATTGACCATGTTTGATCACTTGTGAGACTTCATTAGTGTGCCTAGGAACCCTACAAAGTCATGCCGATGCAAGGTCCATAACGGTTTGAGAAACTACTGGTAACACTTACTATTAAATCTCAGCAACCCTGGCCAAGAATTTCATGTTATGGCCAATCGAGCATAGTGCAACATCAACTCCCAATACCGGGAGAGACGAATCCCTTCCTATCGCTCATTGCCTCCATGTGACTTGGAATTGTACCCAAAAACCATCTTTTTGCATGATCTCTTGACCGTGGTATGGTGGAAATCAAAGCACAGTGGGAATCACACAAGACTCTATGACGATCTCGGGTCGACAGACTAACCTGTACCAATGTCACCAGAGAACTGCTATCTGACGATAGATATAATACCATCTAGGAGTTCTCGGTGAGTCCGTCCAGTGTACCCAGTCTCCACTGAGCACCCGTATACCTTCTCTGATGTCAAACACCAATGGATATGAGATCATCCATCGCCCATCATATGGGTCGAGAAGCGCATACGCTAGTCTACTCTGGAGTATCGATGCCCTGTCTCGATACTCCCACGACTAGGAACATTTGAAGGATGTACTTACCGACTACCCTATCCCCACCAGTATGATCTGCATCATAGTCCTGATAGTCAAGTGTACATGTTAATATAAAGAGCAACCAGATAGCATATTATCATGTCGAGCAAGAAAGTCCTCCCTATATATGTCCAAGCATCCACTACAATATACATCTCATGTAAAGTAATGGCCTCTAGGGCATACATATAACTAACACTATCAACATGTAATAGTGATCTGTAATGTCACCTGAAGCATGTACACGATGATAAAGACAAACCAGATAGCATACTATCATCTCGAGTAAGATTGTTCTACCGGTATAGGTCTTCCCTCAATCATTGCAATCACATGCCTATGATCCAATAATTGACTTGAGGGCATTATAGCCAACAGAAATAGCCTTAGTGAGTGGATCCTCTCCAATGTTTCTATCTTTATCTCTCCATATCTCAACTTCGCGGAGAAAGACTATCTCCAGAAATGAGCAATACCTGTCCTAGAATTTGTCTGGATATATGATGGGACCCAGTTCACAAACGAAATCCAAATCCAACAAACTTCTTAGACCGTATCATCCACTGAATTTAATCAGTATCCTGCGCCATACCTTCCACAGTATCCGCCTGGACCACCTATCCAACATACTGCCTCTCAAAAGAGGAAAACTATAACTCTGACAACCACTGTCATCCAGGTCACCTTGGAAGCCAGAAATGATAACCGCCTCTTGAAAGAGGCTGCCGTTACCATATACCAAGAACATCTACTTATGTTCATAACTGCTTCCCAATGTTTCTCCAGGATTGGATTAATATATATATGCTTATTGCATCCTATGTAAAAGAAAAATCCGGTGTGGTACTTGACATCTTATGATTGAATCAATTACCTAAGTAAGTGATATGTCAATCATGCAAATCACTCTCCTCATCAGTCTGAAAGACATCTGTTTAGAGAGGGTGACTCCATCTCCTACGGGTACAACACCACGTCAGGAGTCGTCCATTTTAAAACACTTTAGAATAGTGTCAAAGTACCCGAGTAGGGACACTTCCCAAATCTAGATCTAAAACCATAGATCTAGAGAACAGAATCTCTGATATTTTATCCAGATCATATGTGGAGAAACTCCTTGTGACAACCACAGTATAACCGATCGTAGTATAGGAATAGCACTTCCTATCAAAAGCATGTCATCCAAATACCAGGACATCACTCCCTACTACCTTCTTACCAGGTCCATCTGTTGTTCTGATGAAGTCAAACTCTATGACTGTCACTTCAAAAAAAGATGATCTATCTCCGCTATACTTGCTTTAGTCTATAAATAGAAATAAGCTACTTGCTCACTATGCTTCCGCTGCTCCAACTGACTGCAACAACCCTCTGACAGAGTCATATACATGTGCACTTCTAAAGCTAATTTAGAACGACGTTATACTCATCCTCCTGCCAGATCTCATAGTCTAGAACAACAGTAGTGGCAAGTTTGGGTAATCAAAAACCTCCCTGTCACCGTCTTTGAGGAAACCGAAGTTCTTCTCGGGTTCCTGAGGTTACCCACCAAATCTGCGGAGTGGCTAATGTATCGTCAAATCCAATTGAATCTTTAGGTTCTACTAAATTTTCCAGTAATCGTTTATGGTTCTGGAATCACTTCCAATTCTACCATACTCCCACTAATGTTTTCTGAAAAGAATCCATTTTACTAAAACTGGTGGCGAGTCAAGAACAATATAACTATTGATCTTCCAGATGGTAGAATGTTAACCCTCTTCAAAGCCCGGGATAACCCACAAACTACCATTACTGAAACGTGCCTAGAGTTTATCCAGATTCTAGTTTTAAGCATAAGCCGGAAAACTCCATATAGCTTAACACCATTAAAATATGAATCCATTCTATATATCCAATATAGAAACAAATGCACTAATTTAATTGGAACCAGGTTCAAAAATCATGAAGCCATTTCCGGTGCATATCAACCAAATGGAAAAAGGCCATACAGCATTACTCATCCAGGAATACATTCTCGTATAAGTAACCTGAAAGAGAAGCAAGTTCCCAAAACTATTACTTACAACGGAATACCAAACACAAGTATCTACATCTTCGATCGCCTTGAAGAATTCTGAAACTTACAAGTTCTCTACTTTATTCTTATACCTATATCTTCTCAAAATCTGGACCTTGTATTTCAACGAAATACTTGTCTAAAACTAGAGAAGTCATGAGTAAACAGAATATAGTACGAGTACCAACCCCTTTGTCCTGACGGACATCGAATAACATACAATACTTTGTATAAGTCCACTGAGTTTAATAACTCAAACCCTGTGCATCGTAGGTTAAAAACTGTACTATGGTTAAGAAGAATTACACCGTCGTTGAATGAACTTTACCTAACCATCAACTGATATAGGTAAATGTCATAGACATAATTTCAAAAAGTTATATCTCACTTTATAAAATAAACGTACAGATATATCATTTTGAAATTGGTGCATAACAACGGATATTCAAAACCAAATATTTGCCGTCAGGCAAAACCCAGGTGATTTCCTCAAATATCACCAATTACAAAGAATTCTGATATATATTGAGAATCTAATCACCCAATTCCTAATATCTTACTCCCACTCAGCATCCGTAACGCTATATAAATGTGAGAATCAAATCTGGTAAGTATATACCCTGGAGTCAGAATCTATTTGGGAAAACATTTTTCAATTAACACCGCACAGTAAAACTGAAACATGAAAATGTTTCGAAGGGGTAAGCAGGTATTCCTAGTAATACCTCTTCCACTATCCAGATTCATGACTGTAACCGTATATTTTCTTGCCCTCACTCCAATCCCTTTATATGTCTTTACTTATTACTTTTTGTACACCACACTTAAGCCAATTGGTTTTCTTCCTTCCCTACCTTTCGACACCTGCCTATGGTTTGGAAGAAGACTACCAATAAGCGCAATAGGTGTACTCTCCTAATACTAGGAGCTCTCGCAACCTGAGAGAAGGTAAAGGGAAAAGACAACAGAATAATCCTATTTCTCCAGAACCAGAATCCATCCTCGAACTGGAACAAGTTCCTTCGAGTTCGTATGTAACAATACGATGGAATATCCAAGAAATATGGTGTTTCTCCCAATCAGAGCAAAACTCTGTTTGAATTTCAAAATTCAAAAATTGAAGCAACGCTTCAGATTCCTTGCGCTGCGCACTGTGCGCCACGTGTCAAAAGCAGACACGCCAGCGCAAGGAGCGCTGCACCCATGGCAGCGCACCCCCAATCAGAGCAAGGCTCTGTTTTAAAATTCAAATTTTAAAATAAATGAAGCAACGCTTCAGATCACTTGCGCTCTGCGCTGCACGCCACGTGTCAAACAGGGGTGCGCTAGCGTAGTTGCGTTGCGCGACACGTGTCAAGCGCATGTGCGCTAGCGCATGTGCACAACGCTCGGCGCTGAGCGACACGTGTCAAGCGCCAATTGCGTCAGCACTGGAATTTAAATAATAAATTATTAATTAATTAGAATTAAAATTCTTGAAAGATCTTTCCAATCTTATTAAAATAAGAAAATTATCTTCTGTAAAACAAAGGCCTTAGAATAAAAATCCAACGGTGGGGAAATATCCCCAGATCAATCAGAGAAAGATCTTTATAACTAACTTAACAAATCATCCTACCCTATATAAAGGCCCCTAGATTCCAAGTCTCAGGGATAGAGATACAGAAGAGAGAGAACCCTCTAAAAACTTTGAGCAAAACTCAAAGAGAAGAAAAGGCAAGCCATTGAAAAAAGAAGATCATCTTCTTCATCTTTAAAGGTAAAGAATTTGATTCTTGAAGAACAGAGATGAAAACACCTCACAAAAAGAAGAATCTGTTCTAAAAAGATCAAAGATCTAAGAACAAGATCAAGATCTTCAATAAAAATAAAAAGATCAGAAAGTTCTAATCACAAAAAATTTAAAGAAGTAATTTACTTCATTCATAGATCATTTGATCTATATAAAGGCACAGCCTTTTGATAAGAGTAAGAACCATTGGTTCTTGAATCTTGAGGTAGAACCTCTTTTGAGAGAACAAACAATTTGTTTTTTGGTCTTAATTTGATCAAGATGCGTTCTGCGATGTTGGACAGTGCCTTGCACTAATGAAATGCGCCTTTGCGCTCCTTGGATTGGCGCGCTTCTCTAGAACGCGCCACGTGTCAACCACAGACACAATCTGCGCTTTACGCTTCTAAAACAGCGCACTGCGCTCTTGGACTGGGGCACTGCACTAGAGAGCGCCACGTGTCATTCACTAGCGCAGCGCAATGGCGTAGCGCACTCAGAAAGCATAGTGCGCTAACAGACTTGCGCATAGCGTAGGGCGTGACACGTGTCACTTTCGCATGCGCTCTTTAATTGGCGCAAAGCGCCTGACAAGCCACGTGGCGCACTATCAGACCACTAAAAATGCTATGCATTATTAAAAAGGGCAAAGCCCAAGTAAAGGTCTAACAGACCAAAAATAAATGCTATGCATTTAATTATAGAGCCTAATGCTATGCATTATAAAGGGCAGAGCCCTAATAAAAGCCTAATAGGCAGAACAAGGATAAAATGTTAAATATTTTCAACTGGACTTAGCCCAATACTGGCCATAAGTTCTCAATATAAATTAAACTGAGCACAACCGCTCTTCCGATCAATTTACACCCGGTTCGAGGGTACATCTCTTTACTCCTCTGACATCTGTCGTTGTAATCTTTCAACGTCGTCAGAGAGGTGACGGGTCCCGACAACCACACACTGTTACGGACTGTGGGGTCCTTAAACTCATGGATTATGATGTCCTTAACCTCGACCGTGATGTCTTAAAACTAATACCGGACTATGATGTCCTTAACCTTGACCGTGATGTGTTAAAACTAATACCGGACTGTGGAGTCCTTGAAACCTCGGACTATGACGTCCTTAACCTTGACCGTGATGTCTTAAAACTAACACCGGACTGTGAGGTCCTTAAACTCACGGACTATGATGTCCTTAACCTTAACCGCAACGTCTTAAAACTAACATTGGACCGCAATGTTCTTAAACCACTTATCGACCGCAATGTCACTAAACTAAACAATAAAGTCCCAATTGCTCTCTTGTCGGATCTAAATGATCCCGTTAAGTCGATCTTAGTCTAAAATTAGACTAACGTGTCCTTAACGAATGTTTAAGTCGATCTTAGTCTCAAATAAGGCTAACGTATCCTTAAACACACACACCCAAACCCAAATCTAAGAAAGATACGGATTTGGACTAATCCACATCCTATAGGCGACAGCACAAATTAGTCTCCATATACAATCCACGGGCAACCGAACACAAAACAAACACCCACGACACGAAGTGACCATATGGAGAAGGAGAAAGTTGTTACCGCAATGCGGTAGCGTAATTAACTGCAGGGGCTTGCGCCTGCAGGGAAGAGCGTCCCCACAATCAAAAACCCCTCAAATGAGGGGGAATCTGACGAAGTCTACTACATCGGCCGCATCCGTTTAAACCTTCGATACACGGTGCCATAAATCAACTTGGCATCTTCGGAGAGGTGGACGAATAGCACCAATTAGCATCTGCCCCGAATTTCAGGCATGACGTTCGCCGCGTCTCTGCCGCGTCTTTCGGAGGGGAACAGATTCTGGCACGCCCGGTGGGACTCGAACCCACAGTCGCCTGATCAATTTACACCCCGGCAACATCCCCTCCCTTGAACAAGGGGCAAGACGAGGCCATCCCCATCACCGAGCCAATTCTATCAGCACGACATGCTTGACGGCGCCGAGTGAGGAAGTCAGGAAGCAACTCCCCTTCTGGGCTAACTCCACCAGCCCCGACGGCGGAAATTGATGCTGCTATTCCAACCGAGAACAGCTTTGAGCTGTTGAATAAGGTGCGTAGGAATTCTCCCACCGCCGTACTGAAAAGGTCCCTTCCTCCACTGGAGAAGGTTGCGGAAGCAAAACCAGAGCAGTCCCCTCAACGGCTGTCCTCCAAGATCGACAAAGTCTGACGGCAGGTCAGAGACTCAGTGATCGATCCAAATTTCTCCCGCCAGCACAAGAAGCTGAAGGTCCAACAGGAAATAAGCCATCCTGCCAGGCCACGAAAAGCTGTCTGGGCGCCCACTGCGACGGCCCCCTCAACTTCAACCACTCCTAAGAAACGAAGGCCGGAGAAGACTCCCATGCCTGCGACATTGCCAAAGGCACTGAACCCAAACGCCCTAAGTCTGGGAGCATAACGGTTCATACTGTTTACATGGCTTCCGGAAAGGAGGATAGCCGCGCTTCAAAGGGCCACCGACGACTCACCCGATCCATCACAAGGGCCCAGGAACAACAGCAGCAGAAGCTCCAAGAGATGATGACTGCGATGGCCACACTCACCGGGCCAAAAGAAAGCCTGGAGGCATCATCGGAACAACGTCGCGAACACGAGACCGATGCTGAATTCCTTCGTAGAATGCTTGAAAAGAAGGACAAGGAGGCTGCAGAGCAAGCGGCCAATATAAAGCAAATGGCTCTTCTGTTCCAAGACATGGTCGGGATGATGATACAGCCGGATCCTCCAGCCGAAGATCCTCCGATTATCCTCGAAGATGACATAGGAGAAACATCAAATCCACCTCCGGCTATTTAAACAGCCAAAGAGGAAACAATCTCTAAGGCTGCCCTGGATGATTATATTGCTCAACAAATAAGAGTTCACCAGGCAAATGAAGCGGCCGACCAAGTCGTCAAAACGGGGCGACCATATCCGAGCTGGTATGATCAGATCAAGTACCTGTCAGGCTACACAATCCCGAAATTCCATGTCTACAAGGGGACAGGCAATCCCCACCAACATGTCGCCCAGTTCAGGGCTCTTTGTGGCAACACCAGCGGTGATGATAAGCTCTTGCTTCGCCAATTCGTCGGCAGCTTATCGGAGACGGCGTTTGAGTGGTACTCTGAGCTTCCGAACGACTCCGTCAAAACTTTCGCAGAGATGGAGTTGCTATTCACTCAGCGATTCGCGAGCGCCAGCGAACGCACCCCAATAACGGTGTTGATCAATGCCAGGGTAAAGCCGGGCGAGACATGGGGTCAGTATGCAATCCGATGGCGGAATCTGTGGTCCAAGTGCGAACAGCGCATCGAAGAAGCACCAGCGGTGGGCATGTTCGTGGGCACTCTAGATCCTCATGCAACTATTTCACAGTTCATGATGTTCTTTAAATCGACCACGTTCCAAGTTTTAATCGATAAGCTAGCCCAGATGGATCAAATGGGTCACAGACCGTCTCCCCCGAAGCCGGAACCTCGGAACGACAAGGGTAAAGGGAAGGCGCCCTTCGTCGCGAACACCCAACAACAGCCCACTGCCCCAAAGCTAGGAGATCAACTGGAAGAGAGACGGCGCTATTACAATGAGAAAATGAAGCGTCCTTACTCATTCCCACAGGACAAGACGAAGAGGCTGTTCGAGCTGGCTATGCGCAACAGGCTTATCAGTTTGCCGAATCCCAGGCGACCGCCGCAACCCAACGAAGTGAATAATCCCAATTATTGCCATTACCACCAAACGGTAAGCCATCCAATTGAGGATTGCTTCGTCTTTAAGGGATGGATTGAGTACCAGTACCTACAAGGCAAGTTTGCATTGTCTGAGAAGTGGAAGGTAAACCCACCACAGCCGCACACTCCTAAGAAGACGGACATACCGGGGGCAACGTGCTCTTTCGTCGAAGAAGCTCCATGGGTGGTCGTGCTTTCAGCCAAAACCAAAAGGATGTTGAGTGATCTTCAGACATGCCCGGCGATCAGGTGGAAGAACCCGTTGGAACCTGAGATCATCGCAGGGATGCTGAAGCCATGCCCAACTCCAAAGATCGGTGGTGATGGCCCAAGCACTCACACCCAGCCGTTAAAATCTTCGAAAAAGAAGAAGAAATCCAAGAAGCCCGTGAAGCCTGGCGACAAGTGAACGGACTTGCAGAAACAGATCGACGCGCTGGAGGAGTATAATCAGAAAGCACGGACTCCCGTCATGCTCCAAGAGTTCCTCAGCCACGTCCTTCAGGAAGAAGATGATGGAGAAGGCTCGTCGGATGAATCTAAGGGTTACGTAGCAAGTTGTCATGTGATTTCTCACTCGTCGATAGACGATGAAGGAACTCCTTGTAGGGTTCCTAGGCACTCTCAAAAGGTCTCACAAGGCATCAACCATGCCAATTTTAAATTTTACAAGTGCCGAGAAACTCTAATACGGATCGTTAACTAGAATTTTAGGCGAAACATTAAACTAGTTAACAACTTAACTAAAGATAAGATACTACAACCTTTGTAGATCCGGTTATCCACTTCCTTAGCTCCACGTAGTCGTCCCCTCACTGTCCATCTCGAATCCCGGACTCTTGCGTCGGCTTCATCGGAGAAAATGAGCGGACTAGTCGTCGGCTGCGATGCCGAAGATGATCTACGTCGAGGTTGCACAAGATCAAGCTCCAACTTCACCAAGTTGTGAAACTTGTGAAGAAAACACCCTATACTACTTGGCAAGAGGTAGAGGGTGAAGAAATAGGAGGTGGGTTCATTTTAGAATTGGATTTCTCACACTTTTGCTCAAGATGCCATTAAAGGTGGCAAGCTTTTTCTTGAAGAAGAAGATGATGAAGAAGATAGAATATGATAAGTTATCCTTGAAAAGAATAATAAAATGAATACTTATCATCTTCTAACCTTGGTTAGGTGTAGAGAATAGACCATGGTTAGTGGGAATGGTTAGGGTTAAGGATGAAGACAAAATGGTCACTTTAGTCAAAACTTCATGAAGCTTCAACAAGCTTCATGATAAAAAGAAACCATTTTGTTTTCTTTTTATCTATTTCTCATAAAAGAATGGATAAATAAATAAGTGAAGAACTCAAAACCCTAACCATTATTATAACTATGGTTTAATTCTTTGCACAAAGCCAAGTAAGTATGTATCATCAAACATGATACAATGTAGTGCACAAAAGTATATCACATATACAACTTGTGAACTACAAGTGAGAAAATCCTTTTAAAATGAACCAATACTAGTTAATGCAAAGTAATATATTAAATATATAATTATACATTAAATCATTAAATCAACACTTGATTCAATGATCCGGTCATATCGCATATAACCGACTAGTATCCTATGTATCGGCTTATCGAATCAATCCTTGATTCGATATCTAGGTTATATCGCATATAACCATTCGATACATTCATCGCGAGAATGAAATACGGTATCACATACACGCATTATTCTCGGTCCTGCACATATCTCATATGCGCTCCTATTTCGTTTCGCTTGAGCCAGGAAACCTCTGTGTAGGACCCTAAAGACTCGTCAATACGCCGGCAGCAGATGATGATCATATCAAGCACCCACAAGCCGCAAGCGGTCTGCTAAACGTAACGGCCACCCGGGTATTGAGCGATCAGAAGATCGACGAGCTAGCCCGCTCACACTCCTGTGAATCCAACCAGCAACACTTACCGTACAGTCCGGTCTGTTCGTCTGATATGTCGCATATCAAGTCTAGGGATGGTAAACGTCAGACCCCAATAACCGATAAGTCGTGCCGATGTGAGGCTCATAACGGGTCGAGAAACTACTGGTAACACTTACCAGCAAATCTCTGATCAGCCCTGGCCAGGGACTTCCCTGTTACGGCCAATCGAGCACAGCGCAACATCAACCCCCAATACCGGGAGAGACGAAACCCCTCCTATCGCTCATTGCCTCCATGTGACTCGGGACTGTACCTAAAGACCACCGTTTTGCATGCCCTCATGGACGTGGTAAGGTGGAGATCAAAGCACGGTGGGAATCACACAAGACTCTATGACGATCTCGGGTCTACAGACTAACCTGTACAAGTGTCACCTGAGAACTGCCATCTGACGTGAGGTATAATACCATCTAGGAGTTCTCGGCGAGTCCGTCCAGTGTACCCAGTCTCCACTGAGCACCCGTATACCATCTCTGATGTCAAACACCAATGGATATGGGATCATCCATCGCCCATCTCATGGGTCGAGAAGCGTATACGCTAGTCTACACTGGTATATCGATGCCCCGTCTCGATACACCCACGACTAGGACTTTGAAGGATGTACCTATGGACTACCATGTCCCCACTAGTATGATCTGCATCACAGTCCAGGTAGTCAAGTACACATCCTAAGGGCTTTACCAACATGTAACTATAAGACAGTTTAAAAAGACAAGTGTACATGTTAAGATAAAGAGCAACCAGATAGCATACTATCATATCGAGCAAGAAAGTCATCTCTATATATATGTCCAAGCATCCAATATAATATACATCATCTGTACAATACTGGCCTCTAGGGCATACATACAACTAACAATCTCCCACTTGCACTAAGGCCAGCTGCTATAGTATCGCATACCGAGCATCCCGAAGAGTCTCTCAAACTGTATCTGGGGAATGGCCTTCGTGAGTGGATCCGCCGTGTTGTTCTTCGTGTCAACCCTCCTGACCTCGATCTCCCGGCGATCAACTATCTCCCGGATTAGGTGATACCGCCTCAGAATATGCCTGGATCGCTGATGGGACCTAGGTTCCTTGGCCAAAGCCACCGCTCCATTGTTATCGCAATACAAAGGTATTGGATGCTCAATGGATGGAACCACTCCAAGTTCAGTAATGAACTTCTTGATCCAGACAGCCTCTTTAGCAGCATCGTTGGCAGCGATGTATTCAGCCTCCATCGTCGAGTCTGCCACGGTTTCCTGCTTGGAACTCTTCCAGCTAACCGCCCCTCCGTAAAGGGTAAAGACAAATCCCGACTGCGACTTAGAGTCGTCCTTATCACTCTGGAAGCTCGAATCGGTAAAGGACTCCACTAGGAGTTCTCCGTTACCATACACCAAGAGCATCTCTTTAGTCCTTCGCAAGTACTTGAGAATGCTCTTCACAGCTGTCCAGTGACTCTCTCCAGGATCAGCTTGATACCTACTCACTACACTTAGTGAGTATGCTACATCGGGTCTGGTACATAGCATCGCGTACATGATAGAGCCTACAGCCGAAGCATAGGGTATCCCTTGCATGCGAGCTCTCTCCAAATCAGTCTTGGGAGACATCTCTTTGGAGAGAGTGACTCCAGAGATCGTGGGCAAGTTCCCACGCTTGGATTCTTCCATACTAAACCTCTTTAGTATGGTGTCAATATACCTGGATTGGGACAATCCCAATATCCGTTTGGATCTATCTCTATAGATCCTAATTCCCAATATGCAGGAGGCATCACCAAGATCTTTCATCGAGAATCTTTGTGATAAGAAGAGCTTGACCGATTGCAGCATAGGAATATCATTTCCTATCAAGAGTATGTCGTCCACGTACAATACGAGGAAGACCACCTTACTCTCTGCTACCTTCTTGTAGATACAAGGTTCATCTGGGTTTTTGACGAAATCAAACTCTTTGATAACGACGTCAAAGCAGATGTTCCAACTCTGCGATGCTTGCTTTAATCCATAAATGGATTTAAGCAGCTTGCACACCTTCCCGCTGCTCCCACTGTCTACGAAGCCCTCTGGCTGAGTCATGTACACGCACTCTTTTAAATCACCATTTAGAAAGGCGGTCTTAACATCCATTTGCCAGATTTCGTAATCATGATACGCAGCGATGGCAAGCATGATCCGGATGGATTTAAGCATAGCCACTGGAGAAAAGGTTTCGTCATAGTCCACACCTGGTCTTTGACGAAAACCCTTTGCTACAAGTCTAGCTTTGAAAGTCTCCACTTTCCCATCTACACCAAGTTTTTTCTTGAAGATCCACTTGCTCCCGATGGGTTTTACCCCTTCAGGAGCAACATCCAAAGTCCATATTTTGTTGGTGTACATGGATTCCATCTCGGACCGCATAGCATCCAGCCATTTCACTGAGTCCCTACTCGTGATGGCCTGCTCGAAGCTAGTTGGGTCATCATCCTCCATGATGCAATCCTCGCTCCCACCATCCATGAGAAAACCGTAGTATCTCTCAGGTTGGCGAGGAACCCTACTGGATCGGCGGAGTGGCTGGGGTTCATTGGGAACTATTGAATCCTCTGTTTCCACCAGATCTTCTGTTGTAGCTTCTGTAGCTGGAACCTCTTCCAGTTCTACCTCATGACCACTAATCTCTTTTTCAAGAAATTCCTTTTCTAAAAAGGTGGCATGCCGAGAAACAAACACTCTTTGTTCCTCAGGGTGGTAGAAGATATACCCTTGTGAATTTTTGGGATATCCTATAAATTTGCATAGAACAGACCGTGCATCGAGTTTGTCCGGATTTTGTTGTTTGACATAGGCTGGACAACCCCATATCTTAACATAGTTAAGACATGGTCTCTTCCCTTTCCATATCTCATATGGAGTGGTAGGCACGGATTTGGTGGGGACCGTATTCAATAGATGTATAGCTGTCTCAAGCGCATACCCCCAGAAGGAAATAGGTAACTCAGCTGTGCTCATCATAGAGCGCACCATATCTAATAGGGTGCGGTTCCTCCGTTCTGATACACCGTTGTGCTGTGGTGTATATGGAGGAGTCAGCTGAGAGAGAATCCCATTCTCTTTTAGGAAGTCCAGGAATTCATTGCTTAAGTATTCACCTCCTCGATCAGATCGAAGGATTTTAATACTTTTTCCGGTTTGGTTCTCGACTTCTTGTTTATATTCTCTAAATTTCTCAAAAGCTTCAGACTTGTGTCTTATCAAGTACACATGTCCGTATCTTGAGAGATCGTCAGTGAATGTAATGAAGTACGAAGAACCATCCCTGGTATGTGTAGACATGGGACCGCATACATCACTATGTATCAGTCCCAAGAGTTCGGTAACTCTTTCTCCGTGTCTCGTAAACGGAGTTTTGGTCATCTTGCCATTGAGACATGACTGGCAAGTGTCATAAGATGAAAATTCGAATGGTTTCAAATATCCATCCTTATGCAACTTAGCCAGTCGTGTCACATTGATGTGACCCAGTCTACAATGCCACAAGAAGGATTCGTTCAGTTCAGAACTCTTCCTCTTGTGTGTGTTTGTTATACTTAGAACTGTGGATTGATTTAGAACATAAATGCCATTGCACAACGTGCCTGATCCAACCAACTTTTGGTTATGGAAAATGTTCATAACATTATCCTCTAATACAAAATTATATCCCTCTTTACTCAACAAAGAAACCGATATAATGTTGCATATCAGGTTCGGCATGTAATAGCATTCGTTCAGAACCAATGTATTACCAGATGGTAATGCAAGGTGATATTCCCTGACAGTCTTAGCTGCAACAATTGCACCATTTCCAACTCTAATGTCTTTATCACCTTCTCCAAGTTCTCTACCTTTCCTTAGCCCATGTAACTGATTACATATATAGGATCCTGACCCGGTATCTAATACCCAGGACGTGGAGCAAATGGAGAAACAGTTCTCTGTAACGAACACACCTGAAGAAAACGCATCAACATGTACTTTCTTCTTTCGGGTGGCATGGGAATCCTGGTATTCTCCTATGTCCGGTTCATTCCTATAACTCTTATAAGAAAGAACGGAACCAACGTTCCCCAGCACAGTATAACATGCGGGTTCGGTCAATACATCCATATTATTATCTTTATTAGGGCATGAAATGGTCGCTACCTGGAGAGAGAGAGAAGAAAACACTTTAGCGTATGCTCTTGCAAGGTCAGATTGGTTATTATCTTATCTAATCAGGATGGCTCCCACTGGTTTTTATCAAATCTTCCTTCAAACCCTAAAAGGAAAGACTAGCCGGGATTAATTACACACTACAAGTTCGCCAATCTTTCAGCCAGGCCAGTGTCGGTACTTTGAGGGAGGTCCCCCGTGCTTTCGCACGAACCTAATTAATGTAAACCTCATTTTCCCAGAGGCGTAACCCCGTTGACACCTTTCTAGACACCTACTTGATCGGCTAATTGTAATGTGTAAAACTCTCCCAGGAGTAACTCTTACTCGCAGTGGGTATCGGGATCCAACTATCTCATAGAAGGTATGCAATCTCATTGCAAATTTCAACACTTGAAATTCCCGATAATGCTTTTGCCCCTAGCGTGCTATGACCTTGACGAAAGCCAACAAACCACAGCCCGCTAGTCAAGTTCAACCCGTACATTTCTTGACTGAATTAAACCCACCCGCACGACCCTTGACGAAAGCCAACAAAGCCGTACGACTACCCTAATCCAGTCGCATCATATGCAGCAGATAAGCAGCACATAGCTACCGCACACTACACCTTGACGAAAGCCAACAAATGTAGCACGAATACTATATGCAACTTATCTGAAATGACGGAGGGCTACGTCAGGTTTTTCTGAAAACCTATTGCGTAATGAACTTGATATCATTGTAGAATCGAATGATTTTGAAATGGGGTGTTTTTGAGGCTTTTTCTAGTTTTGCTAAAGGGGTCACTCCCGGTGAAGGGATCGTCGGCCCTTTCCTCGTCGAATGAGGTGCGGGATATATCATATATATCACTGTGCAAAGCAGAAACTATAGAAGCAATCAAAAGTCAAACCGAGTGTGTAGCATCTGCCAGTTATTGCTAAAGGAGTCACTCCCGGTGAAAGGATCTCGGTCCTTTCCTCATCGAATAAGGTGCAGGGTATATCATATATACCGCTATGCAAAGCAAGAACTGTAGCTACCTGTTTTGTTTAAAATTTGATTCTACAACATCTTAGGTTTCTTTTCTTTCATTAATCACATTAATGAAGTCCCATCATTTAAGTCACCTAAACATCACAGATAAATACGACGTACACTTATGCCATCCGCATTCGCCTGGATGTCCCCTCGTGCACCGTTAGGTTAGGTAACTAACGACAGAGCAGGGCAGGGCTAGTGCGGGTGAAAAACATAAGTAACGTCTATATAATATATCATATATACTATATACTGTATCTATCACAGAACATCACATGATCACATCACAGATATCGCAGCAGAAGAAACATATGAAACATTGGATATACTAGGACGTCCGTGTTTTCAATACGAGCCAGTATAAAACACGGATTCCACGGTCGTGATGAGCAGCCAATCCCACACCCTTAGACCCCTGCGAGAGCGGCAAGCAACCCTACCAATTCTAGGGTTAGGAGACCCGGACTCGACTCCTCGAGATGGTCTCCCACTGGACCCTAGAACCCGGTTACTTGTGCTCCCCTCCTTGGGTCTATCCTAGTGCAGAAAAGTTAATAATATACAAAAGGTGACAACTTCCGCAACCTGGAAGTGCCCCAATAAAAGAATATTACATACAAGTTTTTACATGAATGAAAATGAAAACCACTCATCTCACATAAAAACCCCCGGCTATTCAAACACGACGATCCAATATAACATATCCAGCAACACATAACATCACATGTCATCAACGTAAGTAAATATGCGCATCCCAATTGTCGTTGACATATAGCAACGAAACCGGCGATATCACATATTACACTTACGGTCACAGAAAAGAAAGTGTAAAACTACAACAGTTGGAATCCGCAACCTCTTTAGACATCGCATGCCTAACACTTATAAACCCCGCATTTTAGTCCCATTATCGAAAACTCTTTTCAATATGAAGTGAGACTAAACCGCTAGATTTATAACATTCATTCAGTTATCTCATAACTGTGTGTGAATTCCAATTATTGTATCCCATTCCGGATAAATAGAAAATATTAAACTTTCCGATCGAACATTCGAACACCCAAGTTTTCCCGAAACCGTTCAACACATGAAGTAGGTTCAAAGACATTCACTTCATGCCTCAGTACCAACGGTCCAGCCGTAGAAGGGTCAAGCCAACGCCTCACATGTGGCACGCCGTACTGCCCCAAACCCGAAGGTTCAAAGGGCAGTTCAAGACAGTCATATAATCGAGTTAAGGTTTGTTGTCTTCTAGAGGGACCATCGCGTTACTTGCACTACTTAGAACGTCTTTAAACCTCAGAAAAATCCAACACTTGGAAATTTTCCGACAGGGGAAAAGTTGGGTATTTATATCCGGTCGAACTTTTTAACATATTCTAAAGTTATCCGGAAAAACACATAGACGAAGTTTAATAATCCGATCGAATCAACGATTCCCAATGCAACCCCAGAACACTCAACTCTTGAGTCAAATTAAAAATTCCCAGAAAACTCAGCATCATAAAGTAGGAATTACTGTGCAAAAAGCGAATGATGATGTAATCATATGGCCGCGGAACCGCCGCAGAAGCCAGGTTTCTGCCGCGGTTCCGCCGCTCTTTGAACTCATCTCTTGGAAAAATTTGCACCGTAATTCTTAGAATTCCCTGCTGAATTTTTTAAGCATTTTTAATCTGGAAAAAACCCACTTTTTAGAAAAAGTCCAGAGAGCGTGGAAAAATTAGGGTTTCGGGTTCGATCGGGTTTCAAACATCGTCTAAGCATCGCCTAAGGCTCTAGCTAGGCTCTGATACCACTGTAGGGTTCCTAGGCACTCTCAAGAGGTCTCACAAGGAATCAACCATGCCAATTTTAAATTTTACAAGTGCCGAGAAACTCTAATACGGATCGTTAACTAGAATTTTAGGAGAAACATTAAACTAGTTAACAACTTAACTAAAGATAAGAAGCTACAACCTTTGTAGATCCGGTTATCCACTTCCTTAGCTCCACGTAGTCGTCCCCTCGCTGTCCATCTCGAATCCCGGACTCTTGCGTCGGCTTCATCGGAGAAAATGAGCGGACTAGTCGTCGGCTACGATGCCGAAGATGATCTACGTCGAGGTTGCACAAGATCAAGCTCCAACTTCACCAAGTTGTGAAACTTGTGAAGAAAACACCCTATACTACTTGGAAAGAGGTAGAGGGTGAAGAAATAGAAGGTGGGTTCACTTTAGAATTGGATTTCTCACACTTTTGCTCAAGATGCCATTAAAGGTGGCAAGCTTTTTCTTGAAGAAGAAGATGATGAAGAAGATAGAATATGATAAGTTATCCTTGAAAAGAATAATAAAATGAATACTTATCATCTTCTAACCTTGGTTAGGTATAGAGAATAGACCATGGTTAGTGGGAATGGTTAGGGTTAAGGATGAAGACAAAATGGTCACTTTAGTCAAAACTTCATGATAAAAAGAAACCATTTTGTTTTCTTTTTATCTATTTCTCATAAAAGAATGGATAAATAAATAAGTGAAGAACTCAAAACCCTAACCATTATCATAACCATGGTTTAATTCTTTGCACAACGCTAAGTAAGTATGTATCATCAAACATGATACAATGTAGTGCACAAAAGTATATCACATATACAACTTGTGGACTACAAGTGAGAAAATCCTTTTAAAATGAACCAATACTAGTTAATGCAAAGTAATATATTAAATATATAATTATACATTAAATCATTAAATCAACACTTGATTCAATGATCCGGTCATATCGCATATAACCGACTAGTATCCTATGTATCGGCTTATCGAATCAATCCTTGATTCGATATCTAGGTTATATCGCATATAACCATTCGATACATTCATCGCGAGAATGAAATACGGTATCACATACACGCATTATTCTCGGTCCTGCACATATCTCATATGTGCTCCTATTTCGTTTCGCTTGAGCCAGGAAACCTCTGTGTAGGACCCTAAAGACTCGTCAATACGCCGGCAGCAGATGATGATCATATCAAGCACCCACAAGCCGCAAGCGGTCTGCTAAACGTAACGGCCACCCGGGTATTGAGCGATCAGAAGATCGACGAGCTAGCCCGCTCACACTCCTGTGAATCCAACCAGCAACACTTACCGTACAGTCCGGTCTGTTCGTCTGATATGTCGCATATCAAGTCTAGGGGTGGTAAACGTCAGACCCCAATAACTGATAAGTCGTGCCGATGTGAGGCTCATAACGGGTCGAGAAACTACTGGTAACACTTACCAGCAAATCTCTGATCAGCCCTGGCCAGGGACTTCCCTGTTACGGCCAATCGAGCACAGCGCAACATCAACCCCCAATACCGGGAGAGACGAAACCCCTCCTATCGCTCATTGCCTCCATGTGACTCGGGACTGTACCCAAAGACCACCGTTTTGCATGCCCTCATGGACGTGGTAAGGTGGAGATCAAAGCACGGTGGGAATCACACAAGACTCTATGACGATCTCGGGTCTACAGACTAACCTGTACAAGTGTCACCTGAGAACTGCCATCTGACGTCAGGTATAATACCATCTGGGAGTTCTCGGTGAGTCCGTCCAGTGTACCCAGTCTCCACTGAGCACCCGTATACCATCTCTGATGTCAAACACCAATGGATATGGTATCATCCATCGCCCATCTCATAGGTCGAGAAGCGTATACGCTAGTCTACACTGGTATATCGATGCCCCGTCTCGATACACCCACGACTAGGGACCTTGAAGGATGTACCTATGGACTACCATGTCCCCACTAGTATGATCTACATCACAGTCCAGGTAGTCAAGTACACATCCTAAGGGCTTTACCAACATGTAACTATAAGACAGTTTAAAAAGACAAGTGTACATGTTAAGATAAAGAGCAACCAGATAGCATACTATCATATCGAGCAAGAAAGTCATCTCTATATATATGTCCAAGCATCCAATATAATATACATCATCTGTACAATACTGGCCTCTAGGGCATACATACAACTAACAATCTCCCACTTGCACTAGGGCCAACTGCTATAGTATCGCATACCGAGCATCCCGAAGAGTCTCTTAAACTGTATCTGGGGAATGGCCTTCGTGAGTGGATCCGCCGTATTGTTCTTCGTGTCAACCCTCCTGACCTCGATCTCCCGGCGATCAACTATCTCCCGGATTAGGTGATACCGCCTCAGAATATGCCTGGATCGCTGATGGGACCTAGGTTCCTTGGCCAAAGCCACCGCTCCATTGTTATCGCAATACAAAGGTATTGGATGCTCAATGGATGGAACCACTCCAAGTTCAGTAATGAACTTCTTGATCCAGACAGCCTCTTTAGCAGCATCATTGGCAGCGATGTATTCAGCCTCCATCGTCGAGTCTGCCACGGTTTCCTGCTTAGAACTCTTCCAGCTAACCGCCCCTCCGTAAAGGGTAAAGACAAATCCCGACTGCGACTTAGAGTCGTCCTTATCACTCTGGAAGCTCGAATCGGTAAAGGACTCCACTAGGAGTTCTCCGTTACCATACACCAAGAGCATCTCTTTAGTCCTTCGCAAGTACTTGAGAATGCTCTTCACAGCTGTCCAGTGACTCTCTCCAGGATCAGCTTGATACCTGCTCACTACACTTAGTGAGTATGCTACATCGGGTCTGGTACATAGTATCGCGTACATGATAGAGCCTACAGCCGAAGCATAGGGTATCCCTTGCATGCGAGCTCTCTCCAAATCAGTCTTGGGAGACATCTCTTTGGAGAGAGTGACTCCAGAGATCGTGGGCAAGTTCCCACGCTTGGATTCTTCCATACTAAACCTCTTTAGTATGGTGTCAATATACCTGGATTGGGACAATCCCAATATCCGTTTAGATCTATCTCTATAGATCCTAATTCCCAATATGCAGGAGGCATCACCAAGATCTTTCATCGAGAATCTTTGTGATAAGAAGAGCTTGACCGATTGCAGCATAGGAATATCATTTCCTATCAAGAGTATGTCGTCCACGTACAATACGAGGAAGACCACCTTACTCTCTGCTACCTTCTTGTAGATACAAGGTTCATCTGGGTTTTTGACGAAATCAAACTCTTTGATAACGACGTCAAAGCAGATGTTCCAACTCCGCGATGCTTGCTTTAATCTATAAATGGATTTAAGCAGCTTGCACACCTTCCCGCTGCTCCCACTGTCTACGAAGCCCTCTGGCTGAGTCATGTACACGCACTCTTTTAAATCACCATTTAGAAAGGCGGTCTTAACATCCATTTGCCAGATTTCGTAATCATGATACGCAGCGATGGCAAGCATGATCCGGATGGATTTAAGCATAGCCACTGGAGAAAAGGTTTCGTCATAGTCCACACCTGGTCTTTGACGAAAACCCTTTGCTACAAGTCTAGCTTTGAAAGTCTCCACTTTCCCATCTACACCAAGTTTTTTCTTGAAGATCCACTTGCTCCCGATGGGTTTTACCCCTTCAGGAGCAACATCCAAAGTCCATATTTTGTTGGTGTACATGGATTCCATCTCGGACCGCATAGCATCCAGCCATTTCACTGAGTCCCTACTCGTGATGGCCTGCTCGAAGCTAGTTGGGTCATCATCCTCCATGATGCAATCCTCGCTCCCACCATCCATGAGAAAACCGTAGTATCTCTCAGGTTGGCGAGGAACCCTACTGGATCGGCGGAGTGGCTGGGGTTCATTGGGAACTATTGAATCCTCTGTTTCCACCAGATCTTCTGTTGTAGCTTCTGTAGCTGGAACCTCTTCCAGTTCTACCTCATGACCACTAATCTCTTTTTCAAGAAATTCCTTTTCTAAAAAGGTGGCATGCCGAGAAACAAACACTCTTTGTTCCTCAGGGTGGTAGAAGATGTTGCGCCACGGCAGCGCCCCGGCCATCTATCCGAGGCCAAAATGCGGAATCAAAATTTTTCTTAACTTTAAACTGGCGCTACCGCGGACAATATACCCGGATCGTAACCATTAACCGATACTATCTATCAAGAGAAAGGGTTAGAGATATACCGAGTGATCCGAGTCCTCCGGTCTTCTCGTCGTCATCCCGATCTCTCGCGGAAACTCCGGTCGTCGCCTCCTCGCCGGAAGGGCACCACATCGCCTGCATCTTTTACGGGCTCCTGCCTCAATACCGAGGCAACTCGGGCACGAAGCTGGCAAGTCGACGTGCCCAAGACTTGCTATAGGTTGTAGTGTAGAATCACTTTGTCTCATGGGGTTTGTGAATTTGCCTTGATGGAGGAATCAACAAGATATGAACTTGGGAATTTTTGGTGGCAAGCTAAAATGAGATGGATGCTTAATTTTTGCCACACCAAAATGAAATCAACCCCACTTCTTTTCCATGAAGTGGCCAGCCATATACATATGAGAATGGTGGAGGAAAAAACAAACATAAGAGGGAGGTGAGTGTAGGAGATGAGAAGAGGTGACCACACCAAAACATCATCATAACAAATGCACATCAAACCCATACCCTTTCTTATCTCAATTAATGCAAGTAATGGTGCATCAAAAGAAAAGATGGAAAAGGAATCTAAAGATGCTATCATAATCTCTCATCTCACAAATAAACCCTCCACAAAATGTTATTTGCAAAATTGCAAATAACCCCCTCCATCGGAAAAGTCCGGCCGGGAAAGAACAAAGGAAAACCGGCCGGAACGGAATGCAAACTGGCAACTTTAGAAAACTGGTCCCGTAATAAATTACAGGAAAACCTCGATACTGTGCATACACACCCGCATCTGTATTCCGACCGGATACAAGTGCAATGAGACAAAATCTACACTGTACTATACTAGGATCCGGCTTAAACCAAAACCGGCTAGTAATATCCGTCCGATCCTGATCCGTGCAATACCGCACGTATCTGATCGAACCCTGCCATATATCTATACGGCCTCTAGTACAAACCGTCCGATCCTGATCCATGCAATACCGCACGTATCTGATCGGACCCTGCCATATCTCCATACGGCCTCTACAGCGTTTCGCCCGAAAGCTGAGTAACTGAATGTGTGGTGGACTCTAAAGACTCGTCAATACTATGGCTGTGGATTTAACCACTAGCACGTCAGAGGTATAAGCCAATACGTAACGGGCCACCAGCTATTGACCAAAAGGGACGTCGATGAGCGAACTCATCCTGACACCCTACTGAGCCTGTCAGTGACAATATTCGTACAGTCCGGTCCGTTCGTCTATGAGCATCGCATGTCGGGCCTAGGGGGTTGGTAAAAGTCAGACCCCCAAAAGCGGTACAAGTCGTGTCGGAGTGTAGCCCAGAACACCCTAAGATACTACTGGAAAACCTACCAGTAAATCTCCTGCCTTGGCCAAGGACTTCGTGTAATGGCTCTCCTAAACACAGCGCGACCTCACCCCCAATACCGGGAGAGACGAACCCCTGAAGATCCGCTCACTGCCTCCATGTGGCTCGGGACTGTACCCAACTAAAACCTGTTTGCATGACTCCTTTGAGCCGTGGTAGGGTAGTAATCAAAGCACAGTGGGAACTCACACGAGACAAATGACGATCTCAGGTCGATGAACTAACCTGTACACATGTCACCAGGGAACTGCTATCTGACGTCAGGTATAAGACCAACTAGCAGGTTCCCGGCGAGTCCTGTCCGGTGTACTCATAACCCAATGAGCACCTGTATACATCTTAGGTGAACCAACTGACACCAGTGGCTTGTGAGACCGGCCACCGCCCCTCGTCGGGGTCTCAACTGTATACACTAGTCTACTCTGGAGTATCGATGCCCTGTCTCGAAACTCCCACGACTAGGGACAATTTAAGGATGTGCTTATAGACTACCAGCTTCCACTTATATGATCGCCCTCATACTGCTGGTGGTCAAGCAAGAATCCTAGGGGCTCTATCAACGTGTAATAGCGACCTGTAAGGTCACCTGAAGCATTACACGATGATAAAGGTAAACCAGATAGCATACTATCATTTCGAGTAAGACTGTCCTACCGGGATAGGTCCTCCCTCAATCATTGCAATCATGTGCCTGTGATCCAATAATCGACTCTGAGGGCACTATCTCCAACAATCTCCCACTTGCACTCAAGGCTAATTATTGCGATGTCGCATACTCACAGCCTGTGTGATACCGAACACCCAACTCCCCTACTAGTCAGTCTCACAAAGCCTGTTTGGAAGACTATTGCGTTCGAGGAATAGCCTCAGTGAGTGGATCCACCTTGAAGTTTCTTTCTATGTCTCTCTATATCTCAAGTTCGCGGAGAAAGCCATCTCCCGAAATGAGCAATACCTGTCTTAGAATGTGTCTGGATGTCTGATGGGACTTAGCTCATAAATGAACTCCAAATCCAAACTTCTTAGACTGTATCGTCAACTGAACTTAATCAGTATCCAGCGCCATGCCTCCCTCAGTATTGCCTTGGATCACCTGTCCAAAATACTGTCCCTCATCAGAAGGAAAACTGTAACTCTGACAACATCCTTGTCGTCCATGTCACCTTGGAAGCCTGGAATGATAACCGTCTCCTAAAGGAGGCTGTCGTTATCATATCCCTTAGAACATTTACTTATGTTCTAAAACTGCTTCCGAATGTTTCTCCAGGATTGGATTAATGTCAACTTATTGCATCTAGTGCAAGAACAACATCTGGTGTGGTACTTGACATCTCATGATTGACTCAATTGCCTGAGCAAGTGATCTGCCAATCATACACATCCCTCTCCCCTTTAGTCTGTAAGACACCTTTAGAGAGGGTGACTCCATTACCTGTAGGTACACCACCATGCCAGGAGTCGTCCATTCTAAATACTCTTAGAATGCTGTCTAAGTACCCAGATTGGGAAACCACCCAAATCTAGACCTAAAACCATAGATCTAGTAACCAGTATGTCTGATACAAAATCCATTTCCTTTGTGGAGAAACCACTGTGTGACGACCAAAGTATAACCGATCGTAGTATAGGAATATCACTTCCTACTTTGTTTATGTCATCCAATACCAGGACATCACACCCTACTACCTTCTCAACAGATCCATCCCCTATTCTGATGACGTCAAACCTATGACTGTCACATCAGAAATAGATGATCTATCTCCGCTATATCTGCTTTAGTCTATAAGTAGACATAAGCTACCTGTCTACCAATACTTCCGCTGCTCCCACTGACTACGACAACCCTCTGGCAGAGTCATATAGACGTGCACTTCTAAAGCTAGTTTAGAACGACGCTATACTCATCCTCCCACCGGGTCTCACAGCCTGGAACAACAGCAATGGCAAGTGTGGGTAAACAAGAACTTCCATGTCACCGTCCTTGAGCCTACCGGAGTATCTCTCGGGTGCCTGAAGTTACCCACCTTATCTGCGGAGTGGCCAATGGAATGTCAAATCAGATTGAATCTTTAGGTTCCTTATCAAATCTTCAGTAATCGTTTGCGGTTCTGGAATCACTTCCAGTTCTACCATACTCCCACTACTGTCTTTGAAAAAATCCATTTTTAATAAAACTGTGGCGAGTCTAGAACAATATTACTATTGATCTCCCAGATGGTAGAAAGTCAACCCTCGTCATAGCCTGGGTCAACCCATAAACAGCCATTACAGAAACGTGCCTTGAGTTATCCAGAGTCTGGTTTTAATCATAAGCCGGACAACTCCCCGTACCTTAACAATGTTAAGATATGAACTGTACTATATCCAATATAGAACCAGAGGCACTGATTTAATTGAACCAGATTCAAATCATGCAGCTATCTCCAGTGCATGTCAACTAAATGGAGAGAGGCCGATCAGCGTTACTCAACTTAGGAATGTTCCAATTATGAGTAATCTGAAAGAGAAGCAAGTTCTCTTTATCATTACTATAAACTGAATACCATACACAAGTATCTACATCTTCGATCACTTTGAAGAATCCCGATACTTGCTACACCTGGTTCTCTACTCTATTCAAATACCTATAACTCCTCAAAACCTAGACCCTGTATTTCTACAAAACACATGTCTAAGAACTAGAGAAGTTAAAAGTAAACAGAATATAGTATGAGGACCAACCCCTCTGTCCTAATGGACACTGGACAACATACAATACTCTGTATAAGTCCGCTGAGTCTAACAACTCTTTCACTGTGTGTCGTAGGTTGAAAACTGTACTTATGGTTAAGAAGAATTACACCGCTGTTTAATGCTCCTTACCTAACCATCCACTGATATAGGTAAATGCCATCGACATAATATCAAAAGGTAAATCTCACTCTATGAAAATAGACGTACAGATATATCAATTTGAAATTGGTGCACAACAGCGGATATTCAAAACCAAATATTTGCCGACCGGCAAACAGCCCAGATGATCTCCTCAAATATCACCGATTACAACGAATCCCGATATAATGAGGATGATCACCCTATTCCCAATAACTTACTCCCACTCATCATCTGTAAAGCCATACAGATGTGAGAATCAAACCTGGTAAATACATACCCTGGAGCAAGTGTCTAATCAGGAAATCAGTTTTCTTCTAACAGTACACAGTTGAACTGAAACATTGAAATGTTTCGATGGGGTATCCTGGTATTCCTAGTAATGCCTCTACCATTATCCAGATTCACAACTATAACCGTATAATTCTTTGCCACCTCTCCAAATCCCTTTATATGTCTTTAGTCGTTACCTTCTGCACACCCCTTAGGCCAAATGGTTTTCTTCCTTCCCTACCGTTCGGCACCAGCCTATGGTTTGGAAGAAGACTATCCAATAAGCATAATGGGTGTACTGTCCTAGTCCTAGGAGCACTCGCAATGCGAGAGAAGGTGAAGATAAAAGACAACCGAATAAACCTTATTCTTATTTCTCCTGGACCAGAATCCATCCCCGAACTGGAACAAGTTCCTTTCGAGTTCGTATATAACCATACGATGGATTATCCAATAAACTGTGGATCTTCGTAGTGATACGGAGTGTCCTGGAGAGATACAAAGGTGATTTAGGATTGGCGAAGAAATACTTGGTTTGGTCGTGAATATCAGTCGCAATTTACTTTGCCCTCTTACTAATCCCTTGCTTTGTCTTAATCTTAATACCTTTTGCACACCGTTTAGGCTAATTGGTTTTCTTCATTCCCTACCGGTCGGCACCAGCCTAAGGTTTGGAAGAAGATTATCCAATTTGCATAATAGGTGACCTATCTCCGAAACCAAGGAGTACTCACAACTTGAGAGAAGGTAAAAGGGAAAAGACAACTGAATAATCCTATCCGTTTTCTCCAGAACCGGAAACCATCCTCGAATTCCTTCGAGTTCGTATCTTACCATACGATGGTTTTGTCCAATGGAAGTGGACATTCGTAGTAATATGGGGTGTCCTGGAGAAAAGGGTAAAAGTAGGAGTGGCAATGAGGTCTGCAACTCTGACAATCCAAAAGCCAGTGTAAAGAAGGTTCGGTTAACTTGGTCTCTGAGTCATAGTCTTAGGGTCGGGTCAATGGTCGCTGCCAAAGAGAGAGAGAAAAGAAACACTCAGCGTGCACTCTAACCTAGATCAGAATGGTTACCAATTTATCTAATCAGGAAACCTCCCACTGTACCTCAAATTCTCCTCCAAACCTAAAAGAAGAATTAGTCGGGAATACCCGAGGAGTAAACTAACTCATCAGTGGGAATCGGGATCCAACTATCATCGCATGATAACGTGACGGAATCCGCTCACGGTATCACACTCCAGAAGGTATGCGCATATCTGGCAAGTTTCAGTTCTTTTGGAACTCCCGATGTGATTTTTACCCCTAGGACCCAAGTGACCTTGACGAATAATCAACAAATCAAAAGGTCCTAGTCAAGTTCAGCCCGTCATTATCTTGATTGCGTTAAACCTACCCGCACGACCCTTGACGAATAATCAACAAAGTCGTACGACTGTCCTAACCAATCCACATATCCATGCGACAGAATAGCACAACAAAGCTACCGCACACTACGCCTCGGCGAATAGCAACGATAAACGCAGCGCGAATACTAAGCAATACTGATCTGAAATGACGGAGGGCTACGACTGGTTTTTGGCGAAAAACCTTTAACGTAATGAACTTGATATCGTTGAAGGAACTGGATAACTTTTTAGAAAATATAGTGACGAAAACCTTTACTAAAGAGGTCACTCCCGGTGAAGGGATCTCGGCTCTTTCCCCGTAGAATGGGGTGCAGGATATTCCAAATGAATACCACGATGCAAAGCAAAAGTAATCGGCTATAATGAAGTTAATGCCCTGACGCAAAACCCTGTCCAAGGGGTCACTCCCGGTGAAGGGATCTCGGCCCTTGCCTCGTCGACTGAGGAGCAGGATATTCCAAATGAATACCACGATGCAAAACAAAAGTGAACGTCCTTGCAATAACAGCTTTTTGAAAAGTGTTCCAACAACATCAGAATAGGTTTGTTTAGCTTGCATTGATCCGAATCAACGCAGTCCCATCAATGGATCACACCACAAAGAACGAAAATATACTGATGTACGTATATGCCATCCGCATTCGCCACTGGGTCCCGTCATTACCCGTTAGGTTAGCTAACTAACGACAGAGCGGGGACTGGACTAGCGCGGATGCAAAACATATACAACATCTACTAATATATATACCAATATATAATTTTCGCTCAAGGCGTGATAAAAAGCAACATCACAGAAATATGCAGCATCACAGAACAATACAGATATCTGGAAGCCCCGGGTTTCACAGAGCCGCTGCTGAAACCCGACGTTCCCCTGGTCGTGTGGATAGCCTGTGCAATGAAAACCTAGACCCCTACGGGCGCGGCAAGTCACCCGCCAAAACCTGAAGCGAGGCAGCCCCCTTCAGCGCCGTGAATGGACCACCCAGCACTTCATGGAATCCGGTAACTTGCGCACCCCTCTTGGGTCAACCTGTACCCCCTACGAGTGCGGCAAATAGCCCGCCAATCCTAGAGTGAAGCCCCCTGCATCTCAATGCCATGAGATGCGGGCCCGTTGCCCTCTAGAACCCGGCTATCCGTGCACCCCTCCGCGGGGTAATCCTAGTACAGAAAGTAAAATATACATACAACGGGTACATCGACCGCAACCAGGTCGTGTCCCAAAAGAATAATACAAACAGGCAGTGACGGCAGTCCACATGTCGGACGCTCGCCCCGCAATATCAAATGTACATATAAAACAAAACTGTACTAGCATTGCATCCAGGCTATCCCCCACGACCGATCCGCAACATCACAGCATAAACACAGAACATCAACGTGAAAATCACGTTCGCAAATCCGTCTAACCGGGCTATAGCAGTTAGACAGGATTTACCGATCAAGTGATATTCACGGTCGCAGATATAACGTAAATACTGTGAAATAATGTGTTAAAAATATCCAATCGATCAAAAAATTAACAAGTGGGCCCCCAAGTAATACTGTAGCACTCACAGAAATTTTGGGCCCAATTTTAATATTCCAAAACCCTATCTTAAGCCCAAAAGCCCACTGCAAAAAATTGGTGGAATGATACACTATTCCTGCGGCGGAACCGCGGCTAAAGAGGGGTTACGGCCACGGTTCCGCGGTCCTATGGAGGGATCATGCTACCAAATTTTCACAGTGTTCTTATAATTCCATGTACATCACTTTTCTACAACCTGAAAAAATTTTCGAGCCCGGAAAAATCGACAGAAAACTGATGCATGCAAAACGCGGATTTTGGAATTTTGGTCGATCGGATAAGTAAAACACATTAGAACAAGCTAGACAAGGTTAATGGCGTGGCTCTGATACCATGTTGCGCCACGGCAGCGCCCCGGCCATCTATCCGAGGCCAAAATGCGGAATCAAAATTTTTCTTAACTTTAAACTGGCGCTACCGCGGACAATATACCCGGATCGTAACCATTAACCGATACTAGCTATCAAGAGAAAGGGTTAGAGATATACCGAGTGATCCGAGTCCTCCGGTCTTCTCGTCGTCATCCCGATCTCTCGCGGAAACTCCGGTCGTCGCCTCCTCGCCGGAAGGGCACCACATCGCCTGCATCTTTTACGGGCTCCTGCCTCAATACCGAGGCAACTCGGGCACGAAGCTGGCAAGTCGACGTGCCCAAGACTTGCTGTAGGTTGTAGTGTAGAATCACTTTGTCTCATGGGGTTTGTGAAGTTGCCTTGATGGAGGAATCAACAAGATATGAACTTGGGAATTTTTGGTGGCAAGCTAAAATGAGATGGATGCTTAATTTTTGCCACACCAAAATGAAATCAACCTCACTTCTTTTCCATGAAGTGGCCGGCCATATACATGTGAGAATGGTGGAGGAAAAAACAAACATAAGAGGGAGGTGAGTGTAGGAGATGAGAAGAGGTGACCACACCAAAACATCATCATAACAAATGCACATCAAACCCATACCCTTTCTTATCTCAATTAATGCAAGTAATGGTGCATCAAAAGAAAAGATGGAAAAGGAATCTAAAGATGCTATCATAATCTCTCATCTCACAAATAAACCCTCCACAAAATGTTATTTGCAAAATTGCAAATAACCCCCTCCCTCGGAAAAGTCCGGCCGGGAAAGAACAAAGGAAAACCAGCCGGAACGGAATGCAAACTGGCAACTCCAGAAAACTGGTCCCGTAATAAATTACAGGAAAACCCCGATACTGTGCATACACACCCGCATCTGTATTCCGACCGGATACAAATGCAATGAGACAAAATCTACACTGTACTATACTAGGATCCGGCTTAAACCAAAACCGGCTAGTAATATCCGTCCGATCCTGATCCGTGCAATACCGCACGTATCTGATCGAACCCTGCCATATATCTATACGGCCTCTAGTACAAACCGTCCGATCCTGATCCGTGCAATACCGCACGTATCTGATCGGACCCTGCCATATCTCCATACGGCCTCTACAGCGTTTCGCCCGAAAGCTGAGTAACTGAATGTGTGGTGGACTCTAAAGACTCGTCAATACTATGGCTGTGGATTTAACCACTAGCACGTCAGAGGTATAAGCCAATACGTAACGGGCCACCAGCTATTGACCAAAAGGGACGTCGATGAGCGAACTCATCCTGACACCCTACTGAGCCTGTCAGTAACAATATCCGTACAGTCCGGTCCGTTCGTCTATGAGCATCGCATGTCGGGCCTAGGGGGTTGGTAAAAGTCAGACCCCCAAAAGCGGTACAAGTCGTGTCGGAGTGTAGCCCAGAACACCCTGAGATACTACTGGAATACCTACCAGTAAATCTCCTGCCTTGGCCAAGGACTTCGTGTAATGGCTCTCCTAGACACAGCGCGACCTCACCCCCAATACCGGGAGAGACGAACCCCTGAAGATCCGCTCACTGCCTCCATGTGGCTCGGGACTGTACCCAACTAAAACATGTTTGCACGACTCCTTTGAGCCGTGGTAGGGTAGTAATCAAAGCACAGTGGGAACTCACACGAGACAAATGACGATCTCAGGTCGATGAACTAACCTGTACACATGTCACCAGGGAACTGCTATCTGACGTCAGGTATAAGACCAACTAGCAGGTTCCCGGCGAGTCCTGTCCGGTGTACTCATAACCCAATGAGCACCTGTATACATCTTAGGTGAACCAACTGACACCAGTGGCTTGTGAGACCGGCCACCACCCCTCATCGGGGTCTCGACTGTATACACTAGTCTACTCTGGAGTATCGATGCCCTGTCTCGAAACTCCCACGACTAGGGACAATTTAAGGATGTGCTTATAGACTACCAGCTTCCACTTATATGATCGCCCTCATACTGCTGGTGGTCAAGCAAGAATCTTAGGGGCTCTATCAACGTGTAATAGCGACCTGTAAGGTCACCTGAAGCATTACACGATGATAAAGGTAAACCAGATAGCATACTATCATTTCGAGTAAGACTGTCCTACCGGGATAGGTCCTCCCTCAATCATTGCAATCACGTGCCTGTGATCCAATAATAGACTCTGAGGGCACTATCTCCAACAGAAGATATACCCTTGTGAATTTTTGGGATATCCTATAAATTTGCATAGAACAGACCGTGCCTCGAGTTTGTCCGGATTTTGTTGCTTGACATAGGCTGGACAACCCCATATCTTAACATAGTTAAGACATGGTCTCTTCCCTTTCCATATCTCATATGGAGTGGTAGGCACGGATTTGGTGGGGACCGTATTCAATAGATGTATGGCTGTCTCAAGCGCATACCCCCAGAAGGAAATAGGTAACTCAGCTGTGCTCATCATAGAGCGCACCATATCTAATAGGGCGCGGTTCCTCCGTTCTGATACACCGTTGTGCTGTGGTGTATATGGAGGAGTCAGCTGAGAGAGAATCTCATTCTCTTTTAGGAAGTCCAGGAATTCATTGCTTAAGTATTCACCTCCTCGATCAGATCGAAGGATTTTAATCCTTTTTCCGGTTTTGGTTCTCGACTTCTTGTTTTTATTCTCTAAATTTCTCAAAAGCTTCAGACTTGTGTCTTATCAAGTACACATGTCCGTATCTTGAGAGATCGTCAGTGAATGTAATGAAGTACGAAGAACCATCCCTGGTATGTGTAGACATGGGACCGCATACATCACTATGTATCAGTCCCAAGAGTTCGGTAACTCTTTCTCCGTGTCCCTTAAAAGGAGTTTTAGTCATCTTGCCTTTGAGACATGACTGGAAAGTGTCATAAGATGAAAATTCGAATGGTTTCAAATATCCATCCTTATGCAACTTAGCCAGTCGTGTCACATTGATGTGACCCAGTCTATAATGCCACAAGAAGGATTCGTTCAGTTCAGAACTCTTCCTCTTGTGTGTGTTTGTTATACTTAGAACTGTGGATTGATTTAGAACATAAATGCCATTGCACAACGTGCCTGATCCAACCAACTTTTGGTTATGGAAAATGTTCATAACATTGTCCTCTAATACAAAATTATATCCCTCTTTACTCAACAAAGAAACCGATATAATGTTGCATATCAGGTTCGGCATGTAATAGCATTCGTTCAGAACCAATGTATTACCAGATGGTAATGCAAGGTGATATTCCCCGACAGTCTTAGCTGCAACAATTGCACCATTTCCAACTCTAATGTCTTTATCACCTTCTCCAAGTTCTCTACCTTTCCTTAGCCCATGTAACTGATTACATATATGGGATCCTGACCCGGTATCTAATACCCAGGACGTGGAGCAAATGGAAAAACAGTTCTCTGTAACGAACACACCTGAAGAAAATGCATCAACATGTACTTTCTTCTTTCGGGTGGCATGGGAATCCTGGTATTCCCCTATGTTCTGTTCATTCCTATAACTCTTATAAGAAAGAACGGAACCAACGTTCCCCAGCACAGTATAACATGCGAGTTCGGTCAATACATCCATATTATTATCTTTATTAGGGCATGAAATGGTCGCTACCTGGAGAGAGAGAGAAGAAAACACTTTAGCGTATGCTCTTGCAAGATCAGATTGGTTATTATCTTATCTAATCAGGATGGCTCCCACTGGTTTTTATCAAATCTTCCTTCAAACCCTAAAAGGAAAGACTAGCCGGGATTAATTACACACTACAAGTTCGCCAATCTTTCAGCCAGGCCAGTGTCGGTACTTTGAGGGAGGTCCCCCGTGCTTTCGCACGAACCTAATTAATGTAAACCTCGTTTTCCCAGAGGCGTAACCCCGTTGACACCTTTCTAGACACCTACTTGATCGGCTAATTGTAATGTGTAAAACTCTCCCAGGAGTAACTCTTACTCGCAGTGGGTATCGGGATCCAACTATCTCATAGAAGGTATGAAATCTCATTGCAAATTTCAACACTTGAAATTCCCGATAATGCTTTTGCCCCTAGCGTGCTATGACCTTGACGAAAGCCAACAAACCACAGCCCGCTAGTCAAGTTCAACCCGTACATTTCTTGACTGAATTAAACCCACCCGCATGACCCTTGACGAAAGCCAACAAAGCCGTACGACTACCCTAATCCAGTCGCATCATATGCAGCAGATAAGCAGCACATAGCTACCGCACACTACACCTTGACGAAAGCCAACAAATGTAGCACGAATACTATATGCAACTTATCTGAAATGACGGAGGGCTACGTCAGGTTTTTCTGAAAACCTATTGCGTAATGAACTTGATATCGTTGTAGAATCGAATGATTTTGAAATGGGGTGTTTTTGTGACTTATGCCAAGGAACGCCGGTCCCATCAGTGATCCAGACATATTCTAAGGCAGTGTCACCTGATCATGGAGATAGTTGATCTCCAGGGTGATCGAGGTTAGGAGAGTAGACTCAGAGGACAACACGGCGGATCCACTCACAAAGGCCTTTTCCCAGAGAGAGACTTTTATGGGATGGTTGAGTATGAGATACTACAACCACTGCTATCAGATGGCCCTAGTGCAAGTGGGAGATTGTTAGTTATATGTATGCCCTAGAGGCCATTACTGTACATTGGATGTACATTGTAGTGGATGCTGGGATATATATAGGGAGGACTTTCTTGCTCGACATGATAGTATGCTATCTGGTTGCTCTTTACCTTAACGTGTACACTGATTGTCTCTCTGTTACATGTTGGTATAGCCCTTAGGATGTGTACTTGACTACCTGGACTATGATGCGGATCATACTAGTGGGGACAGGGTAGTCCATAAGTACATCCTTCAAGGTCCCTAGTCGTGGGTGTATCGAGACGGGGCATCGATATACCAGAGTAGACTAGCGTATACCTTCTCGACCCATACAGATGGGCGATGGATGATCCCATATCCATTGGTGTTTGACATCAGAGATGATATACGGGTGCTCAGTAGAGACTGGGTACACTGGACGGACTCGCCGAGAACTCCCAGATGGTATTATACCTTACGTCAGATGGCAGTTCTCTGGTGACACTGGTACAGAGTAGTCTGATGACCCGAGATCGTCATAGAGTCTTGTGTGGTTCCCACTGTGCTTTGATTTCCACCTTACCACGTCCAAGAGGGCGTGCAAAATGGTTGTTTTTGGGTACAGTCCCGAATCACATGGAAGCAATGAGCGATAGGAGGGGATTCGTCTCTCCCGGTATAGGGAGTTGATGTTGCGCTGTGTTCGATTGGCTATAATCGGAAATCCCTGGCTAGGGTTGCTGAGATTTACTGGTAAGTGTTACCAGTAGTTTCTCGAACTGTTATAGACCTCATATCGACACGACTTATCGAGCTATTGGGGTCTGACGTTTACCACCCCTAGGCGAGATATGCGACATATCAGACGACGAGACCGGACTGTACGGTAAGTGTTACTGGTTGGATTCACAGGAGTATGAGCGGGCTTGCTCGTCGATCTTCTAATCGCTCAATACCCGGGTGGCCGTTACGTTTAGCAGACCGCTTGCGGCTTGTGGGTGTTTGATATGATCATCACCTGCTGCCGGCGTATTGACGAGTCTTTAGAGTCCTACACAGAGGTTTCCTGGCTCAAGCGAAACGAAATAGGAGCGCATATGAGATATGTACGGGACCAAGAATAATGCGTGTATGTGATATCGTATTTCATTCTCGCGATGAATGTATCGATTGGTTATATGCGATATAACCTAGTTATCGAATCAAGGATTGATTCGATAAGCCGATACATAGGATACTGGTCGGTTATATGCGATATGACCGGATCGTTAAATCAAGTGTTGATTTAATGATTTAATGTATAATTATATATTTGATATATTACTTTGCATTAACTAGTATTGGTTCACTTTAAGTGGATTTTCTCACTTGATTTGTGCAAGTTGTATATGTGATATACTTTTGTGCACTTCATTGTATCATGTTTGATGATACATGCTTATTTGGTTAAGTGTAAAGAATAAAACCATGGTTAAGTTGTTGATTAGGGTTTTACTTATTCATTTATCTTATTTATTTTTTCATTTTGAATAAATTGAAAGATAAATGAATGGTGGCTTGATTTGTTTTTAGTTGAAGCTTCATGAAGCTTTGACTAAATGACCTTTTTGTTCTCATCCTTAACCCTAACCATTTAAACTAACCCTAGTCTATTCTCTACACTTAACTAAGGTTAGAATATGATAAGAATCAATTCTTTTTCAATTATTCTTTAACACTTATCATATTCTTTCTTCATCTTCTTCTTCATGAGCAAGAAAGAAAAGCTTGCCTCATCAATGGCAAGTGATGAAATCATGTGAGAAATCCAATTCTAAAGTGAACCCACCTCCTATTTCTTCATCCTCTACCTCTTGCCAAGTAGTATAGGGTGTTTTCTTCACAAGTTTCATGACTTGGTGAAGTGGGAGCTTGATCTTGTGATGCCTCGACGTAGATAATCTTCGGCATCGTAGTCGATGACCTAGCCCGCCCATTTCTCCGATGAAGCCAACGCTAGAGCCCGGCATTTGATTTGGACAGCAAGGGGACTTCATCATGGAGCTATGGAGGTGGAGCACCGGATCTACAAAGGTTGTATTTCCGTTCACTTAGTTAAGTTGTTAACTAGTTTCATTGTTTCGCCTAAAATTCTAGTTAACGATCCGTATTAGGGTTTCTTGGCACTTGTAAAATTCGAAATTGGCATGGTTGATGCCTTGTGAGACCTCATCAGAGTGCCTAGGAACCCTACATGGCACGCTGCGCTAGAACACGCCACGTGTCCACCACAGACACAATCTGCGCTTTGCGCTTCTAAAACAGCGCACTGCGCTCTTGGACTGGTGCACTGCGCCAGAGAGCGCCACGTGTCATTCACTCGCGCAGCGCAATGGCGCGGCGCACTCAGAAAGCGCAGTGCGCTAACAGACTTGCGCTTAGCGCAGGGCGTGACACGTGTCACTTTCGCATGCGCTAGCGCATTGCGCTTTTTAATTGGCGCAAAGCGCCTGACAAGCCACGTGGCGCACTATCAGACCACTAAAAATGCTATGCATTATTAAAAAGGGCAAAGCCCAAGTAAAGGTCTAACAGACCAAAAATAAATTCTATGCATTTAATTATAGAGCCCAATGCTATGCATTATAAAGGGCAGAGTCCTAATAAAAGCCTAATAGGCAGAACAAGGATAAAATGTTAAACATTTTCAACTGGACTTAGCCCAATACTGGCCATAAGTCTTCAATATAAATTGAACTGAGCACAACCGCTCTTCCGATCAATTTACACCCGGTTCGAGGGTACATCTCTTTACTCCTCTGACATCTGTCGTTGTAATCTTTCAACGTCGTCAGAGAGGTGACGGGTCCCGACAACCACACACTGTTACGGACTGTGAGGTCCTTAAACTCATGGACTATGATGTCCTTAACCTTGACCGTGATGTCTTAAAACTAATACCGGACTATGATGTCCTTAACCTTGACCGTGATGTGTTAAAACTAATGTCGGACTGTGGAGTCCTTAAAACCTCGGACTATGACGTCCTTAACCTTGACCGTGATGTCTTAAAACTAACACCGGACTGTGAGGTCCTTAAACTCACGGACTATGATGTCCTTAACCTTGACCGCAACGTCTTAAAACTAACATTGGACCGCAATGTTCTTAAACCACATATCGACCGCAATGTCACTAAACTAAACAATAGAGCCCCCAATTGCTCTCTTGTCGAATATAAACGATCCCGTTAAGTCGATCTTAGTCTAAAATTAGACTAACGTGTCTTTAACGAACGTTTAAGTCGATCTTAGTCTCAAATAAGGCTAACGTATCTTTAAACACCCCCCAACCCAAATCTAAGAAAGATACGGATTTGGACTAATCCACGTCCGACAGCACAAATTAGTCTCCGTATACAATCCACGGGCAACCGAACACAAAACAAACACCCACGACACGAAGTGACCATATGGAGAAGGAGAAAGTTGTTACCGGGATGCGGTAGCGTAATTAACTGCAGGGGCTTACGCCTGCAGGGAAGAGCGTCCCCACAATCAAAAACCCCTCAAACGAGGCGGAATCTGACGAAGTCTGCTACATCGGCCGCATCCGTTTAAACCTTCGATACACGGTGTCATAAATCAACTTGGCATCTTCGGAAAGGTGGATGGATAGCACTAATTTGCATCTGCCCCGAATTTCAAGCAGGACGTTCGCTGCGTCTCTGCCGCGTCTTTCGAAGGGGAACATGTGGATCTTCGTAATGATACGGAGTGTTCTGGAGAAATGCAAAGGTGATATAGGAGTGGCAGGGGTATACGCGGCTTCGTCGTGAATGATAGCGGTCGCAATTTTCTTTGCCCTTAGTATGATCCCTTTATATGTCTTTACTTACTACCTTCTGTACACATCACTTAGGCTAATTGGTTTTCTTCCTTCCCTACTTTTCGGCAACTGCCTATGGTTTGGAAGAAGACTATCTAATAAGCGCAATAGGTGTACTCTCTTAATACTAAGAGACCTCGCAATTTGAGAGAAGGTAAAGATAAAAGACAACCGAATAATCCTATTCAATTTTTCCCGAACTAGAAACTATTCTCGAACTGAAACAAGTTTCTTCGAGTTCATATGTAACTATACGATGGCATATCCAATCAATATGAATCTTCGTAGTGATACGGAGTGTTCTGGAGAAATGCAAAGAGGTTGTAGGAGTGGCAATCATATATACGACTAAATGACAATCCAAAAACCAAAGTGTTTTAATAAGGTTCGGTTAACTTGGTTCATGAGTTTTTAAGGTCAGGCCATAGTCGCTGCCAAAAAGAGAGAGAGAGAGAAAAGAAACACTCAGCGTGCACTCTAACCTATATTATATTGGTTAATCAGTTTATCTAATCAGGATGGCTCCTACTGTTTCCTCGAATTCTCCTTCAAACCCTAAAAGGAGGATTAGTCGGGATCATCTGAAAATCACCCGAGGAGTAATACTTACTCATCAGTGGGGATCGGGATCCAACTATCATCGCATGATAACTTGATGGAGGCCACTCAAGTCACCACACTCCAGAAGGTATGCACATACCTGGCAAGTTTCCTGTATATTTGAAACACCCGATGTGGTTTATACCCCTAACGACCTATAACCTTGACAAGGTCAACAAATCATAAGTCGCTAGTCAAGTTCAACCCATCATTATCTTGATTACCCTAGACCCACCCAGATAAGCTCTTGACAAAGTCAACAAGGATATGTGACTGTCCTAGTTAATCACATCATATGCTACAAACAAGCACCACTCAGCTACCGTACACTACGCCTTGATAAGGTCAACAAATGCAGCACGAATACTAAGTACTACTCGTAGGAAATGACGGAGGGCTATGACTGGTTTTTGGCGAAAAATCTTTAGCGTAAATAACTTGATATTGTTGAAGGAACCGAGTGGTTTTACAAATATATAGTGTCGCAAACTTTTGCTAAAGAGGTCACTCCCTGTGAAGAGATCTCGGCTCTTTCCTCATCGAACGAGGTGTAGGATATTCCTAACTGAATACCAAAATGCAAAGCAAAACAATCGACTATAGTAAAGTTATTACACGGATGTAAACTTTTGCCCAAGAGGTCACTCCCTATGAAGGGATCTCGGCTCTTGCCTCGTCGAATGAGGTGCTGGATATTCAGAACCGAATACAGCTGTGCAAAGTAAAAGGAAACGTCTGTAATGTCAGTTTTTAAAAACTTGATTCCATCAACATCATTTAGGTTTGTTTTCTTTGCATTAATCGGAATTAATGCAGTCCCATCAATTAAACCATATCACACCAGAAAGGAACGAAAATACTATGTACGTATATGCCATCCGCATTCGCTACGGGGTCCCGTCATGCATCATTAGGTTACTTAACTAACGGCAGAGCGGGGGCTGGACTAGCGCGGATGCAAAACATATACAACATCTACTAGTATATATATAAATATATATAACATTCGTCCCAGGCATGATATAAGCAACATCACAGAATCTCAGCAAGCAACACAGAATGGTGGATAATCTTGGAGCCTCGGGTTTCATTTGAGCCGCAAATGAGACCTGACGTTCCCTGTCGTGTGGATAGCCTATGCAATGAAAACCTGGACCTCTACGAGCCCGGCAAGTTACCCGCCAATCCCAGAAGTGAGGCAATCACTATCAACAAAGTAAATGGGCCACCCAGCACTTCACGGAATTCGGTAACTTGAGCACCCCTCCGTGGGTCAACCTGTACCCCCTACGAGTGCGACGAATAGCCTGCCAATTCTAGAGTAAGGCCCCATCCGTCTCAATGCCATGATATGCGGGCATGTTTCCCTCTAGAACCCGGCTATTCGAGCACTCCTCGGCGGAGTAATCCTAGTACATAAAAGAAAAATATATGTACAAGGGTGACATCGACCTCAACCCGGTCGTGCTTGTTTCGCCCAATCAGAGCAAAGCTCTGTTCAAATTCAAAATGCAAAGTTTTTGAAGCAACGCTTCAAGTCTCGAGCACAACGCGCCGCGTGTCAGACGCTAATACGTCAACGCAGCGCCTAAGAAGGTGCGCCCAATCAGAGCAAGGCTCTGTTTAAAGGAAGCAATGCTTCAGTTGCACAAGCACTGCGCTGCGCGACACGTGTCAGCGCAGATGCGCTAGCGCAGTTGCGCAGGCACTGCGCTGCGCGACACGTGTCAGCGTAGATGCGCTAGCACAAATGCGCTAGTGCGCTAGCGCAGTCGCGCTGCGCTGTGCGCTGCGCGACACGTGTCAGCGCAGATGCGCTAAAGGCAATTTATCCATGCAAAGTTACGTGTACTTGATAATAACGAATTAAAATCATACGATGCACAAGCACAAGAGAGAGCTAAAAATGAAAGAACTCTTATTTATTCTTATTGTTATTACATTAAAAAAGATCGCCGAATACGGGATCAGAAAGACAAGGGTTCACAAAAAGGAAAAGAAAATTATTCAGCTCCCTCTCCGCCTTCTCCATCACGTCGAAGCGGCGATCTTCCCGAGGGGTAGCCATCCAACGGTCGACGCCGCACTCCTGGGAAAAAGTGGCGATGACGACCCGACGAGCCCGTATCTAGCTCAGTAAGTAGAAGGAGAAGTCCCTCAGGGCTTTGGTGATCAAGAGCGCTTCGAAAAAGCTCTCGATCTTATCCTCGGCCACATCAAGTACTGCCGAGGACATCTCCGCCGGAAGAGGGGGAATGTCGGCGAGCACCGAGGCAAGGATCATCCGAAGCCAAATAGAATTCGGAGGCAAAGGAGACCCCACATGAGTCGAAAGCTCGTACATGGCGGCATCGCATTGTTCATCTGAAAGAGAGGAGTCTACCAAGCGCGCAGTGAAGCGGGGAACAATGTCCCGAATCGGCACCTCCCATGGTTGTCGGCGGGAATGAGGGCGATTGCAAGCCATGATTAAAGAAGTTCTCTAAAAATGAGAGACGAAAAGGCTCAGCCTCGAATTATATATATAGACCCAGGCGCAGAAGATTCTGTGCGTAATGAAATCATTTCCAAGGCCCGGAAAATTAGAATTTCGGGAATACAAGTTTGACTTGAAAAGAGGAGATGAAAAGATATCTCAGGAGAAGCAACGCTTCCGATTCTCCCAAAATTTAAACTTTAATAAATGAAGCAACGCTTCAGATCCTCTGCGCTGAGCACAACGCGCCACGTGTCAGGCGCAGATGTATCAGCGCTGCGCCCAAGAGGGCGCGCCCTATCAGAGCAAAGCTCTATTTAAAGGAAGCAACGCTTCGGTTGCGCATGCACTGCGCTGCGCGACGCGTGTCAGTGCAGATGCGCTTGCGCTGTTGCGCTGCGCTCTGCGCTGCGCGACACGTGTCAGCGCAGATCCGCTAGCGCAGTTGCGCTGTGCGCTGCGCGACACGTGTCAGCGCAGATGCGCTGCGCTGTACGCTGCGCGACACGTGTCACGCGCTGAAGCATCCGCGCCAAACAGAATTAAATCTCTAAGAAATCTTTTCTGTTCTTGTTAAAACAAGAAGATTTTCTTCTGCAAAGCAGAAGCCCTTGGATCAAAGATCCAACGGTGGGGAAAATTCCCCAAATCATTCAGAGAGAGATCTCTTCAACAAATCTAACTAATTTATGGGCACTATAAAAAGGACCCTAAGCCTCAATTCAGAGGCATCATCATCATCCTTCTAAAAAAAGAGAGAGAGAGAGAGAAAGAAGAGAGCTCTTGAAAACTCCTCAAGAAAAACAGAAGGTAAAAACCTTTAAAAAAAAAAAGAAAATTCTCTTATGGATAGATTATTGATCTAAGAACAAGATCAATAATTTTAAATAAGAAAAATATATATATATATACATATATAAATAAATAATAATAGTGCTTTGCACTTTTTTATGAACCTCTGGTTCTTGAAACAAAAGAGAAAAATTTATTTTTCTTTGATCTAAATGTAGATCAAGAAATTAAATAGCGCTTTGCATTTCTGATTCTTGGTGCTCTGCACTTCCAAACTGCGCTGTTGCGCTCTTGAGAGAGCGCCACGTGTCAGCTACTTGTGCTACGCAATAGAGCTTTGCTCTCTGGAATTGGCGCAACTCACCAGAGCGCGCCACGTGTCAGCAGCGCAGCAGCGCAGCGCACTTGTGCAGCGTACTGCGCTATTGCGCTTGCGCTCACCAGAGCGCGCCACGTGTCAGCAGCGCAACAGCATAGCGCACTAGCGCAACGCATTGCGCTGTTGCGCTTGCGCTTACTAGAGCATGACACGCGTCCTAACCATAAGCGCTTGCGCTCAGTGATTGGCGCAAACCGCCTGATAGATGCAATGCATTTCTCAAAGGGCCAGGCCCAAGTCAAAAGACTAAGAAGGCCTAATTAAATTGATACTCTGCATCAATCATGAGCAAAGCCCAAACAAAAAAATAAATTGATGCAACGCATTATTTAAAATGGGCCAAGCCTTAGCACAGGTCTAACAGACCAGAAACAAATAAAAGGCATTGAATATTTTTCAACTGGACTTAGCCCAATTTTGGCCGTAAGTTCTCAAATTAAATTGACTGAGCAAGATTGCTCTCTTAAATCAATTTACTACTGGTTCGAGGGTACATCTCCGAACTCCTCTGACACACGTCGTTGTAATCATTCAACGTCGCCAGAGAGGTGACGGGTCCCAACGACCATACCCAACATCGGACCGAAACGTCCCTAAACTAATACCGGACCGAAACGTCCCTAAACTAATACCGGACCGAGACGTCCCTAAACTAATATCGGACCGGAACGTCCCTAAACTAATAATGGACCACCACGTCCTTAAATTGGCGATGGACCACTACGTCCTTAAACTGGAATATGGACTACCACATCCCTAAACTGGAGCATGGACCGCAACGTCCCTAAACTACCTATGGACCACTACGTCCCTAAAATGGAATAATAGAGCCTCCAAACACTCTTTTGCCGGATCTAAACGGTCTCGTTTAAGTTGATCTTAACCCCAAATACGGCTAACGTATCCTTAGACATTTAAATGAATGATAAAACTCCAAATCAACTTTGGTTCAAGGGTACATCTCTGAGCTCCTCTGACACCTGTCGTCGTAATCCTTCGACGACGTCAGAGAGGTGACGAGTCCTGATGGCCATATATCACTACGTTAAGTCGATCTTAGTCCCAAACAAGACTAATGTATCCTTAACGAACGTTTAAGTTGATCTTAGGCGCAACGCAACTAATGCATCCTTAAACTAAAAACACCAAACCCAAATCTAAGTAAATGCGGATTTGGACTAATCCACGTCCTACGGGCGACGGCATTACTCAGTCTCCGTATACAATCCACGGGCAACCACAAACAAAACAAACACACACGACACGAAGTGAAATTCTGGAGAAGGAGAAAGTGGTTACCGCGATGCGGTAGCGTAATTAACTGCAGGGGCTTACGTCTGCAGGGAAGAGCGTCCCCACAATCAAAAACCCCTCAAGCGAGGGGGAATCTGAAAAAGTCTGCTACGTCGGCCGCATCCGTTTAAACCTTCGATACACGGTGCCATAAATTAACTTGGCATCTTCGGAGAGGTAGACGGATAAAACCAAATAGCATCTGCCCCGAATCTCAGGCACAGACGTCCTAAATGTCTCGGCCGCCATTCGGAGGGGAACAGATTCTGGCACGTCCGGTGGGACCTTTTCCTCTTTCCACTCCACACTTCGTGTGTCGTCCTCGCGAACCAATCGCGGTTTGTTAAATTGTTGCCTTCGGATTTCAAGTTACTAAGTTTTGGTCTTCTGTCTGGCACAGAGCTCAAGATTCAATGGCCTCCAACTGCACCAACTGCTCGAAGTGCCACTGCAATGGACGCTCCACCTCTCCCGGAGGTGTAGCATATGGGCCCCAAGCGGCTTCCTTCCTCACTCTGCCAGTAAACCAGGTGACCCAAGCCACCACTGGCTTATTCTTCGGGACCATGATCCTGCCGACAAGCTTCTCTATGCCGATACCCGCACCAGAGATGAACAAGAAGTCGGTCTTCGACCGACTCACTGCTACCACGACCCCTGTCAACGGGTCGCCCGCTACTAAACCGACAGCCTCCGTTTTCACCAGGCTAGGTCAGAACTATAAAGTGGCCGTCCCAAAGAGGGCCACGGCCGCTGCTTCGGAAGACGTTAAAGCGGCTTCTCCCATCAGAGAGTCGGTCTTCACAAGATTGACGGTTCCCACTCCTCCCCCAGCTGGTCAAAAGGCATCAGTCTTCGATAGGCTGACATCGGCAGTTACCCCACACTCAAACAGGGGGCAACAAGAAACCATCTCGATTTCCGAGCCAGTCCCAACGGCTCGTTGTGCGCGACGTCGCCATTGGCGACGAGTGAGGAAAGCAGGAGGCAACTCCCCCTCAGGGATAACTCCACCCGCTCTAATGGTGGAAGTCAACGCTGCTGTTCCAACTGGGAACAGCTTTGAACTACTGAGGAGAGTGCGTAAGAACTCTCCAACCGCTACCTTGAAAAGATCTCCTCCACCTGCAGAGAGAGTTCCAGAAACAAAACAAGAACAGCCCCCTCAACGGCTATCCTCAAAAGTTTATAAAGTATGGCGGAAGGTTCAAGACTCCGTGATCGATCCAGACCACTTGTGTCACCAGAAAAAGGCGAAGGTGGAAAATAACAAAAACTGCCCTATTAAACAGCAGGGGGTGACAGTTGCTAGGATGCCCACTCCAACGGCTCCTTTAACCTCGATGGCCCACAAAAGAAGGAGGCCAGAGAAAGCTCCCGCGTCAGCGGCAAAGTTTAAAAGCGGTGAACCTAAACGCCCCAAGTCAGGGGGCATAATTGTTCATACGGTTTATATGGCTTCTGGAAAGGAAGAAAGCTGTACTTCTACGGGTCACCGACCGCTCACCCGATCAGTGACCAAGGCTCAAGAGCAGCAACAAAAGCTCCAGGAGATGATGACCACAATGGCTGCACTCACTGGGCCAAAAGAGAACCCTGAGATGTCCTTAGATGAGCGCCAGGAGGAAGAGACCGACGCCGAGTTCCTTCGCCGAGTACTGGAAAAGAGGGACAAAGAGGCTGCTGAACAAGCGGCCAACATACAGCGGATGGGCCTCCTCTTCCAGGACATGATAGGGATGATGATACAACAAGATCCTCCCGCTGAAGAACCCCTAACCGTCCTTGGAGATGATAAGGGAGATACATTAAATCCGCAGCCCGCTCTATTAACAGCTAAAGAGGATACAATCTATAAGACTGATCTGGACGAATACATAGCCCAACAAATAAAGGTTCATCATGCGGCCGAAGCAGCCGGCCATGTCGTAAAAACGGGGCGGTCATATCCAGGCTGGTATGACCAAATCAAGTACCCACCGGGTTACACAATTCCCAAGTTTCATGTCTACAAAGGGACTGGCAATCCCCATCAGCATGTCGCCCAGTTCAGGGCGCTTTGCGGTAACACCGGCGGCGATGACAAGCTTTTGCTCCGCCAGTTTGTTGGAAGTCTATCAGATACGGCGTTCGAGTGGTACTCTGAACTCCCTAATGATTCTATCAAAACCTTCGCGGAAATGGAGCTGCTGTTTACCCAGCGTTTTGCAAGTGCCAGTGAACGTACCCCGATGACGGCACTGATTAACGCCAGGGTAAAACCCGGCGAGACATGGGTTCAGTACGCTATACGGTGGCGTAATCTATGGTCAAAGTGTGAGCAACGCATAGAAGAAGCCCCTGCGGTGGGAATGTTTGTTGGAACCCTTGATCCACAGGCAACCATCTCACAGTTTATGATGTTTTTCAAGCCGACTTCCTTCCAGGCTTTGATTGACAAACTAGCGCAAATGGACTAGATGGGTCATAAACCCCCTCTCCCAAAGCCAGATTCCCGAAATGACAAAGGAAAGGGAAAAGCGATCATTGTCGCTAATGCTCAACAACAACCGAACGACTTGAAGCCGGTTGCTCGTCCAAACAATACGCGCCCTTACGTACCCCTTGAGGATAGGATGGGACGTCCTAATTCCTTTCCCCGCGATAAAACGAGGAGGTTATTTGAGCTGGCGTTGCGCAACAGACTCATAAATCTGCCGGATCTAAAACGTCCGTTGCAGCCAAGTGACGTCAACGAGCCCAACTACTGTCCTTATCATCGAGTGCTAGGCCATCCGATCGAAGATTGCTACGTTTTCAAGAATTGGCTTGAAAACCAGTACCGACAGGGCAAATTTGCGTTATCTGACAAATGGAAGGTGAATCCCCCGCAGCCCCACACCTCTAAAGGGACGAATACGCCGAGGGCAACATGCTCCGTCGTTGAGGAAGCTCCTTGGCAGGTTGTATTGTCAGCTAAAACGAAGAGGATGCTAAATGATCTTCAAACATGTCCGGCGATCAAGTGGAAAAGCCCATTGGAACCGCAGGTCATTGAGGGGATGTTAAAGCCACGTCCAACTCCAAAGACCAATGATGGGGGTTCAAGCACTAGTAGCCAGTCGTCAAAGTCTTCGAAGAAAAAGAAGAAGGCCAAGAAACCGGTGAAGCCTAGCGATAGGCGTACGGACTTGCAAAAGCAAATTGACGCGCTGGAAGAGTACAACCAGAAGGCGCGGACTCCCATTACATTGCAAGAGTTCCTCAACCACGTCTTCCAAGCAGAAGATGAGGGAGGTAGTTCGTCAAATGAATCTGAAGAACATGTGGCAAGCTGCCATGTGATTTCCCATTTGTCCACAACCGATGAGGAGACTCCTCGTGCTGAAAAGCTGGGGGCAGAGCCTGCACTAAAAATTCTGGAGCTGTCGGATGGAGTGACTGATGCATTCCTAAATCGGGCGTTCTTAAAGAGCAAAGCTGATCGGGATAACGAAACGGTTATATTCGAAAGGGCCAAACGCCAGCGCCTTGACGAAAGAATTGCGGTACTCTCGCTAGAACAAAATACACCCACCACAGATAAAATCAAATTCAAGATAAAGAAGAGATTTGCTAAAGCTGTGTCCATGGGTATAAAGCTACCACCTTCCGGGAAAAACATTACGGGTGAAATGGAAAACCACCCCTCCTATTGCTTGTATCATCGGAGGGTGTCGCATCCCACCGAAGAGTGCAAAGCTTTCGGTAAGTGGTGGCAAGGATATGTTACTCACCGGCAACAGTTTAAGCGGGAAAAGCGCAAAGCCCGCCGAGAGCAGAACGGAATGATCAAAGTGCTTGATAAAACTAGCAGTGGTTGTTGCATGATTGACGCTGAGGGATCACAAGTACCTGTATTTGGGAGCGATTCTGATGAGGAGCTAGAGCTTGGCCCCCTCTGTCACGACCCAGAATTGGCCCGTGACGGCCCTAATACTACGCAACGCCCAAAGACGCAACGCAGTAAAAGAAAGCCAAACCCAGAAATCTAAACCATGAAAAATCCGGAAAAGATAATATAAGTTTTGAAACAATTGAAATCGCAACCCAAATTCTTTAAAAGTCTTACTTTCTTTCTTTAAAGTTTTAGCAACACCCCCTTTTTTGTAAAGACAAGTCAAGATGAATGCAACACAAAAATAATGACAGTAGAGAAAAAGCTGTATATAAAAGACATCAATCCACAATAATACACACTAACGTCCTCACCAAGTCTCTATGTCCACAGATACAATAGTAGATGGAGAGAGAGTACAATATACAACGAAGGTACAATATGAAATACAGATAACCGTCTAACCCACCTAAGCAAAATGGTACTGTGAGCTGATGCGGTATCTGTAGCAAAAGGTGGTAGCTGGATAGCTGAATAAAGGAATAGCCTGCCTCGACTACTCTGGGGAAAAACCTGAAACACCTGTGGCACAACGGGGGTGAGTTGCCAACTCGTGAATAGTATAAAACATATGCAGGTAATCGCAGGAATGCACGTACAGCATGAATCTAAGATATGCGATTACAATAATAATATGTCATGCAATGCTGAAATAAGAAGAGTACACTAGCAGGTACAATTACTATGTGAAGCAATGATGATATGATAATAGTATGCAATAACTATGCAATAGAGATATGTGAAAGCAAATATGCAACTATCATAAGGGTACACTACAAGTACTACCACTATATGAATCTGTGCATAAGGTAGGTAAGGGTGAGGTGTAGGGTGGAATATGTCATTTTCCACGGAAACCTGACGTCGTGGCAGGATCACAATCCATCAAGATACTCCAATCCCAAATCCTCAAATCAACCCCCACATAGGGCACTCACATCATATAAGTCTCACATCTCCTCAATGTACAATTCACCAATCACATAGGTATATCCAATGTCCAAGTCCCCAATGAATCACCTAGTATCCCAAGTCCAATCTCAAGTAAGAATCTAACATCCTAAAGATATATATATGTACAGAAATAAATATGATGGGGGCAATACACATATATTAGCGTCCCATTCCACTAATATTGGTGTAAGGGTATATATAACAACGGCTAAATCCCCTGTTATATATACAAAAAGAGGTTAAAGAAATATCATGAAACCGTGTGCCAAGCATCGACACAGAAATCCTCGTATATCGGGCTCCGTCAGTCCGGATCAGCCCACGGGGTCCATCTGCGGTATCGGCCCTCGACCCCGCCAGTACAGATCCTCCCGCATCCATCTCTCGACTCTGGCCAGTAGCCTCCGGACAACTGCCAGGTCCAAACAATCACCGGTAGGTACTCGCCCGCCTCCAGGCTCAATCGGCAAACCCATCGATCTTCTTGCCGAGGGGAACCATACCGGGCCCCACCATGTACTCTCATACGGCAACCACACCTCGTATGGAGTAGATAATCAGCACCGATAAAACTCATGGGGGACGCTCAAATATCATATCAAGGAAACCGGGTTGTTCATGTATGCATAATTTCATGAACCCCCGCGGTTCCCAAATCCCGAAAACATCATATAAAATCCAGATAAACAATGCATAAATCCAGGAATAAATGTATGCGATATATCTGAATGCGAGCAGGTAAACACAAGTATATAGCTGAACCAGATGTATGCGAAATCATGATAAGGTACAGCTAAGTAACATCAGTAAATGTGAATATGCAACAACAACTGAATATGTATCTAACATACAGGTGTAGCAAAGTATAGGTATCTACCTATAGAAACTGATGTCGTATACCCCCCTGGGTATAAGTAACATATGTAGGAAATCCCTCCCGGTGTAGGTAAAATATGTAGGAGGTATACCTGTAGCTGTATCGCAAAGTGAAAATATACCTATCACTAAAGGTATGATACACTAAAGGTATACCGATAAGCTAGGTGTCAAGTATGGCAGGCAATAGTAGCTATAAGGGGTAGTGAGTGACATGGCAATTATTGACGGCGTGTGTGTAGCATACAATCCGTGCTCGTGCAGCATGAACCGTCAATAATGTGTGCAGTGTCCTACGGCTGCTAGTCACAGTATATAACTATATCAAGAAAATGCAGTAAATGCGCAATTCTACAATGACGTAGAATGTGCGGCAGGTAATTGAATCCTAGCCCAGACGCATAACGCCATGCGGGCGATTCCCCTGTAGATGTTATATCTACTCACCTATACTCCACGCTAGGTGAATCCTACCATCTGCTCCCCCTGTAGCCGTGTCCGTAGTCCCTGCCTGCAAACCTGCAAATAAGATATGGAAATCACATATAAGCCAAATATCCCGCGAAACGCGATATCGAACCAAAACGAGAAACTCGCGTCGCGAACTAAACGCGCGTGTGCACGATACGCTGAATCGTGTGTGTACGCGTCTAAAACCATCGCGACACGCCGCGATACGCTGGATCACAGAACCCACTCACGTATCGCGCGTATCGCGCAAACACAACTAAACACAAAAGCGACATATAGTCCCAGATTTTCCTACAGGGCAATTATTACAAAACTAGACATGCCAAAACACCACAAAACACTGCAGACTACCCTACACAAAACCCCATCACCCCACTCCCCTTCCTGGCCGCAAATTGCGGCCAGATTGATGAAATTGGCGGCCTGGGTAGGGTAGGGTGGCTCGTGTTCTGGTGGTGTGCTCTAGACCTAACAAGCATGTTCCAGTTTTCTCAATTTTACTCTTCAAGGTCCGGGTCTATAGCAGATTACAAATGTCACAAATATCACTTTAAAACACCAATTTTGCACAAAAACACAACCCTATGGTATTTTTAGTGTAATCTGGGGTATTACTCAGTTGAAGTGGCCTTATTAGCACTCAAATAAGCTAAAGTAGCTAACACAATCAACAATTTACCAAAATTCCACTTAAACACCATAATCTAGCACTAAACTAGCAATTTAACACTAATCGACGCAAAACCACACACAATTAAGCAACTAGGGAAAAGGGTTTCAGAAAGTATACCCTATGGAGCCCTAGAAAGCTGGCGAGGAGGTGTATGGAGGAGGTGAGAGCTTCTGCTAGTGCTGAGCTCCTCCTGCTGCTGCTGTTGCTTGCTGTATCTGCTGCTGCTTCTGCTACTGCTGCTGCTTCTGCTAGTGCTGATGATGATGATGGTGATGCTGTTGTCTCTGTTGTTGTTGTTGTAGTTGATGTTGTTGTTGGGGCAGCTGCTGCTGCTGCTGAAGCTTCTGATGTTGCTTCACCATGTGCTGGGGCTGCTGTTGTTATTGTTGTTGTTGTTACTGCTGTTGCTCTTGCTATTGTTGTTGTTGAAGCTTGCTGCTGCTGATGATGCTTCAGGTTGTGTGTGTGTGTGAGTGTTTAAGAGAGGGAATGAGAGTAAGAGGAAATGAGAGGAGAATGAGAGAACAATCCAAGAACCCCCCCTCTCTCTCTCTTCCCTCATAATGAGGCATGGCTCACCCATGCTTCCCATGCCCCCCTCTCTCACACAAAGTCAACAAGAAGTCAAACAAATGAAAAAAGAACTCCATTACAAATTCATTTTAAATAAAATCAACCATAACCCTATTAAACCCAAAGCACTAAAACAAAAATTAACCTAAAGAGAATGGGTTAATCCATCATGCTAGCTAAACATGGCCTAACCCCATCTCTAAGCCCTAGTTATCATGCACAAGTGTGTGTGTGCCTAACAAAATTCTAATAAAATATTCATTAAATAGGATAAAATATTTAAAACTTAATTTGGTAAACTTTTTATTAAAAACCATACATTAAATATAATTAGCTACAAAACACATTCTAAGGTGTTACAATCTCCCCCCTTAAAAGAAATTCGTCCCCGAATTTAAAAATATACTGATACGCGTACCTTCAAAGGGAAGATTAAAATCCTCAAATCTCGCTCGCAGCCTCCCAAGTGACTACCTCACTATACGGCTACGTCCAAGAAAACCCTTCACAGATGGCAAGACCTTTGACCGACGTTTCTCCACCTGTCAAGCCATTAACACACATGGCTGCGGGTGAACGAAAGATCGCGTCCAGCAAAATGGTCTGGTGTCAAATCATGTGAGAGGGTCATGAAGGTAATTGTAAAGTATCATCACAAGGAATACGGGGTGAAAATCCAATAATCTGGGCGGAAGTGCCAAATTGAAGGCAACAAAACTAACTTACTTATAGGATCTCAGAAGGACCTAAATCTTGGGACAAACATCCCAAAATCCAACACGTCATTCATCGGAAAATCCATAGGAATACATGATCTGCCACTGCGCACTCAAGCCTGCGACCAGCACAGTCGCATAAGACATCCGTTTGCAATGGACAATCCTCATCCTGACCTAACACAACTGGACTATCTCCGAAGCTCTAGACTAGCTGGGGTCCAAAATCCTACTACGCAGAGTCAGAAAACAACAGGCTGGCGATCGACACGACCTAACCCCTAAGCCTAAGGGTGGCCAATTGGAGTGTCTCCTGATAATAGCTATCGAAGGAGAACCCTAACGATGGCAAGTGACGATCCCAAGCTGCTGACGACCAAACAAAACAAATACACAACTAAACAAAAACAGCTGAGCACATTGAGTATAACCGGACGACAAGAATCCGAATGGAGTCGCACCCTGACCAAACTTGGGTAGAAACCATAACGAAATTCGTGGAGATCTGCTCCCATTCCTACTTCGGAACGGTAAAAGGTTGCAACTCTCCAGCCGGCCTCAGATGCTCGACTCAAACACACAACAAGACTGACACCTTGAAACGAACCCTGAAACTTCTCTTTACATCCATGTCCACTCGTAACTATCTCACAAGTCACGCCAGAGCTGGTGGAACTTGAATGTATATAGAGAGTTGACAGATGTGCATACTCTAGGATTATACGTCTCTACCCGATGAAACCAGGTACACGACGCGTCCCTAACTTAGCACCTCATTGTCACAATTCAAGGTCTCCGAATCATTACCCAGCCGAGTGTGCTCAAGTATCTCTGATGTACGAGCATCGACGGGCGGTGTCTCGCGACAACGATTTAAGGGAAGTGGTCGGGCGCGGACATGAGCAAGCTGTCCCCTCCATAGAGACGAACTAAGCTATACTCAACGAACACACAAAAACTGTAAATCTGCAGAGGACTAACACAACAATCAAGTCCGCTGCAGGAAGATGTACTTTAAGCTCTAGTGGTCCGTGAAAATCTGACACGACTTTCAAGCAAGTAGTATCTCCAAATCTCCAACGCAAAACCACCGTGGCCATCTCCAGATCATGAGTGGAATATCCTCCTCGTACTTCCTCCAAATGTAGGGAAAGCAAAAGCGATATCTCTATAGTGTCACCTCAGTACACCCTTGAGCCCACTCAAGAAACATTACAGTTAAACAACAAAGTCGCCCGAACCAAAAGCAAGAAGGACTGATGCGGTTGTTGACAGAATCTTCAACTGCTGAAAACTCCGTACACATGCCTCAGCCCACAGAAAAGAAACCTCCTTTTTGGTCAATTCAGTCGACGGTGCAGCACTACTCTAGCAATCCTGCGTGAAACGGTGGTAAAAACCCTGCTAAGCCCAAGAATCTGCGGATCTCCGTCCTGCACACAAGTCTGGGCCCAAGCTGTACGGCTACGATCTCCCTCGGAACCATACGGAACCGTCTCCCGTGACTACAAGACCTAGGAGTCAACACAAACAAGCCTGAAGAAACACTCTGAGAATTTAGCAACTGCTGGTACTCTCCCAGTATCTGCATAACAAATTCTCAAGTGCTACTCCTGTCCCTCAAGACACATTAAGTAGACCAGAGTGTCGTAAATAACACAACAAAAACTGGTCGAGGAACGGCCTGCAGAAATCTGGTTCATCGTATCTACGAATGCTGCTAGGGCATCAGGGAATCCAACGACTCACCGAAACACACAAAGCCCGTAGCACGCATAAGGCAGTCTTCGGAATGCCATCATCCCGAATCCGCAATAATGATGACCTGATCCCAAACACACTAGAAAATGTCTCGCACTCTGGAGCTGATCGAAGAAATAGTCACGGCGAGGTGAAGGATACCTATCCGCACCATAAACCGGTTCAATTGACGATCCGTCGATACACTACCCTAAACTGCCGTTTTTCTCCTGACGAACAGAAATAGGAGCTTCCAAAAGCGACACACTTAGACGCACAAAACTCCCCAAACCAAAACTCTGCAGCTGATCCTTTAAGCTTCCTCAGCTTCACCGGCCCATCCGGAACAACGTCGGAAAAACTCTCGCACGAAAAGAACCCGGTCCAACAATCCTACTGTGGCTCCGGTATCACGAATGAACGCTAAGAATCCACGACATCTCCTCAGTAGCCGACTAGCTAAAAAGGCTGAATTCAAGCTGTGAGAGGCGGCACAACTATCCACCTGCACAACAAGAACTGACTTGCCAGGGAAAACAAAACCTAACTCGTTTCCTCACGGTAGTCCACAGACGCCTAACACGTAGTTAACCAGTCCGTGCCCAGGAGAACGTCAAATCCAACATCTCTAGAAGGATCCAAACGACGGAAGAATCTCTATCTCCTATCCGCTTTGCACAAAACTGAAATACGTGTCGCGCAACAAAAGAATCGCTGACAGAAGTTAAAACAACTACTACTAATCTACCCAACAACGGTACAAGCAAGAAACAAATAAATACACCAAGAGAACATATAACTCGAGGGTACCTGAAAACTCCACATTGGACGTCTGCGCGTCCCGATGAGTAGAAGCAAACTCCTGTATCTGCCCTCTACTCGCAGCTGGATGAACTCCTCTGGTAGACTGAGCCCTCTGAGCGAATCTTCTACGTCCACGGCCTCTCTGAAAATGATCATGACGAGGTGCTAAGGAACAATCCCTGACGAAGTGCTGAAGGCTCCCGCATCGAAAACATCCACGTGCTGACTGCTGACCATCCTAGGGATAAGAGCTGAACGACTGTCCTCGTCCTAAGCCTCTGCTACTCCCGCGACGGCCACGAAATCTGTCTCGATGACCAAACCTCTGCCTCTGGGCTGGTACGCTGGTACGAGTCCTCCACTGTCCTGGAATATGTGTCTCGTCAACTGGAGCAGCAACCACTGGTGCTATGTAGGTGACGGACTGTTGCATGCTGACTGTAAGGGACAGCTGAGTAACAGGGGTGACAACCTCCTGTCGTAGCTCCCGAACGACGTCAACTAAAGAACTCATCGTCTGGCGGAACTCCTGCATCTCTACCAAAAGTCTATCCATGGTATAGGTCGTAGGCTGATCCGTCGGCACCTGTGCAACTAGAGTGCCATCCTGGTCAGTACTCGTCTCACCCGAGCCAACTCTGACCTCGGCCCTCGCTGCATCACTCTGAGTCCCCATAGTCATCGGCGGCAAGGCTATAAATAGATATAAGATGAGATTCGATAAGAATGAGGAAACCGAATCTCAAAGATATGAATCATCAAGGAAGGAATGTCAAGCAAATTGTACTTAGGTCACTTAATGCGAAGTACCGCGCTGTGGGTATGCTGCAGACATACACACACTACATTACTCTGCTTAAGCTACCTACTCCATCATACTAAGGTCATCCTACACTCCGAAGGTAAAACCTAACGCTCTGATACCAACTTTGTCACGACCCAGAATTGGCCCGTGACGGCCCTAATACTACGCAACGCCCAAAGACGCAACGCAGTAAAAGAAAGCCAAACCCAGAAATCTAAACCATGAAAAATCCGGAAAAGATAATATAAGTTTTGAAACAATTGAAATCGCAACCCAAATTCTTTAAAAGTCTTACTTTCTTTCTTTAAAGTTTTAGCAACACACCCTTTTTTGTAAAGACAAGTCAAGATGAATGCAACACAAAAATAATGACAGTAGAGAAAAAGCTGTATATAAAAGACATCAATCCACAATAATACACACTAACGTCCTCACCAAGTCTCTATGTCCACAGATACAATAGTAGATGGAGAGAGAGTACAATATACAACGAAGGTACAATATGAAATACAGATAACCGTCTAACCCACCTAAGCAAAATGGTACTGTGAGCTGATGCGGTATCTGTAGCAAAAGGTGGTAGCTGGACAGCTGAATAAAGGAATAGCCTGCCTCGACTACTCTGGGGAAAAACCTGAAACACCTGTGGCACAACGGGGGTGAGTTGCCAACTCGTGAATAGTATAAAACATATGCAGGTAATCGCAGGAATGCACGTACAGCATGAATCTAAGATATGCGATTACAATAATAATATGTCATGCAATGCTGAAATAAGAAGAGTACACTAGCAGGTACAATTACTATGTGAAGCAATGATGACATGATAATAGTATGCAATAACTATGCAATAGAGATATGTGAAAGCAAATATGCAACTATCATAAGGGTACACTACAAGTACTACCACTATATGAATCTGTGCATAAGGTAGGTAAGGGTGAGGTGTAGGGTGGAATATGTCATTTTCCACGGAAACCTGACGTCGTGGCAGGATCACAATCCATCAAGATACTCCAATCCCAAATCCTCAAATCAACCCCCACATAGGGCACTCACATCATATAAGTCTCACATCTCCTCAATGTACAATTCACCAATCACATAGGTATATCCAATGTCCAAGTCCCCAATGAATCACCTAGTATCCCAAGTCCAATCTCAAGTAAGAATCTAACATCCTAAAGATATATATATGTACAGAAATAAATATGATGGGGGCAATACACATATATTAGCGTCCCATTCCACTAATATTGGTGTAAGGGTATATATAACAACGGCTAAATCCCCTGTTATATATACAAAAAGGGGTTAAAGAAATATCATGAAACCGTGTGCCAAGCATCGACACAGAAATCCTCGTATATCGGGCTCCGTCAGTCCGGATCAGCCCACGGGGTCCGTCTGCGGTATCGGCCCTCGGCCCCGCCAGTACAGATCCTCCCGCATCCATCTCTCGACTCTGGCCAGTAGCCTCCGGACAACTGCCAGGTCCAAACAATCACCGGTAGGTATTCGCCCGCCTCCAGGCTCAATCGGCAAACCCATCGATCTTCTTGCCGAGGGGAACCATACCGGGCCCCACCATGTACTCTCATACGGCAACCACACCTCGTATGGAGTAGATAATCAGCACCGATAAAACTCATGGGGGACGCTCAAATATCATATCAAGGAAACCGGGTTGTTCATGTATGCATAATTTCATGAACCCCCGCGGTTCCCAAATCCTGAAAACATCATATAAAATCCAGATAAACAATGCATAAATCCAGGAATAAATGTATGCGATATATCTGAATGCGAGCAGGTAAACACAAGTATATAGCTGAACCAGATGTATGCGAAATCATGATAAGGTACAGCTAAGTAACATCAGTAAATGTGAATATGCAACAACAACTGAATATGTATCTAACATACAGGTGTAGCAAAGTATAGGTATCTACCTATAGAAACTGATGTCGTATACCCCCCTGGGTATAAGTAACATATGTAGGAAATCCCTCCCGGTGTAGGTAAAATATGTAGGAGGTATACCTGTAGCTGTATCGCAAAGTGAAAATATACCTATCACTAAAGGTATGATACACTAAAGGTATACCGATAAGCTAGGTGTCAAGTATGGCAGGCAATAGTAGCTATAAGGGGTAGTGAGTGACATGGCAATTATTGACGGCGTGTGTGTAGCATACAATCCGTGCTCGTGCAGCATGAACCGTCAATAATGTGTGCAGTGTCCTACGGCTGCTAGTCACAGTATATAACTATATCAAGAAAATGCAGTAAATGCGCAATTCTACAATGACGTAGAATGTGCGGCAGGTAATTGAATCCTAGCCCAGACGCATAACGCCATGCGGGCGATTCCCCTGTAGATGTTATATCTACTCACCTATACTCCACGCTAGGTGAATCCTACCATCTGCTCCCCCTGTAGCCGTGTCCGTAGTCCCTGCCTGCAAACCTGCAAATAAGATATGGAAATCACATATAAGCCAAATATCCCGCGAAACGCGATATCGAACCAAAACGAGAAACTCGCGTCGCGAACTAAACGCGCGTGTGCACGATACGCTGAATCGTGTGTGTACGCGTCTAAAACCATCGCGACACGCCGCGATACGCTGGATCACAGAACCCACTCACGTATCGCGCGTATCGCGCAAACACAACTAAACACAAAAGCGACATATAGTCCCAGATTTTCCTACAGGGCAATTATTACAAAACTAGACATGCCAAAACACCACAAAACACTGCAGACTACCCTACACAAAACCCCATCACCCCACTCCCCTTCCTGGCCGCAAATTGCGGCCAGATTGATGAAATTGGCGGCCTGGGTAGGGTAGGGTGGCTCGTGTTCTGGTGGTGTGCTCTAGACCTAACAAGCATGTTCCAGTTTTCTCAATTTTACTCTTCAAGGTCCGGGTCTATAGCAGATTACAAATGTCACAAATATCACTTTAAAACACCAATTTTGCACAAAAACACAACCCTATGGTATTTTTAGTGTAATCTGGGGTATTACTCAGTTGAAGTGGCCTTATTAGCACTCAAATAAGCTAAAGTAGCTAACACAATCAACAATTTACCAAAATTCCACTTAAACACCATAATCTAGCACTAAACTAGCAATTTAACACTAATCGACGCAAAACCACACACAATTAAGCAACTAGGGAAAAGGGTTTCAGAAAGTATACCCTATGGAGCCCTAGAAAGCTGGCGAGGAGGTGTATGGAGGAGGTGAGAGCTTCTGCTAGTGCTGAGCTCCTCCTGCTGCTGCTGTTGCTTGCTGTATCTGCTGCTGCTTCTGCTACTGCTGCTGCTTCTGCTAGTGCTGATGATGATGATGGTGATGCTGTTGTCTCTGTTGTTGTTGTTGTAGTTGATGTTGTTGTTGGGGCAGCTGCTGCTGCTGCTGAAGCTTCTGATGTTGCTTCACCATGTGCTGGGGCTGCTGTTGTTATTGTTGTTGTTGTTACTGCTGTTGCTCTTGCTATTGTTGTTGTTGAAGCTTGCTGCTGCTGATGATGCTTCAGGTTGTGTGTGTGTGTGAGTGTTTAAGAGAGGGAATGAGAGTAAGAGGAAATGAGAGGAGAATGAGAGAACAATCCAAGAACCCCCCCTCTCTCTCTCTTCCCTCATAATGAGGCATGGCTCACCCATGCTTCCCATGCCCCCCTCTCTCACACAAAGTCAACAAGAAGTCAAACAAATGAAAAAAGAACTCCATTACAAATTCATTTTAAATAAAATCAACCATAACCCTATTAAACCCAAAGCACTAAAACAAAAATTAACCTAAAGAGAATGGGTTAATCCATCATGCTAGCTAAACATGGCCTAACCCCATCTCTAAGCCCTAGTTATCATGCACAAGTGTGTGTGTGCCTAACAAAATTCTAATAAAATATTCATTAAATAGGATAAAATATTTAAAACTTAATTTGGTAAACTTTTTATTAAAAACCATACATTAAATATAATTAGCTACAAAACACATTCTAAGGTGTTACACCCTCTTTAAAGAATCCACTTCGGGAAAAGAAGAAGGACCAAAGGCTTGCGAGAATATACAGCTACGCAATCGGGCGTTACCCGAAAAGAATCTCGGACCCTTAAACAAGAAAGACAAAGGGAAAGAGAAGGTCTCTGAAGACATCGTCTTGGATGACCAAGTTGCGGAAGAGTTAACCGCCAAGAACCCGCCAAAGAGGAGTAAAGTGGATTACAATGTCTTGGCGCATCTGAGAAAGCTACCCTCACAACTCAGCATTCTCGATGCCCTGTTACTATCAAAAGAGGCGAGGGATTCTTTGATTAAGGCCCTATGAGAGCCGGGCCAATTCCAAGCCTTCCTGGCTGAACAAAAGATGAAGGATGAATTGGAAGAAGTGCGCACGGCAGACGTTGCTTTCGGCGATGAAGACCTTCTCCTCGGGACGTGCGAACACAACCGTCCCCTTTATGTCTCAGGATGCTGCCATGACATAAAGATAGGTAAAATCTTGGTCGACAACGGATCGTCTGTTAATCTACTCAATGTGCGGGTGTTAAAGAAAATTTGCATGAGTGTCCAACACCTCGCCCGAGACAAGATCACCATCTCCGGGTTCGACTCCCAATCATCGAAAACCCTTGGATCTGTGATATTGACGTTACGCTTCGGGTTGCTCGTCACAGATATCAAATTCCATGTTATAGACGCCAAGACGTGCTACAATGCTCTGCTCGGCCGACCATGGCTACACGAGTACAATATCATCCCTTCTACACAACATCAGTGCATGAAGTATTGTAGGGATGGCCTCGAGTACACCGTGGCCGGAGAATTGAATCCGTTTTCCGTGAATGAAGTTCGCAAGTATGAAGATGCCAAGTACTTCTTACCGAGTTTCGAAGACACGGAAAGGTGTCACAAGCCGGAGAACAAAACTAACGCCACCATCCCTGTCTTCGGCAGTGACACCGAGGAGGGGGAGGATATAATTTATTCGGGACCGTCCCAATCCACCAGGCCAGGACCATCCGTTCCTTCATTGATCTTCGGCAGTGATTCGGAGGATGAAGTTCATGCTGTATTCCCTGCTCGGCCTTCAATACGGGCTTCCGCTGATGAAGAGCGAAGTCTGCAGATAACCATGGTACCGCTTGAACATTACAAAGAACTGGATGCACTCAACACCAACAGCGTAGAAGAATTGCAGACATTTTATATCCCTCCCGGACGGGAAGGCGAGAAGGCAATCCTATTCTACCGTTCTGAAGAAAACAAGGTGGAAAAAGAACTTTGGCAAGGTGCGGATCCAACGCTGGACAGACTTCAGCCCATCCGTCTACCCCGATATTATACGGAAGGCTTAAGGAGACTGCTGGAACGCCAGGGGATACCTTTCGAACAGACCGTGAGGAAGGCCAAATTCTATGACAGAGTTTGGAACGTCCCCGGAACTCAGTACAAGCTACCTAATGGGAGGCTAGAGACGATCGGGCTCGGATACATTCGCTCCAAGAAACGAGAACTGCTCCGCGACTGTTACGTCGTGCACAATCCTGATGAAGAAGCAGATACTCAAGAGAAAAGCGCTAATCCTGAACCAGAAAAAGTTCCTGATGCAAAACCGCCCAGTCCCTCATTGGAAGACCAGATGGGCAAACTTATAAGGGAAGCGGGTCAAAAAGCCCGAGATGATCACAATCGTGAAATGGCGATCTATGAGAAAGCCAAAACACAACGCCTCTTTCAACAGGCAGTAAAAGACGAAGATGCTGCCCCATGTCAACCTGATACAAAAAGGGCGCGACGCGGAGGCAAAAACGAGTCGAAAGAGCGAAGAGGCGCTCAACAGCAACGAAGCAGGGCTAAGAAGCCACGCAAACGAGAATCGAGCGTTATTGACCAATCCCTCATGAAGAAAATGGGTCGAGCATACTCGTTTCCTCGAGACAAGACGAAAAAGATACTTGAGCTTGCTCTAAAACATCAAATGCTTACATTGCCGGAGTCCAAGCACCCCGAACAAGCAAGTGAAGTCTCTTACCTAAACTATTGCTCTTACCACCGAGTGATAGGGCATCCTCTTGAAGATTGCTTCACCTTTAAGAATTGGGTCGAAGATCAATACCAGCTCGGCAGGTTCGCTCTGTCTGACAACTGGAGGGTAACGCCACCACAAAAGCACGAGCCCAAGGCCACGAAAGAAAAAACAGTTCCACATTGGGACTGGAAGCGAATTCGCACCTGTCATATGGTCACAATATTAAAAGAAGAGCCCAAGGACGTAAGTGAGTTCCCTTGGTGCTTCGAAAACAGCAGCGATGAGGTAATCTCAGAATTTCCCCCAGCCCCGAAAGAACTAGAGGATGGAATACATACTACTGCAGATAACCTCAAGAAAATCGAGTTGGGGACGGTAAATGATCCGCGACCGACATTCGTCAGCGAGCTGCTGTCTGAAGAGAGGGTGGCTGCGTTAAAAGACGTCCTTGTGCAGCATAAAGATTGCTTCGCATGGAACTATTCCGAGATGCCAGGACTAGATCCAGAAGTCGCTGTACATAGACTAGCAATATCCCCAAACGTCAAACCAGTCAAACAGGCACCGAGAAGAATGCGACTCGAGCTTGAGATGAGCATAAATACCGAAGTCAAAAAGTTAATCGACTCTGGCTTCATCCAGGAAGTTCAGTACCCTGAATGGATCGCCAACATCGTCCCAGTGATGAAGAAAAATAGGACAGTGCGCATATGCGTAGACTTCCGGGATCTTAATAAAGCTTGCCCGAAGGATGATTTCCCAGTGCCAGTCACTGAACTGATGATAGACAATACATCCACTCATGAGGTTTTCTCCTTCATGGACGGCTCATCAGGGTATAACCAGATAAAGATGCATCCTGAAGACCAGAAACACACCGCCTTCAGGACTCCTCTTGGTATATTCTGTTATAAAGTGATGCCCTTCGGTTTAAAGAACGCCGGTGCTACTTATCAGAGGGCCATGACAAAGATCTTCGACGACCTTATACACGAAATCGTCGAATGCTATATCGACGATCTCGTGGTTAAAAGCAAGTCATACGAAGAGCATCTCGAGCATTTGAAGACCGTATTTCAACGCCTTCGGCAATACAATTTGAAGATGAATCCTTTAAAATGTGCGTTCGGGGTTTCCTCGGGCAAATTCCTAGGATTTATCGTTCGACACCGAGGTATTGAAATAGATCCGTCTAAGATTAAAGCGATCATGGAAATGCCTCCGCCAAGAACTCTTAAACAGTTGCGATCTCTCCAAGGAAAGCTTGCATACATTCGGCGGTTTATCGCTAATCTTTCAGGAAAGTGCCGTCCTTACAGTCACCTGATGAAGAATGGAACCCCATTCATCTGGGATCACAAATGCCAAGGCGCACTGGATGAGATCAAGCAATACCTACAGAACCCTCCAGTGTTGGCTGCTCCGGTTAAAGGGAAACCTCTCATCCTTTATACAACCGCCCTCGAAGGTTCCTTAGGCGCTTTATGGGCACAAGAGAACGAACAAGGGAAAGAGAGAGCGCTCTACTACTTAAGTAGAGTTCTACTGGGGGCAGAAAGCAACTACTCCCCCATTGAAAAGCACTGCCTGGCGTTGATCTTCGCAATAACAAAGCTTAGACATTACGCATTAGCACATGAAGTCCGTCTTATTTCGAAGGTGGACCCTCTCAAATATCTAATGTCAAAAGCCATATTGACGGGACGACTCGCTAAATGGGCCCTGCTCTTGATGGAATTCTCGATAACATATCAACCTCTCAAGGCAGTGAAAGGTCAGGCTATCGCCGATTTCCTCGCAGAGCATCCGATACCGGCTGATTCTCCTCTCAATTGTGAGTTGCCAGACAAATATGCATTTGACGCGGTCGACGGTAGTGATACCCGTTGGGAGCTTTATTTCGATGGAGCATCTTCCATGAAAAAGCACAAACAAACTACCCCTACAATCAAATCGGGGATAGGACTCATCTTTATAACCCCACAGGGAGGGATAATGCGCTACGCGTTCTCCCTAACAGAGCCGAGGACAAACAATGAAGCCGAGTATGAAGCTCTGATAGCAGGCCTCGAGATCGCCATCGACATGGGAATTGAAAACCTCCTTGTATACGGAGATTCTCAACTGGTCGTCAGTCAAGTAAATGGCGACTACCAAACGTGCAAGCCAGAGTTGGTAAAATACGGTGAAAGGGTGCAGCAATTGCTAACCTAAATCCCCTCCTATACTTTGGAAAGTATACCTCGCGCAGAAAATAGCAAAGCGGACGCGTTGGCCAAACTTGCTAAAGAATTGGCTGATGAGAACCTTGATGATGTCAGAATCGTGGTACAAAGCCGTCGAGTGCTCGCCCCGGCAAAAATGTCCCCGGAATCACCCGAAGAGAAGGGAATGACCGAACAAACAACCTTACAGATAAAAGACCCTGAGAAGGTTGAGGATTGGAGGGAAGTCTTTATAGACTACTTCAAGTTCCACCAAATGCCCAAAGAAGTGTCCGCAAGACATCAGCTCATGAAACGAGCTCTGTCTTTCGCCTTCGTCAATGATACTCTATACAAGAGGTCATTCGATTCTCTGTGGCTGCGATGCTTAGGACCTGACAAAGCAGAGAAAGTCGTTCAAGAAGTTCATGACGGGATCTGTGGCTCTCATCAAGCGGGCCCAAACATGAAGTTGAAAATTAAACGGATGAGCTACTACTGGCCCACGATGATACAAGATTGCCTGGAATACGCGAAGCAATGTCACTCGTGCCAGATTCATGGGGACTTCATTCATCAGCATCCCAATCCACTGCATCCAACAGTGGCTAGTTTGCCATTCGAAATGTGGGGAACTAACATAGTTGGCCCCATCGAACCAGCATCGTCCAAGGGACATCGTTTCATCTTGGCAACAACTGATTACTTCTCCAAATGGGCGGAAGCGGTGCCGTTGAGGGAAGTGAAGACGGAGAATATCCTCCATTTCTTCAAAACGCATGTCATATACCGGTTTGGAACCCCGAGAAGGATCATCTCGGATAATGGGCCAGCCTACCGAAGTCATAAAATCAGCCGCTTCGCACAGCAGCACAATATAGACTGGAGATATTCTTCAGTCTATAATCCGCGAGCTAATGGTCTAGCTGAAGCCTTCAATAAGACCCTGACAAAAATCATGAAAAAGACGGTGTCACGAAATAAGAAGGATTGGCACGAGAGACTGCAAGAGGCTCTCTGGGCGTATCGAACTACGTTCAAGACAGCCACGAACGCAACGCCCTACTCGTTAGTATTCGGCACGGAAGTAGTGCTACCCCTTGAAATAGAGTTACCCTCTCTGCGAGTGGCAGTTCACTACGAGCTGACAGATGAAGAAAATGCTCACCTACGGTTTGAAGAGCTTGACGCTCTTGATGAAACCCGACTCCTAGCGCAGCAAAATCTGGAAGCTTATAAAGCAAAGATGACACGCTCATATGAAAGACTGACCCGAACAAGGACATTCCGCCAGGGCGAACTCGTGCTAGTGGTCAAAAGGCCTATGATTCCTAATCGCGCCAAGCGGGGAAAATTCGAGCCAAACTATGAAGGCCCGTACATCATAGATAAGGTCTACCAGGGTGGGGCCTACCTACTTATGGATATGCATGGTGAAAGGCCTTTCAGGCCAATAAATGGTCGCTTCCTGAAGAAATACTACGCTTAATAAGTCACAGGCTAGGTCAATGATAGATGACGACGACCATGTCCTCTCGCTATCTTCCTTAGCTCGAACTTTACAAGCATGTAGCCGGGCTTCTCAATATCGGACCGAAATGTCCTTAAACTAATAGCAGACCGAAACGTATTTAAACTACTCCTGCAGCATTCTTGGGCTAACGAGATAGATAAAAAAAAACGGTATTTCCATAAGCAGAAAGGGCACGGATGAAAACCCGAAAGGGCTCCGTGAGTAAAAACAGCAGGACTACCGGCGAGTGTTCGTGAAAACCCGAAAGGGCGCGACCTTGTAAAAAAAAGAGAAGAAAAAGAAAATAAAAAGAATAAAAAAAAACGGTATGTCCACAAGCAAAACGGGCACGGATGAAAACCCAGGAGGGCTCCGTGAGTAAAAACAGCAGGACTACCGGCGAGTGTTTGTGAAAACCCGAAAGGGCGCAACCTCGTTAAAAGACACTTATAGGGTCCTCTCGACCTTATAAGGAGAAACTACTCATGTGGGATCCTTGCGACTCACAAGGGAGCAACACACTTAGGGATCTCCACGATTCCTAAGGACAAAATACACTTGCGAGATCCTCACGACTCGTAAGGAGAGCTCTCTTATGAGACCCTCACGGCTCATAAGATTTGAAAGTCTTAAGCTACAGAGATCTAAACCTGTGCTTAAGCAGCCCCCACAACTTTCGATAATGCCCTACAAGTGGTTCAGTATTGACCCTTGTATACAATCCATGGGCGCGAATAAACATTTCCCTAACTAAGTCCCATCTGAAACTAGGGGTATGTTTGCATGGTAAACAACCCTTGTAAATCCTCTCGACTTACAAGGAGAAAACCCTCCTGTAGGATCCTTACGACTTACAGAGGAACAAAACACTTAGGAACCCTCACGATTCCTAAGGAGAAAATACACCTACGAGATCCTCACGACTTGTAGGGAGAAATACCTTTATGAGACCCTTACGGCTCATGAAGTCAAAGCCTTAGTCGACAGGACCCTAACCCTGGTCGCTAAGCCACCTTTGTTCAACAGCGACAGAGGCAGATGATGATTCACTCCTGGCAATATCCCAGTTGTAGCGGTGCTGATGCCGAAATCGGTGTCCAGTTTCAGGTTCACGGCGAAAAGCCAGTAGACCGTACATGCATACGAAATAGCCGAAATGATGAGGCAACTTGTAATAAAAAAAAAGCAGCAAGTAAAAATATATGCATGCGAAATAGCCGAAATGATTGGGCAACTCGTAATAAAAAGCAGCGAGTAAAAATAAAATAAAAAGCCGAAATGATTGGGCACCGCGAAAAAATAGCCGAAATGATTGGGCAATCGCGACCTTCGCGATATAAAAGCTGAAATGATAGAGCATCGCGGAAATAAAACAAAAAAAAATAATGATGATAAAATTTTGGCCCTACAGTTAAGATCACATCGATCCCTGTATACAATCCAAGGGCGTAAACAAAGAGGGAGCCATACTCTCCCAACAAACTCCTCGACTCACGGATACAAACACTCCTTGACGAGAGCCTCCTGATCTGCGTCGACCTGCAGAGCCACCAGTGCCTCCGTAGGAATCCTCGACTCGTTTCAAACCCCAAGGAAACAAATAATCCTAGGTGCTCGGGAAACAAATAATCCCTAGCAAAACTCCTCAACTCACGGATACAAACACTCCTTTACGAGAGCCTCCTGATCCGCGTCGACCTGCAGAGCCACCAGCGCCTCCGTGGGAATCCTCGACTCGTTTCAAACCCCAAGGAAACAAATAATCCTTGGTGCTCGGGAAATAAATAATCCCTAGCAAAACTCCTCGACTCACGGATACAAACACTCCTTGACGAGAGACCCCCTGATCCGCGTCGACCTGCAGAGCCACCAGCGCCTCCGTGGGAATCCTCGACTCGTTTCAAACCCCAAGGAAACAAATAATCCTTGGCGCTCGGGAAACAAATAATCCCTAGCAAATCCCTCGACTCACGGATACAAACACTCCTTGACGAGAGACTCCTGATTCGCGTCGACCCGCCGAGCCACCAGCGCCTCCGTGGGAATCCTCGACTCGTTTCAAACCCCAAGGAAACAAATAATCCTTGGTGCTCGGGAAACAAATAATCCCTAGCAAACTCCTCGACTCACGGATACAAACACTCTGTGATGAGAGCCTCTTAACTCATGTCAACTCGCAGAGCCATCACCCTCTCCGCGAGCAAATTCCCGATTCGTCTCAATTTGTAAGAAGAAGTCTCAGACAGCAAGGATTGAAAAGCTTGATTCTTGAGCAATGGGGCCCTGCAAGTCAATCCAAAATGGTCTCTTGCATACTATTCACGGGTCTCACTCTCCGAAGTCGAATTTCGACGAGGAGGGAAACAACCGCTTACGAATTCTCTCGACTCGTAAGAGGGAAAATTCTCTTATAAGATCCCTACGACTTATAAGAGAAAACCACACTTAGAAATCCTCACGATTCTTAAGGAGAAAATCCACCTATGAGATCCTCTCGATCCGTAGGGAGAAAAGCCTCTATGAGACCCTCACGGCTCATAGAATTGAAAAGTCTTAGGCAGTAAACCTGAACCTGCGGCCTAAGCCATCGCTATCTCTTGGAAAAATTAAGTGGTCTGCCAATCAAGTTCATCGACAACATCATGATGTAAAGGCAGAAAACAAAAGAGCATACAAGATATTGCAAAAGAAAGTGTGTATCTTTATTCATTGACCTTAATCAAATACATGGTGAATCATACAAAAGAGCAAAGAACGGATACATGTTACTCAGAAAAGAAAATTTTTACAAATACATTGATACAAAGGCAGCTATTGGGAAGGAAGCGTCTTAAGTAGCTCTATCAGTTGTTCGTACACTTCCTTCCATGCCTTTTCCCGATTGGATACCACTGCCAACTCCGCCTCCACCTGGGCCCGTTGCTGTGCGACGGATGCAAGCTGATCCCTGACGGCTTGGTGAGCAGCTTCACGGCCTGGAGTGTCATGCTCGGCGACATCAAGTGCCCGCTTTAGTCTCAGCCCATTCGATATGCGCTCCAGAAGACCCTCAAAGACGGTCTTTACCTCAGCGGCGTTCGCCTCAACTTCGGCACGCAAGCGAGCAGTTCTGCTTGAAGAATCTCGGCACTCCTTCAGCCTCAAAGCCACTTCTTGTTCCAGATGACGGAAATGAGAAGCGCTTTGCTCGAGCCATGCTCCCCGTTGGGTGCTCAAGGCCAAAGTTTCGGGGGACAGGCGCATTGACTCCAGCTGATGAAGGCGAGCCTCGATCTCCCGACAATAGTTAACCCAGGAGGCGACAATGCCCTCGTCATGGAAGGTGGCAAATATCGCCAACATCGGGTTAACCGTCGTGGCGAAGTCTTCAACAGATACAGGAGCCTCGATGTCGAGTTCCTCGATGTAGTCGCTCAACATGCGCAAACTATTCGCGGCACCTTTTGAGGACGGACGTCGCTGGGAAGGGCCGCCCGGTATTGTAATGCGAGACTCGAAAGGCACCGAGACTGGAACGACAGCTGGAAAAAGACGAAATGCGATTAGATGATGATTCAATAGATATGAAGGAAGTCATTGATAAGATAGTTACTATACCGGTGGAGACAGGTGGCAAGGCCGGAAGGGCTGGTGGCGCAGCCGATCTTTCTGCTCCCCCTTCGATTTGCAGCACTGCAATCAGAACAAGAGAGAGTTAGAAATAATTCTACCACTGAAAAGACAAAGCTACCAATCGGGAACGGTACTCACCAGCGCCACCAGAAGGAGAGGCGAATTCAGATGGGAAAGAGAAGTGTGGGAGCAACACTTGATAGAGATGATCAAAAAGCACTCCTGGAAGATACAACAATGTGACTTTAGTACACAAATTATACATCTGGAAGATAAGATTAACAAATCGCAAACACATACCTTCCAACATCTTCGAAGGTATGAGAGAAGGCTGAGAGGTGACCACCGCCAAAGCAGTCGTTGAAGGCACTCCCTCGAGCGGTGGGGCATCGGCACTAGCTGCACCTGCATTACGAAAAGGTGAACTTGTCAGAAAAGGTTGTAAAGTAAAGAAAAGCAGCCACTTAGGGTTTACCTGAGGAGCTCCCGGCTGAAACGGAGGCGACTCCCTCCTCTACCGACATGAGACCACCGCCCGTGGCCTCGTCACCCGACTCGATGGGGACCGTCGTCGTGCTAGCAAGACCTGGGGACGGCGGAGGGCCATAGACGGGAAGGGCTATGATTGGAGTATTGCCAGATTCCAGAGAGGGAGCGGTTGGCTCGTCCTCGGGAATCATGGCCACCTCACCCACTACTCTCTCAGGTTCAGTAGCTGCGGTTGTATCGTCTATCGTCGCCAGGGGACCGCCGACCTCGAGCGCCTCAGCCGCCACCACCCTGGACTCATCATCTGCCACCGCTTCAGGTTCGGCACCAATGACCTTCTCGGCGGTAGGCCCCTCGACCTCCACTTCAGGCTCCATGGCCTCAACGAAATTACCCACTGTCGGCTCGAGTTTGGCAGGCATCGCCTCCTCCGTTCCCCTAGGATCGACGGCTTCCGCCTCTCCCTCGATCGGACTTGGCCCTACAAAGATAAGAGATATAAGGACCAATGACATTAAAATCCTTATAACAAAAACTCTGAGAGAAATATTACCTGAAGCGGATTTACCGTTTGCGCTCCGAACTGCTCGCGCCACCTCTCTGCGGGCAGTGGATAGGGCGACAGGGGCCTTTTCGGAGGGAGTATCAGCTCGAGGGGCGGTGCTGGGGCCCGCTCCCATAGCCAAGGCAGCCCTGCGCGCCTTCGCCTCACGCCTTAACCGCTTTCTCTCCTCTCGAGCGGTCATGAGGGACCTCTGCGACGCCTCCTTCAAGGCATCATCGTCTTCATTCAGGGATGCCTCCAGAGCCTTTAAGGCATCTCTCATCGGCTCTTCAAGACGAACCTCCTGCGGTGGCCCAGAAGAAGCAGGAACGTCGGCAGCTGGTACAACATCTGCGTCGCTAGGAGGGAACGGCATTGAGGTTCCTATAATTAAAAGGGAAGGGTTAGATTGACCATAACACAAGGAAAATGAAAAACTTGATGAGTTGAAACTTACTAAAGCCCATAGATGCCCTGAGACGTTCCTCCTCCTGAAAAGTCCTTAGAGAAGCAGCAATTGCTTCTTCATCAGTGATGCCTGTTGAAAGAAAAGAAAGAAAAGCGTTAGTCAAAAATAATGAAGAGGATATGTTGCAATAAAGAAAAGGCGACTAGTAGTTACCTGATTGCGCAAGCTTAGCCAGCCACGCGTCACGCTTCACCAACCATGCCGAAGCTCTGAGAGCAGCCTCCAAGTCTGTATCGTCCGGCGGCGGCATCACCAACCCTGCGTTAGTCCCATATTCGAGCAGACCTTCAGCATGAGGAGCATGGGGTTCCTGGCCGAACACGACATCCGCAGCGAAGAGCGACTTCTTTTTCTTTTGACCCCCAACCCTAGGCTCGCGGGGGATCGACTTCCGCTTAGCAGCCGCTTTGGGACGACGAGTCCCGATGTCCGCACCTACGCCAGACTCTGGCGAGGGTACAACCACTGCCTCTACTGGAGCACAGGGTGCGGGAGGTGCGTCTGTGATATCAGGGAGCAGCAGCTCATGTGGAGGACTTTGCGCACGTGATGGTCTGCCCCCAGCATCTTTTAGAGGAGGAACCACCAGGATCCTTGGCGCTAAGGGAGCGTTACGATTGGTACCGGGGGGTACTTCTTTACGGTCGATCAACACTCGCCTCTCTTCCTTTATAACAGACCCCGTCGCATGATTGTACCACTCTTTATATACATTAAGGAGTCGTGGAGCACAGGCCGGCGTGCTAATGAAAAAACGAGAACCCGTGTTCAGGCGCATGAAGTGGTGTAACGCGTTCTCCATCCCTTCTTCATTTACAGCAGGTTCCAGTAAGAAAGCTTCTAAGGGGACCCCTTGATCGTAACCCAGTTGTCGGGCAAAACGATGCGGGTTATATCTCATAAAGACTGCTGCACCGCCCTGCCTGAAGACTAGGAAACCCGGTCTAATAGAATACAAATGAAGGATCTCCCGGGCTGTTAAGACTGAAACTCCATCCTTGAAGGAGTCCTGTAGTGGTCGCACCGCAGTGGTGGACGCTTTTCCAATGGTTAATACCTTATCAATAAAGGACATCCCGACTCCAACGGTGTGAGGGCGAAGCAGTAAACCTCTGGCGTCCCGTGGTGAAGAGGTCACGATTGATGAGCCAATCAGCTGTAAAATGCGAGGAAAACCGCACTTGTTAAAGAATGAAGGCCTCTTATGCATACCGAAGACACCCGCCGTGTGTAGCTCGAGCCACGATGCAAAGTAGTGCATCGGGAAGACCACGTGCAGTACCCCGGGCTCGTTGGCATCCGCTGCTCGGCTGAGGCCATAATATAGGTGCGCCAGGCTGGCAATCCCCACGGCCACCTTTACCCCGATGACCATGCGGTGGGCTGGATAAAAGACAGAGGGTCGCATGCGATGAGAATGCATTGGGATCGCGAACCAACTCATCCACAGCCCGAGAAATCCTAAGAAAAAGGTCTCCTCATCCATCCCAGGGGATGCAATTTCCGCGAAAGATATGGTAGGGAGGTCTGGGAGGAAGAAAGCCTTTTGGTCTATCTCCTTCGTCGGCAGATTATCCAAACCTAGGCCAAAAGGATCATCCAGGATGGCAGATTTGACGGCTCCGGGCGAAATAACGCTCGAACGGAGGAAGCGAGCAATGAAGTCCTCAAAATTTACTCCTCGGCTCCCGTGTTCGATGAAGAGGGACTCGTAGATGTTCAACACCTTGATCAGGCTCGGGAATTGGTGTTGAACGGCATTTTCCGGCGTAATCCCCCTTACCATCGGCTTAGCACCGAAGATGTACTCATCTGTTGGGAGCAGCTCTTCATAGTGTTCCCCCATGACCGGTAGGCCGGATACCTCCGCGAATTCCTCCAAAGAAATAGACACTTCCCGATCCATGGCAAGGAAAGTGTGGGTGGGAATATTCCATTGCTCCAAGAAAGCCTTGAACCACCAGGTGGGAAGCGTAGGGTATTGGAAGAGAGAGACGTAGACCGCGGTATACAGTCCTAGTCTTATCAACTGCGACTTCTTTGTCGACAGGATGTACCGGGCCCACGGCAGATAGCCAATCGGGTGACGGGGAATCAAACCAAGGTTATATGATTGCCCCCAGGGCCGTGCTTCCCCCTGACAGATACGGCGTCCTAGGATATCCAAAACCATAGGACGCTGAACCGGAACCGCATCCATAGCGGGATGAAGAAAGCTGTTCGCGGTCCAGTCTATCATCTCCACGGCATACTGCACTGGAGGTGGGTTAGCGTAGTGAATTGCCGTGATAGGTTCTGACGGCACCGCGCAGGTGAAGCTGCGTCGACCCATAATAATCTGGTTATACCAAGACCCACAAAGGTGGAGTTTCTTGTACTCAGGGTCGTACTCTCTAATCATGGTTAGGGCTTCACGGTCCAAGGGCGCCTCGGGAAATCCCTCCTCCGAGCGGACGAACGGGAATGAAGTGTCTTCAGACATGATCGCTGCAAAAGAACAATGTAGCCGTTAGTGTTGTAATCCCAACGTTTGGCATTGAAATAAGAAAATGCATTAATTAAATAAAAATCAAAATTAATTAATTACACCGCACCACAGTGCAGTGAGTAGGAGACCAAAGAGGGACCCACAAAATCTAAATGACAATACGTCGGTTAATAAGACAAACTCATCATTGGATGAGATCGTCAGTTGGTCTCCGGGGAGACATTCCCATTTTAAAAAGGGGGGAAGAATCCCTAGAGACAAGGAGAAAATCTCCTCTTTCAGAGCAAAGCTCTGTCACAGAATGACACTTGTCAAATTCTGGTCTCAAAAGAATAAAATTCTATAAAAAGAACTTAGCTCTGTAATTTCCCATCAAAAAGAAAATTTTTGAAAAGAAATTTAAAATTAAAATTTCTGGAATCCCGAAAAATCCATGAAAACTTATGAAAAAAAATTTCTTCATTTTTCGGATCTAAAAGATCTACATTTGATTCAAGAGCAAAGCTCTGTTCATGGGTTAGAACCCATGAACAGGGTCTCTGTAGATCCATAAGTTTTTTTTAGAGCAAAGCTCTATTTATGAAACCCCAATGGAGATTTCTTTAGATCAAAAGATCTGTGAGAGCAAAGCTCTATTGGTTAATTAATATTAATTTCACTTGAAAATAATTTTACCTAAAATCTTCTGACTTGGAGAATGAGAGCAAAGCTCTAGGGTTCTGGAAACGAGAGCAAAGCTCTGGAGTTCTAAGCAAGAGCAGAGCTCTGGAAATCAAAAATCTTGAAATAATAAGATTTTTTCTAAGGGCCAGAGACCCTATTTATAAGGCACTTGCGCCTCTTGAGCTCACCCCTTGATCCAACGGTCAGGGGGTTGCCACCGCTGCACTCACGTGCGCGACACGTGAGCGCAACGGTGGGGGGGCATTTGTTTCGCCCAATCAGAGCAAAGCTCTGTTCAAATTCAAAATGCAAAGTTTTTGAAGCAACGCTTCAAGTCTCGAGCACAACGCGCCGCGTGTCAGACGCTAATACGTCAACGCAGCGCCTAAGAAGGTGCGCCCAATCAGAGCAAGGCTCTGTTTAAAGGAAGCAACGCTTCAGTTGCACAAGCACTGCGCTGCGCGACACGTGTCAGCGCAGATGCGCTAGGAGGGGCTTAAATGCCAAAGACAATTTATCCATGTGTCAGCGCAAGGAGGGGCTTAAATGCCAAAGACAATTTATCCATGCAAAGTTACGTGTACTTGATAATAACGAATTAAAATCATACGATGCACAAGCACAACAGAGAGCTAAAAATGAAAGAACTCTTATTTATTCTTATTGTTATTACATTTAAAAAAGATCGCCGAATACGGGATCAGAAAGACAAGGGTTCACAAAAAGGAAAAGAAAATTATTCAGCTCCCTCTCCGCCTTCTCCATCACGTCGAAGCGGCGATCTTCCCGAGGGGTAGCCATCCAACGGTCGACGCCGCACTCCTGGGAAAAAGTGGCGATGACGACCCGACGAGCCCGTATCTGGCTCAGTAAGTAGAAGGAGAAGTCCCTCAGGGCTTTGGTGATCAAGAGCGCTTCGAAAAAGCTCTCGATCTTATCCTCGGCCACATCAAGTACTGCCGAGGACATCTCCGCCGGAAGAGGGGGAATGTCGGGGAGCACCGAGGCAAGGATCATCCGAAGCCAAATAGAATTCGGAGGAAAAGGAGACCCCACATGAGTCGAAAGCTCGTACATGGCGGCATCGCATTGTTCATCTGAAAGAGAGGAGTCTACCAAGCGCGCAGCGAAGCGGGGAACAATGTCCCGAATCGGCACCTCCCATGGTTGTCGGCGGGAATGAGGGCGATTGCAAGCCATGATTGAAGAAGTTCTCTAAAAATGAGAGACGAAAAGGCTCAGCCTCGAATTATATATATAGACCCAGGCGCAGAAGATTCTGTGCGTAATGAAATCATTTCCAAGGCCCGGAAAATTAGAATTTCGGGAATACAAGTTTGACTTGAAAAGAGGAGATGAAAAGATATCTCAGGAGAAGCAACGCTTCCGATTCTCCCAAAATTTAAACTTTAATAAATGAAGCAACGCTTCAGATCCTCTGCGCTGAGCGCAACGCGCCACGTGTCAGGCGCAGATATATCAGCGCTGCGCCCAAGAGGGCGCGCCCTATCAGAGCAAAGCTCTGTTTAAGGGAAGCAACGCTTCGGTTGCGCATGCACTGCGCTGCGCGACGCGTGTCAGCGCAGATGCGCTTGCGCTGTTGCGCTGCGCTCTGCGCTGCGCGACACGTGTCAACGCAGATCCGCTAGCGCAGTTGCGCTGTGCGCTGCGCGACACGTGTCAGCGCAGATGCGCTATCGCAGTTGCGCTGCGCTGTGCGCTGCGCGACACGTGTCACGCGCTGAAGCATCCGCGCCAAACAGAATTAAATCTCTAAGTAATCTTTTCTGTTCTTGTTAAAACAAGAAGATTTTCTTCTGCAAAGCAGAAGCCCTTGGATCAAAGATCCAACGGTGGGGAAAATTCCCCAAATCATTCAGAGAGAGATCTCTTCAACAAATCTAACTAATTTATGGGCACTATAAAAAGGACCCTAAGCCTCAATTCAAAGGCATCATCATCATCCTTCTAAAAAGAGAGAGAGAGAGAGAGAAAGAAGAGAGCTCTTGAAAACTCCTCAAGAAAAACAGAAGGTAAAAACCTTTAAAAAAAAAGAGAAAATTCTCTTATGGATAGATTATTGATCTAAGAACAAGATCAATAATTTTAAATAAGAAAAATATATATATATATATACATATATAAATAAATAATAATAGTGCCTTGCACTTTTTTATGAACCTCTGGTTCTTGAAACAAAAGAGAAAAATTTATTTTTCTTTGATCTAAATGTAGATCAAGAAATTAAATAGTGCTTTGCACTTCTGATTCTTGGTGCTCTGCACTTCCAAACTGCGCTGTTGCGCTCTTGAGAGAGCGCCACGTGTCAGCTACTTGTGCTACGCAATAGAGCTTTGCTCTCTGGAATTGGCGCAACTCACCAGAGCGCGCCACGTGTCAGCAGCGCAGCAGCGCAGCGCACTTGTGCAGCGTACTGCGCTATTGCGCTTGCGCTCACCAGAGCGCGCTACGTGTCAGCAGCGCAACAGCATAGCGCACTAGCGCAGCGCATTGTGCGCTTGCGCTTGCGCTCAGTGATTTGCGCAAACCGCCTGATAGATGCAATGCATTTCTCAAAGGGCCAGGCCCAAGTCAAAAGACTAAGCAGGCCTAATTAAATTGATACTCTGCATCAATCATGAGCAAAGCCCAAACAAAAAAATAAACTGATGCAACGCATTATTTAAAATGGGCCAAGCCTTAGCACAGGTCTAACAGACCAGAAACAAATAAAAGGCATTGAATATTTTTCAACTGGACTTAGCCCAATTTTGGCCGTAAGTTCTCAAATTAAATTGACTGAGCAAGATTGCTCTCTTAAATCAATTTACTACTGGTTCGAGGGTACATCTCCGAACTCCTCTGACACACGTCGTTGTAATCATTCAACGTCGCCAGAGAGGTGACGGGTCCCAACGACCATACCCAACATCGGACCGAAACGTCCCTAAACTAATACCGGACCGAAACGTCCCTAAACTAATACCGGACCGAGACGTCCCTAAACTAATATCGGACCGGAACGTCCCTAAACTAATAATGGACCACCACATCCTTAAATTGGCGATGGACCACTACGTCCTTAAACTGGAATATGGACTACCACGTCCCTAAACTGGAGCATGGACCGCAACGTCCCTAAACTACCTATGGACCACTACGTCCCTAAAATGGAACAATAGAGCCTCCAAACACTCTTTTGCCGGATCTAAACGGTCTCGTTTAAGTTGATCTTAACCCCAAATACGGCTAACGTATCCTTAGACATTTAAATGAATGATAAAACTCCAAATCAACTTTGGTTCAAGGGTACATCTCTGAGCTCCTCTGACACCTGTCGTCGTAATCCTTCGACGACGTCAGAGAGGTGACGAGTCCTGATGGCCATATATCACTACGTTAAGTCGATCTTAGTCCCAAACAAGACTAATGTATCCTTAACGAACGTTTAAGTTGATCTTAGGCGCAACGCGACTAATGCATCCTTAAACTAAAAACACCAAACCCAAATCTAAGTAAATGCGGATTTGGACTAATCCACGTCCTACGGGCGACGGCATTACTCAGTCTCCGTATACAATCCACGGGCAACCACAAACAAAACAAACACACACGACACGAAGTGAAATTCTGGAGAAGGAGAACGTGGTTACCGCGATGCAGTAGCGTAATTAACTGCAGGGGCTTGCGTCTGCAGGGAAGAGCGTCCCCACAATCAAAAACCCCTCAAGCGAGGGGGAATCTGAAAAAGTCTGCTACGTCGGCCGCATCCGTTTAAACCTTCGATACACGGTGCCATAAATTAACTTGGCATCTTCGGAGAGGTAGACGGATAAAACCAAATAGCATCTGCCCTGAATCTCAGGCACAGACGTCCTAAATGTCTCGGCCGCCATTCGGAGGGGAACAGTGCTCCAAACAAATAATATACAAACTGGCTGAGAAGGCAATCTACATGTCGTACGCTCACCCCGCAATATCAAATGTACAAATGAATCACAACTGTACTACTATTATTGCACCACGGGCTATCCACCACGACAATCCAACCACAACCTCAGCACAACACAGAACATCAATGTGAATGTCATGTTCGCAAACCCGTCTAAAAGAACATATAGCAGTTAGACGGGTTATACCTCTCTAATTGCATTCACGATCGCAGATAGTAATATATGCATTGAAAACTTATAAACGGTGTTAAAAATAGCGACTTCGAAATATTCCGAATTTCCCCAAGACCAAAGATAACAAAATATGCAATCTGGGCAAAAACAAATAATACCGAAAACCCAATATTCAAGATCCCAGAACACACCCAAAAAATCAAAACCCAACTCTACAGTACCACCGGCAGCGCCGGGAAAATGTCCGATCTCGACGGCCAAACTTTAGAGTTTTGGTCTCATTTTTAAAATGTGTTCTAGGTTTCTCAAGAGTAGTCTTCTGCAATTGTTTAAAAAAATTATAAGACAAATAAAAATTGACAGAAACTGGAATATGGTTTGGTTTTTTTCGGAGTTGTTTCGGTTTCGTTACTTTAAACATCGTTTATACTCCTAGTTATGGGTTTATGGGCTGGTTATGATACCATGTTGGGTTATGCCAGCGCCCTGGCCATCTACCGTGACCGTTTGCGGAACAAAAAATTTATAAACTAGCGCTAGAACAACCCGATAACCCGGATCTACCATAAACCTATAAGCTAGCAAACTAAAGGAATTAGAATGATTATACAGAATGATCCGTGTCCTTCGGTCTTCTACTATCTTCATAAGCTCCTAGTGGTCTCCATGATCAAGCTTGTTTATCAATCTCCTTCCATCGAAGATGATCCACCTGAAAATTTGTAGTTCGAGCTCCAACCTCAATACTGAAGTAACTAGGGTACCTAGTTCGCTAAACTAGATAGCCTAGAGGATGTAGAGTATAATGATGGATTAATATGTCTCATAACAGCTTAGGTTTCTCAACACATGAGACTTTTAGGGTGGAGATAGAAGAAGGAAACTAGAAAGGATGAGAGTGTTGTGGTGAGCATTTTTCCATCCATGAAAAAATCTCCAAGTCTTGTGAATTATTGAAGCAAACCATATAAATCAAGCATGCTTCAATAGCTCACCAAAGCATGAGTCACCAAGAGAGCCATGCTTCAATAAATGCATATAACACCTCATCCTCCACCTCATTAACCATTTAATCCTAAATGGTTATAAACAAAATAAGGTGTCTTATTCTAGAAGCACCCTTGTAATAAATTAAAAGAATACCCCTCACCGTATATACATACCCGTATCCGTATACGAATACAAAGAGACTAAAATAATCCAATAATATAATATTAGGATCCGGCTTAAACCAAAGCCAACTAGTATTAACCATCCGAATCATGATATGTGCACAAGTGCACGTATATGATCGAAGCCTGCCGTAAAACCATATGGCCTCTACATCGTTTCGCTCGAAACAGGAAAACCCTCTGTATGAGACTCTAAAGATTCGACAATATGCTGGCAGTGAGTTTAACCACAAACACGTCAGCGGCACTAGCTGTACGTAACGGCTACCTAGGTATTGAACAAAAGAAAGGCCGACGAGCAAACTCATATGAACCTCTACTGAGCCTATCTGTGACAATCTCCGTACAGTCCAGTATGTTCGTCTAAGAGTATCACATATCGAGTCTAGGGGGTGGATAAAGTCAGACCCCTAATAACACGATATTTCGTGTCGGTATGAAGCACATCACCAACTAAGAAACTACTGATCCAAATCAGTAATTCTCGACTATCTTGGCCAACGATTTCTGGTGATGGTCACCCGTGCACCTCGCGACATCAACCCCCAATACCGGGAAAGAAGAATCCCCGACGATCTGCTTACTGCTTCCATGTGGCTTGGGACTGTACCCAACTAAAACCTGTTTGCACGACTCCTTTGAGCCGTGGTAGGGTAGTAATCAAAGCACAATGGGAACTCACACAAGATAAATGACGATCTCAGGTCGACAGACTAACCTATACACATGTCACCTGGGAACTGCTATCTAACAATAGGTATAATACCAACTAGCATATTCCCGGCGAGTCCGTCCAGCGTACTCATAACCCAATAAGCACATGTATACTATCTTAGGTGACTAACTGACACCAATAGCTTATGAGACCGGCCACCGCCCCTCGTCGGGGTCTCGATAAGTATACACTAGTCTACTCCTGAGTATCAATGCCCAGTCTCGATACTCCCTCGACAAGGGACATTTAAGGATGTGCTTATAGACCACCTAGTTTCCACGTATATGATCGCCGTCATAATACTGGTAGTCAAGAAAGAATCCTATAGGATCTATCAACATGTAATAGTGATCTATAATACCACATAATGCATGTACATGATGATAAAGGCAAACCAGATAGTAGACTGTCATTTTGAGTAAGATTATTCTATCCGTATAGGTCCTCCCTCAATCATCATAATTACCTGCCTGTGATTACAATAATTGCCTTGAGAACACTATAGCCAACATAGTGTGAGTCACAAGCCCACACAATACTAGAAAAAGTGAGAATAAGAGAGAGTGTAAGGAGAAGCCACCTCACCAAGTATACATACACATACACTTATAAATAAATACAAATGCATGTATATAAACAAGTATACTCAAACCCGTATAAATACGCATACTGTATTTCTAAATACGAATACCGTATTTGTACCGAAAATACAAAATATGTGTATTCATACTTAGAAAGAAATACATGTATTTGTATCAAAGTACAAATACCCGTATTTATACAAATACACGTATTCGTATAAATACCGAATTCGTGTTAAAATACAAATACCCAAAAGAGAGCAATATAATACTAGCATCAAAACTGGGTGTCTTTCAAATCTGCTAGTACTACTAAACCGTCCGATTAAAGCACGTATATAAATACACGTATCCAATTGAACACCCATGCGTAAAACCATACGCAAACTATACCGTTTCGCCTGAACCGGGAAACCCTCTATGTGGGACTCTAAAGACTCAACAATACGCTGGCAGTGAGTTTAACCACAAGCACGTCAGTGGCACTAACTGTATGTAACGTCTACCCAGGTATATGTCGAAGGGAAGATCGACACGATAACTCGTCCAAAAACCCTACTGAGCCTATAGGTGACATTCTCCGTACAGTCTGGTCTGTTCGTCTAAGAGTATCGCATATCGGGCCTAGCGAGGTGGTAAACGTCAGACCCCTAATAGCACAATAAGTCGTGTCGGTGTGGAACCCAATACACCCTGTGAAACTACTGGTGTACCTACCAATAAATCTCACTTGTCCTGACCTGGGACTTTGTGTATTGGCCACCCGTATACAGCGCGATATCAACTCTCAATACCGAGAGAGACGAATCCCTTCTAATCCCTACAGCCTCCAAGTACTTCGGGACTGCACCTAACTACTACCTGTTTGCATGACTCATTTGAGCTGTGGTAGGGTAGTAATCTAAGTACAGTGAGAACACACTCAAAACGAATAGTAATGTCAATTCAACGGACTAACCTGTACTCATGTCACCCGGGAACTGCTAGCTGACGATAGGCACCTGTATACTATCGAGTCCGTCCAGCAGTTCCCAGCGAGTCCATCCAGTGTAACTCATAACCCAATGAGCACCTGTGTACTATCTTTGGTACCATATACCAATGGCTGCGGGATAGGCCACCTCCCCTGATGGGGATAAGAAGCATATACACTAGTCTACTCTGGAGTATCGATGCCCAGTTTCGATAATCCTACGACTAGGGACAGGTTTAAGGATGTGTGCTTATAGACTACACAGCTTCTACTAGTGTGACTGCCATCATAACGCTGGTAGTCAAGCAAAGATCATGAGGGCTCTATCAGCATGTATTAGTGATATGTTAAAAGAAACATGTACACATGTTAAGTGATTGATCGTGAAAAAGTGTGTCTATGTATGTTCCTAAATACCGCAATCAATAACGGTGTCGCAATAGCTAGCCGATAGTGAGTACGGGTCGTCCACAAGAAAATGGTGAATTACTTATCTTGGTTTAGACGAGTTGATAGAAGAAAGGTGAGATTTTTGTCGTTTTATACTAAGAAAGTTTGAAAAGTTTACAATAGAAAGCCTTGTAGGGTTTATAGAATTTAGTAATTAATGGATGGAGTTTTAAAAGTAATTCTTTTTATCTCTTAATTATTTATTACTAGAGAAATAGTGATGAATATGGATTAGGATTCTTGGAGAGAATTAGGGTTTCTCTCTATTGACCCTTGTCCTTCCATTGATCCCTATTTATCTCAAGCCCTTAACAAAACGATTATTAACAAATCTCGAAGCGTGGTCGTGACTATCATGAATTGATAGCGCGCCTGATAAGAGGGTTAATATTCATTTTACTAAAGTTTATAAAAATTAAAACTTTAAAGAGAATTGAAGAGATATTGTTCATCCATTATTCTATCATATCCTACAAATCCTAGCAAGCAAGAATTTACTCGCTCATGGAGATCAATGAAGTAGAAGAAAGGTGGAAGAAAATGGAACCCATAAGTTAAAAACAAAATTGCAAAAAGTAAATGCAGAAAATAATTGCGGAATGTAAATGCAGAAAGTAATTGTGGAATGCAAATGCGGAAAGTAATTGTGGAAAATAAATGCGACCAAATTAAAAGAAAAAACTACCTTTATTAATTTACTAGTGCATTACAAAATTTGCTCGCTGAATAAGTAATTTACAAAACCCTAGTTTGCTCACTAGATCTTAATCGATCGATGGATAGATGAATATATTGATGCATAGCTCTCGGTCCTATTTATAGGCTCTGAAATGTGAAACCCTAGACGTCATGTTGAAGTGTGTCAAATTACGATCAAGAAACTGAAGTTTCAAATCCTACGGCCACCAAACGACCGCGCTTCCGCCGCCTATTGCCACTTTTGACCATGCTTCCGCCGCTGTTTGGTGGAATTGAGCTTCCAAATTTCTCGTGGCTTCTTCTCTCGATATTTGGAGGTCCCTCTGATAAAAATATTCTGAGAATATATCTCTTAGTCTATGCCGTTGCGAGATTCTTCAGTGTGCTCCTAATATTCGGCAGATTTGGTTTGGTGAACCAATTTGATGTGGATCTCCTATTTGTATTACAGACCTGAGCTGATATATTATTATACCTGCACAGTATCTCAAATCAAATTATTAGTTGTATTTGTTTTATTTGAGATATTATTCCAACCAATTATATGATATGATATCTTAAGAATATTGGTAAAGAATATTTGATATGATATGCATATTTTAATAATAATCTCATAGATATTTTATTCAAATTTGATATGCATATATTTTCCCTACTTATATTAATTATAAATGAAGAAACATATGACAATAATATTTTTACAAATAAACCCACATATGTTCTTTATTTACAATTAACACTTTTTAGTAATTAATTATACTTGGGAAAATGTCCATACAAATGTGCAATAAATTTGACTGATCAAATATCCCCAAACTTATGTTTGATCATCCCGAGCAAACTATTTATTATCAAAAGAAAAAACCTAGCACACTTTCGTAGGCAACACGATTGCACTTAACTCATGCAACAAGTCGTTAAACCTCTAGGTGTCTCTTGTAGGAGGAGTGCTGTCTCCTGAGGGTTTTCAGCGGATTACACCCATAAAATCCCAAAATTAAAGAAAGAATATGAAAATTACATGCAAAGATAAGAACATATAAAAGAAAACTTTGAAAATAAGTGTTTCAAACTACACCAGCTTTTAAGTTGTCATAAGCCCTATCTTACTGGTCTTGAAAAGATTTCGGAAATGACATCATCCCTGAATAAAATGTCGTCTTTAGTCTTCCTCCCTACCTTTCTTCCAAATATCGATCATATACCCCTACGTGTGTGTAAAAGACATCTCTACACTTGGAGAATTCAATTCAAGTTATCATACCCTTTATCCATATTCCTTAGTACTTTTTAGTCGATGATGTTTTAGATGGATTTGCTCACACATTCATCATGCGACCGTTGATATTTCTCGAGGCACTAACCAACCGATTACCGAATGTGCTCACTTATTAAAGCGTAATTTGCAATATCCTAGTCTTGCAACACCTAAGGCTTAACAGTGACTCCCAAACCAGTTGGTCTAAGGCACTAGGTGATAAGACACCCTCGCTATATTTTTTTATGCTGATATAAATAATTACAAAACCAGTGTTCATTTTTCTGCACCATTTATCTTTTGTTTATATTTTTTTTCTTTTCATACTAAGGCTTCTAAGCAAGAGTATTTCAAGGTATCCTCTACTATCACAAATTTTAAGATATGTGCAGGTGCGTATAGTAGAGTATCAACATTCAGAAGTTTGGACTCAAGAATAGAGACTATTTTTCAGACTTATTTCTATCCGCGGATTAGTAATTTCTTTATCTTACTAACCCTTGAGACAACAGCTCATGACTACGTATTACTAGCTTCGTTTTAAAATGTCTAATTTTCTTGCATTTCTTAAATCTCTTCCTTTCTGTCATATGTATTTTTCACTTTCTAACTTTTATTTTCAAAATTTATGCAATGCAATATTTACATATGATGCGTAGATACATACAAACCATCCATACAAATCATCCCCCTGAACTTGTTTGCAGCAGTGTCCTCACTGATGTTGTCTTGTAAACTCAAAACCTGAAGAATAGAAGGAAGAATTCAATAAGATGGTATAAAAAAGAGGTCAATAGTGAATGACAGTGAAATCCTCTCCCCAAACTTGTTCTTGGCTCATAATCGTGCAAAAATTTATTTTCCTTCAAGTGCCATTTTAAAATATTTTTCTTATTTCCCCCAAACTTGAGTAAAACAGTGTTTTTATTACCAAGCATTGAAATTCAACATAAGAAGGGGGAATAAATATTATCGGTCTATACAAAGCTTTACAAAGACCAAAAGTTAAAACCAACCATTCAAATATTTTATCAATGTAACACCATGGTTGGTAGAAAAAGGTAAAACGGATGTACGTGTAGAAAACTCAAGACTGTATAAAAATGAAGGTTGTATCATGTCTCAAGTAGAAGAAACAGAAATGAGAGTAACGATAAGAGATGAAGTAGGGGAAGATAAGAGGTGTAATCGAAAGTTTTTACGTCTCGGTTGGTGGAGACGAAAAGGTGAATATGAATGAAAACGAGAATATGAAAGATAAGGAATGGTTGGAATAGTCGTATTCTCGTATGCGATAAGAAAAAGGGGTGGCAGTTCAACTTCTTCGGCCTCAAAAGGAGGCGCTCGAATTTTCTGTGGAGGTTGATTCATCGCAGCATCTAAATCATATAGGAATACGAGTTCTTCGGGGAAAATACTTTCGAAACTTTCATCGATGTCCCTAATGATAATCTCATCGGAAAGAAAAGAATAAGTGGAATAGGCAGATCCACTAGGAAGGTTTAAAGTTTCAAGGTCAACGTGTTGCGAACCAGAATTTAAAACACTTGATTCGTCAGAAATTATAGAGGTAGGAGACTCGAAAAGATCGTCTCTCTTACCCTTAAAAGAGTCTAAATCAAATGGTCTTTCAAGAATCATAGAACTCAAAATATTGGAGTGTGGTTCATCAAGTCTCGGTGTTAGTGAAAGAAGATGAGAAGAAGAACTAAAGAAAGTATGTAATGAAATGGGTAAACGAACTTGGGTGTTGAGCATTGTTGATTCAGATATAAGAGATGAAGGCTGACTATCGTTTTGCATATCGGATAGGTTGGTGGTAAGAATAGGATCAGTTAAATGCACCAGAAGATGTTCACATTCAATGGAAGGGACATGATGGATCGAGGAATCCAACTCATCTAACATAGTGAGTTCATCTTCAAAGATATTCTCATCACCGAGCTCACTAGCACCTTCGGTCAAATCAAACGAATAGTTCTTTAAAAATTCATCAATGATATCATCCTCAATCGATGGATCACTTGATGGAATTGGAAGAATTGAAATGTCAAGTTTAGTCGGATAAGAATCGGTTTGATTTGGAATGGTGTAAGACTCTCTTTCACACTCACGATTGGGCAAGTCAAACATGTCATTCTCGGGCACCTCATCAATTAGATTATTAAGCAGTTGATCATCAAATACATTGGATTAGAGTTCAGGATAAAAGGTGTCGAGATCAAAAGAATTGGTTCTGGTTTGACTTTGATGGATCCTTTGTTCTTTCTCACTACTCAATTCCAACTCTACTTCAAGACTAAACATGGTTTGTGAAGAAATTTCAATGAAGAATTTTTTTTTTGAACCGTGGAACTTCCTAATTGATGTTTAAAAGCACTGTCTAGATAAAGTGCAAAAAATGAGTAAGGTTGGAATGTGTTTAATTGTTGGCTACGGACGAATACAATGTGTTCCACAATAGAAATGGGTTTATGACTTACCACATTAGCCTCAAGAGAAATATCAACATGAGAGGGTATGAACGTTTGGTACTGTTAATAAGAATTAGAAGGGTGTATCCAATTTTCATAATTCAACATTGTGATATAAAGAAAATTAAGATTGGTTGAATTGTTGGCAACTGGCCTTTACTATTTGCTCAGCAATGGTCATGGGTGTAAAAGATGCCATATTCGCCTCAAAAGGAGTATCAACATTTTCATATGGAAATAATTGTAATTATTATCCTAACGGTTTTGGTGCAGAGAAAGGTATGAAAGTTTGGCTACGGGCCTTCACAATATGCTCAGCAATGGACATAAATTTAGAAGTTTCCTCACTAGCCTTAAAAGGATTATCAACATAAGATGTGTTGAATTTTTACACGGTTGATAGGACTTTGAGTGAGGTGTCCAACTGTTATTTCGAGAGTGTTCTATCCTCTTCCTTAAAGAAATGGTAGGGTCGGAATTTGTACCAAAGAAATAACGATACAAAGAAATATCTGGTTGTTTATCGCAAAGCTCGTCAAGAGTTCGTCGGTTTGGATTACCCATCATAAGAGAATGGAAAGAAAAGAGAGTGATAATATTATTATTAATTTTTTTTTAAAATTTTGAATTTTTTTTGCTTTGAAAGAGGGACTCGACTCAACCAAACACAAACGTGCACAAACAATCCCTAGAGCTAGGGTCACCTAGGTCAAATTACTAGACCGCTCCTAGACTTCCAAAGGACAAGACGGGGATAAATCCTCTATTACCTCCTTATCAATCTTGCAGCCAGGTAAGTGCCAGGTAAGTGGGATATATCCGCTATACGAATCACCGAAATAGCGGGCTTAATTATGTAAACCACTTTCCTTAGTCACACTTGCCTTAGATACCACAAGAAAAATACGGATAAGCAATAGATTGTTTATGACCCTCCTTTGTCTTAATTGAGCGTGGCTGTCCTTAGAGACTTGGTCTAGATATTTTTTATTAATGTAGGGTAATGCGTATGCTTGTTTATGATTTGTGGGGCCTAGGAAGGGTGATGAAATCCCCACCTAATCTGAATTTGGGTTTCTTACCCCTTAATGTCTGTGTTAGATATGCAAAACAAACCAAAATCTAAAACACGCAAAAAGATTTTTAGCGGCGCTATTTGCAAAGAATCCTGCAAGTAAAAACAGTTTATTGGAGTTTTAGAGGAGAGAGAAAAACTATAGGATAATACCAAAAAAAATGTGGGTGCTTAACTCCCCAAAGTAGTCATGCTTCCACCGCCAAAAGCTCCCTATGGCCGCTGTTCTGCTGCCGTCTGTTGAAATCTCCCCTTCAAAATTTTTCAGAACACTCCAATGCTCCTCTGCTCCTACTTGACAATCTCTGAATTTTTGATGGTTCGTTCCAAGTGCTCCAGATTTCTCGCAAAACTCGCACAAAAATCGTTAAAAATACAAAATGTGGTTTTTTTATTTCTATTTTTATGTTCTCTGGTTTTATATTAGAAATCAACCCGAATAATAAGAAAAATAATTACGACCATTTCTCCGGCAACGGCGCCATTTGATTGGTCGTGAAAAGTGTCTATGTATGTTTCTAAATACCGCAATCAATAACGGTGTCGCAATAGCTAGCCGATAGTGAGTACGGGTCGTCCACAGGGAAATAGTGAATTACTTATCTTGGTTTAGACGAGTTGATAGAAAAAAGGTAAGATTTTTGTCGTTTTATACTAAGAAGGTTTGAAAAGTTTATAAAAGAAAGGCTTGTAGGGTTTTTAGGATTTAGTAGTTGATGGATGGAGTTTTGAAAATAATTCTTTTTATCTTTTAATTATTTATTACTAGAGAAATAGCGATGCATGTGGATTAGGGTTCTTGGAGAGAATTAGGGTTTCCTTCTACTGACCCTTGTCCTTCCATTGATCCCTATTTATCTCAAGCCCTTAACAAAACGATTATTAACGAATCTCGAATCATGGTCGTGACTATCATGAATTGATAGTGCGTTCGATAAGAGGGTTAATATTCATTTTACTAAAGTTTATAAAAATTTAAAATTTAAAAAGAATTGAAGAGATATTGTTCATCCATTATTCTACCCTAGCAAGCAAGAATTTACTCGTTCATGGAGATCAATGAAGAAGAAGAAAGATGGAAGAAAACGGAACCCATAAGTTAAAAACAAAAATGCAGAAAATAATTGCGGAATGTAAATACGGAAAGTAATTGCGGAAAGTAAATGCGACAAAATTAAAAGAAACAACTACCTTTATTAATTTACTAGTGCATTACAAAAGTTGCTCGCTGAATAAGTAATTTACAAAACCCTAGTTTACTCGCTAGATCTTAATTGATCGATGGGTAGATAGATATATTGATAGATAGCTCTCAGTCCTATTTATAGGCTCTAGAATGTGAAACCCTAGACGTCATGTTGAAGTGTGTCAAATTACGATCAAGACGCTGAAGTTTCAAATCCTACGGCCACCAAACGACCGTGCTTCCGTGACCTATTGCCACTTTTGACCGCGCTTCCACCGCCGTTTGGTGGGATTGAACTTCCAAATTTCTCGTCTCTTCTTCTCTCGATATTTGGAGGTCCTTCTGAAAATATATCTCTTAGTCTCTGCCATTATGAGATTCTTAAATTTGCTCCTAATATTTGGCAGATTTGGTTTGGTGAACTGATTTGATGTGGATCTCCTACTTGTATTTCAGACCTGAGCTGATATATTAATATACCTGCATAATATCTCAAATCAAATTGTTAGTAGCATTTGTTTTATTTGAGATATTTTTCTAACAAATTATATGATATGATATCTTAAGAATATTGGTTAAGAATATTTGATATGATATGCATATTTTAATAATAATCTCATGGATATTTTATTTAAATATGATATTCATATATTTTCCCTAATTATATTAATTATAAATGAAGAAACATACGACAATAATATTTTTACAAATAAACCCACATATGTTTTTTATTTACAATTAACATCTTTTAGTAATTAATAATAATAGGGAAAATGTCCATACAAATGTGCAATAAATTTGACTGATCATTAAGATAGACTCAAACCAGATAACATACTATTATATTGAGCAAGACAGTTATTATATTTGTGAATATCCCAAGCTTTCAAAATGTAATATGCAATTCAATACTATACAATAATGGCCTCTAGGATATATATCACTAACAATAAGTTTGAGCCGCATCGCTCTAGAATTGGCGGGTTATTCGCCGCACTTGTAGGGGTTTATGATAGACCCACAGTGGAGTGCTCAAGTTACCGGATTCCATGAAGTGCCGGGTAGCCCACTCATGTCATTGAGTGATGGTTGCCTCACTTATAGAATTAACGGGTAGCTTGCCGCACTCGTAGGGGTCTTTGTTTTAGTTGATGTTTGAGCTATCCACACGACCGGGGAACTTTGGTTTTCGTTTGCGGCTCAAACGAAATACGGGTTCCTAGTTTATCCACTTTCCATTTTGATTATCGCATACCTGTGATGTTTATTATCTGTTTGTGATGATATATATATAGATATTATATATGTTTTGCACCTGCGCTAGCCCTGCCTAGGCACTGCCGGAAGTTAAGCAACCTTACAGTGAAGTCCTCGGATCCCGTGGCGAATGCGGGTGGCATATATGTACATTCTATTTTGGTTCTTTCTGTGATGCATAGGAGCTTAATTGATGGGACTACATTAATTTTAATTAATGGAAGAAAATAAACCTAATAGATGTTAATGGAATCAAATTTCAAAACCACTCGGTTCTTTTCAAAACTGCTTAGTTTTTACAAAACCAAAAGTTTTCAAAATTGAGCTTGACCACTCGTTTCGAAAACAATAGATTCCTTCAACGAAATCAAGTTCATTACATTAAACGTTTTTCACCAAAAACCAGCCATAGCCCTCCGTCATTTCCTACGAGTAGTGGTTAGTATTCATGCTACGTTTGTTGACCTTGTCAAGGTATAGTGTGCGGTAGCTAACTAGTGATTGTTTGTAGCGTACAGGACAATCTTTCTCAGTTACAGTATACTATTTGAGTTGTCTTTATCTGAACATGTGTATTTGTTTTTCTTACTGCTTTGTATTGCTTATACATGTTGATAAAGACTCATTACAGTAGTATACTATTTTGGTTTGTCTTTATCTTAACATGTGCATATGTTATACTCGATGTCACATATGGCCGATACATGTTGATAAAGTCTGTAGGATTTTGCTTCACTACCAGCGTTATGATGGCGATCATACTTGTGGGAGCAGGGTAGTCCATAAGCACATCCTTAAAGGTCCCAAGTCGCAGGAGTATCGAGACCGGACATCGATATTCCAAAGTAAACTTGTATATACGTTTCTAGACCTCGACGAGGGGCAGTGGTTGGTCCCACGGCCATTGGTATGATTACCTAAGATTGTATACAGGTGCTCGCAGGAGTTGAGTACACTGGACGGACTCGCTGAGAACCTCTAGATGGTATTATACCTATCGTCAAATAGTGATTCTTAGGTGACAGGAGTACAGGTTAGTCATTAGACCTGAGATCATCATTTGTCTCGTGTGAGTTCCCATTGTACTTTGATCACTACCCTACCATGGCTCTACTGAGTCATGCAAACAGGTTTTGGTTAGGTACGGTCCCGAGCCATATGGAGGCAGTGGGTGATTGTCAGGGATTCGTCTCTCCCAGTATTGGGAGTCGATATCGCACTGTGTCCGGTTGGCCAGAACCATAAGACCTTGACCAAGGCAGTTGAGATTTACTGATGGTTAGATCAGTAGTTTCTCAGATCGGTCCTGAGCCGAATCGACACAATTTATCAGGTTATTAGGGGTCTGACATTTACCACCCCCTAGACTCGGTATGCAATACTCTTAGACGAAGAGACCGGACTGTACGAAGATTGTCACGGATAGGCTCGGTAAGGGTTCGGATGAGCTTGCTCGTCGGTCTTCCTTTCGACAGATACCTGGGTAGCCGTTACGTATAGCTAGTGCACGTGCTTATGATTAAACCTACTGCCAGCGTACTGTCAAGTCTTTAGAGTCCCACACAGAGGGTTTCCCTGGTCTAGGCGAAATAATGTAGTGGCCGTATTTTGATACGTGCAGGGTTCCGATCGAATGATATTACTAGTCGGCGTAGGATTAAGCCAGATTATTAAATCAGATTTAATAATTTACATATGTAGGGTTAGCTTAGCACCTTGTGAAGGTTTAGGCAAGTCAATCATGCTACTTTAAAATTTTGGGGTGCTAAACAAAGCCTAACCAAGATCTTAACTAGAGACTTAGGGTTAAACATGATATGTAAACTCTTTACATCTAAGTAAACAAGGAATACAACCTTTGTAGACCGGTCCTTCACTTCAATAGCTCCATGTAGTGGTCCCTTCGCTGCGATCATAAATCCCCCGACTCTTTAGAGGCTCCCATGAAGAAACGAACAAGCTTGCTTCGAAGTCGTCGAGGCCGAAGATGATCTACGTCGAGGAGACACTAGCTCATTCTATCTCTTCACTAATTGTGTAGATTAGTGAATCAAACACCCTAAACTAAATGGCTAATAGTAGAGGATGATGAAATAGGAAGTGTGCTTACTTTAGATATATTTTTCTCATAAGGAATCATCACTTTCACAAAAACTAGAAAGCTTAAAATGAGGAAGAAGAAGATGAAACTCAAGTGATGAAAGAATGAATCCATTAAGTTTAAAATTGCAGCCATGGGTGAGTATATCATATATCTAACCCTTATAGAGAGTTAACCATTGTGTATGGTTAATGGTTGGGTTGATAAATATCTTAAGGAAAACAAAAGAGTGGACTAAGTCAATGGTTATGTTGAAACTTCTCCAAGCTTCCAACCATCAAAATATCTCCACCAATTGTAATCACTTAAGAATAAATATTAACCCTAACATTAACCCTAGCATGGTGTAAGTCTCATACATACATATTGCATGTATAACCTAGCATGCCACAACAATATATATCACATATATATTTTGTGCAAAAAGAAACCTATTAATATATATCACATATATATCAATGTATCAAAAAGTGAGAAAGAAATCTTAAGTGAGCTAATATTAGTTAATGTAATTTAATATATCAAATATATAATTATACATTAAACTATTAAATCAACTCTTGATTTAATAATCCGACTATAGTACATATAACCGACTAATATCAAATGAATCAACTTATCGAATCAACACTTGATCCGATAACGCGGCTATATCACATATACCCGACCGATATCACATATCGCGAGAATAGAATACGGTACCACATACTCGTATTAGTCTCGGTCCTGCACATATCACATATGTGCTCCTACTCCGTTTTGCATGAACCAGGAAACCTCTATGTAGGACTCTAAAGACTCGTCAATACGCCGGCAATAGGTGATGATCATATCAAACACACACAAGCCGCAAGCGGTCTGCTAAACGTAACGGCCACCCGGGTATTGAGCGATCAGAAGATCAACAAGCAAGCCTGCTCATACTCCTGCGAATCCAATCAGTAACACTATTGTACAGTCCGGTCTCTTCGTCTGATATGTCGCATATCACAGCCTGGGGGTGGTATAACATCAAACCCCAATAGCCTGATAAGTCATGCCGATACAAGGTCCATAACGGTTCGAGAAACTACTGGTAACACTTACCAGTAAATCTCAGCAACCCTGGCCAGGGATTTCCTATTATGGCCAATCGAGCATAGCGCAACATCAACTCCCAATACCGGGAGAGACGAAACCCCTCCTATCGCTCATTGCCTCCATGTGACTCAGGACTGTACCCAAAAGCCACCGTTTTGCACGATCTCTTGACCGTGGTAAGATGGAAATCAAAGCACAGTGGGAATCACACAAGACTCTATGACGATCTCGGGTCTACAGACTAACCTGTACCAGTGTTACCAAAGAACTGCTATCCGACGATAGGTATAATACCATCTAGAAGTTCTCGACGAGTCCGTCCAGTGTACCCAGTCTCCACTTAGCACCCGTATACCATCTCTGATGTCAAACACCAATAGATATGGGATCATCCATCGCCCATCATATGGGTTAAGAAGCGCATACGCTAGTCTAATCTGGAGTATCGATGCCCTGTCTCGATACTCCCATGACTAGGAACATTTGAAGGATGTACTTATTGACTACCCTGTCCCCACTAGTATGATCTGCATCATAATCCTTGTAGTCAAGTACCCATCCTAAAGGCTTTATTAACATGTAATAAAGAGACAATAAGTGTACATGTTAAGATAAAGTGCAACCAGATAGCATACTATCATGTCGAGTAAGAAAGTCCTCCCTATATATGTCCAAGCATCCACTACAATATACATCGCATGTACAGTAATGGCCTCTAGGGCATACATATTACTAACAACATATACATATTTCGATATGTATATTCTAGTGTTATCCGGGCTTTCGATCGGACGGTTGATTATACTAGCCGGCTTAGGATTAAACCGGATTATTAAATCAGATATTGATTTAATAATTTACATATACATATTTCGATATGTATTTTCTAGGATTATGTTCTTTGTATTATTCTAGCTCTTTGGGTATTCTTATTTTGATACGAATACATATATGTATATACGGTAGAGTGTGGTCCGTATTTATACGGAAAATATTCTAGAAAGAGGACACCTTATTTTCTTTGTTTTACTTTCCTTGAAAAGTGAAATGAGGTGGAGAGGTGAGGTGGCAAGGAGAATGGTATGACGCATGGTTGAATAGGGTAGACAAATGAATTAATACATTATTCAAATATAGTTGGATTTTATTTTTGCAAAAATTCATTTGATAAAACCATGCTTGCATTATTGGTTTTGTGAAGAGATTTTCATTACACCATTATTTTTCTCTCTCCATTCTAGAGCTCCTTCTTCCTCTTCATCCTACACTCTCATGAGTTGAAAATCAAGGGTGAAGAGAGGTAGAAAAATTACTGGAACAACACACTATATCACTAGACACTCTAGATTAGAAACCTAGAGCCTTTAGTTGCTCCACTAGGTTTTTGTGTGGAGTTAGAGCCATGAATCACATCTCTCAAGTGGATAATCTTTGACGGAGGAAGACCGTAGGTCAAGCTCGATCATGAAGACCTCATGGAGCTAAGGAAGAGAGTAGAAGACCGACGGACACGGATCATTCGGTATAACCCTCTTATCACAGTAGCTAGAACTCATCTTCTTCACTAGTTTAATGTTTGGTTAGATTCTAGGTAGTCGTTTCTAGCGCTAAGTTTTAAAAGTTGAAGTTTTTTTCATTCCGCAACGGTTGTGGTTGGTAACCAGGGCGCTAGGAACACGAATATGGTATCAGAGCCACCCAAACATTATAAACTAGTAGTAGATGATACTTTAGTTTTAAAACCGAAAAATTCCGATTTTCAAAACCCTCTTTCTGTTCGAAAAATTTTGGTCTCTGGATTTTTTTTAAACAAGTGCAGAGGTTTGCTCTTAACATGATTGTGACACACAATGAAAACGAGGACAATTGGCCAATAAAAAACCGCCCAAATTCCCAAAATCCCCGATTCTGGCGGTTTACTATTCACATCTGGTCCTCATTTTCATCCAATGTCTTAGGTTTTGGAAATTGGTATCTTTGGTCTTGTTTGATTTATCCCAGATTTCACTTAGTGTTATCTTTGCATTGGGGCAATTTGGAAAATTTTAAAACTCAAAATTTTTGCATCATTGATATCTGTGATGTTGTGTATGTGTTTTTCAAATGTCGTCTATATGTCATTTAGATAAGGTTGGATATTCTTGCTTCTGCTGTTGTGATGTTTTGTCATATTGGATAGCCCCTAGTGCAATGGTAGTTGTACAGTTTTGATTCATTTGTATATTCATTATTGTGGGATGGGCGTCCGACATGTGGATTGCCATTTCTACCAGGTTGTATATTTTTTATTGGGACACAGCCAGGTTGAGGTTGATGTCACCTTTGTATATAATATTTCTTTCTATACTAGGATTACCCCGCGGAGGAGTGCTCAAGTAGTCGGGTTCTAGAGGGAAACGGGGCTCCATCTCATGGCGCTGAGACCGGGGCGCCTTACTCTAGAATTAGCGGGCTGCTCACCGCACTCGTAGGGGGTATAGGATGACCCGCGGTGGAGTTCTCAAGTTACCGGATTTCATGAAGTGCTGGGTGGCCCATTCACTTCATTGATTGGGGTTGCCTTGCTTCCGGAATTGGCGGGTAACTTGTCGCGCTCGTGTAGGTCTTGGTTCTACAATACACAGGCTATCCACATGATCGGGGAACGTTGAGTTTCATTTGCGGATCAAATAAAACCTGGGGCTCTTAGATTATCCGCTATTCCATGTTGCTTATCGTTATTCTGTGATGTTGCTTATATCGTGCCTGGGACGAATGGTTATATATATATATATATATATATATATATATATATATATATATATATATATATATATATACACGCTAGTAGATGTTGTATATGTTTTGAATCCGTGCTAGTCCAGCCCTTACTCTGCCGTTAATTAAGTAACCTAACGGTGCATGACGAAGCCCCGTGACGAATGCGGATGGTATATACGTACATTTTATTTTCGTTCTTTTCTGGTGTGATAGGATTTAATTGATGGGACCACATTAATTTTTATAAATGCAAGGAAATATAAACCTAAAAGATATTGTTGGAACAAATTTTCGAAAAACTATAGTCGTATTCTTTCGCTTTGTATAGTGGTATTCGGTTAGGAATATCCCGCACCTCATTCGAGGAGGCAAGAGCTTAGATCCCTTCACGGGGAGTGACCTCTTGAGAAATTTTTTATATTACTATAGATTACTCGGTTTTCTTCAAAACCACCAGTTTTCAAAAGAGGAGCCTAAACCACTCCTTTTCAAAATTGATCGGTTCCTTCAATGATATCAAGTTCATTACGTTAAAGGTTTTTCGCCAAAAACCTGTCGTAGCCCTCCGTCATTTCATATAAGTAGCAGTTAGTATTCATGCTATGTGCGTTGATCTCTATCAAGGCATAGTGTAACACCCTAGCACCGTTATATTATATTTATTCGGGGTATTTCAAATCTTGCGGCAAAATTCTTGACTGTTGTTATTTTGGGTTCCGAATGATACAATGAGTGGCTATGGTTATTATCCGACCCGACCCGCATGGTTGAAACTCACCATGGTTTAAGATTACATCAAATATTTGCTAGTACAGAGTATCCGTGTAAATCTAGATATTATACATGCATAATATATTAGTATCCGCATATCTTTTAATAATACAAAATAAAAACCAAATAACATATTTTTAATATCGAGCCTTGCATGTCAGCATACCCCTGATCATATGGTTGCACCCATATAGCATGTTCATGTACTAATTGTTAAAACAGACTCGTTTGGATCGCTACGTATATTTACGTAGATCCGTACTTGGGGGTATGCATTTTTATTGACAGGACATCGCATTATGGTTTAAACTTTTACATATATTCTCCATATTTAAAAACTAGATTTTTAGAAGGGACCCGGGTAATATTCGGAGTAATTTGATATTAGCTGTATAATCCCAATATATATATAATAATATTTTTCTAAACCTATAAACTACCAGTATATATAATATATATAATATTAACAAATCTTTCTCCCTCTCCCCTCATCTCCCCTCACGTCTCCCCCCCCTCTGTCTCTCTCTATTCTCTCTCTCTCTCTCTCTCTATATATATATATATATATATATATATATATAACCTAATATTATAACATAACCTCTCCTTTCTCTCTCTCCCTCATTCTTTTCTTCTTCCCCGTGAGAAACCTTACCCAGGCCTTCGTCGTCGCCAATCCGTCGCCGCCTCTTCACCACCATCATCACCCCCATCCTCACCTCCTCATCCTCATCACCTCCTCTCCCTCTCTCCTTCCAGAGCACCCCTGCACCCCGACGCTAACCCAAGAAACCCCCACACCCCTCGCCGGAGCTCTCGCCGTCGCCGCCCATCGCTAGCACCATCTCCTCCTCCTCACCTCCCTCTCCTCTCCCTGATACCCCAGATCACTAGCACCACACCCTCGTCACCTTCCCAACCCTGATCACCAACCTAGAAACCACAGTCCCCTCGCCGGCGCAGCACTGTTGGCTATAGTGCCCTCAAGTCAATTATTGGATCGCAGGCACGTGATTGCAATGATTGAAGGAGGACCTATACCGGTAGAACAGTCTTACTCAAGATGATAGTATGCTATCTGGTTTGTCTTTATCATCATGTACATGCTTCGGGTGCCATTGCAGATCACTATTACATGTTGATAGAGCCCATAGGATTCTTGCTTGACTACCAGCAGTATGATGTGTTAGTGTTTATGCCCTAGAGGCCATTATTGTATCATACTAGCTTGTATATTACTTAATGGAAGCTTGGGATAATCACAGTTATATTAACAGTCTTGCTAAACATGGTAGTATGCTACTTGGTTTACATCTATCTTAATATGTGTGTACGTATTGATAGAGCCCTTAGGATCTTGCTTGACTACCAGCGTTGTGATGACAGTCACACTAGTGGAGGCTGGGTAGTCTACAAGCACATCCTTTTTCACATCCCTAGTCGTAGGATTATCGAGATAGGGTATCGATACTCCGGAGTAGACTAGTGTATACGCTTCTCATCCCAGTTGGGGAGATGGTCTGTCCCACAGCCATCAGTACGTCGTACTGGAGATAGTATACAGGTGCTCGTTGGGTTATGGGTACACCGGACAGGACTCGCCGGGAACTGCAGGTTGGATTTATACCCATCGTTAGATAGCAGTTCCCAGGTGACATGAGTATAGCTTAGTCCGTCGACTTGATACTGCTACTTCGCCTTGGGTGTGTTCCCACTGTACTTAGATTACTATCCTACCACAGCTCAAAGGAGTCGTGCAAACAGGTAGTAGTTGAGTGCAGTCCCGAAGCACTTGCAGGCAGTGGCGGTTAGACAGGATTCGTCTCTCCCAGTATTGGGGGTTGATATCGCGCTGTGTATGGAGAGCCATTACGCAAAGTCCCTGGCCAGGGCAAGCGAGATTTACTGGTAGCTTCCAGTAGTTTCTCAAGGTGTAATGGGATTCACTCCGACACGACTTATACCGCTATTAGGGGTCTAAAGTTTACCGCCCCGCGAGGCCCGATATGCGATAGTCCTAGACGAACAGACCGGGCTGTACGGAGATTGTCACATCAGGCTCAATAGGAGTTCGGATGGGTTTCCTCATCGTCCTTCTTATCGACATCTACCTGGGGACCGTTATGTACATCTAGTGCCGCTTGCGGTCTATAGTTAAACCCACTGCCAGCGTAGTGTTGAGTCTTTAGAGTCCCACACAGAGAGTTTCCCTGCTTCAGGCGAAACGATATAAAGGTCGTATGGTTTTACGACAGGATTCGGACGCATACGTGTTTTTACGCACGTTCGGACAGTTTTTACTAGTGGGCTTTGGTTTAAGCCAGATTCTAGTATCGGATTATTGGATTTATACAATCTAAAGTATTTCCGTGTTTTCACGGATAGGAGGGGCATTCTCGTAATTTGTCGAGAAGCTTCTAGAAGTTTGATGAGTTGGAGGCTAAGGTGGCATTTGCATTAATTGGGTTAATGAGTCATGGTGTGATTCATCTATGGAGTTAATGATACATTTATGATTTAAATGACTCATGAGATGAATCACTATGTGAGTTAATGAAGCATGATGACATATTATTGTTTGTTATTCATTTTAATAATATGATATGCTTCATATATTCACAATGATTTCATTATTCCAAAATGATACTCATTCTCACTTTCTCTCTCCTCAAGCTCTCTTTTTTCAAACTCTAACCCTAACCTCTCATGTGTTGAGATCAAGGGTTAGCAAGACTAATTGATCCCTAATCCCACTCTATATCCCCTAGGTTGCTTTGATTAGCACTTTTAGTAACCTAGTTATCTCAAGTTAGAGGTCAAGCTTGGAGTAGGAGCTCTCGGGTGGATCGTCTTTGACTCGAGGAGGCCGTTGAGGTGTCGACGTTCCAAAGAGCCTACGAGGTGTGGAGGACAGCGATGAAGACCCAAAGGACAAGTAACGTGAGGTATAACTTCGTATCTGAGTAGTTAAACCTTTCGTAGTTCGCTAGTAATGGTTTAGACACGATCCGTGTGCTCAAGTCCGTGTTACGAAGTTTTGATAATTGTTTTCATATATTCCGCCTCCCCGCAAGCTCGTGGGGTGCGTGACATGGACCTACAGTGGTATCAGAGCCAACTAAACCTTTACTAGCTTGTTAACAACTAATTAGAACTTCGATCGTCGGAAAAACGCGAAAACATAACCCCGGACCCCTCAAGTTTCTGTCAATTTTAAACGTGTCGAAAAAATTATTTGATAGGTATGAAAATTCACAGCAGGGGATTCTAAGAATACTGGGAAAATACGAGGTGGTAACTCGGTGATACGGCCGCGGAACCGCGGCAGATGAGTGCTATCGGCCGCGGATCCGCCGCCGAGTCAACTCCGAGTTGACTCGGATTTGCACAGTAATTCTTAGTTTTTGGTGTTTTGTTTTCCTGTATATTCTGTTTCTGCCCAGGTTACTTCTGTGTTGGCTTGCATTTGGGGTAGACACGGAAAAAGGTTGTCGATCGATATTCTAAGTTATTTGCTAATCGGGTTTTATCTGTATTGTTTAATGAGTTCGTAAACTTCCCCTAATTGCTAGTATGTCGGTTAGCAGGGATTGCACATTTCTGTAATGGTTTTTACTGGTTTGTGTATATGACTTGATTGGATCGTTGTGATGATTAGCCGGGGTTTGAGATGGGTTTTATATTCATTCATTCGATGTAAATTGTAATATGATGTGATATTCTTTTGCGGGGCACATCCGGGCTGAGGTTGTAGCCACCGTTGTATTATTTCATTTACTATTTTTTGCTCCTAGGATAGACCCAAGGTGGGGTACACAAACTACCGGGTACGTTGAAGTGTTTAGTGGCCTACTCACGTTGTTGAGGGAGACCGCTTCACTTCGGGTACTTGGCGGGTAGTTTGCCGTACCCGTAGGGGTCTAGGATGGGGTAATGGGTATTCATCACAACTGTGTAATCTGTCTTTCGTTGCAGGCTCAAAGGAAACGCGGATTGCTTGTATATCCAATAATGTTCATCAGTGATCTGGAATGCCTATTATTGCGTCTGACGAATGTACAATATCTATATATGATAGCTATTAGACGTCACTTATGTTTTGCACCTGCGCTAGCCCAGCCCCCGCTCTGTCATTAGTTAAGTAACCTAACGGGTGAATGACGGGGCCCAGTGGCGAATGCGGATGGCATAAGAGGACGTTGTATTTTGGTTGTTTTCTGCAATGATAGGATAAATGATGGGACGCATTATTTTAATGCAAAGAAAATAAACCAAAGTTGAATCGTTGGAATAAATTTAAAAGAAACCACTCGGTTATTTTAAAAGAGCAGAATTTTAATTGCGGAGCTTTAACCACTCTTTTTAAAAAGCTATCAGGTTCCTTCGATTATATCAAGTTCACTACGTTCACGGTTTCGCCAAAACCAGTCGCAGCCCTCCATCATTTCTTATGGATAGTCAGTAGTATTCAAGCTATGTTTGTTGGCCTTCGTCAAGGCATAGTGTTTGGTAGCTGCTGGGGTATTCATTTGTTGCATAGATAGATGAGTTGGTTTGGGACAGTCGTATTACCTTGTTGGCCTTCATCAAGGGTATGTACGGGTGGGTTCAAATTAACAAGATAATGATGGGTAGAACTTGACATGTGACTTATGATTTGTTGGCCTTCGTCAAGGTCATAAGAACATGGGGCAAAAATCCACATCGGGAGTTTCTAAAGAAACTGAAACTTGCTAGTGTTGCATACCATTTGGAGTTTGATGAATGTTGGTAGGATTCCTTCAGCATTATCACACGATGATATTTGGATCCCGATCCTACTGTGAGTATCCGCTACTCATCAGGAGATTCGTCACTTAACGATCAATGCTATAAACCAAGTAGGTGTCGAGAAAAGTGTCAGTGGGGCTACGCCTTTAGAGAAAAGAGGTTATTTAATTAAGGAACTTCGCGAAAGCGTTGGAAAACCTCCCTCGAAGTACCAACACCGGCCTGGCTGAACGATTAAGCAAGTATTGTACGGTAAGATCAGTCCTGATTAATTCTTCTTTTATGGTTTGAGGAAGGATTCGAGAAACAGTGGGAGCCATCCAGTTTAGATAAACTAAAAACCAATCTAAACTTGCAAGAGCATCATGCTAAAGTGTTTTCTTCTCTCTCTCTCATTGCAGCGACCTTGTGACCATGACTAGGTTACATCTAGATAACAAGTTGACTGAATCTGACTTATTTGACTGGCAAAGGTCTGTCCAGATGTCCATTGCCTATGACAAGCTGGACCACCCTAATACTACTCAAGATCCCGCCGTCCCAGGTCCAGTTTCCACCGTCGCGGATATGGATATCCGTCAGACAAGGGAAAAGGATAATGCGAATGCCAAGTGCCTCGTGTTGGCTTCAGTTGATGGTGTATACCAGAAGCAGCACGAGAAGATGGACTCAGTTTCCATCTTTCTCCATAACAAAGATTTATATGGAGAGCAATCTCATATCGCAAGATATGAGACCTCGAACGAATTAATTCAAGCGAGGTTGGCTGTCGGGTCATCTGTAGGGGACGACGTCCTTACAATGACTAGCTATATTGATGAGCTCAAGGACCTGGAGACTGCTTTGGGAAATAGGTCATGCGCTGACTTATTTCCACAGTCCCTACCCTCTACTTACACCCTGAAAGAAACCAGGGAGACACAAGCTCTGCTTAATGGGGGACCTTCTTCTTCTACATCCAGGGCGAAAGCAAAGGGTGAAAAGAAGAAAACCTCCACAAAGCCGATATACGGTGTCAGTAAAGTAGAAGGAAAGGGAAGAGTAAAAGTTTCTGGACTTGGTGTAGGGAAGGAGGGATGTTCCTATTGTTATGGGAACGGGCATTGGCAGAAGGATTGCAGGGTTTTGGAAGCCAGTAGCCAGGATACGAAGCATGTTGTGGTTTCGGCCTCAAGTGTGTTTGTAATTGAGAACTGTTTGTCAATTAACTCTACTTCCTGGGTACTAGATACCGGAGCAGGATCTCATATCTGTAATTCATTACATGCTTTGAGAAACCGTAGAGTTATCAGGGTAGGTGATTTGTCTCTCAAAGTTGCAAACGGAATGAGTGTGAACGCTGAATCCGTGGGAGAATATCGCCTAGGTTTGACAAGTGGGCAGATATTGATTCTACGTAATTGTTTGTATGTACCTAGTTTGACTTGTAATATCATATCAGTGTCCTCACTTTCGAGAGAGGGATATGATTTTACATTCGTAAGCGATGTAGTTCACATCCACCTAAATCAAATTCTGATTGGGTCCGGTACATTAGATAACGGTATATACGTATTGAGTCAAGCTCAGGTTTTCAATGTCCAGAACACACTTAAAAGAAAGTCTCCAGAAATAAATCAGGCTTTCTTATGGCATTGTAGACTAGGTCACATCAATGAAACACGATTAACTAAGTTACATAGAGAAGGATATTTGAATCCGTTCGAATATCAATCTTATGCTACTTGTGAATCTTGTCTCATGGGAAAGATGACAAAGACTCTGTTTACTGGACACGGAGTAAGAGCGAGCGAGCTCTTGGGACTCATACACAGTGACGTGTGCGGTCCAATGTCTACACATGCGCGGGGTGGTTATTCCTACTTCATTACTTTTACGGATGATATCTCTAGGTATGGACATATCTTCTTGATGAAGCATAAATCTGAGGCCTTTGAGAAATTCCAGGAATACAAGAATGAAGTGGAAAACCAAACAGGCAAAAGTATCAAGACACTGAGATCTGATCGAGGTGGTGAATACTTAAGTGCCGAGTTCCTAGGTTACTTAAAAGAGAATGGAATTCTCTCTCAGCTTACTCCTCCATACACACCACAACACAGCGGTGTATCGGAAAGGCGGAATCGAACCCTATTGGATATGGTTCGTTCCATGATGAGTAAGGCTGAGTTACCGCGATCTTTCTGGGGTTATGCACTAGAATCAGCTGCATATCTTTTGAACAAGGTTCCAACCAAGACTGTGCCTACCACACCATATCATATGTGGAGTGGGAAGAAACCCTATCTTCAGTACCTGAAGACATGGGGATGTCCAGCTTTTGTAAAAAAGCAGCATCCGGACAAGCTCGAGATACGCTCAGTACAGTGTAAGTTTGTGGGATATCCAAAGAACTCCAAGGGGTATTATTTCTATTACGCAGAGGAACAAAAGGTTTTTGTTTCTCGTCATGCATACTACTTAGAAGCTGAATTTTTAGAAAATCAGAAGAGTGGTAGCGCAATAGAACTGGAAGAAATTCCATAACCACAAGCTGTTACTGAAAATATGGTAGAACCAGAGGTTTCAGAAGAAAGGGACATACCAGCGCCTATCCGCAGAAGTAGTAGGCAGTCTCATCCGCCCGAGAGATACTACGGTTTTCTCATAGACGGGGATCGAGAAGATTGCATCATTGATAATGATGACCCTACTAGCTTCCAGCAAGCCATTCAGAGCGGCGACTCAGTAAAATGGCTGGATGCAATGCGGACCGAAATGGAGTCCATGTACACTAACAAAGTATGGACTTTGGACATTGCTCTAGATAGGGTAAAACCCGTAGGATGCAAATGGATCTTCAGAAAGAAGATTGGTGTAAATGGACAGGTTGAAACCTATAAGACTGGACTTGTTGCAAAAGGTTTCCGTCAAAGACCTGGTTTAGACTATGACGAAACCTTTTCTCCAGTGGCTATGCTCAAATCCATTCGGGTCCTTCTTGCCATTGCTGCCTTCCACGATTATGAGATCTGGCAGATGGACGTAAAGACGGCCTTTCTAAATGGTAATTTGGAAGAGTGCGTCTATATGGATCAGCCAAAGGGGTTCATTCAGAGTGGGAGCAGCGGTAAAGTGTGCAAGTTGCTTAAATCCATTTATGGACTAAAGCAGGCATCGCGGAGTTGGAGCATCTGTTTTGATGATGCTGTCAAAGAATTCGACTTTATCAAAAATCCAGATGAATATACAGTAAGATTTTAGGGAGAGCTGTAGTTTTCCTCGTTTTATACATGGATGACATTCTCCTAATAGGAAATGATATTCCTATGCTACAGTCAGTCAAAAGTTTCTTGTCACAGAAGTTCTCCATGAAGTACCTGGGTGATGCCACCTACATTCTGGGGATCCAGATCTATCGTGATAGATCAAAGAGGATGTTGGGACTTTCACAGTCCAGGAACATAGACACCATATTGAAAAGATTCAGTATGGAAGATTCTAAGCGCGGTAACCTACCGGCTTGTCACGGAATCACCCTCTCCAAAGAGTTGTCTCCCAAGACTGATTTGGAAAGGGATCGCATGTCGATTATACCCTACGCTTCTGCGGTAGGCTCTATAATGTATGCGATGTTATGTACCAGACTAGATGTAGCATACGCATTGAGCGTTGTAAGCCGGTATCAGGCAAACCCAGGAGAGAAGCACTGGATAGCAGTAAAGAACATTCTCAAGTACCTGAGGAGGACTAAGGAGATGTTCTTGGTGTATGGCGGAAAAGACCTCCAGATCGAGGCCTTTGCCGACTCCAGCTTCCAGAGTGACAAGGATGACTCCAAGTCCATGTTGGGTTATGTCTTTACCCTCAATGGAGGGGCGGTCTGTTGGAAGAGTTCCAAGAAGGACACCGTTGCTGACTCAACGATGGAATCGGAGTACATAGCTGCTTGCGATGCCGCAAAAGAAGCTGTCTGGATGAAGAAGTTCCTTACAGAACTTCAGGTGCTTCCTACCAGTGTTTGTCCAATACCTCTGTATTGAGACAACAACGGCGCTATAGCTTTAGCGAAGGAACCCAGGTCCCATCAGAAGTCCAGACACATCTTAAGGCGGTATCACCTGATCAGGGAGATCGTAGATCGCCGAGAGATCGAGGTAAAGAGAGTAGATACGGAGAATAGCATTGCCGATCCATCACAAAGGCCATTCCTCAGACGCAGTTCGAGAGGCTATTCGAGATGATAGGTCTGCGATATGCCAGTACATGGCCCTAGTGCAAGTGGGAGATTGTTAGTGTTTATGCCCTAGATTCCATTATTGTATCATACTAGCTTGTATATTACTTAATGGAAGCTTGGGATATTCACAGTTATATTAACAGTCTTGATAAACATGGTAGTATGCTACTTGGTTTATATATATCTTAATATGTGTGTACGTATTGATAGAGCTCTTAGGATCTTGCTTGACTACCAGCGTTGTGATGGCAGTCACACTAGTGGGGGCTGGGTAGTCTACAAGCACATCCTTTTTCACGTCCCTAGTCGTAGGATTATCGAGACAGGGCATCGATACTCCGGAGTAGACTAGTGTGTATGCTTCTCATCCCAGTTGGGGAGATGGTCTGTCCCACAGCCATCAGTACGTCGTACTGGAGATAGTATACAGGTGCTCGTTGGGTTACGAGTACACCGGACAGGACTCGCCGGGAACTGCAGGTTGGATTTATACCCATCGTCAGATAGCAGTTCCCAGGTGACATGAGTACAGCTTTGTCCATCGACTTGATACTGCTTCTTCGCCTCGGGTGTGTTCCCACTGTACTTAGATTACTACCCTACCACGGCTCAAAGGAGTCGTGCAAACAGGTAGTAGTTGGGTGCAGTCCCGAAGCACTTGGAGGCAGTGGCGATTAGACAGGATTCGTCTCTCCCGGTATTGGGGGTTGATATCGCGCTGTGTATGGAGAGCCATTACGCAAAGTCCCTGGCCAGGGCAAGTGAGATTTACTGATAGCTTCCAGTAGTTTCTCAAAGTATAATGGGCTTCACTCCGACACGACTTATACCGCTATTAGGGGTCTGACGTTTACCGCCCCCCTAGGCCCGATATGCGATAGTCCTAGACGAATAGACCGGACTGTACGGAGATTGTTATATCAGGCTCAGTAAAAGTTCGGATGGGTTTCCTCATCGTCCTTCTTATCGACATCTACCTGGGGACCGTTACGTACAGTTAGTGCCGCTTGCGATCTGTGGTTAAACCTACTGCCAGCGTAGTGTCGAGTCTTTAGAGTCCCACACAGAGAGTTTCCTTGCTTCAGGTGAAACGATATAGAGGTCGTATGGTTTTACGACAGGGTTCGGACGCATGCGTGCTTTTATGCACGTACGATGTTCGGACAGTTTTTACTAGTGGGCTTTGGTTTAAGCCAGATTCTAGTATCGGATTATTGGATTTATACAGTCTAAAGTATTTCCGTGTTTTCACGGATAGGAGGGGCATTCTCGTAATTTGTCGAGAAGCTTCTAGAAGTTTGATGAGTTGGAGACTAAAGTGGCATTTGCATTAATTTGGTTAATGAGTCATGGTGTGATTCATCCATGGAGTTAATGATACATTTATGATTTAAATGACTCATGAGATGAATCACTATGTGAGTTAATGAAGCATGATGACATATTATTATTTGTTATTCATTTTAATAATATGATATGCTTCATATATTCACAATGATTTCATTATTCTAAAATGATACTCATTCTCACCTTCTCTCTCCTCAAGCTCTCTCTCTCTTCAAACCCTAACCCTAACCTCTCATGTATTGAGATCAAGGGTTAGCAAGACTAATTGATCCCTAATCCCACTCTATATCCGCTAGGTTGCTTTGATTAGCACTTTTAGTAACCTAGTTACCTTAAGTTAGAGGTCAAGCTTGGAGCAGGAGCTCTCGGGTGGATCGTCTCTGACTCGAGGAGGGCGTTGAGGTGCCGACGTTCCATAGAGCCTACGAGGTGTGGAGGACAGCGATGAAGACCCGAAAGACAAGTAACGTGAGGTATAACTTCGTATCCGAGTAGTTAAACCTTTCGTAGTTTGCTAGTAATGGTTTAGACACGATCCGTGTGCTCAAGTCCGTGTTACGGAGCTTTGATAATTGTTTTTCATATATTCCGCCGCCCCGCAAGCTCGTGGGATGCGTGACATGGACTTACATGATGGCGATCATATACGTGAGACTTGGATAGTCTATAAGTACATCCTTAAAGTGTCCCTAGTCGTGGGAGTTTCGAGACTGGGTATCGATACTCCGAGAGTAGACTAGTGTATACGGATCGAGACCCCGACGAGGGGCAATGGCCGGTCTCACAATCCATTGGTGTCAGTTGGTTCACCCAAGATGTATACAGGTGCTCATTGGGTTATGAGTACACCGGACGGACTCGCCGGGAACATGCTAGCTGGTATTATACCTATCGTCAGATAGAAGTTCCCTGGTGACATATGTACAGGTTAGTCTATCGACCTGAGATCGTCATTTGTCTCGTGTGAGTTCCCACTGTGCTTTGATTACTACCCTACCATGGCTCAAAGGAGTCGTGCAAACAGGCTTTAGTTGGGTACAGTCCCAAGCCACATGGAGGCAGTGAGCGGATCGTCAGGTGATTCGTCTCTCCCGGTATTGGGGGTTGATATCGCGCTGTGTTTGGAGAGCCATTACACAAAGTCCCTAGCCAGAGCTAGTGAGATTTACTGGTAGGTATTCCAGTAGTTTCTCAGGGTGCTCTGGGCTACACTCCGACATGACTTATACCGCTATTAGGGGTCTGACGTTTACCATCCTCTTAGGCCCGATATGCGATACTCATAGTTGAACGGACTGGACTGTACGGATATTGTTACTGTCAGGCTCAGTAGGGTTTTAGGATGAGTTCGCTCGTCGGCCTCCCTTTCGCTCAATACCTGGGTAGTCGTTACGTACAGCTAGTGCCACCGACGTGCTTGTGGTTAAACCCACTCCCAGCGTATTGACGAGTCTTTAGAGTCCCACACAGAGGGTTTCCCTAGTTCGGGCAAAACGTTATAGAGGCCGTATGGTTTTATAGCAGGGTTCGATCATATTCGTGCACTTGTGCACGGATCATGATCGGACGGATAATACTAGTGGTCTTTGTTTTAAGCCGGATCCTAGTATTATATCGTTGGATTGCTTTCGTCTCGTTGCATTCGTATTCAGTCGGAATACGGATGCAGGTATGTATATATGGATGAGGGGTATTCTTGTAATTCGTTACGAGTTTACTTTAGAAGATGACATTCTCTTTATTGTTTTAAACATTTGGATTAATGTTTATTAAGTGGAAATTGTGAGGTTAAGTCTTGGCACTTGGGTATTGATTGTGGCATGACATATGAGTGCAAGTCTTAACCTTGTGCATTCATGGTGCCATGTGCACTTGGGTGACTCATGATATTGGGTTTGGTGTGAGATATTTGTGTTGGGATTTTTCTTCACTTGCTCATCAAAACAAATACCACACACTCATAAGAAAAACTACACATAGTTTTTTCTACTTGTTTTCTTTTTGATGCCAAGTCTTGAACTCACAACTTTCACTTCATGGCTTCTTCTTCACCTCCACTCATTCCATCTCATGTGTTGAGAATCATTGAGTATATTGAGATAAAGTATTCACACACTCTCTCTACTTCATCTTGGACACCTAGGCTAGCAAACTTGATGTCCGAGTTGCTTCGGTTTTTGAAGCGGGAGCCCGTATTACTAATCCTCGACGTGGATCGTCTTCGATGAGAGAGACTGGAGTGTGAACTTGTTTGGGGCAGCCATGACAAGCTTGGATAGAGGTTGAAGACCAAAATACACAGATCGATCGGTATAACCTCTCTAAACTCTTTTCAGTAGAACTAGTATAGGGTTAATGGCACGATCCGAGTTTTAGGGTTACGTTAGCGCCATTTTTCTAAAGTTTTTGTTCTGCATTTGGCCACAGATTGATAGCCGGGGCGCTGGAATAGCCTTACAAGCACTTCGCCGCCGACCATCGTCGTCGTCACCTCGCCAATTCTCCTCTGTCCTCGCACACACCCCAGAACCCAACAACAGTAGCCACCCATTCTTCATCTTCATTTCTTTCTTTCCTTCTTTTCTTTCTTGATTCTCCAATCAGCTCGACAGAGTCGCGTACGTCACCGACGATTCGGACGACCCAGTTACTGTCGTTGTCCAACCCAGTCACCATGTCATGTCACTGCTCAGCCGGATCCAGTCCTGCGCGCATAAGTTTACATCGCGATGTTATTTCCGACGTCGGACGTGACATCCGTATCTCGACGTAAGATCCGATCAAGCAAGTTTTAAACTTGCAACATGCTATGTTAGTTATATCGATATTTATATGAATAGTGCATTCAGCAAATACTACAGATTTACAGTTTTACGGTATCCGTCTGTATCCGTACTGATAATAGCATATCTAGTTGTATGCCGGAATATCATGATATCATTATACTACTATAATAGTACAGTATGTTATCTAGTTTGCATCATACATGGCAATAGACGTTTAATGGTTATTAGAGATAGATCCATATACATCCGAGCATTAATAGTATTTCAATATTGATTACGGTTGTACATTTGGCATCTATTGGGTAATATATATGTTACATGACATGTTCACGACCCACTACCAGACTTGTTACTTGGATCTTATTGCTAATGCCGACAATCCTGACTTGTTGTCTTGACGGACATAACCTATTGTCTACATAGACATGACCTGTACCTGCTTGATCTGTGTTGGCATTAGATGTATATCATCAATACCTGACTTGAACACAAAAACTTGGGAGTAAGGGGAAATCAATAATGAAATCTGACTTGTAACTCAATAGTTCAATACTCATACTGATTAGTCTTTACGGGCTCGGCCAGCCCTGGAATGATGCTGCTGACATCATTTATCTGTACATGTTACCTGTTTACTATTTAGCGGCACGTCTCGGATTCAGCCCGAGAATCTTGACTGTGGTCTCGGGCACGCACGGGATACTATTGAGTTATATCGACGATTCCATTAAATTGATTTCAAAGACTTGTAGAATAGATATCTTAGAAACACAGACTTTAGGATACACATCACATACATGTACCTCACTGTTTTATACCTGTGTTTATTATTTATATTCATATTTAATAATAGCATTCTATCTTGGTTATTACTATTATTTTGATATTATGACGCACTGACGTCTGAGTTTTGCATGACCCAGTTCATATACCTTTATCGCAGGCTGAACAGGAGTACTTTAGCAATCAAGCCGAGCAATGAGGAGCTAGCTATTTAGTTTAGAGACTCTTGGTTTATTTATTTCAGCAGTTTTATTTCTATTGATGTGAGCCCATATTGGGACATGATTCAGATAATGATTATTGGATCTTAATTCGTTTTCGCTTTATGCATTTTCTTGATTTTATTTACTGTGGCAGATGGACATGTGTTAGCAAGATTATATATTTTATTTTTCTTGATATCCGCTTGACAGCCGTAATGTGACTGTGGAGGGATGATTTCTAACCACAGGTAGCATGGTTGGCTCTGTCACGTGCCGTGTTTACGTATTTTGGGAAGCGGGGCATGACACACAGTGTACGGTAGCTAAATGTTGTTTATCTGTTGCATTTTGATGCGATTAGTTAAGACAGTCGTATAGCCACGTTGGTCTCTATCAAGGACTTATGCGGGTGGGTCTAACTTAATCCAGGACAACGACGGGTTGAACTTGACTTGCGACTTATGGTACGTTGGTCTCTATCAAGACCATATGACGCTTGGGGCAAAAACCACATCAGGAGTTTGTGTTGCATACCTTCTGGAGTGTGGTAACTAGACTGGCTTCCATTTAGGTTATTACGCGGTGATAGTTAAATCCCGATCCCACTGATGAGTAGGATTACTCTTGGAAGATATTTTTCACTTTACAATTAGCTAACCTATTAGGTGTCTAGAAAAATGTTAACGGGGCTACGCCTCTGCGGAAACGAGGTTTATTTTAATTAGGTCCGTGCGAGAGCATAGAGAACCTCCCTCAGAGTACCTACACGCACATGACTGAACAGTTAGCGAATTTGTAAGGTGCGAATGATCCTGACTAGTTTTCCTTTTAAGGATTGAAGGAAAATTCGAGAAAACGGTGGGAAACATCTTGATTAGATAAACTAATAACCAATCTAATCTTGCAAGAGCACACGTTGAGTGTTTCTTTTTTCTCTCTCTCTCTTCAGGTAGTAACCATGTCACGCCCTAATCAAGATAATAAAATATATGACTTAACTGAACCAGCTTATTACACCGGGCTGGAAAACGTCGATTCGGTTCTAACTTGTGACAACTGTCATGAGTATGGGCAAGGGAAAGAGGACTGTAAGGAATTCCAGATGACCCTATTGAAGGAGAAACATTCTAATGCATCTTCTTTGGGTGTATTTGTTATTGAAAGCTGTTTTTCGGTCATCCCTACCTCCTGGATACTAGATATCGGATCAGGATCTCATATCTGTAATTTATTATAATGACCGAGAAAAAGTAGAATGGTTAAACCGAGTGATATGTCCCTCAGAGTAGGGAACGGAGCACAAGTTGATGCTGCTACCGTCGGTGAATATCAACTAGTATTACCAAGCGGCAATACTATGATTTTGAACAACCGCTACTATATACCTTCCATGCATTACAACATCAAATCAGTTTCTTTACTTTGTAAAGATGGATATAACTTTGTTCTATATAAAAATAGCATGAACATTTATCTTAATCAGGTATTGGTTGCAGAAGGTACACCATGTAATGGTATTTATGTTCTAAATCAAAACATAGTTTACAATATACAAAACAAGCGCAAGAGGAAAAGTTCAGATATGAACGAAACCTACTTGTGGCATTATAGACTTGGTCATATCGGTGAGAAAAGACTAAGTAAGTTGCATAAAGATGGATATATGAATCCGTTCGAATTTTCATTTTATGAAACTTGTCAATTTTGTCTCAAAGGAAAGATGACCAAATCTCCGTTCACCAGACATGGAGAAAGAGCAACAGAGCTCTTGGGACTCATACACAGTGATGTATGCGGTCCAATGTCTATACATGCAAGGGGTGGGTTCTCGTACTTCATTACATTCACTGATAATCTCTCTCGGTTCGGATATGTATTTCTCATGACACAAATCTGAAGCTTTTAAGAAGTTCAATGAATTTAAAAGCGAAGTAGAGAACCAGACAGGAAAAAGTATCAAGATTCTTTGATCTGATCAAGGAGGGGAGTACTTGAGTATGGAATTCTGGGACTTTCTAAAAGAGAATGGTATTCTCTCTCAGCTTACTCCTCCGTATACACCACAACACAACGGTGTATCGGAGCTGACGAACCATACTCTATTGGATATGGTTCGCTCCATGATGGGTAATATTGAATTGCCTCTTTCATTGTGGAGACTTGCGCTTGAAACAACAGCATACCTATTAAATCAGATTCCATCTAAATCCGTGCCTAAGACTCCATATGAAATATGGAGTGGTAAAAAACCATGTCTTAAACGAGTTAAGATATGGGGTTGTCCGGCCTATGTTAAAAACCAGAATTCGGAAAAACTTTAAGCACGATCGGTTTTATGTAAGTTTGTGGGATATCCCAGGCATTCGAATGGATATCTATTCTACCATGTCAAAGAACAAAAGGTATTTTTTTTCTCGACATGCCACCTTTCTTGAAAGGATATTTCTTGAAAAAGAAATTATTAGGAGCGCGGTAGAACTGGATGAAGTTACAGAAACACAAACTATAACTGAAGATTTGATAGAATTAGAGAATTCAATAATCCCGGACGAACCTCAGCCACTCCGCAGATCTAGTAGGATTTCTTATCCGCCTGAGAGATACTACGGTTTTCTTATAGATGGAGATCGAGAGGATTGCATCTTAGAAAAAGACGATCCTACTAGTTTCGAGCAGGCCATTACCAATAGGGACTCTGTTAATGGCTGGATGCAATGCGATCCGAAATGGAGTCCAGGTACACTAATAAAGTTTGGACTTTGGATTTTGCTCCTCTTGGGGTAAAACCCGTTGGATGCAAGTAGGTCTTCAAAAAGAATATTGGTGTAGATGGACTAGTGAAAACCTATAAGGCTAGACTTGTTGCAAAAGGTTTTCATTAAAGACTATGAGTGGATTATGATGAAACCTTTTCTCCAATGGTTATGATGAAATCCATTCGGATCCTACTTGCCATTGCTGCCTTCCATGACTGTGATATCTGGCAGATGTACGTAAAAATGGCTTTTCTAAATGGAACTTTAGAAAAGTGCATTTATATGGATCAGCCGGAGGGATTCGTAGACAGTGGGAGCAGCGGGAAGGTGTGCAAGTTGCTTAAATCCATTTATAAATTAAAGCAGGTATCGCAGAGCTGGAACATCTGTTTTGATGAGACAGTCAAGGAATTTGACTTCATCAAAAACGACGATGAGTCTTGTATATATAAGAAGATTGTAGGGAGAACTGTTGTATTCTTCGTCTTGTATGTGGATGGCATTCTTTTGATAGGAAATGACATTCCTATGCCGCAATCGGTCAAGTTGTTCCTGTCACAAAAGTTCTCCATGAAAGACCTGAGTGATGCCTCCTACATTCTGAAGATTAAGATCTACAGAGATAAATCCAAGAGATTGTTGGGACTTTCACAGTCTAGATACATAGAGACCATGCTAAAGAGATTTAGTATGGAAGATTCCAAGCGCTGTAATATACCCGCATTGCACGGAATCACCCTCTCCAAAGAGATGTCTCCCAAGACTGATGATGAGAGGGTTCGCATAAGCATTATACCCTACGTTTCGGCGGTAGGATCTATAATGTATGCGATGCTGTGTACCAGACCAGATGTAGTTTACGCGCTTAGCTTGGTGAGCCGGTATCAGTCGAACCTAGGTGATAATCATTGGACAGCTGTAAAGAACATTCTCAAGTACCTGAGAAGGACTAAAGAGATGTTCTTGGTTTACAGTAATGGAGACCTCTAGGTCGAGTCCTTTACCGACTCAAGCTTCCAGAGTGACAAGGATGACAACAAGTCTGTCTCGGGTTTTGTGTTTACCCTCAATGGATGGGCGGTCTGTTGGAAGAGCTCCAAATAGGACATCGTCGCAGACTCGGCTATGGAGGCTGAATACATTGCTACCAACGATACCTCAAAAGAAGCAGCCTGGATAAAGAAGTTCATTACTGAATTTGATGTGGTTCTGTCCATTGTTGATCTGATACCTTTGTATTGCGATAACAATAAGGCTATGGATTTAACGAAGGAACCACGGTCCCATCAGAAATCCAGACACATCTTGAGGCGGTATCACCTAATTAGGGAGATCATAGATTGCCGGGAGATCGAGGTCCGGAGAGTAGATACGAAAGACAACACGGCGGATCCACTTACTAAGGCCCTCCCTCAAGCACAGTTCGAGCGACTTTTTGAGATGTTAGGTATGCGATACGACAACAACTGCCCTAGAGCAGACGTTGGGTATTCGATACACCAATTACAGGTCATAGTGCAAGTGGCAGATTGTTGGATATGTATGCCCTAGAGGCCTGTATTGTATAGGATGCTAGAGATATGTATGTACAGGACAATCTTTCTCAGTTGTATAGTATACTATTTGAGTTGTCTTTATCTCAACATGTGTATTTATTTTTCTTACTGCTTTGTATTGCTTATACATGTTGATAAAGACTCTTTACAGTAGTATATTATTTTGGTTTGTCTTTATCTTAACATGTGCATATGTTATACTCGATGTCACATATGGCCGATACATGTTGATAAAGCCCGTAGGATTTTGCTTGACTACCAGCATTATGATGGCGATCATACTTGTGGGAGCAGGGTAGTCCATAAGCATATCCTTATAGGTCCCAAGTCGCAAGAGTATCGAGACTGGGCATTGATATTCCAGAGTAGATTTGTGTATACGTTTTTATACCCCGACGAGGGACGGTGGTTGGTCCCACAGCCATTGGTGTGATCACCTAAGATTGTATACAGGTGCTCGCTGGAGGTGAGTACACTGGATGGACACGCCGAGAACCTCTAGATGGTATTATACCTTTTGTCAGATAGCGGTTCTCAAGTGACATGAGTACATGTTAGTCATTAGACCTGAGATCATCATTTGTCTCGTATGAGTTCCCACTGTACTTTGATCACAACTCTACCACAGCTCTACTGAGTCATGCAAACAGATTTTGGTTGGATATAGTCACATACCATATGGAGGCAGTGAGTGATTGTCAGGGATTCGTCTCTCCCGGTATTGGGAGTCGATATCGCACTGTGTCCGGCTGGCCAGAACCATAAGATCTTGGCTAAGGTAGTTGAGATTTACTGATGATTTGATTAGTAGTTTCTCGGATCGATCCTGAGTCGAATCGACACGACTTATCAGGTTATTAAGGGTATGACGTTTACCATCCTCTAGACCCGGTATGCGATACTCTTAGACGAAGAGACCAGACTGTATGGAGATTGTCACAGATAGGCTCGGTAGAGGTTCGGATAAGCTTTCTCGTTAGCCTTCCTTTCGACAGGTACTTGGGTAGCTGTTACGTACAGCTAGTGCCGCTGACGTGTTGTGGTTAAACCCACTGCAAACATACTGTCGAGTTTTTAGAGTCCCACACAAAGGGTTTCCCTGGTTCAGGCAAAATAATGTAGTGGCCGTATTTTGATACATGCAGGTTTCCGATCGAATGATATTACTAGCCAGCTTAGGATTAAGCCTGATTATTAAATCAGATATTGATTTAATAATTTACATATACATATTTCGATATGTATATTCTAGTGTTAACCGGGCTTTCGATGAGACGGTTGATTATACTAGCCGGCTTAAGATTAAACCGGATTATTAAATCAGGTATTGATTTAATAATTTATATATACATATTTCGATATGTATATTCTAGTATTATGTTCTTTGTATTATTCTACCTCTTTGGGTATTCTTATTTTGATACGAATATAGATATGTATATACAGTAGAGTGTATTCCGTATTTATACAGAAAACATTCTAGAAAGAGGACACCTCATTTCCTTGGTTTTTCTTTTCTTGAAAATTGAAATGAGATGGAGAGGTGAGGTGGCAAAGAGAATGGTATGAAGCATGATTGAATAGGGTACAAATGAATTTATACACTATTCAAGTATGGTTGGATTTTATTTTTGCAAAAATTCATTTGATAAAACCATGCTTGCATTATTGGTTTTGTGAGGAGATTTTCATTACACATTTCTCTTTCTCTCTCCATTCTAGAGCTCCTTATTTCTCTTCATCCTACACTCTCATGAGTTGAGAATCAAATGTGAAAAGAGGTAGAAAAATTACTAGAACAACACACTACATCACTAGACACTCTAGATTAGCAATCTAGAGCCTTTAGTTGCTCCACTAGGTTTTTGTGTGGAGTTAAAGCCATGAACCACATCTCTCGGATGGATCATATTCGACGGAGAAAGACCGGAGGTCAAGCTCGATCATGGAGACCTCATGGATCTAAGGAAGAGGGTAGAAGACCGAAGGACACGGTTCATTCGGTATAACCCTCTTATTACAGTAGCTAGAACTCCTCTTCTTCACTGGTTTAATGTTTGGTTAGATTCTAAGTAGTCGTTTCTAACACCTAGTTTTAAAAGTTAAAGTTTTTTTGTTCCGCAACGGCCGTGGTTGATGGCCAAGGCGCTAGGACCGACCCATGACGGATCTTAAACTAAAACTCATATACCAAGTTGACCGAACCTTTTTACAAACCTGGCTTTATTTTTTCACGTGATTGGTGTAATTTATTGCATATTTTCTAACCCATTTATCATTTTATTGTCATATATTATGCTGTTCTGGGCATTTTTTGTGAATTATTACAGACAATAGAGCTCGGAAGAAAAAAGACGGAAAATTGTCCTAAAATGAGGATTACATGCGTACAATGGAGACTTAAGGAATTATTCAGAAAATCAAAAAACAATTTGCAAATTTAGAACAAATTTGGGAATATCATTGCAAATCAGCAAATGTTGCAACAAATAGAAGTGAATCAATTATCACAACAACAAATCGGTTGGAGAAACCAAATCAAATCAAAAGTAACAAATCAACATGCCTAATTATATGCTAAATTTGGGAACAATTATGAGGATCCACGCAATTGCAGAAATACAGCGAGATATTTAAGATTTTATATGCTCAAAAATCATCTAAATTGATAAGGAAAATAAGGAAAAAATCGAAGCCATGAAGACACCATGGGACCGCGGATGGGCAACGGCAGAAACATAGCCACTTAGTGGTCGTTCGATCTCAATTTTCGTGGGCTTGATCGTATTTTCACATACTTCCTTATAATCTATATAGTTTCATATTTCGAAGCTTCTGAATATATCGAATCAGCATCCAACTGAGCAATTAGATTTTCATTGATTAGATTTTCATAATTGTTGGCAAGTTTGATTCTCTTATATTTTTTATTATTTGTTTTCCAAACTTCCTTAGCCCTATATAAACATTTGTATAACCCTAGGGTTCACACATCTCTCTTATATCTCTCTCTCATAGCATTCAAGTTAGGGTTTTCAAGGAGAAGAGATCAAGTCTATTGTAAGTTCTCTTGATTATGAATAAAGATTTATTTTTCTTTTATAAATATGAGCAACTAATCCTTTTCTAGGGTTTTGTTTGCATTTATTTTGTGGATGTGTATTCCTTTATCCTTTTTTCCTATACTTTTATGATGAATGTCTTGTGATTTATTTATTCTCTTTGTCATTTTTTCATCTAATAAACTAATCTCATAATGAAAGTTGATGCTTAGAATAAAATTAGGGAAGGATGATTACACTAATAATCTAATTAGGTTAAGGAAAATTTGACAAACTAGAAACTTAATTAGGGAAAATAAGAAAATAATTTAATCACAAGATATTCAACTTAGGTAGTTAAAATGGATCTAAATTAATCGATAAGATATTAATTGTAGACTCATGGCCTATATATTTTTGTGAAAGATTAAAACTAGGTTGCTTTTAATTAAGTAGAACTAGGGTTTTAATATGATCTAGATGATTTTATAATTTTGATAGGTTGTGTTTATAATTTAAATATAACCTATTCTTAGTTATAATTAATGGAAATATATTAGAACTAAATTAGAAAAGAAGATGAATCTTTTAAACCAACCATAAAAATAAGACAAATAAAAACCCGAGATTTTTCTCTCTCTTGAAAACCAAATTTTATACTATTTTGCATTTAAATCTTTAAATTTTAAAAACAACTCAACTTTAACTTAGTTTAAAAGTAGTTAACACACCTCTCTGTGGGAACAATTCTCAAGTACAACCGCAATAATCTGTATACTTGCGGTTAAATTTAGAGACTGATAAAAACCCCATCAAGTTTTTGGTGCCGTTGACGGGGAGGTGTAATTTAATTACATTTAAATTTAAGTTTTAGATTTTAGCTGTAGATTAAATTAGATTTCGTTTTGTGCATTTGATTCTGCAATATTTCTGTTAAAATTTCAGCAATCGAGACAAACTTTCAGGAAGAGAAGATCGAGACAAACAGGAGGCAAATCTAGGTAAGATATCATTCTTCACAAAATCTCGATTTGATTCAAACTAACAGAGTTTTGCAGGATTCATTGCGCCATTTAAAAAAATTAGTTTAGATTTTAGATTTTAGATTTTAGATTGTTTTAGATTGCATTGCATATTTAAAAAGAATCAAGGGGTAACAACCCAAATCCAGATTAAGTGAGAATTTCATCACCCTTCTTAGGCCTTAAAAATAATAACTGAGCATCCACATTTAGCTACTTTAAATTAAAAAATATCTAGATTTCAGCCCCCTAAGGACATATCGGGCTTAATTGGACTAGAGGAGGTTGTAGATAATTTAATGGTTATCTGATTCAATCTTGAGGTGTCTAGTGACGTTGTGGTTACCTAATTAAGGCCCGCTATTTCGGTGATTCGTATAGCGGAACCCTCCCACTTAACTGGCTCTAATCTGGCTTCAAAATTGTTAAAGATCTGTTAGAGGATCTATCACGCAATTTGTCTCTTGGCAGTTAGAATCAAGTCTAGTAACTTGACCAAGGTAACCTTAAATCTAGGTTATTTGTGTATCTTCGTTTGTGATTTGTTAAAATCTTTAGTTTAAAAAAAAATAGGTGACGAACATGCTAAACCAAATTTATATGAACTATGTTATCTAGTGAACCCAACACTTGCCGATCATATTAGAATGAATAAATATAGGAGCGGTTATAATTCACCTAACACCACAACCGAACTAACATTCACTCCTTCCAATTTCATAGACCAACACCAATTTCAATCATACCCATACTATGATGTTAGCCCTCCTTATGACAATATCCAATTAGATTATTATCAACTATACCAAACTTTTCCACCATTGGACGTTGATAATGAAGAGGAGACGAGACCTGCTAAGGTTGAAATACAGTTGGCCACTTTTATGAAAAACGCTAGTGCTACCAAGTAATCAATGACTAATATTGAAATTCTTCTTGGCCAGATAATTGCTGCAATCACTAGGAAAGAGTAAGAAACCATCCCAATGCAAACCCACCCAAACCCGATTGTTCCCAACAGCTTAGAACATCATAACAAACCTATTGAGGAAGTGGTTGAGAATAATTATGGTTTGGAATGTAAAACCGAAGAACGTTTAAGTCAGACAACTCCTGCAATTACAGATGTTTCTTCACACAGAATCTGGATAAAATATCAGATATTCTGATGACTAGATCTATGATTTTAGATCTAGATTTGGGAAGTATCCCAATTTCGGTACTTTGACACTATTATAAAGTGTTTTAGAATAGATGACTCCTGGCGTGGTGGTATCCCCGCAGGTGATGGAGTCACCCTCTCTGAAGAGATGTCTTCTGGACTGATGAGGAGAAGGATTTGCATGAATGACATATCACTTACTTATGCAATTGAGTCAATCATGAGATGTTAAGTACCACACCAGATATTGCTTTTGCATTAGCTGCAATAAGCAGATATTAATCCAATTCTAGAGAAACATTGGGAAACAGTTATGAATATGAGAGAATGTGCTTGGTATATGATAATGACAACCTCCTTCAGGATGCGGTTATGATTTCAGGCTTCCAAGGTGACCTAGATAACAGAATGGCTGTCAGAATTAAACTTTACGCTCTTATGAAGGGCAGTGTGTTGGACAGTGATCCAAGCAGATACTAAGATAGGCATGGCACATGATACTGATTAAATTCAGTAGAAAATACAGTCTAAGAAGTTTGTTGGATTTGGAGTTCATTTATGAACCTGGTCCCATCAGATATCTAGACAAGTTCTAAGATAGGTATCGCTCATTTCGGGAGATAGTCATTCTCCTCGAAGTTGAGATATAGAGAGATAAAGATAGAAATATTGGAGTGGATCCACTCACTGAGGCTATTTCTCGAACATGAATGTTTCGCAAACATGATTTGCGAAACAGATTAGTAGAGAAGTTGGGTGTTCGGCATCACATGGGCTATAAATATGCGACACCGCAATAATTAACCTTAAGTGCAAGTGAGAGATTGTTCACTATAGTGCCCTCAAGGCAATTGTTGTAATCGCAGGCAGGTGATTATGATGGTTGAGGGAAGACCTATATGGATAGAACAGTCTTACTCGAGATGATAATATGCTATATGGTTTGTATTTATCTGCATGTACATGTATTATGTGGTATTACGGATCACTATTGCATGTTGATAGAGCCCATAGGATTCATGTTTTGACTACTAGGGTTATTGTGGCGATCACACTTGTGGGAATTGGGTAGTCTATAAGAAAATCTTTAAATGTTCCTACTCGTGGGAATATCGAGACCGGGCATCGATATTCTAGCGTAGACTTGTGTATACGTTTCTTGACCCCGACGCGGGGCGATGGCCGGTCTCACAGCCATTGGTGTTAGTTAGTCACTAAAGATTGTATACATGTGCTAATTGGGTTATGAGTTACACTGGACGGACTCGCCGGGAATATACTAGATGGTATTATACCTATTGTCAGGTAGCAGTTCTCTGATGACATAAGTACAAGTTAGTTTGTCGATCTGAGATTGTCATTTGTCTCGTGTGAGTTCCCACCATGCTTTGATTACTACCCTACCACGGCTCTACTGAGTCATGTAAACAGATTTTAGTTGGTACAATCCTGAGCTATATGGAGGCAGTGAGCGGATCGTCAGGGATTCGTCTCTCCCGGTATTGGGGGTAGATATCGCGCAGTGCACGGGTGGCCATCAACAGAAATTTTTTGCCAAGGTGTACGAGATTTACTGATTTGGATCAGTAGTTTCTTTGTAGGTGATGGGCTTCATACCGACACGGCTTATCTCGTTATTAGGGATCTGACTTTATTCACCTCCTAGACCCGATATGCGATACTCTTTGATGAACAGACCGGATTGTATGGAGATTGTTACTTTCAGGCTCAGTAGGGATACAGACAAGTTTACTTGTTGACTTTCCTTTCGTTCAATACCTGGTTAGCCGTTACGTACAGCTAGTGTCGCTGACGTGCTTGTAGTTAAACCCACTTCCGGTGTATTATCGAGTCTTTAGAATCCCACACAGAGGGTTTTCCAGCTCGGGAGAAATGATATAGTGTACGTATTTTGATACGTACTTAGCTTCGATTAAATACGTGTTTTTGTACACGTACTTTTAATCGGGCATTTTGTTAATACTAACTGGTTTGAAAGAGAGCCAGATTATCGCATTTAGATGAAATGTGAGTTAGTATTATATATCTCTTTTAGTATCTCTCTTTTACGGTATTTGTATTTTAACACTAATACGGTATTTATACGAATATGGGTATTTGTGTCTTAATACAAATACGGGTATTCGTATTTTATATGAATACGGGTATTCGTATTTTATACGAATACGGGTATATATTTATATGTGTGTTTGTGTACACACTTGAAGTGGTATTCTTTCTATTTAGAATCATGTGGACTTGTAATTCACCATGGCGAGTCACAATTCCACTTAATGAATTCTAAAAAGAAAGAAGAAAGAGAGAGAGAGAGATGAGAATTATAGTAGCCATCCTTTGCCTCTTTATCACCATCATCTTCTTCCTCCTCTTTTCTTGAGTTTTTTTAATGGAGGAAGAAAAAAAGAAAAGAGAGAAAACATAGAGATTAGCCACTACTATATTCTAGTGATCAATTCTTAACAAGTTCTGATCACTAGTTGCTTCACTTTGTTATTTTAGAGTGAAGCTAGAGCCTAGGTTTAGGTGGATCATCTTTAGGTGGATCATCTTCGACACGGAAGACCGACTCCCAAGCTCGTTCCCGGTAGACCTGGGAGCCTAAGAAGTGGAATAAAGACGGACACGACTACAAAGGTTGTGATTACTAACCGAGTAGCTAAACTCCTTCTAGTGTCACTAGCTTAGTATTTCGATTTGATTCTAAGTCGTAGTAGTTCATGCTCTTGTTCTTAAAATTTTGTTTTGCATTCCGCCTTGACCGCAAGTTTGCGGCACTAACACGAGCGTCTACTAACAGTTCCAAATGTAGTATTTTCATATAAAGACCTAGGATTACTAAAACTAATATTTTCAATTAATTAAATAGCAAGTGGGTTTACGTGACATCTTATCGCTTGAGTCTCGGGGAGCCGGGGATAAGGATTGTTTCAACTTGCCTATCTTTCTATATAAGCAAAGTGAGTTCGAACCTTTATAGAAACCAAATCGCATGAGCAATGTCCTACACATAACCCAACACATGATATACTTTACAACATATTGTCTGTGTTAGTGTATATGCCCTAGAGGCCATTACTGTATCATACTAATTTGTATATTACTTAATGGAAGCTTGGGATATTCACAGTTGTATAGACAATCTTGCTCAAAATGGTAGTATGCTACTTGGTTTGTTTCTACTTCAATATGTACATATGTTTCTTTTAGCATATAGCTTATACATATTAGTGGAGCCCTTAGGATCTTTGCTTGATTACCAGCGTTGTGATGGCAGTCACACTAGTGGGGGCTGGGTAATCTACAAGCACATCCTTATACCGGTCCCTAGTCGTAGGATTATCGAGACGGGGCATCGATACTCCGGAGTAGACTAGCGTGTACGCTTCTCATCCCAGTAGGAGAGATGGTCTGTCGCATAGCCATTAGTACGTCGTACTGGAGATAGTATGCGGGTGCTCGTTAGGTTACGAGTACACTGGACAGGACTCGTCGGGAACTGTTGGTTGGTACTATACCTATCGTCAGATAACAGTTCCCAGGTGACAAGAGTACAGCTTAGTCCGTCGACTTGACAATACTACTTCGCCTCGAGTGTGTTCCCACTGTACTTTGATTACTACCCTACAACGGCTCAAAGGAGTCGTGCAAACAGGTAGTAGTTGGGTGCAGTCCCGAAGCACTTGGAGGCAGTAGCGGTTAGATAGGATTCGTCTCTCCCGGTATTGGGGGTTGATATCGCGCTGTGTCTTGGAGAGCCATTACACAAAGTCCCTGGCCAGGGCAAGCAAGAATTACGGGTAACCTTCCTAGTAGTTTCTCAGGGTGTTCTGGGCTACACTCCGGCACGACTTGTACCGCTGTTAGGGGCCTGACGTTTACCGCCCCCAGGCATGACATGCGATACTCTCAGACGAACAGACCGGACTGTACGGAGATTGTCACATTCAGGCTCAGTAGGAGTTCGGATGGGTTCACTTTATCGGTCTTCTTATCGGCATCTACCTGGGGACCGTTACGTACAGCTAGTACCGCTTGCGGCCTGTGGTTAAACCCACTACCAGCGTAGTGTCGAGTCTTTAGAGTCCCACACAGAGGGTTGTTCGCCTTTGGGCAAAACAGAGTAGAGATCGCATGGTTTTGCGACGGGGTTCGTTTACATCCGCGCACTTGTGCACGTTTGGTGTCCGGGCAGTTATTACTAGCGAGCTTTGGTTTAAGCCAGATCTTAGTATTTGTTTTGGGATTGGTTTTGTCTCATTGTATTTGTGTTCCTCGGAACACGGATGCGGGCGTGTATGCACAGTTGACAGAGGCAGAGGAATCTCATTAGGGTTTTTTGACCGTTGACTTTTTCTAAACCCTAATGAGAATGAGAAATATGATTAATAATATTAATTAAGGATAATTGTGCCATGGTTGAGGTTGGGTTGACCATTTGACTTTTGTTGACCATTTGACCATGATCATTTCTTTTGCAAGATGCTTCTTGAAGCTTGCAATTAGCATTAAATGTGAAATGATAATGGTCATATCAACTAACCATCACAATTTTCCTAATTATTATTATTCTCATATTCTCTCATATGAGAGCATGGTTGTAATTCTCTTCTCACTCTCTCATGCTCATTCTCTCTCTTGCATTGCTCTCCCTCTTTCTCTCTCTCAAAAGCTTAAGTGTTTCATGTGTTGAAAATCCAAGCTTTGTGAGATAAAACCATCAAAACACCTCTCTACTCATTCTAGGGTTCTTAGCCTAGCAAGCCAAGCACTCTAGTTACTTCTTGGTTGAGGTAGGAGCTCAAGGTAAAGGCTTTCGGGTGGATCTTTCTTCGGCAAAGAGAAGACGAAGAAGAGGAGCCGTCTACACCACTCCAAGGAGCTAGCAACAAGGTCAACCACTACAAGAAGAGAAGGAGTTCAAGAACTAGGTATAACCATCTAACCTAGTAGCTAGAACTTGTAATTAGTTTGTTAGTTTTGTTTAGCAAAGATCCTTCATGGTTAGTCTATGTTACCTTGAGATAAAAATTTGTTTTTACCTATTCCGCCTCCCCGTAAGTACCGGGATGGGTAACGTAGACTTACAGTGGTATCAGAGCCTAGCTAAACAATAACTAATAGGTTAGCAAAGTGTTTAGAACTTCGATCCGGAAAAAATCGCAAAATACGTCTAAAATCTTGTGTTTTCTGCCGATTTTAAAAACAGGTCTAAAAATATTTCCACAGACCTGAAAAATACGTGCAGGGTTTTTAGGAACACCCAAGAAAAACGAGCCCATGACTCGATCAGACTGCCGCGGAAGCGCGGCGAAACCAAGCGTTTCGCCGCGGATCCGCGGCTGAGTCGACTCGGTCGCGACTCATTTTTCCTGCAGTGTGTTCAGACTGATGTTTTGTGATTTTTAAGATGCTTTGTTTCTGCCCAAATTCTTCAGAGAACAGTGTTGTGTTTGGGGTAGTTTCAAATTGGTATATTGATCGAAATTCTGCAAACTTTAGCTAATTGGTTATATCTGTAATGTGATATATGTACTGAACGTCGACTAATCGCTATACGTCGATTAGTGGGGGTTGTACATATCTGTGATCTGTGATGTTGGATTGTGTATATGAACTTGTTGGATTGTCGCGGATGAATAGCCGGGGTTTGTAAGATGAGAGTTTATTTATCTTTCATTTGATGTAAATTGTAAATTGATATAATATTATTTTTATGGCCGCACATCCGGGATGAGGTTGTAGCCGCCATTGTATATTATTTCTTTTACTGTTTTTGCTCCTAGGATAGACCCAAGGTGGGGTGCACAAACTACTGGGTACTTTGAAGTGCCGAGTGGCCTACTCACGTTATTGATGGAGGTTGCTTCACTTTGGGTACTTGGCGGGTAGTTTTCCGCACCCGTAGGGGTCTAAGGTGGGGTTTGGCTATTCATCGCGACCGTGTAATCCACCTTTCGTTGCAGGCTCGAACGAAACGCGGATTGCTAGCATATCCAATGTGTTCATCTGTGATCTGGAATGGCTATCATTGCATCTGACGAATGTATATATCTATATATGATATCTAGTAGGCTTTGCTTATGTTTTGCATCCGCGCTAGTCCAGCCCCCGCTCTGTCGTTAGTTAAGTAACCTAAAGGGTGATAACGGGGCCCCGTGGCGAATGCGGGTGGCAAAAGCGTACATCATATTTTCGTTTTTTTCTGCAATGGTAGGATTAATTGATAGGACGCATTATATTGATGCAAAGAAAAAAAACCAAAGTTAAATCGTTGGAACAATTTCAAAACCACTCGGTTTCTTTTCAAAACAGAAAACTTTTAAAAACGCGGAGCTTAAACCACTCCTTTTAAAAGCTATCAGGTTCCTTCGATTATATCAAGTTCACTACGTTCACGGTTTCGCCAAAACCACTCGTAACCCTCCGTCATTTCAGTTAAATATTCGGTAGTATTCAAGCTATGTATTTTGACCTTCGCCAAGGCATAGTGATTGGTAGCTACCGAATATTTATCTGTTGAATAGATAGATGCGTTGGTTTGAGACAGTCATACTACCATTTTGGCCTTCGTCAAGGGTATATACGGGTAGGTTCAAATTAACCTGGTAAATGACGGGTAGAACTTGACATGTGACTTATGATATGTTGGCCTTCGTCAAGGTCATAAGAGCATGGGGCAAAAATCCACATCGGGAGTTTCTAAAGAAACTGAAACTTGGTAGTGATGCATACCATTTGGAGTGTGATGATTCTGGTAGGATTCCTTCAGCTTTATCACCCAATGATATTTGGATCCCGATCCTACTGTGAGTATATGCTACTCCTCGGGAAACTTTCTCACTTAACGATCAATACTATAAACCAAGTAGGTGTCTAGAAAGGTGTTAGCGGGGCTACACCCACAGGGAAAAGAGGTTACTTAATTAAGGAACTTCGCGAAAGCGTCGTAAAACCTCCCTCAAAGTACCAACACTGGCCTGGTTGAACGGTTAAGCAAGTATTGTACGGTGAAATTGATCCCGACTAATTCTTCTTTTATGGTTTAAGGAAGGATTCGAGAAATAGTGGGAGCCATTCTGTTTAGACAAACTAAAAACCACTCTAAACTTGCAAGAGCATCATGCTAAAGTGTTTCTTCTCTCTCTCCTAATTGCAGCGACCAAACATCATGACCGGCCTTAAGTTACTACTAGATAAAAATATACTGATAGGGCCAAACTACAAAGATTGCCTCAGGAATGTCAAAATGGCAATCACTTATGACAAGTTGGGGTATCTCCTTACCACCAAAGCCCCCGCTGTCCCAGGTCCTCAATCCAGCGTCGCGGATAAGGAAATCCGTAAGACCTAAGAGATTGACTGCGTGAAGGCCAAGTGCCTCGTGCTTGCCTCTATGGACAATGAACATCAGAGGTGGCACGAGAATATGGACCTTGAATCCATATTTCTCCATACTAAGAAACTATATGGAGTGCAATCCCGTATCGCCAGATACAAAATCTTGAAAAAGTTGTTTTCAGCGAGGTTGGCCGTTGGATCATCTGTAGCGGAACACGTGCTTAAGATGATTGACTACATTGAAGAGCTCACGGACCTCGGGACCACGTTAGAGAACGAGCTCTACACTGACTTGATTCTCCAGTCCCTTCCTTTCACTTACGCCCAGTTTATCCTGAACTTCAACATGCGAGAAAAAGAAGTTGAACTTCCGGAACTCCTCAACATGTTGAGGAGTGCAGAGGGCATCCTACAGAAAGTCAGGAAAACACCCGCTTTGTTTGTTGGAGGAGCTTCATCTTCTAGGTCCAAGGCGAAAGCCAAAGGAAAGAAGAAGAAGACCCCCACCAAACTAAGGGGCGGTGTTAGTAAAGTGGAAGCCAAGGGAAAAGCAAAGGTAGCGGGACAGCTTGTGGGAAAGGAAGAGTGCTTTTATTGTCACAAGAAAGGACACTGGAAGAAAGATTGCAGGGCTTGGAAGGCCAAGAACCAGGACCCGAAGCAAGTTGTAGCTTCGGCTTCAGGTGTGTATGTTATTGAAAACTGTCTATCAATAAACTCTACTTCCTGGGTATTGGATACCGGATCGGGATCTCATATCTGTAATTCTTTGCAGGCACTGAGAAAGCGTAGGGTTTTGAAGGCAGGTGATATGACCCTCAGAGTTGCAAACAGAGCAGGCATGGATGCTGAGTCCGTGGGGGACTATCACCTGGGATTGACAGATGGACATGTTTTTGTTTTGCGCGACTGTTATTTTGTACCCAGTTCGACTTGTAATATCATATATGTATCTTTAATGTCTAAAGAAGGCTATGATTTTGCATTTGTAAGCAATGTTGTAAACATTCACCTTAATCATGTTCTGATTGGGCCGGGTACATTAAGCAACGGTATATACGTATTGAACCAACCACAGATTTTCAATATCCAGAATACACACAAAAGAAAGTCTCCAGAATTAAATCATGCTTTCTTATGGCATTGTAGACTGGGTCACATCAATGAGACAAGGTTGACTAAGTTACATAAAGAAGGATATTTGGATCCGTTCGAATATCAATCATATACAACTTGTCAATCATATCTCAAAAGAAAGATGACAAAGACTCTGTTCACTGGACATGGAGTAAGAGCGAGCGAGCTCTTGGGACTCGTACACAGCGATGTATGTGGTCTAATGTCTACACATGCGCGAAGTGGTTATTCTTACTTCATTACTTTTACGGATGATTTTTCAAGGTATGGACATGTCTTCTTAATGAAGCATAAATCTGAAGCCTTTGAAAAATTCCAGGAATACAAGAATGAAGTAGAAAAAAAAACAGGCAAAAGTATCAAGACACTAAGATCTGATCGAGGTGGTGAATACTTGAGTGCCGAGTTCCTGGATTACCTAAAAGGGAATGGAATTCTCTCTCAACTTACTCCTCCATACACACTACAACACAATGGTGTATCGGAGAGAAGGAACTGAACCCTATTGGATATGGTATGTTCCATGATGAGTAACGCTGAGTTACCGCGATCTTTCTGGGGATATGCACTAGAATCAGCTGCATATCTTTTGAACCGAGTTCCAACTAAGTCAGTGCCCACCACACCATATCAGATGTGGAGTGGGAAGAAACCCTATCTTCAATATCTGAAGATTTGGGGATGTCCGGCTTTTGTCAAAAAGCAGCATGCGGACAAACTCGAGGCACGCTCAGTACAGTGCAAATTTGTGGGATACCCAAAGAACTCCAGGGGGTATCTTTTCTATTACGCAGAAGAACAAAAGGTTTTTGTTACTCGTCATGCCCACTTTCTGTAACATCAGTTCTTAGAAAAAGAAACAAGTGGGAGCGCAATAGAACTGGAAGAAATTCCGGAACCACAAGCTATTACTGAAAGCTTAGTAGAACCAGAAGGTTCGAAAAAACAGGACATTCCTGCGCCGCTCCGCAGGAGTAGTAGGCAGTCTCATCCGCCCGAGAGATACTACGGTTTTCTCATAGACGGGGATAGAGAAGATTGCATCATTGATAATGATGAGCCGACTAGCTTCCAGCAGGCCATTCAGAGCACTGACTCGGTAAAATGGCTGGATACAATGCGGACCGATTTGGAGTCCATGTACACCAACAAAGTATGGACTTTGGACGTTGCTCCAGAAGGGGTAAAACCCGTAGGCTGCAAATGGATCTTCAAAAGGAAGATTGGTGTAGATGGACAGGTTGAGACCTATAAGGCTAGACTTGTTGCTAAGGGTTTTCGTCAAAGACCTGGTTTGGACTATGACGAAACCTTTTCTCCAGTGGCTATGCTCAAATCCATTCGGATCTTTCTTGCCATTGCTGCCTTCCACGATTATGAGATTTGGCAGATGGACGTAAAAACCGCTTTTCTAAATGGAAATTTGGAGGAGTGTGTCTATATGGACCAGCCAGAGGGTTTCATTCAGAGTGGGAGCAGCGGGAAGGTGTGCAAGTTGCTTAAGTCCATTTATGGACTGAAGCAGGCATCGCGGAGTTGGAATATCTGTTTTGATGAGACGGTCAAAGAATTTGGTTTTATCAAAAATCCAGATGAACCATGTATTTATAGTAAGATTGTAGCATGAACTTTCGTATATGTTTTTGTTTTACGGCGGAAAAGACCTCCAGATGGAGACCTTTACTGACTCCAGCTTCCAGAGTGACAAGGATGACTCCAAATCCATGTCGGGTTATGTCTTTACCCTCAATGGAGGGGTGGTGTGTTGAAAGAGTTCCAAACAGGAAACTGTTGCAGACTCGACAATGGAAGCGGAGTATATCGCAGCATCTGATGCCGCAAAAGAAGCCGTCTGGATGAGGAAGTTCTTGACAGAACTTCAGGTGGTTCCGTCCATTGTTAATCCAATACCTCTGTATTGTGACAACAACTGGGAAATAGCTTTAGCAAAGGAACCCAGGTCCCATCAGAAGTCCAGACACATCTTGATGCGGTATCACCTGATCAGGGAGATCGTGGATCGCCGGGAAATCGAAGTTCGGAGGGTTGCTACAGAAGATAGCACTGCAGATCCATTCACAAAGGCCATTCCTCAGACGCAGTTCGAGAGGCTATTCAAGATGATAGGTCTTCGATACGCCAGTACATGGCCCTAGTGCAAGTGGGAGATTGTTAGTGTATATGCCCTAGAGGCCATTACTGTATCATACTAGTTTGTATATTACTTAATGGAAGCTTGGGATATTCACAGTTGTATAGACAATATTGCTCAAAATGGTAGTATGCTACTTGGTTTGTTTCTACTTCAATATGTACATATATTTCTTTTAGCATATAGCCTATATATATTAGTGGAGCCCTTAGGATCTTTGCTTGATTACCAGTATTGTGATGGCAGTCACACTAGTGTGGGCTGGGTAATCTACAAGCACATCCTTATACCGGTCCCTAGTCGTAGGATTATCGAGACGGGGCATCGATACTCCAGAGTAGACTAGCGTGTACGCTTCTCATCCCAGCAGGGGAGATGGTCCGTCCCACAGCCATTAGTACGTCGTACTGGAGATAGTATGCGGGTGCTTGTTAGGTTACGAGTATACTGGACAGGACTCGTCGGGAACTGTTGGTTGGTATTGTTCCCCTCCGAACGGCGGCCAGCGACGTCGGGACATCACGTGCCTGAGGTTCGGGGCAGATGCTATTTGGTTTTTATCCGTCCATCTCTTCGAAGATGCCAAGTTGATTTATGGCACCGTGTATCGAAGGTTTAGACGGATGCGGCCGATGTAGCAGACTTTGTCAGATTCCCCCTCGCTTGAGGGGTTTTTGATTGTGGGGACGCTCTTCCCTGCAGGCGCAAGCCCCTGCAGTTAATTACGCTACCGCTTTGCGGTAACAACTTTCTCCTGCTCCAGAATTTCACTTCGTGTCGTGTGTGTTTGTTTTATTTGTGGTTGCCCGTGGATTGTATACGGAGACTGAGTAATGCCGTCGCCCGTAGGACGTGGATTAGTCCAAATCCGTATTTACTTAGATTTGGGTTTGGTGTTTTTAGTTTAAGGATACGTTAGTCGCGTTGTGGCTAAGATCAACTTAAACGTTCGTTAAGGATACGTTAGTCCTGTTTGAGACTAAGATCAACTTAACGGGACCATTTAGGTCCGACAAAAGAGCATTTGGGCTCTATTTTGCCAGTTTAGGGACGTGGTGGTCCGTCGCCAGTTTAAGGACGTAGTGGTCCATCGCCAGTTTTAGGGACGTGGTGGTCCATTATTAGTTTAGGGACGTTTCGGTCCGATATTAGTTTAGGGACGTTTCGGTCCATCGCCAGTTTAAGGACGTAGTGGTCCATCACCAGTTTTAGGGACGTGGTGGTCCATTATTAGTTTAGGGACGTTTCGGTCCGATATTAGTTTAGGGACGTTTCGGTCCATCGCCAGTTTAAGGACGTAGTGGTCCATCGTCAGTTTTAGGGACGTGGTGGTCCATTATTAGTTTAGGGACGTTTCGGTCCGATATTAGTTTAGGGACGTTTCGGTCCACGAGTTTAAGGACCCCGCAGTCCATATCGATGTATGGTCGTTGGGACCCGTCACCTCTTTGACGTCGTTGAGGAATTACAACGACGGATGTCAAAGGAGTTCAGAGATGTACCCTCGAACCGGATGTAAATTGATTTAGAAGAGCAATTTTGCTCAGTCAATTTAATTTAAGGACTTATGGCCAAAATTGGGCTAAGTCCAGTTGAAATGTTCAACATTTTATTTGCTTTTGCATTGCATTTCTTTTTTTATTTTTATTTGGGCCTTGCCCAGAAAGGATGCAGAGCATCAATTTGTTTTGGGCTCTGCCCTTTTAGGAATGATGCAAGGCATCAATTTTATTTGGGCTCTGCCCTTGTATAAAGGATGCAAAGCATCAATTTATTTGGGCTCTGCCCATTTATTGCCTTGCAATTTAATTAGGCCCACTAGGTCCTTTTGATTTGGGCCTGGCCCTTTAAGAAATGCTTTGCATTTGTTAGGCGCATTGCGCCAATCAAAAAGCACAACAGTGCAAATTCATAAGTGCAAAGCACTATTAATTTGAGAATTTTTTTTTTTTTTAGATTCAAGAACCAATGGTTCATAAAAGAAGTGCAAAGCACTATTTGATTTCCTGATCTAATTCAGATCAAAGAAGAACAAGTTTTTTCTTTTTATTTCAAGAACCGAAGGTTCATAAAAGTGCAAAGCACTATTTTTTTTATTTCTGTTTTTTTTTTATTTCTTGTTTTAGAGAGCCAGTGGTTCATAAGAAGTGCAAAGCACTATTAATTTAAAAAAAACCTTTTAGGTTCAAGAACCGATAGTTCATAAAACAAGTGCAAAGCACTATTTGATTTATTTCTAAGAAAAAACAAGTTTTTCTTGTTTTCTTATCTCAGAGAACAAAGGTTCATAAAAGTGCAAAGCACTATTTTATTTTATTTTATTTTTATTAAAGATCATTGATCTTGTTTTTTAGATCTATGATCTGTTCATAAGAGAACTTTCTCTTTTTCTAAAGGTTTTTACCTTTTTTGTTCTTGAGGAGTTTCTCAGAGTTCTCTCTCTCTCTCTCTTTTTTCTTTTAGAAAAATGTCTCTCCTCTTTAATTGAGGTCTGGGGTCCTTTTTATAGTGCCCATAAATTAGTTAAATTTGTTAAAGAAATCTTTTTCTGAGTGATTTGGGAATTTTCCCCACCGTTGGATCTTTGATCCAAGGGCTTCTGCTTTGCAGAAGAAAATCTTCTTGTTTTAACAAGAACAGAAAAGATTTCTTAAATCTTTTAATTCTGTTTGGCGCAGTGCCCCAGCGCGTGACACGTGTCGCGCTGTGCTGACACATGTCGCGTTTTTTTTTTTTTTTTTTTTTTTTCGCGCAGCGCAGTTGCGCTGCGCTGACACGTGTCGCGCAGCGCGCAGTTGCGCTGCGCTGACACGTGTCTCGCAGCGCGCAACTGCGCTGTGCGCTGTTTTTTTTTTTTTTTTTTTTTTTTTTTTTCCGCAGCGCAGTTGCGCTGCGCTGACACGTGTCGCGCTGCGCGCAACTTTTTTTTTTTTTTTTTTTTTTTAGCAGCGCAGTTGCGCTGCGCTGACACGTGTCGCGCAGCGCGCAGTTGCGCTGCGCTGACACGTGTCGCGCAGCGCGCAACTGCGCTGCCCCCCCCTTTTTTTTTTTTTTTTTTTTAAAGAGCTTTGCTCTGAAGCTTTTGTGGAGCATATTTTAACTTTAATTTTAATTTTCTTTTTAATTTTCAAGACAGAGCTTTGCTCTGATTGGAGAAAAACAGAAGCATTGCTTCTTTTTCCATCTTCGAATTTAAACAGAGCTTTGCTCTGATTAAGGTAAACAAATGCCCCTCCACCGTTGCGCTTACGTGGTCTCCTAACGTGAGCGCAGCGGTGGCAGACTCCGAACCGTCGCGCCATCTTTTGGAAGCTGAAAGGGCACTTGATGCCTATAAATAGGACCTTTGGTCCTCGAAAATTTTTTACCACTTCAAGAATTTTGACTCAGAGCCTTGCTCTTGCTTAAGAATTTTCAGGGCCTTGTTCTTGATTTTTTTTTTTTTTTTTTTTTTTTTATCTTTTTTTTTTTCAAGAACTCCAGAGTTCATAACCATCATAGGTAAAAATTAAATTAAATTAAAGCTGATTAATAGAGCCTTGCTCTCCGTAGATCCCTGATCTAAAGAAAACCTATTTAGGGTTTCATTTAGCAGAGCTTTGCTCTAAAGAGGTCCAAAGAGAACTCAGGAGAATCCTGTTAGGGTTCCATTAATAGAGCTTTGCTCTATAAAAGATTTTTCTTATATCTTCTTAATTAATGGAGCTTTGCTCCTCCCAACTTATATGACACTCGAGAATATTATTATTATTATATCATTTTTTTTCCAGAGCGGAGCTCTCAATATTTTCAGGGAATTTTTCTCAAATTCTCCTCATAACTGATTTTGACTGGTGTCGCTCCTGTCTGTAGAGCATTGCTCTCGAGGAGTTTAACTTTTAACTTTCTGTATTTCCTTGTTTATTAATATCCCTGTATTGTTTTCTTCAGGTATTATGGCGGTGCGTCTATACAGCTTGCACGAGTTCATCACTTATGAGGATATCCGTGTACAGGGCCGTCAACAGAACCAGGAGTTTACGGACGCTCAATGTGCAGAGGTCATGGGTCGCCTGAATGCCAGCGGTGGCTGGCTGCTACCTCGTTGTTCGGCCCTTTTGAAAGTCGTGCTGGGGTCAATATGGAGAGCACTCCCAGGTCTTCACGAGGCCTTACCGCTCAATGCGCTAGATGATGCCGAAGACAAGGTGCATTCAGTGTACCTGACGGGGCTGATTTCGAAGAAACGGCGAAACAACCTCGTTGACGTCCTACATCAAATCTTTCAGCAGACGACAATCGTTGCTGCTTATCGAAGGCCGGAGGGGCTTGCCGATGATATTGACACCGAGGGGCGCGAGAGGCTGCGCATAAGAATAATTAGAAAGGCCAAAAGAAGTTTGGACGGCCTTACTTTTGAATTCCTCAATCCCTGCCCCGGATCTGAAGTTATTCCATTGTAATAATGTTTTCCTTTTACCGCTTTTCAAAATTGTAAGAATTTTTGTCAATATGGATGGAAACTTTTTACTTCAGCTTTTCTTATTTCCCGTCTTGAGTTTTCTGTCCATGCATAAATGAATGCGTCACGCATACCAGATCAAATGTAGGCCGGATATTCTCTCTGTTATCTTCTTTCTTTTAAAGTCAGCAGGCTGTCTTAATAGCCATGGTTGATGGATGTCTAAAACGAGTATTCTGACTTCCTCAGGAAATAGCGATGGCTTAGGCCGCAGGTTCAGGTCTAATGCATGAGACTTTTCAACTCTATAAGCCGTGAGGGTCTCATAGAGGCTTTTCTCCCTGTGGATCGAGAGGATCTCATATGTGGATTTTCTCCTTAGGAATCGTGAGGATTCCTAAGTGTGGTTTTCTCTTATAAGTCGTGAGGATCTTATAAGAGAATTTTCCCTCTTACGAATCGAGAGGATTCGTAAGTGGTTGTTTCCCTCCTTGTCGAGAATCGACTTCAGAGAGTGAGACCCGTGAATAGTACGCAAGAGACCATTTAGGATTGACTTGCAGGGTCCCATTGCTTAGGAAACAGGTTTTTTAATCCCTACTGCCTAAGGCTTTATCTCACGAGTCGAGACGCATCGAGAAAATCTCGCAAAGACATCAATTTCCTCACGAGTCGAAACGGATCGAGCAGATCTCGCAAGAACATCTTAACGTCGCATTTAACCTCTGCTCTTTACGACAGAAGCCCGTTAAGGTTGGTGGTACTTAGGGTTTTGGCCATCGTACCGTCGCATAAGCTGATATAGTCCTCGATAGGCAATCGTGCTGTTCGAGTAGCCCTGCGACTGCCGTGTCTCTGATCCCTTCGGGGGCTGGACAAGACGTCTTCAAGTAATCCTCCTTGGCAGTTTGACCGTCGGAAGAGCAAGCGCTAGGAATTTGCCATGCCGCTTTTTACTTGAGGTTAGGCTCATTTTGGAGAGCCCCGATGAGTCATAACCACTCCGCGCTGGTGTGGTGATGATCTCCGATAGTCTTTCGGGCTTTATATGAGTTGCCGTTAAGACCCTGAAGCTAGGAATTTGGCCTTTGCTTCGTTTGCTGGCATTGCGTCTGCTGTATCGAGACGAATGTTGCAGTGGGAACTAGGGATTTTGCCGTGGCTCCGTTTGTTTGATGACGTTACGTCTGCTGTGTCGAGACGAACGTTGGGGTGACATCTCGTCTGCTGTATCGAGACGGACGTCGAAGTGGTGACCACTCCACACTGGTGCGAGATGATCTCCGATTGTCTTTCCGGTTTTATATGACTTGCCGTTAAGACCTTGAAGCTAGGAATTTAGCCTTCGCTTCGTTTGCTGGCATTGCGTCCTCTGTATCGAGACGAATGTCGTGGTTGTCTCTAGGTTATTGGTGAACCGTCGAGGTTTGGAACTAGGGATTTTGCCGTGGCTCCATTTGTTTAATGACGTTGCGTCTGCTGTGTCGAGACGAACATTGGGGTGACATCTCGTCTATTGTATCGAGACGGACGCCGAAGTAGTGACCACTCTGTGCTGGTGCAAGATGATCTCCGGTTGTCTTTCCGGTTTTATATGAGTTACCGTCAAGACGTCGAAGCTAGGAATGTGGCCTTCGCTTCGTTTGCTTTGGTGTGTCCAAATCCTGTTGGAGGACGAACGCTGGGGTTAACATTTCGTCTGCTGTATCGAGACGAACGTCAAGGTGGTGACCACTCTGTGCTGATGCGAGATGATCTCCGATTGTCCTTCCGGTTTTATGTGAGTTACCGTTAAGACGTCGAAGTTAGGAATGTGGCCTTCGCTTCGTTTGCTTTGGTGTGTCCAAATCCTGTTGGAGGAAGAACGCTGGGGTTGACATTTCGTCTACTGTATCGAGACGAACGTCAAGGAGGTGACCACTTTATGTGAGATGGTCTCCGATTGTCTTTCCGGTTTTATGTGAGTTACCGTAAAGACGTTGAAGCTAGGAATTTGGCCTTCGCTTCGTTTGCTTACACTGCGTCTGGTGTATTGAGATGAATGCTGAGGTGGAGCTAGGATTTTGCCATCACTCCACTTTGTTTCGACCATGGGGTCTTTTGTTAACTTTGCATGTACACCCCGCTGGGCTGTGAAGGAACGCCGTTGTTGACATTGCGTCTTTTGTAACGAGACGAATGCTAAGGTGGAGTTGGGATTTTGCCGTTACTCCGCTTGATGGTGTAACATCTGTGTCCTGTTGGAATGAGGAGGCACACCGTTTTTGGTCTCCAGGCTGTAGACGTGGCCATTGAGACCCTGAAGCTCGGGATCTTCCTTTTGCTTTGTCTGTTGACATTATGTCTGGGATATTGCGACAGATGTTGAGGTTGTCTTTGGGTTGTCTATGAACCGTCGAGATTTGGCTTCGCTTTCTGGCGGAGCTTGTTGGGAAGGTATGGTTCCCTCTTTGTTTGTGCCCCTGGATTGTATACAGGGATCGATGTGATCTCACCTGTAGGGCAAAAGTTTCATTCATTTTTATATTATTATTTTATTTCCGCGATGCTCTATCATTTCAGCTTTTATATCGCGAAGGTCGCGATTGCCCAATCATTTCGGCTATTTTTCACGGTGCCCAATCATTTCGGCTGTTTATTTTATTTTTACTCGCTACTTTTTATTGCGAGTTGCCCAATAATTTCGGCTGTTTATTTTATTTTTACTCGCTGTTTTTTATTGCGAGTTGCCCAATCATTTCGGCTATTTCATATGCATTTTTTTTTTTTTTTTGGCTCGCTGATTTTTTTCTTTCTCGCGAGTAGGGGATTTGGGATCCGATACCAATCTTGGCATCAGCATCGCTGCGACTGGAATATTGTCAGGAGCGAATCATCATTTGCCGTGAAAGGACTTGGAATTTGATACCGGTTTAGGCATCAGCATCGCTGCAACCGGGATATTGCCAGGAGCGAATCATCATCTGCCATGAAGGGACTTGGAATTTGATACCGATTTAGGCATCAGCATCGCTACAACTGGGATGTTGCCAGGAGCGAATCATCATCTGCCATGAAGGGACTTGGAATTTGATACCGATTTAGGCATCAGCATCGCTACAACTGGGATGTTGCCAGGAGCGAATCATCATTTGCCTCTATCGATGTTGAACAAAGGTGGCTTAGTAAACAGGGTTAAGGGTCCTGTCGGCTAAGGCTTTTGACTTCATGAGCCGTAAGGGTCTCACAAAGGTATTTCTCCCTACAAGTCGTGAGGATCTTGTAGGTGTGTTTCCTCCTTGGGAATCATGAGGATTCCTAAGTGTATGTTCTCTTATAAGTCGTAAGGATCTTACAAGAGTGTTATCTCCTTATGAGTCGAGAGGACTCACAAGGGTTGTTCACCGTGTGGACATATCCCTAGTCACGGATGGGACTTGGTTAGGGAAATGTTTATTCGCGCCCGTGGATTGTATACAAGGGCCAATATCGGACCACTTGTAGGGCAATGTCGAAAGTTGTGGGGGTTGCTTAAGCACAGATTTAGGCCTCTGTAACTTAAGACTTTCAAATCTTATGAGCCGTGAGGGCCACATAAGAGAGTTCTCCTTACGAGTCGTGAGGATCTCGCAAGTGTATTTTCTCCTTAGGAATCGTGGGGATCCCTAAGTGTGTTGTTCCTTTGTGAGTCGTAAGGATCTCACGCAGGTGGTTTCTCCTTACAGGGTCGAGAGGACCCTATAAGTGTTTCTCAACGAGGTTGCGCCCTTTCGGGTTTTCACAAACACTCGCCAGTAGTCCTGCTGTTTTTACTCACGGAGCCCTTTCGGGTTTTCATCCGTGCCCATTTTGCTTATGGACATACCGTTTTTTTTTTTTTATTCTTTTTATTTTTATTTTATTTTTCTTTTTTTTCCCCCTTTTTTTTTACGAGGTCGCGCCCTATCGGATTTTCACGAACACTCGCCGGTAGCCCTGCTGTTTTTACTCACGGAGCCCCTTCGGGTTTTCATCCGTGCCCATTTTGCTTGTGGACATACCGTTTTTTTTTTGTTTTTTTTTTTTTTTTTTTTTTTTTAAACACGTCAGCCTGAAGATGCTGCGGGTTGGGAGTAGTTTAACGACGTTTCGGTCATTTGCAAGTTTTAGGACATTGCGGTCCGTCGTTAGTTTAAGGACATCTCGGTCCGTTGTTAGTTTAAGGACGTTTCGGTCCGTTATCCAGTTTTAGGACGTAGTGGTCCGTTAGGCTTTCTCTATGAATGAGCATGATGCCCCCGGCGTGTCCATATTTTTCGGAGCATGCGGTCGTGGCGGGTTCACCTTCTAAATTTCGGACAACGCGAACTTGCCCTGTTGGTATTGGTCTTCAACCCAGTTTTTGAAGACGTAGCAGTCCTCGATCAGGTGACCTACTGTTTGGTGGTAAGGGCAATAATTAGGATTATTAACGTCGCCTGGCTGCAACGGACGTTTTGGATTCGGCAGATTAATGAGTCTGTTGCGCACTGCCAGCTCGAACAATCCCCTTGTTTTATCTTGCGGAAACGAGTAAGGGCGTTCCAACTTTTCCTGGAGGGATTGCCGCTTGTTGCTTTGGCAAGCAACCGGTCTAGGGTCACCTGATTGTTGGTGAGTGCTGACGACGAGGGCCTTTTTTCCTTTTCTTTTATCCTTTTTGTTCGATCCTTTGTTTACGGGGCCGAGATTTTTTCCGAGTAGCATGCGATTGCACGGCTGAACGTTCTCGCAGCTTCTCAATTCCTTTATTTTTGAAATAGATTCCCCGATGGAAGAGTTGGGGGTAGCTTCTTCGTCAGAGTCGCTTCCAAAGGTGATAATTTGTGATCCCTTGAAGTCGGCTATATGACAGTCGGCGGTGGCTCTTTTGCGCTCATCTATCGCATTTTTCCGATGTCCACAAGCTTCACACTTTGTCCTGTCGAAGTGTCGCTTTTGAGCGACATACCCTTGCCACCAACAGTTAAAGGATTCGCAGTCTTCGGTAGGGTGTATGATCTTCTGATGATATAAACAGAAGTTAGGGTGCATCTCTACCTCAGAGCAAGGATTTTCTTCGGAGGGCGGTAGCTTCATTCCTACTGATAGAGCTTTGGCGAACCGTTTCCTCGTCTTGAATTTGTTTTTACCCGCAGTGTATGGCTTTTGATTTGACGGGAATACCTTGGTTCTTTCCAGTATGGCCATTTCATGCTCTTGATTGGCTTTTGCTTTCAGACGAATTTCATTTAGGAAGGCATCGATCAACTTGTCTGATGGCCGCAGAATTTCTGTTTCAGGGTCCGCCCTCGTTTTCTCGGCGCAAGGAGCCTCTTTATTATCTGTCAATGAATGAGAAATCACATGACAAGTCGCCACGTAGTCTTCGGACTCATCCGATAAGTTTTCTCCATCGTTTTCATCCTCGACGAAAGAACAAGTTGCCCCCGGCGTGTCCGTCTTCTTTGGAGAGTGCGGCTGTGGGGGGTTTAACTTCCAGCTTTCAGACAGCGTGAACTTGCCTTGCAGGTATTGATCCTCGATCCATCCCTTAAAGACGAAACAATCCTCAATCGGGTGACTTACCGTTTGGTGGTAAGGGCAATAATTGGGATTATTAAGATCGCCTGGCTGCAACGGACGTTTTGGATTCGGCAGATTAATGAGTCTGTTGCGCACTGCAAGCTCGAACAGTCTTCTCGTTTTATTCTGAGGAAACGAGTAAGGACGTCCTAGCCTCTCTTCGAGGGATGGGCGTGGACGCACGTTGTTTTGGCGAGCGACCGGCTTTGAGTTGCTCGACTGTTGCTGAGCGTTGGCGACGATGATCGCTTTTCCTTTCTCATTTCGGGGATCGGGTCTTGGAGGAGACGGTCTATGGCCCATCTGGTCCATTTGGGCTAATTTGTCGATCAAGGCCTGGAAGGTGGTCGGCCTGAAGAACATCATGAATTGCGAGATGGTCGCCTGCGGATCGAGAGTGCCTACAAACATGCCTACCGCAGGTGCCTCTTCTATGCGTTGTTCGCATTTCGACCATAGGTTCCGCCATCGTGTTGCGTATTGGACCCACGTTTCGCTCGGCCTTATCCTGGCATTTATCAGTGCTGTAATCGGGGTGCGTTCACTAGCACTTGCGAATCTTTGTGTAAACAGCAGTTCCATCTCTGCAAATGTTTTGACAGAGTCGTTAGGTAGCTCCGAATACCATTCAAAGGCTATTTCTGCTAAGCTGCCGACGAATTGACGTAGCAACAATTTGTCATCGCCTCCAGTATTGCCGCATAAGGCCCTGAATTGAGCGACATGCTGATGCGGATTCCCTGTCCCTTTATATACGTGGAATTTAGGGATCGTATATCCTGGCGGGTAACTGATTTGGTCATACCAGCTCGGATACGGTCGTCCGGTCCTAACAGTTTGCCCAGCCGCTTCATTCGCCTGATGAACCCGGATCTGTTGAGCTATATATTCGTCTAGGTCGACTTTGGAGATTGCCTCCTCTTTGGCTGTTGATAGAGCCGGCGGAGGATTTGACGTTTCTCCCCTGTCGTCTTCAAGGACGATCGGAGGATCTTCAGCAGGAGGGTCCGGCTGTAACATCATCCCTACCATATCTTGGAAGAGGAGCGCCATCTGTTTTATGTTAGCCGCTTGCTCTGCAGCTTCTTTGTCCCTCTTTTCGAGGACTCTGCGTAAAAAGTCAGCGTCGGTTTCTTGTTCTTGACGCTCATCCGAAGACGTTTCAGAGCTTTCTTTTGGCTCAGTGAGTGCAGCCATTGTAGTCATCATTTCCTGAAGCTTTTGTTGTTGCTCCTGGGCTTTCGTCACGGATCGGGTGAGCGGTCGGTGGCCCGTAGAAGTGCGGCTTTCCTCCTTTCCAGAAGCCATATAAACAGTATGCACCACCATGCCCCCAGACTTGGGGCGTTTGTGTTCGGTGTCTTTGCGATTTGCCGAAGACACAAGGGCTTCTTGCGGCCTCCTTTTTTGAGTGATTGGAGCTAAGGGAGCCGTTGTAGTGGGCACCCAAGTAGCTTTTGCTTTTTGTGGTTTGACAGAGTAATCCTTCCCCTGCCGGACCTTCATATTTTTCTGTCGTCGGAGGCAGTCTCGATCGATCACCGACTCTTGGATTTGTCGCCAGACTTTGTAAATTTTAGAGGACAGCCGTTGAGGGGGCTGCTCTAGCTTCTTCTCTGGAATACTCTTCACAGATGAAGGAGTTCGCTTTAGCACCGCAGCAGGAGAGTTTCTGCGCACCGAGTTCAGCAACTCAAAACTGTTCCTGGTTGGAACAGCAGTATCGATCTCCACCATTAGAGTTGGAGGAGTAAGTCCAGAGGGGGAGTTGCCCCCAGCCTTCCTCACTCGGCGCCAGTAGCGACGTCGGGCATGTCGTGCTGATGGAGTTGTTTCAGCTATAGGGGTGACCTCCTCATGCCCCCTGTGTTGGTCAGAATATACCGGTACCAGCTTTTTAAAGATCGACGTCCTTTGAACGGGGACGGCCAACTTGTCAGAAGCGGACTTCTGAACATGGGAAACAACCTTGCTGATTTTTCCAGGAACGTGAGTTGGAATGGCTATCCGCTTCGGGATAACGCCTTCTGGTATGGCAGGCTTCTTCATGAGCCCGATGGAGCTCTGGCCTAATCCATTAAAACCTGAAGCAGTGGAGCTGGGCGACCTATTGAGAGGGGTCGCGGCAGTGGTGAGTCGATCGAAGACCGACTTCTTTGGAGCTTCTTGCAATGTCATTGGGGCGTTGAAGCTCATTGATGGGAGCATGGTCCCAAAAAATATTCCAGTGGTGGCTTGAGCCACCTGCTCCACCGGCAGTTTGAAAAGGGAGGCCGCTTGGGGCCCATAAGTCACTCCTCCAGTAATGACGGAGCGAGAGTTGTTGCTGCAGGCGATGCAGTTCGAAGCCATTGATCTTCTGTTTTCTGCACGGAGCAAGACACCAAATCTTAGTACCTTGAATCCACAGGCAATCACAGCAAACCGCGATTTGTTCGCGAACACGACATACGAAGTGTGGAGTGGAAAGAGGAAGAGGTCCCACCGGGCGTGCCAGAATCTGTTCCCCTCCGAACGGCGGCCAGCGACGTCGGGACATCACGTGCCTGAGGTTCGGGGCAGATGCTATTTGGTTTTTATCCGTCCATCTCTTCGAAGATGCCAAGTTGATTTATGGCACCGTGTATCGAAGGTTTAGACGGATGCGGCCGATGTAGCAGACTTTGTCAGATTCCCCCTCGCTTGAGGGGTTTTTGATTGTGGGGACGCTCTTCCCTGCAGGCGCAAGCCCCTGCAGTTAATTACGCTACCGCTTTGCGGTAACAACTTTCTCCTGCTCCAGAATTTCACTTCGTGTCGTGTGTGTTTGTTTTATTTGTGGTTGCCCGTGGATTGTATACGGAGACTGAGTAATGCCGTCGCCCGTAGGACGTGGATTAGTCCAAATCCGTATTTACTTAGATTTGGGTTTGGTGTTTTTAGTTTAAGGATACGTTAGTCGCGTTGTGGCTAAGATCAACTTAAACGTTCGTTAAGGATACGTTAGTCCTGTTTGAGACTAAGATCAACTTAACGGGACCATTTAGGTCCGACAAAAGAGCATTTGGGCTCTATTTTGCCAGTTTAGGGACGTGGTGGTCCGTCGCCAGTTTAAGGACGTAGTGGTCCATCGCCAGTTTTAGGGACGTGGTGGTCCATTATTAGTTTAGGGACGTTTCGGTCCGATATTAGTTTAGGGACGTTTCGGTCCATCGCCAGTTTAAGGACGTAGTGGTCCATCACCAGTTTTAGGGACGTGGTGGTCCATTATTAGTTTAGGGACGTTTCGGTCCGATATTAGTTTAGGGACGTTTCGGTCCGATATTAGTTTAGGGACGTTTCGGTCCATCGCCAGTTTAAGGACGTAGTGGTCCATCGTCAGTTTTAGGGACGTGGTGGTCCATTATTAGTTTAGGGACGTTTCGGTCCGATATTAGTTTAGGGACGTTTCGGTCCACGAGTTTAAGGACCCCGCAGTCCATATCGATGTATGGTCGTTGGGACCCGTCACCTCTTTGACGTCGTTGAGGAATTACAACGACGGATGTCAAAGGAGTTCAGAGATGTACCCTCGAACCGGATGTAAATTGATTTAGAAGAGCAATTTTGCTCAGTCAATTTAATTTAAGGACTTATGGCCAAAATTGGGCTAAGTCCAGTTGAAATGTTCAACATTTTATTTGCTTTTGCATTGCATTTCTTTTTTTATTTTTATTTGGGCCTTGCCCAGAAAGGATGCAGAGCATCAATTTGTTTTGGGCTCTGCCCTTTTAGGAATGATGCAAGGCATCAATTTTATTTGGGCTCTGCCCTTGTATAAAGGATGCAAAGCATCAATTTATTTGGGCTCTGCCCATTTATTGCCTTGCAATTTAATTAGGCCCACTAGGTCCTTTTGATTTGGGCCTGGCCCTTTAAGAAATGCTTTGCATTTGTTAGGCGCATTGCGCCAATCAAAAAGCACAACAGTGCAAATTCATAAGTGCAAAGCACTATTAATTTGAGAATTTTTTTTTTTTTTAGATTCAAGAACCAATGGTTCATAAAAGAAGTGCAAAGCACTATTTGATTTCCTGATCTAATTCAGATCAAAGAAGAACAAGTTTTTTCTTTTTATTTCAAGAACCGAAGGTTCATAAAAGTGCAAAGCACTATTTTTTTTATTTCTGTTTTTTTTTTATTTCTTGTTTTAGAGAGCCAGTGGTTCATAAGAAGTGCAAAGCACTATTAATTTAAAAAAAACCTTTTAGGTTCAAGAACCGATGGTTCATAAAACAAGTGCAAAGCACTATTTGATTTATTTCTAAGAAAAAACAAGTTTTTCTTGTTTTTCTTATCTCAGAGAACCAAAGGTTCATAAAAGTGCAAAGCACTATTTTATTTTATTTTATTTTTATTAAAAATCATTGATCTTGTTTTTTAGATCTATGATCTGTTCATAAGAGAACTTTCTCTTTTTCTAAAGGTTTTTACCTTTTTTGTTCTTGAGGAGTTTCTCAGAGTTCTCTCTCTCTCTCTTTTTTTCTTTTAGAAAAATGTCTCTCCTCTTTAATTGAGGTCTGGGGTCCTTTTTATAGTGCCCATAAATTAGTTAAATTTGTTAAAGAAATCTTTTTCTGAGTGATTTGGGAATTTTCCCCACCGTTGGATCTTTGATCCAAGGGCTTCTGCTTTGCAGAAGAAAATCTTCTTGTTTTAACAAGAACAGAAAAGATTTCTTAAATCTTTTAATTCTGTTTGGCGCAGTGCCCCAGCGCGTGACACGTGTCGCGCTGTGCTGACACGTGTCGCGTTTTTTTTTTTTTTTTTTTTTTTTTTCGCGCAGCGCAGTTGCGCTGCGCTGACACGTGTCGCGCAGCGCGCAGTTGCGCTGCGCTGACACGTGTCTCGCAGCGCGCAACTGCGCTGTGCGCTGTTTTTTTTTTTTTTTTTTTTTTCTTCCCGCAGCGCAGTTGCGCTGCGCTGACACGTGTCGCGCAGCGCGCAGTTGCGCTGCGCTGACACGTGTCGCGCTGCGCGCAACTTTTTTTTTTTTTTTTTTTTTTTTTTTTAGCAGCGCAGTTGCGCTGCGCTGACACGTGTCGCGCAGCGCGCAGTTGCGCTGCGCTGACACGTGTCGCGCAGCGCGCAACTGCGCTGCCCCTTTTTTTTTTTTTTTTTTTTTTTTTAAGAGCTTTGCTCTGAAGCTTTTGTGGAGCATATTTTAACTTTAATTTTAATTTTCTTTTTAATTTTCAAGACAGAGCTTTGCTCTGATTGGAGAAAAACAGAAGCATTGCTTCTTTTTCCATCTTCGAATTTAAACAGAGCTTTGCTCTGATTAAGGTAAACAGGTACTATACCTATCGTCAGATAATAGTTCCCAGGTGACAAGAGTACAGCTTAGTCCGTCAACTTAACACTGCTACTTCGTCTCGAGTGTGTTCCCACTGTACTTTGATTACTACCCTACCACGGCTCAAAGGAGTCGTGCAAACAGGTAGTAGTTGGGTGCAGTCCCGAAGCACTTGGAGGCAGTAGCGGTTAGATAGGATTCGTCTCTCCCGGTATCGGGGGTTGATATCGCGCTGTGTCTTGGAGAGCCATTACACAAAGTCCCTGGCCAGGGCAAGCGAGAATTACTGGTAACCTTTCCAGTAGTTTCTCAGGGTGTTCTGGGCTATACTCTGACACGACTTGTACCGCTGTTAGGGGTCTGACGTTTACCGCCCTCCTAGGCGTGACATGCGATACTCTCAGACGAACAGACCGGACTGTACGGAGATTGTCACATTCAGGCTCGGTAGGAGTTCGGATGGGTTCACCTCATCGGTCTTCTTATCGGCATCTACCTGGGGACCATTACGTACAGCTAGTACCGCTTGCGGCCTGTAGTTAAACCCACTGCCAGCGTAGTGTCGAGTCTTTAGAGTCCCACACAGAGGGTTGTTCGCTTTTGGGCAAAACAGAGTAGAGGTCGCATGGTTTTGCGACGGGGTTCGTTTACATCCGCGCACTTGTGCACGTTTGGTATCCGGGCAGTTATTACTAGCAGGCTTTGGTTTAAACCAGATCCTAGTATTTGTTTTGGGATTGGTTTTGTCTCATTGTATTCGTGTTTTTCGAAACACGGATATGGGTGTGTATGCACAGTTGACAGAGGCAGAAGAATCTCATTAGGGTTTTTTGACCGTTGACTTTTTCTAAACCCTAATGAGAATGAGAAATATGATTAATAATATTAATTAAGGATAATTGTGCCATGGTTGAGGTTGGGTTGACCATTTGACTTTTGTTGACCATTTGACCATGATCATTTCTTTTGCAAGATGCTTCCTGAAGCTTGCAATTAGAATTAAATGTGAAATGATAATGGTCATATCAACTAACCATCACAATTTTCCTAATTATTATTATTATTCTCATATTCTCTCATATGAGAGCATGGTTGTAATTCTCTTCTCACTCTCTCATGCTCATTCTCTCTCTTGCATTGCTCTCCCTCTTGCTCTCTCTCAAAAGCTTAAGTGTTTCATGTGTTGAAAATCCAAGCTTTGTGAGATAAAACCATCAAAACACCTCTTTACTCATTCTAGGGTTCTTAGCCTAGCAAGCCAAGCACTCAAGTTACTTCTTGGTTGAGGTAGGAGCTCAAGGTAAAGGCCTTCGGGTGGATCTTTCTTCGGCAAAGAGAAGACGAAGAGGAGGAGCCGTCTACACCACTCCAAGGAGCTAGCAACAAGGTCAACCACTACAAGAAGAGAAGGAGTTCAAGAACTAGGTATAACCATCTAACCTAGTAGCTAGAACTTGTAATTAGTTTGTTAGTTTTGTTTAGCAAAGATCCTTCATGGTTAGTCTATGTTACCTTGAGATAAAAATTTGTTTTTACCTATTTCGCCTTCCCGTAAGTACCGGGGTGGGTAACGTAGACTTACAGTCTGGTACGGTTAGGGTTAGACGCGCGAACCGAGTTATGGAATACTATGAAAATCGTGATATACGGTTGACCTTATCTAATGAAGATGCTGATATATGGGTGATCTTAACTATTGAAGATTTCGATATTCAGATGACCTTATCACTGTTGAAATTCCATGCCTAGAAGAATTACGCGTTAACACCAACTGGTACAGCTACATCACTAAATAAAACCAGGGCTGGGTAGTTTGATTAAGAAAGGTTGTATTACGGGTCTTGGATTCCCCTTTTTATTGACCATGGTCCGGGGAGTGAAACGAGTACTATTCACTCCCGCCGTTGTTGTTCCGTGGCCCCAAAGGAATAATCGCGTGAACCCGATACCCTTGCCTACCAAACTAGTATGATCATAATACTTAGTAGATACTTAATATTGTTTGCCACTATACTCATATGACATCATGCATTGCACACACTTATTTTCTTTACCTACTTTCCTTATGAGACATCCTATCCGAGTTTGTCTCGTTGATGGACTTCCTTTTCCTTCTTTCCCTTCGTGGAACGTCCGTTAGACGAGGACGAGCCGCGTGAAGAAGACGAAGGAGTGGATCCCAGGGAAGTGGACTATGCGGACCTAACGACCAGCTGGTAGGAATAGTTCTTTTTTATTTTCCAGCTGCCTATCTGTTTAGGGCTTGTCTTCTTGTTTTGATGTAATAAACTATCTTTTATTTTATTTCCTTGTGATGTAATAAAGATTTTAGTTAATGATAATAAATGCTTTTGCTTTTGTTGTGTTTGTCTTGGTACATTGCCTGCGTTTTATTTTACGCTTAACGTAACTGTATTAAGTTAGACCACCCTCGGTACAGTTAGGTTGCGGACTATACCACGTCACTGCTTCAGTACTTTGGGAAGCACGACGTGACAGTTGCAGTTGCCTATAATATTTAAAAATTTACCTGTAATATTCAAGCAGTTAAGGGAATAAAAGGCCTAAATGAAATATAGCTCAAGGGTTTTTCACAAAGATTTTGAACAAAAGACCCTATCCAACAATTTCGAAAATTACAAGGACTTTTGACAATTTATCTAAAAAAATATATGCTGATGTGTTGCAAGTCAAGCACAAAGTTGGACTTTTAGACTCAACTTCAAATATTTTGCTTTGTTATGTGGACTGATGTCGACAGTCAGGGCATGTTTGGCAATTAGAAAGTCAAAAGAAAATAAGAAAGTAGAAAACAAGTGAGATGGAAAGAAAGTGAAAATAATGTATTAATTCTTGTTTGTTCTGTTAAAATGAAAGTAAGAAAAAGCTGAGCTGGTGCTTATGTGGCAGTGAAAGTTGAGTTTGGATTGTTTAATTGAAATGATAGAAAGTAAGAAAGTGTGAGAAAGAAATATATAGTAAATAAAATATAATAAAAATTCACACTTTCTTTACACTTTCTTTCACTTTCTTGGTTTTGGAAGAGAAAGTGAAATTGAAGAAAAAGATAATGTGGTGGAAAGTAGATTGCTGCTTTCCAACTTTCTTTTTGTACACTTAAAAGGTTAGAAAGTGCATTCATTTTCTAACTTTCTTTAACACTTTCCTTTTCCCAAACAACACCTCAAAAAACAAACACAATCTTCATATTTAAGGAGACAAAAAAGCTTGAGTACAAAAACCCCCACTTTCTTATGAATTAATAACAAGATGGGTTTTTTTTGATATACAACCATTAAAAACTCATATTTTCAAAAATAATCATAAAAAAAAGACATTCAAAAACGACTATTAAAATCTTTCCATTAACTAAAAACAACCATTCATTAGGTTAACCATGATTCAGCACTGGTTAAAAGGTAATCATAGTTAAACAAGTAAACCGTTGTCCTAAATACCCTCTCCTTCCTTTCAATCATTATGTCATCTTTTCTAAAACACTAAAATAGTAACCACTCCTTCCACTCAATCCTGAGATCTTCCAAGACTCTTGCAAATCACCCATTAAAATAACTACTTTCTTCAATCCCCCTCACTCTCTCTCAACATCCTCTCCCCCCCTTCTATAGAGGCAATTAAATTCATTCAAGCTTTTCTATCAATTGTTCATAGTAACAAGATAATTTTAGAATAGGTTTTTAATCTCATCTCCGATAAGTGATTGAATCAATGGGTAGAATCTTAATCCGATTGCTTTATGGCACTTGAAAGAGATGGCTAGAGCTCATTGAATTGGATGGAACGATGCGAGAGATTCGACCAACGTTCCGATCTCATCACCCTCGGCTGCTATGTATAATTCATAAATCACTGCCAAGATCTTCATCATCAACATCAACTTCATCAGCCGATGTGAGAATCATGGCATCCAATCAGAGATTGAGAATGAAGGCGCTAGTTCTTGGTTGCAATGTGAAATGTAAATTTGGAGACTTTATTTTGAGGCTTGAATTTGGAAGTTTATTAGCATATGAGAAGCAGAAGAAAATTTGTTGTTGTTGCTATAGCCGCCCATTAAATAAACAGGAGAAGAGGGCATGGTTTTTTTTAAAGAGAGGCTATAGCCATTAGAGGGGCAAAACAGTCTTTTTGCCCCTCGTAACAGCTCAACATAACAGAGTTAGCTCCCATCTCAAACTTAGGGTTATATTTAGTTAGGTTATAGGTTTCAGTGGATTCTTTTAAAAATATTTTTTTATTGTTGTTTTTGAAAATATAAGATTTTTAGTGGTTGTATATCAAAAAAACGTAAGATCCTTCTCTATTTTTTATGAACCTCCACTTTTCCCCTAAGTTAACCACCGTTAAGTTTTCCATACGAAAAATATTTTTTTAGACTTAAATACCCCCAAAAGAGAAAAAAGAAACAAAGCTTATTTTCTTCTTTTTCTTCTCCTCCTCCTCAGTGGTGAGACTAAGCCCGGCTAATGAAGCGAATCGATGGCGAATCGATTCGCTTCGCTTTGTCACGAAGGGAATAAAATTCTCTTCGTGGTGACGTGGACAAATTTGGCGAGGCGATTCATCTCGTCCGCCATGAATTGGCGAGGCGAGCGGGTTTCCAATTTTTCTGGCGGTGCTTAGTCTTAGTCCGTCTCTCCTAACTCGCCAACTAGCCTCGTTTCGCCTCGGGAATCACCACGAATTGGAAAGACTCGCCAATTCGCCTCGCCTTGTTGACCGATTCGCCATGAGTTCGTCTCGAACTCACCGCCCAATGGTCATAAACGGCCGCCTGCTCGACGAATCGCCTCGCCTTGGAATTTCCATCTAACGGCTCCTAACGGTCAGATCTAAGCGAAGCGAAGCGAATTTCGATTCACCTCGTCTCGCCTCATAACGGCGAATCGGGCAAAAAATTCAAAAAAAAAAACCCAAAAACCTATAAATACACCCCCTAAACCCCATTTCTTCTCATTCCAAACTCTTTTCTCTTCCCAAAAAATTTCCCATCTCTCTAAAAAAAATTAATCTAAATATCTAATACTATTGTGGCAATTTTCATCTCTTTAAAGAATAAAACCTCCGATCCGATCCTCCGACAGTCCGACTCCAAGTCTTCGAAACTCCGAGCCTCCGTTCGACCCATTCATCTCTGTTTCTTATTTCTTGTTTTTAATTTATTATTTCTAATTTTCTACTCTAACATTCTTATTTTTAACATTTAGTTAAAATATTGATATGGAAGGTTCATCCGATACACATCAAACCCAAATTCTTCATCCCGAACAACAAGCGGAAGGGTCCACCCATACATCAAGAGAAGTTAAAAAAAAGGTGCGACAACTAGTGATGTTTGGGATCACTATAAAATTGAATTTAGGGACGGTGTTAGATATGCCATTTGCAAATATTGTGGCAATTCATATAAACACAAGGATAGTGCCGGCATCGGTAGTTTGAATAAACATACAAAAAAACAATTAGAAACCTTGACCAGTTCCTCCAGTACACAAACACAAATTGGTTTCGCCAGTCAAGATCTTTTCACTATAAGTATGATTTAAATCTTTCAGAAATGGTAAGATATGTTATGGCCGATGAACAGGTTCTTGAATTCGAAGAAAGTGCGGATTTTGAGGGATACGTTCAAACGGCGTTGCAACCGGCATTCAAAAGGGTTCCGAGGACTACTCTTAAAAGTCGTTGTTTTAGTCTCTGCAACGACAGTAAATAGATATTAATTGCTACTCTTGCTTCTTTAGATACCAGTATTTCATTAACTTCTGATATTTGGATGGATAGAAGCGAACTTCTCTGGATCTGTGTTACTGCACATTGGATAGATTCTGACTAGTTTTTGCAAAAAAAGAATTTTTGATTTTAGACATTTTCCATACCCGCATAGTGCTTTTCATATAACTTCTGAAATTAGATCTATTTTAGAAGAATATCATTGTATAAATAAAAAAAATTCTATTTCTTTAGATCATGTTAGCAACAATAATTCTGCTCTTGCTGAATTTATTAGGCTATACAAACTAATTTGCGGTGGTCGTTTTTTCATAGTCGTTGCGTATGTCATATACTTAATCTTGCTGTACAGGATGCATATACCGTATGCAATACAAATATTCAAACAATTATAGATGCATATAGGTTTATTAAAAGTTCTGGAAAAAGAAAAGCTGAATACAAAACTAGATGCCTAACTGCAGGTGTAAGGCCGTCTCTTAAAAAAGATGTGGTCACTGGGTGGAATAGTACATATAACATACTTCATACTGCATTAAAGACCGCCAGAATTATTAGTAACATGTGGAATGAACAAATGCCTGTAGAAAACCACTTAACACTCGATCATTGGGTGGTTGCGGATCTTTTTAAGAATTTTCTTATGACTTTTAAAATAGAAACCGAACGATTTTCAGCTACTTATACCCTCACTTCTTATATTCTTGTCTCTAAATTGTATAATATAGCTAATTGTTTTGCTAATCACGTCAAAAATGTAGTACTTCACCATCCGATACTTACTATGCTAGCTAAGGTTTCTAAATATTTCTCTGAACTTTCAATCATTTACTGTTTATGTTAGGTAATGGACCCTAGAATTAAACTAGAAGGTTTGGAGATTCTTTTAACTGGGTTCCACATGGCCATGGGACATGGCGTAAATATTGATGCCTATGTTAGTATTGTTAGAAATAATTTAGATAAAGCGTTTGATTTGTATATTGCACGATCTTCTTCTGGTGGAACTAGTAGACCACCGCTCTTAACCGGTTCGCGTGCTTCGAGTCCAGCTTTGGCACTTATTCAACAGAAGAAAAGGGCAAAAGGCCCGGTAGCCTCATCGTCGTCATCTTTAAATGAGTTATCAATATTTTTACAAACTGAGTCAGATGTAGATTTAACTATAGATGCTTTTGATTTTTTAGCCTGGTGGAAAAGCCACAAACATTTGTATCCAGTGTTTTCTACTATGGCCCGTGATTTACTAACTGTTCCAGTATTCACAGTAGTGTCGGAAAGTGCTGTTAGTATAGGTGGCAGAATATTAAGCGAGAAAAGATGCAGTTTGGCGTAGGACACAATGGAGTGCATGATTTGCTAGCAAGATTGGGAAGTAGCAGCCATCAAGAAACAAAATGCAATCACTTTGTACTCGGATTATCTACCTGAAGAGTTTACAGGATCGGACGAGACCAACACCAAAGGAGAAGGTGTAAGTACGTCTTAGCACCTTTACTAGGATTTTACCAAAAGCATGTGAGCAATTTTAAAATTCTGGAGAGCTAAGTTTACTAAATATGAATCGAACTAGAGATTAGGGTTTTAAAACAAAGTAAATAAGGATTAACTCTAAGTGAATGGAAGCTACAACCTTTGTAGACCGGTCATTCACTTCAATTGCTCCGTGTAGTAGTCCTATAGCTCTTCAATGACTCCACTTGAAAGTTGGAACGAGCTTGTTCGAAGTCTTCGTCGTCTATGATAATCCACCTCGAAGTCTCTCACTCTCAAACTCACACTTCACTAATCTATGTATTAGTGAAGGTAACAACATTTACTAATTTTCTATTCTAGCATAGGTTGATGAAGTGAGATTTTTCTCATTAAAATTCTTTTTTTTCTTTTCTTTTTCCAACCTAGAAAAATATCTAGAGAGAAAAGATGAAGAGGATGAACTTGGAAATATATGAATGAACCTTGGAGATAAGATTGAGATAGATAGGTATGGATGAATAAAATAAATAAAAAGACTGAGTCATGGTTACTATAGCTTTTGAGAACATCATAGAAGCCATGACTCATCTCTTCGTTTCTTTTTATTCATATATATATTTATCAACATCTTTATTCTTTTCTCCAATGTGATTCTTATATTGCCATGTTGTTTGTATCATCAATCATGATACACACACACACACACACATGTATGTATGTATATATATATATATATATATATCATATATATATATGTGTGTGGGTGGGTGTGGGTGTAAAGAAAAAGAATTAAAATGAGTAATTAGTTAATTATTAAATCAACACTTGATTCAATAATTCGGTCATATCATATATAACCCGACTAATATAAAAAATGCTAGATTAGAATACGGTATCATATACTCGTAGTTAATCAAGCTCCTGCACATATCTCCATGTGTGCCCTAGTTTGTTTCGCTTGAGCTTAGAAACCTCTATGTGAGACTATTAAAACTCGTCAATACGCTAGCAGTAGGTAATGATCATATCAGATACCCATAAGACGACAGCGGTACTAGCTGGACGTAACGGCTACCCAAGTATTGAACGAATAGAAGATCAAAAAGCAAACTTGTTCAAACTCCCGTAGAGCCTATAAGCAACACTTACCGTACAGTCCGGTCTCTTCGTCTGATATGTCGCATACCAAGTCTGGGGCGTGGAATCGCCAGACCCCAATAACTCGATAAGTCATGCCGATGTGTGGCCTATAACCAATCGAGAAACTACTTATAACACTTATCAATAAATCTCATCAGCCCTGGTCAGGGACTTGCGGTTATAGCCAATCGCGTATAGTACAACATCAACTCCCAATACCGGGAGAGACGAAACCCCTCCTATCGCTCACTGCCTCCATGTGTCTCGGGACTGTACCCAAAATCCACCAGTTCGCATGACTCAGTAGATCCGTGGTAGGGTGGAAATCAAAGTACAGTGGGAACCACACAAGACACTATGACTATCTTGGGTCTATAGACTAACCTGTACAAGTGTCATCAGAGAACCGCTATTTGACGATAGGTATAATACCATATAGGAGTTCTCGGTGAGTCCGTTCAGTGTACTTAGTCCCTAATGAGCACGTGTATACAATTTTTGATGTCAAACACCAATGGATATGGGATCATCCATCGCCCCAATACAGGGTCAAGAAACGTATACACTAGTTTACTCTGGAATATCGATGCCCTGTCTCGATACTCCCTCGACTAGGAACTGTTGAGGATGTGCTTGTAGACTACACAAGCCCCACTAGTATGATTTGCATCATAGTCCTGGTAGCCAAGCCAACATCCTAAGAGCTTTATCAACATGTATCAAAAAGACAGTAAACTAAAACATGTGAACATGTTAAGATAAAGAGCAACCAGATAGCATATTATCATGTCGAGCAAGAAAGTCCTATATATATATATATATGTCCAAGTATCCACTATAATATACAATAATGGCCTCTAGGGCACACATATTCCTAACTATCTCCCGCTTTCACTAAGGCCAATTATTGGCGTATCTCATACCCAACATCTCAAAAAGCCGCTCAAATTGCACCAGTGGAAGGGCCTTGGTGAGTGGGTCTGCGGTGTTGTTCTTCATGTATACTCTCCGAATTTTGATCCCGCGGTGACCAACTATCTCGCGGATCAGGTGATATCGCCTCAGGATATGTTTGTAACGCTGATAGAGCCTGGGTTCCTTAGCTAATGCCATAGCCCCATTTTATCACAATACAAGGGTATTGGATCAATAATAGTTTGAAGCACTCCAAGCTCTGTGATGAACTTCTGCATCCAGACAGCTTCCTTGGTAGCATCATTTGCAGCAATGTATTCAGCTTCAATCGTTGAGTGCGCAACGATGTTATGTTTGGAACTTTTCCAACAGACCGCCTCTCCATTGAGGGTAAATACAAAATCCGAGATAGACTTGCTGTCATCTTTGTCATTCTGGAAGCTGGAATCGGTAAAGGCCTCCATTTGGAGATCCTCATTACTATACACCAAGAACATTTCTTTAGTCCTTCGTAAATACTTAAGAAATGTTCTTCATAGCTGTCCAGTGTTTCTCCCCTGGATTGGATTGATACGTGCTTAATACACTCAGTGCGTAAGTTACATCTGGACGAGTACATAATATCGCATACATGATAGACCCTACTGCGGAAGCGTAGGGTATAATACTCATGTGAGCCCTCTCTTCATCAGACTTTGGACAGAAGTCTTTCGAGAGGGTGATTCTGTAACAAGCGGGTAAATTACCTCGCTTGGAATCTTCCATACTAAATCTCTTTAGTATTGTGTCTATGTATCTAGATTGGGACAATCCCAACATTATTTTATATCTATCTCTATAGATCTTAATGCTTAGAATGTACGAGGCATCACCCAGGTCCTGTTGGAGATAGTGCCCTCAGAGTCAATTATTGGATCACAGGCACGTGATTGCAATGGTTGAGGGAGGACCTGTCCCAGTAGGACAGTCTTACTCGAGATGATAGTATGCTATCTGGTTTATCTTTATCATCGTGTACTGCTTCAGGTGACCTTACAGGTCGCTATAGCACGTTGATAGAGCCCCTAGGATTCTTGCTTGACTGCCAGCAATATGAGGGCGATCATATACGTGGGAGCTGGTAGTCTATAAGCACATCCTTAAATGGTCCCTAGTCGTGGGAGTTTCGAGATAGGGCATCGATTCTCCAGAGTAGACTAGTGTATACAGTCGAGACCCCGACGAGGGGCGGTGGCCGGTCTCATAAGCCACTGGTGTCAGTTGGTTCACCTAAGATGTATACAGGTGCTCATTGGGTTATGAGTACACCGGACAGGACTCGCCGGGAACATGCTAGTTGGTCTTATACCTGACGTCAGATAGCAGTTCCCTGGTGACATGTGTACAGGTTAGTTCATCGACCTGAGGATCGTCATTTGTCTCGTGTGAGTTCCCACTGTACTTTGATTACTACCCTACCACGCTCAAAGGAGACGTGCAAACAGGTTTTAGTTGGGTACAGTCCCGAGCCACATGGAGGCAGTGAGCGGATCTTCAGGGGTTCGTCTCTCCCGGTATTGGGGGTGAGTTCGTGCTGTGTCTAGGAGAGCCATTACACAAAGCCCTCGGCCGAGGCAGGAGATTTACTGGTAGGTATTCCAGTAGTATCTCAGGGTGTTCTGGGCTACACTCCGACACGACTTGTACCGCTTTTGGGGGTCTGACTTTTACCAACCCCCTAGGCCCGCCATGCGATACTCATAGACGAATGGACCGGACTGTACGGATATTGTCACTGACAGGCTCAGTAGGGTGTCAGGATGAGTTCGCTCATCGACGTCCCTTTTGGTCAATAGCTGGTGGCCCGTCACGTATGGCTAATACCTCTGACGTGCTAGTGGTTAAATCCACAGGCATAGTATTGACGAGTCTTTAGAGTCCACCACACTCAGTTACTCAAGTTTCGGGCGAAACGCTGTAGAGACCGTATGGAGATATGGCAGGGTTCGATCAGATACGTGCGGTATTGCACGGATCGTGATCGGACGTTTTTACTAGCCGGCTTTGGTTTAAGCCGGATCCTAGTATTAGACAGTGTAGATTTTGTCTATTTGCATTTGTATTCAGTGGGAATACAAATGCGGTCATGTATATGCAGTAGCGGGGTTTTCCTGTAATTTATTACGGGATCAGTTTTCTGTTGTTGCCAGTTTGCATTCCGTTCCGGCCGGTTTTCCTTTGTTCTTTCCCGGCCGGACTTTTCCGTTGGAGGGGGTTATTTGCAAGTTTGCAAATAACATTTGTGGAGGTGGTTTCTTACATTTGTGGCATTATGATAAGTTAAGCATCTTTGCTTTTTCATGATGGCTTGCTTTTTGAGATTAGAAAGGATTAGGATGGATTTGATGTTGAATTGATATTGTTATCATAACCTTTTGCATATGGTCACCCTTTCTACTTTTCCTACAATCACCTCCCTTCATGGTTTTGGTTTTTTCATTCCCTCCACCATTCTCTCATGAGGCCGGCCATATAAGAGGAGAAAGAGAGAGAGTTTCATATGGATGGTGGCACATATTTCTTCATCTCATTCTTCTTGTTTTGGAAAAATAAAAGCACCATTTTTCCTTCACCTCATTCCTCCATCACCAATGGCAACATAAACCCCAATGAGACAAAAGTTCTACACTACAACCTACAGTACCCTTGGACGTGTCGGCTAGCCAACTTCGCGCCCGAATTGCCTCGGTCCAGAGGTGGGAGCCCGTAAAAGATATCGGCTACGTGGTGCCCTTTCCGATGAGGAGGTGACGGACGAAGATTCCGCGGGAGATCGGAGTGGAGACGAAGACCGGAAGACACGGATCGCTCGGTATAGCTTCTCACCCCTTCTCTTGTTTGCTAGGATTAGGTTAATGGTTACGATCCGGGTTTTATTGTCCGCGGTAGCGCCGGTTAAAGTTAAAGAAAAAATTTTGATTCCGCATTTTGGCCTCGAGTAGAAGGCCGGGGCGCTGCCGTGGCGCAACATGGTATCAGAGCCACGCCATTAACCTAGTCTAGCTTTGTCTAGTGTGTTTACATCTTCGATCGAACAAAAATCCCAAAAACCGTATTTCGTGTGCATCAGGTTTCTGTCGAAATTTTTTGGACTCTAAAAATTTTTCAGGTAGTTGCAGAATGATGTGCAGGGAAGTATAAGAATTCTGGTAAAATTTGGTCGCCTGAATCCATCATCTCACCGCGGAAGCGCGGCCAAAGCCATGCTTGGGCCGCAGTTCCGCCGCCACTTAGGCTCCTCACTGCACCAAATTTTTCCAGATTGTCTTACACTAGAAAATAGGGTTTTTGGAATATTATTTTTGGGCCCAGATTTTCTGTAAGTGCTACGGTAATGCTTTGGGGCCCACTTGGTAAAATTTGATCGATCGAAAAGTTTAAACACATTAGTTCACAGTATTTACATTATATCTGCGACCGTGAATGTCACTTGATCGGTAAATCCTGTCTAACTGCTATAGCCCGGTTAGACGGATTTGCGAACATGACATTCACGTTGATGTTCTGTGATTGTGCTGTGTTGTTGCGGATCGGTCGTGGGGGATAGCCTGGTTGCAGTGGTAGTACAGTTTTGTTTTATATGTACATTTGATATTGCGGGGCGAGCGTCCGACATGTAGACTGCCGTCACTGCCTGTTTGTATTATTCTTTTGGGGCACGACCAGGTTACGGTCGATGTACCCGTTGTATGTATATTTTACTTTCTGTACTAGGATTGCCCCGCGGAGGGGTGCACGGATAGCCGGGTTCTAGAGGGCAACGAGCCCGCATCTCATGGCATTGAGACGGAGGGGGCTTCACTCTAGAATTGGCGGGCTATTCACCGCACTCGTAGGGGGTACAGGTTGACCCAGGAGGGGTGCCCAAGTTACCGGATTCCGTGAAGTGCTGGGTGGTCCATTCACGTTGCTGAAGGGGGCTGCCTCGCTTCAGGTTTTGGCGGGTGACTTGCCGCGCCCGTAGGGGTCTAGGTTTTTCATTGCACAGGCTATCCACACGACCAGGGGAACGTCGGGTTTCAGTAGCGGCTCTATGAAACCCGGGGGTCCCAGATATCTGTATTGTTCTGTGATGCTGTACTTTTCTGTGATGTTGCATTTTTATCACGCCTTGAGCGAAAATTATATATATTATATATATACTAGTAGATGTTGTATATGTTTTGCATCCGCGCTAGTCCAGTCCCCGCTCTGTCGTTAGTTAAGTAACCTAACGGGTGATGACGGGACCCACTGGCGAATGCAGATGGCATATACGTACATCATTATTTTCGTTCTTTTGTGGTGTGATCAATTGATGGGACTGCGTTGATTCGGATCAATGCAAGATAAACAAACCTATTCTGATGTTGTTGGAACACTTTTCAAAAAACTGTTGTTGCAAGGACGTTCACTTTTGTTTTGCACAGTGGTATTCAGTTCGAATATCCTGCTCCTCAGTCGACGAGGCAAGGGCCGAGATCCCTTCACCGAGAGTGACCCCTTGGGCAGAAGTTTGCGTCAGGGCAATAACTTCACTATAGCCGATTACTTTTGCTTTGCATCGTGGTATTCAGTTGGAATATCCTGCACCTCATTCTACGGGGAAAGAGCCGAGATCCCTTCACCGAGAGTGACCTCTTTAGCAAAGGTTTTCGTCACTATAATTTTATAAAAAGTTATCCAGTTCCTTCAACGATATCAAGTTCATTACGTTAAAGGTTTTTTCGCCAAAAACCATTCGTGGCCCTCCGTCATTTCAGATTAGTGTTGCTTAGTATTCGTGCTGCGTTTGTCGTTGCTATTCGCCGAGGCGTAGTGTGCGGTAGCTCTGTAATGCTTTCTGTCGCATGGATATGTGGATTGGTTAGGACAGTCGTACGACTTTGTTGATTATTCGTCAAGGGTCGTGCGGGTGGGTTTAACGCAATCAAGATAATGACGGGTTGAACTTGACTAGGACCTTTTGATTTGTTGATTATTCGTCAAGGTCACTTGGGTCCTAGGGGTAAAAATCACATCGGGAGTTTCTAAAGAAACTGAAACTTGCCAGGCATGCGCATACCTTCTGGAGTGTGGTGATTTGAGTGGATTCTGTCAAGTTATCATGCGATGATAGTTGGATCCCGATTCCCACTGATGAGTTGGTTTACTCCTCGGGTGATCCCGACTAATTCTTCTTTTATGTTTGGAGAAGAATTTGAGGTTACAGTGGGAGGTTTCCTGATTAGATAAAGTGATAACCATTCTGATCTAGGTTAGAGTGCACGCCGAGTGTTTCTTTTCTCTCTCTCTTTGGCAGCGACCATTGACCCGACCCAAGACTATGACTCAGTGACCAAGTTGACCGAACCTTCTTAAACACTGGCTTTTGGATTGTCAGAGTTGCAGACCTCATTGCCACTCCTACTTTTACCCTTTTCTCCAGGACACCCCGTATTACTACGAAGGTCCACTTCCATTGGACAAAACCATCGTATGGTTATATACGAACTCGAAGGAATTCGAGGATGGTTTCTGGTTCTGGAGAAAACGAATAGGACTATTCAGTTGTCTTTTCCTTTCACCTTCTCTCATTGCAAGTACTCCTTGGTTTAGGAGATAGTACACATATTACGCAAATTGGATAGTCTTTTTCCAAACCTTAGGCTGGTGCCGAACGGTGGGGAATAAAGAAAACCAATTAGCCTAAACGGTGTACAGAAGGTATTAAGTAAAGACAAAGAAAGGGATTAGTAAGAGGGCAAAGTAAATTGCGACTGCTATTCACGACCAAACCAAGTATTTCTTTGCCAATCCTAAATCACCTTTGTATTTCTCCAGGACACTCCGTATCACTACGAAGATCCCAGTTTATTGGATAATCCAACGTATGGTTATATACGAACTCGAAAGGAACTTGTTCCAGTTCGGGGATGGATCCTGGTTCAGGAGAAATAGGAATGATGTTCATTCGGTTGTCTTTTATCTTCACCTTCTCTCGCATTGCGACTGCTCCTAGGATTAGGACAGTACACTCATTATGCTTATTGGATAGTCTTCTTCCAAACCATAGGCTGGTGCCAAAGGGTAGAGAAGGAAGAAAACCATTTGGCCTAAAGGGGTGTGCAGAAGGTAATGACTAAAGACATAAAAAGGGATTTGGAGAAGTGGCAAAGAATTATACGGTTACAGTTGTGAATCTGGATAATGGAAGAGGCATTACTAGGAATACCCGGATACCCCATCGAAACATTTCAATGTTTCAGTTTCACTATGTACTGTTAAAAAGAAAACTGATTTCCCAATTAGACACTTGCTCCAGGGTATGTATTTACCAGGTATGATTCTCACATCTGTATGGTTTTACAGATGATGAGTGGGAGTAGGTTATTGGGAATTAGGTGATCATCCTCATTATATCGGGGTTCGTTGTAATTGGTGATATTTGAGGAAATCGCCTGGGCTGTTTGCCGGTCGGCAAATATTTGGTTTTGAATATCCGTTGTTGTGCACCAATTTCAAATTGATATATCTGTACGTCTATTTTTATAGAGTGAGATGTACCTTTTTGAAATTATGTCTATGACATTTACCTATATCAGTGGATGGTTAGGTAAGGAGCATTAAACGGCGGTGTAATTCTTCTTAACCATAAGTACAGTTTTCAACCTACGACACACAGTGAATGAGTCACTAGACTCAGAGAACTTATACAAAGTATTGTATATTGTCCAGTGTCCATTAGGACAGAGGGGTTGGTCCTCGTACTATATTCGGTTTACTTATGACTTCTCTAGTTCTTAGACAGGTGTTTCGTAGAAACACAGGGTCCAAGTTTTGAGAAGTTATAGGTATAAGAGTAAAGTAGAGAACCATGTATTGCAAGTATCGGGATTCTTCAAGGTGATCGAAGATGTAGATACTTGTGAATGGTATTCAGTTGATAGTAATGGTTAAGAGAACTTGCTTCTTTTTCAGGTTACTCATAATTGGAAGTATTCCTAAGTTGAGTAACGCTGATCGGCCTCCTTCCATTTAGTAAACATGCACTGGAGACAGCTGCATGATTTGAATCTAGTTCAATTAAATCAGTGTCTTTGTTTCTATATTGGATATAGAACAGTTTATATCTTGACATTGTTAAGATACGGGGAGTTGTCCGGTTTATGCTTAAAACCAGACTCCGGATAACTCAAGGCACGTTTCTGTAATGGATTTTTGTGGGTTGACCCAGGCTATGACGAGGGTTGGCTTTCTACCATCTGGAAGATCAATAGTGATATTGTTCTTGACTCGCCACAGTTTTAACAAAAATTGATTTTTTCAGAAAACAGTAGTGGGAGTATGGTAGAACTGGAAGTGATTCCAGAACCGCAAACGATTACTGAAGATTTGATAAGAACCTAAAGATTCAATCTGGTTTGACATTCCATTAGCCACTCCGCAGATATGGTGGGTAACCTCAGGCGCTTGAGAGGTACTTCGGTATGCTCAAGGACGGTGACAGGGAGGTTCTTGTTTACCCAGACTTGCCATTGCTGTTGTTCCAGACTGTGAGACCCGGCAGGAGGATGAGTATAGCGTCGTTCTGAACTAGCTTTAGAAGTGTACGTCTATATGACTCTGCCAGAGGGTTGTCGCAGTCAGTGGGAGCAGCGGAAGCATTGGTGGACATCAGGCTTATGTCTATTTATAGACTAAAGCAGATATAGCGGAGATAGATCATCTATTTTTGATGTGACAGTCATAGGTTTGACTTCATCAGAATAGGGGATGGATCTGTTAAGAAGGTAGTAGGGTGTGATGTCCTTGTATTTGATGACATACACAGAGTAGGAAGTGATGTTCCTATACTACGATCGGTTATACTTTGGTCGTCACACAGTGGTTTCTCCACACAGGACTTGGATATTATATCAGACATTCTGGTTACTAGATCTATAGTTTTAGATCTAGATTTGGGTGGTTTCCCAATCTGGGTACTTAGACAGCATTCTATGAGTATTTAGAATGGACGACTCCTGGTACGGTAGTATACCTGCAGGTGATGGAGTCACCTTCTCTAAAGGTGTCTTATAGACTAAAGGGGAGAGGGATGTGCATGATTGGCAGATCACTTGCTTAGGCAATTGAGTCGATCATGATATGTCAAGTACCACACCAGATGTTGTTCTTGCAGTAGATGCAATAAGTTGATATTGATCCAATCCTGGGGAAACAATAGGAAGCAGTTTTAGAACATAAGTGGATGTTCTAGGGATTTGATAACGGCAGCCTCTTTTAGGAGACGGTTATCATTCCAGGCTTCCAAGGTGACCTGGACGGCAGAGTGGCTGTCAGAGTTATAGTTTTCCCTCTGACGAGGGGCAGTATTTTGGACAGGTGCTCCAGGTGGATACTGAGGGAAGGTATGGCGCAGGATACTGATTAAGTTCAGTTGACGATACAGTCTAAGAAGTTTGGATTTGGAGTTCATTTATGAGCTAGGTCCCATCAGACATCCAGACACATTCTAAGACAGGTATTGCTCATTTCGGGAGATGGCTTTCTCCGCGAACTTGAGATATAGAGAGACATAGAAAGAAACATCACAGCGGATCCACTCACTGAGGCTATTCCTCGAACGCAATAGTTTCGCAAACGAACTTTGTGAGACTGACTAGTAGAGGAGTTGGGTGTTCGGTATCACACGGGCTGTGAGTATGCGACATCGCAATAATTAGCCTTGAGTGCAAGTGGGAGATTGTTGGAGATAGTGCCCTCAGAGTCAATTATTGGATCACAGGCACATGATTGCAATGATTGAGGGAGGACCTGTCCCAGTAGGACAGTCTTACTCGAGATGATAGTATGCTATCTGGTTTATCTTTATCATCGTGTACTGCTTCAGGTGACCTTACAGGTCGCTATTGCACGTTGATAGAGCCCCTAGGATTCTTGATTGACTGCCAGCAGTATGAGGGCGATCATATACGTGGGAGCTGGTAGTCTATAAGCACATCCTTAAATGGTCCCTAGTCGTGGGAGTTTCGAGACAGGGCATCGATTCTCCAGAGTAGACTAGTGTATACAGTCGAGACCCCGACGAGGGGCGGTGGCCGGTCTCATAAGCCACTGGTGTCAGTTGGTTCACCTAAGATGTATACAGGTGCTCATTGGATTATGAGTACACCGGACAGGACTCGCCGGGAACATGCTAGTTGGTCTTATACCTGACGTCAGATAGCAGTTCCCTGGTGACATGTGTACAGGTTAGTTCATCGACCTGAGGATCGTCATTTGTCTCGTGTGAGTTCCCACTGTACTTTGATTACTACCCTACCACACTCAAAGGAGACGTGCAAACAGGTTTTAGTTGGGTACAGTCCCGAGCCACATGGAGGCAGTGAGCGGATATTCAGGGGTTCCTCTCTCCCGGTATTGGGGGTGAGTCCACGCTGTGTCTAGGAGAGCCATTACACAAAGCCCTCGGCCGAGGCAGGAGATTTACTGGTAGGTATTCCAGTAGTATCTCAGGGTCTTCTGGGCTACACTCCGACACGACTTGTACAGCTTTTGGGGGTCTGACTTTTACCAACCCCCTAGGCCCGCCATGCGATACTCATAGACGAATGGACCGGACTGTACGGATATTATCACTGACAGGCTCAGTAGGGTGTCAGGATGAGTTCGCTCATCGACGTCCCTTTTGGTCAATAGCTGGTGGCCCGTCACGTATGGCTAATACCTCTGACGTGCTAGTGGTTAAATCCACAGCCATAGTATTGACGATTCTTTAGAGTCCACCACACTCAGTTACTCAAGTTTCGGGCGAAACGCTGTAGAGGCCGTATGGAGATATGGCAGGGTTTGATCAGATACGTGCGGTTTTGCACGGATCGTGATCGGACGGTTTTTACTAGCCGGCTTTGGTTTAAGCCGGATCCTAGTATTAGACAGTGTAGATTTTGTCTATTTGCATTTGTATTCAGTGGGAATACAAATGCGGGCATGTATATGCGGTAGCGGGGTTTTCTTGTAATTTATTACGGGATCAGTTTTCTGTTGTTGCCAGTTTGCATTCCGTTCCGGCCGGTTTTCCTTTGTTCTTTCCCGGCCGGACTTTTCCGATGGAGGGGGTTATTTGCAAGTTTGCAAATAACATTTGTGGAGGGGGTTTCTTGCATTTGTGGCATTATGATAAGTTAAGCGTCTTTGCTTTTTCATGATGGCTTGCTTTTTGAGATTAGAAAGGATTAGGATGGATTTGATGTTGAATTGATATTGTTATCATAACCTTTTGCATATGGTCACCCTTTCTACTTTTCCTACAATCACCTCCCTTCATGGTTTTGGTTTTTTCATTCCCTCCACCATTCTCTCATGAGGCCGGCCATATAAGAGGAGAAAGAGAGAGAGTTTCATATGGATGGTGGCACATATTTCTTCATCTCATTCTTCTTGTTTTGGAAAAATAAAAGCACCATTTTTCCTTCACCTCATTCCTCCATCACCAATGGCAACATAAACCCCAATGAGACAAAGGTTCTGCACTACAACCTACAGTACCCTTGGACGCGTCGGCTAGCCAACTTCGCGCCCGAGTTGCCTCGGTCCAGAGGTAGGAGCCCGTAAAAGATATCGGCTACGTGGTGCCCTTTCCGACGAGGAGGTGACGGACGAAGATTCCGCGGGAGATCGGAGTGGAGACGAAGACCGGAAGACACGGATCGCTCGGTATAGCTTCTCACCCCTTCTCTTGTTTGCTAGGATTAGGTTAATGGTTACGATCCGGGTTTTATTGTCCGCGGTAGCGCCGGTTAAAGTTAAAGAAAAAATTTTGATTCCGCATTTTGGCCTCGAGTAAAAGGCCGGGGCGCTGCCGTGGCGCAACAGGTCCTTCATGAAGAACCTTTGTGATAGGAATAGTTTGACCGATTGTAGCATAGGAACGTCATTTCCTATTAAGAGAATGTCATCTACGAACAATACAAGGAATGTGACTGTACTCCCTACAATTTTCTTATAAATGCAAGGTTCATCTACGTTTTTGATAAAATCATATTCTTTGATTGTATCATCAAAGCAGATATTCCAACTCCGTGATACCTGCTTTAATCTATAGATGCATTTAAGCAACCTGTATGCCTTTTCGCTGCTCCTATTGTCAATGAAGCCTTCCGGCTGATCCATAAAAACGCATTCTTCTAAATCACCATTTAGAAATGCAGTTTTAACGTCCATCTGCCAGATTTCATAGTCATAGTAAGCAACAATGGCAAGTAGGATTCGAATGGATTTAAGCATAGCTACAGGAGAAAAAGTCTTATCATTGTCCAATCCTGGTCTTTGACGAAATCCTTTCACGACAAGTCTAGCTTTATAGGTCTCTACCTGTCCATCCACACCAATCTTTTTCTTAAAGATCCATTTGCACCCTACGGGTTTTACTCCAGAAGGTGCAACTTCCAAAGTCCAAACTTTGTTGGTGTGCATGGATTCCATTTCGGATCGCATGGCATCCAGCCATTTCACTGAGTTACTACTCGTGATAGCTTACTAAAAACTAGGAGGGTCATCATCTTCCATGATGTAATCTTCTCTATCACCATCAATAAGGAAACCATAGTATCTCTCTGGCAGACGAAAAGTCCTACTAGATCTACGGAGTGACTGAGGCTCATTGGGTTCTATCGAAACTTCAGGTTCAACTAAATCGTCAGTAGTTGTTTGTGGCTCTGGAATTTCTTCCAGTTCTACCGTATTGCCAATAATATCATTTATAAAAGACCCATTTTCTAAAATATGGCATATTGAGAAACAAACACACTTTGTTCCTCCTTATGGTAGAATAGATATCCATATGAATGTTTAGGATATCCCACAAATTTACATAAAACCGATCGTGTCTCGAGTTTGTATAGATTCTGCTTTTTAACAAAAGTAGGACAACCCCATATCCTAACCCGTTTAAGAGATGGTCTCTTCCCATACCATATCTCATATGGAGTGGTAGGCACGGATTTGGTCGGAACCCTGTTTTATAGATATACTGCAGTCTCTAATGTATACCCTGAAAAAGAAAGTGGTAACTCAGCATTACTCATCATGAAGCGTACCATATCTAATATAGTACGATTCCTTCGCTCTGACACACCGTTGTGTTGTGGTGTGTATGGAGGAGTGAGCTGAGGGAGAATCCAATTCTTTTGTGGGAAATTTAAGAACTCTGTACTTAAGTACTCTCCTCCTTGATCTGATCGAAGTTTCTTGATATTCAATCCAGTTTGTTTTTCTACTTCAATTTTATACTCTTGAATTTTTCGAAAGCTTCAGACTTATGTTTCAACAAGAACACATATCCAAATCTCGAGAAATCATCACTAAAGGTTATGAAGTATGAATAACCGCTTCTTGTATATGTAGACATTGGTCCACATACATCACTATGTATGAGGCCTAAGAGTTCAGTAGCTCTCTCTCCGTGTCCAGTAAACGGAGTTTTGGTCATTTTACCATTGATGCAAGACTGACAAGTCGCATAAGATATATATTCAAACGAATTCAAATATCCATATTTATGTAGCTTGGTTAGTCTTATTTCATTAATATGAACAAGTCTACAATGCTATATGAATGCTTCCTTTATTTCTGAAGTCTTTCTTTTGTTTGTGTGTTGGATGTTGAAAACTGTGTGTTGATTCAAGACGTTCCGTTATTTAGTGTACCATACCCAATCAACTGTTGATTTAGGTTAATGTTCATAATAATACTTTGCAATACAAAATGATATCCTTCATTGTCTAACAAAGATACAGATATTATATTACATAACATAGTTGGTACAAAATAACAGGGATTCAAAATCAATATACACCTTGAAGGCAACCCTAAGTGATACTCTCCTACAGATGCAGCATCAACACTTGACCATTCCCAACGCGGAGAGTATGATCACCTTTCTTCAAAACTTTGCTATTTCGCAACTCCTGCACACAATTAAAGATGTGAGAAGCCGAACCGGTATCTAATACCCAGGATGCAGAGTTTATTGAAAAACGGTTTTCGGTGACAAACACACCTAAAGCGGAAACATCAACATGCTTCTTCTTCTTCTTTAGATCAGCGAGGCACTCGATGCAATTTCTTTTCCAATGCCCCGTCTTGTGGCAATAGAAGCATTCACCCTTCCCTGATCCCGCAGCCCTTATTTTGTCTTTTCTCTTCACCTTTTTTAACCCCACCTCTCGGTTTGGTGGGTTTCTTCTTCTTCTTCCCCTTAGTTTTAGCTTTTGAGACGAAGGAGGAAAATTGCCCAACTATCACGCCCTGCTTCCCAAAATACGGGATACGAGGGGTGACTAGGCCAGCCATGCTCATACGGTCAGGGAATAATCCTGCCGTAGTCACACTTCGGCTTCTAGCATTACATGGTAGTCAGTAAACAGTACTTGAGTAAAGGAAAATCACAGTTCACAACTTTATTACATTGCAAATAAAAGAGTTCGTGATATAATTATTTTACAGAATAAAAGTAAACTAACCAACAAACAAGTGCAGAAAGCAAAAGTGAAGGCGCTGTTGAAGCGGTCTAGATCTCCGCGATCTCGAATGGTAGGTCCTGCTCCTGGTTAGATCCACTTCGTCCTCTGAGCATGCACACTCAGGTTGTCAGGGCGACACATATAGCAATAAATATATATAATGGGCGTGCAGTATTATTAAACATGAGGAGTACAATGAATTGCAGAACATGTGTATAATAAACATCAACTGAATTTGAATAGTGCAATATGAGTATCATGTCAGTAAACTAGGCAATGCATATGTCACTACTTAACGGTCACTAAGTCAATGAAATAAAATGGTAGAGAGGATGCTCGTGTTACAAGGGTCTCGTTCATACCCGAGATTACGGTCCATTGTGCCCGTGACATAACCCTGTCAGCCGTGCCGCTAGACCCACGACCTAAAATATATATATATATATATATATATATATATATATATATATATATATATATATATAATAGCGAATGACCATCCTCTAAATCACTGTACCTCGCTAAATACGAGTTCAATTCCATCTTGATCTTCCCATTCCCCAGGTTATAGTATGTATTCAGGTATTCGATAGGTTGTGAACAAATACGTATCGCTGTCACTTTCAATCACTTTTCCACTTATCAATATCACTGTCGTATTTGCCACAATACCATCACTAACACTACATATAGACAATGCAATTCATCCGCTAGGTTTCAACGTGAATGATCACTAAGCAGCGGGTATAAAGCAAACACGAAAATATGTAGAAATGCACTGAACATGTATTCACTATTTCAATGACGACCAATGCCATATAACTTATAAAATTTACGATAAATCACACGTATAGAATAGACCAAAATAATATAAAAGGCGTACGTAGTACAATTGATAATATAAACAGTAAAATTAATTTCATGTCAATCGGGATTCAGATTAGGGAATTATCATCATTTGAAGGTAGCGATCAATTGCTGAAATTCCAGTTTCAGAACTGCAAGCCCAACTTCACGCATGTTTTATCAGTATTTGTGTTCAGATTTAGGTGTTTCCCCAGTTTAATG